>JAVBIV010000013.1:0-600000 GCA_031142775.1 Microdochium paspali
AGTTACGTATTGCTAAGGTTAACCTGGTAACTGGGACACAAGACTCCCCTACGTCGCCTTTAATTTATCCCTATCCGTAATAAGTATAACCTACCCGTTATAAATATAAACGCTCCGGGATAACTACTACGTATCTACGTATTAAACGGTAGTTACTTTAGGGCCCCTACCCGGCTACCTAGCCTAGATATACGTTAGGAGTATTAACTACCTCTTTAGCTATCCTAGCTTATCGAGCTACGCGTAGACCTTCTAGTAGTAATACTAGGTACTCTTCCTCGACTATAGCTCTTCCGAAACTAGCTCGACGACTAGGTAAAACCCTAGGCGTAGCTATACGTTCCGAGCGTTCGCCGTAAACGAATAACCCTCGCCTACGAACGTAAGGGCGTCGTCTACCCGGTAGAGATCTACCTAGCTAAGTAGTTTCTAGGACCGGTTTAATAATAATTAATCTAGAATCGCTTCTGCGTTCGAAATTACGCCTTAGGCTATTTGTCGGAACTCGTCTACCTTAATTAGGTATCCGTATATTCGTAGGGCCTTATCGTCCTTCTCCTAGATAATCCTCGCCGTCCCGCCCTCCTTAGTTCGATATCCCTTCCCGAGCGTTATCTACTCTATAATTATACTAAATAGCCTATTCGAGCTATTAGCGATCTAGTATTAGTATCCCTCGACGAAATTCGATACGTCTTTCGGCCGGATCTAGACCCTTCCGTCCTCGTCCTCCGTCTCCTCGCTCTCGCTCTCCTCGTTACGGAGCGGGATATAATCGAAAAAATACTCTAGGAGTAGTACCCGGGAGTACTAGGTAAAACCTGCTAGGTAAGTCGTATGCTTACTAGGGCCCCGAAATTATATACGAATCGGATCGATCGCGAGAATCGCTGTGAAATAGAGTAGCGGGTTCCGATACGGGTATACTAGGACCTCCTATATTAGTAATACCGTACTAAACGTATAAACGTAGGCGTCGAGGTACTTCTCGTCGATCTCGTCCTCGTCCGTCTTAATTCCCTCTCCCTCCCCCTCCTCGTTACCCTCCGTTCGGCCTCCTACCCGGGAGCTAGCCTCCTAGATTAAATTAAGGGCTTCTACGAGGGCCTAGAGGGCTTCCTACTACTCCCGGCTAAACTAAACCCCTCGCTAGCGCTTAGCCTCTATTCGACCGAGCTAGAATACCCGTATGTAATAATAGAGGTACCGCTTCTAGTAACTCCGGTACTTCTCTATCGTCTACTCCTACTACTTTACTACGAAGGGCTCCATAGCCGGTCGGACGGGATCCCGGCTAGCTAACTAGTAGAGTACCCTCTTCGGTACTTAATTAATCCGGCGGCTATAACGGGCGATCTTTCGATCGAAGCTCTAGCCTAGTCGAACTAATTTTACCTCCTCCTCTTCTTATTCCTTTTATTCGGCCTAGCTAAGCTTCGATAGTACTTTCGGGCCTAGTCCCTGTTCTACTACTCGCCGGAGCTCGACTAGATCCTTCCTAGCTAGGTACTTAGCCTAGCCTATTACTCGAACCTACGGCGATTCCGAATTCGGCCCTAGCTCGTACTTAATTAGCGTTTTAAGCTTATCTTACTTTATCTTCTCCTCTACTAGGTAGGCCGCCGCGTACTTTTCCTAGGGCCGTTAGGTTTAAAGGGCTATCTCTTCGTTCTACGCCTCCTTATTGCTCTACCGGGGTAGAGAGGGATAAATAACCTAGTAGCGGATAGACTACTTTGCTAACGAGAATAACTAGAGCGTAACCTCTATCTACCTATCCTTCCCCGCTAGAGCGCTACCGTAGTCCTCGTTCTCCTCGTTTATCGTCTTCCCTACCTAGTACTTTCGGAGGGTTTAGAGGTACGTCGTTAGGAACCTATAAGCGGTATAGCTAAATCCGGCCTATACCTAGAGCTACGGGATAGGTATACTCCCGTTAGCTAGGAGCGCTACCTTAGATAGGCCGACTAGACTACCGGAGCCCTCTACCTTCTCGGCGGTAGCTTCGGCGACCTCCTAGACGCTCTAAAGCTCGGAGCCCTTAATTCCGTATAGCCGTTAGAAGTATAGCTTAATACTTAGCCCTAGCTAGATCGCTACGCTATATAAGACGTAGATAAGGATGCGCGCTAGCTCGTATAGGTAGAGCCTTGCTATCTCTATAGGTAGGGCCTCGGTTAGGTCGCTATTAGTACCGGAGGCCCTCTCCCGGATCTATCGTCTTCCCTCTATCGTAGGGCTCGGTATCGAATAGAGTATCGGTAGGGCGAAGCGTAGGCTAGTTATTTTTATTAAAATTAGACTAGATAGTATTTCGATACTTTATATTTAGGTACTAGCGGGCTATCTACTTAGTAAGATTACTACCTATCTATATACGACTTTCTTTTTTTCCTCCTTTTACCCCTTATCTATCTACCCTTAATCCTTATACCTAGCTCTCTCGGGCTAGCCCTTATCCTTTTTAGACTTTCTATACCGTAATACGTACCGTTCTTACCCCTAAATAGCCTCTTAATATTAGTCCCGCTACGTTACTAGTAAGTACTACGCCCGTTCTTAGCTATTATAATTCCCTTAGAATAGTTACTACCTAAGTTCTACCGGGTTCTAATACCTAGCTCCGAAAGCGCCTAGGGTCGCCTAGAAGGCGGGTAATCTTTCGCGCTAAAAGTTTAGAGCTCTTCTTAGTAGCCCCTCCGCCGCCTAGGGTCGCCTAGAAGGCGGGTAATCTTTCGTATTAAAAGTTTAGAGCTCTTCTCAGCTACCCCTCCGCTACCTACGGTTACCTAAGAAGGTAGGTAATCTTTCGTATCGAAAGTTTAGAGCTCTTCTCGGCTACCCCTCCGCTATCTACGTTCGTCTAAAAAGGTAAGTAATCTTTCGTATCGAAAGTTTAGAGCTCTTCTCGGCTACCCCGTTACTACCTACGGTCGCCTAAGAAGGCGGGTAATCTTTCGTATTAAAAGTTTAGAGCTCTTCTCGGTAGCCCCTCCGCCGCCTAAGGTCGCCTAGAAGGCGGGTAATCTTTTATATCGAAAGTTTAGAGCTCTTCTTAGCTACCCCGTTGCTACCTAGGGTCGCCTAGAAGGCGGGTAATCTTTCGTATTAAAAGTTTAGAGCTCTTCTTAGCTACCCCGTTGCTACCTAGGGTCGCCTAGAAGGCGGGTAATCTTTCGTATCGAAAGTTCAGAGCTCTTCTTAGCTACCCCGTTACTACTAGCCGCTCTACTAGCCGCTCCGCTAGCTAGCTAGGCCGGCCTTATATAGCTAGATAAGCGGCTAGCTCTATAATAATAGCTAGAAAAGCCTCGCTAGTCTAGCGGTATAACGTTACTACTATTATAGCTTTGCTTCTAGTTACTCGCCGGAGGAAGGACTAGCCTCCTAGCTATCTCGAGGCCGTTTCCGGGCGCTCCTAGCTCTATCTACGGTAAAGACCTAGGTTTAATTCCTAGGCGGGGCCCTCCTATATAATAATAGCCTCTTCCCTAGGTAGTAGTTATTATACGGGTATTACCTTTTTTTTTTTTTTTTTTTTTTTTTAGTTCCCTTTAATACGTAGGTAGCCGCCTACCGTAGGTTATAGAGTAGGAGACCGGTCGGTCGTCGTTAGGTATAGAGTATACCCGCGCTACCGGGTCTAGAGGTAGAGCCCTACCCTAGGGTTAGGAGCGTAGTTACACTTATATACGTATATCGCTAAAGCTACGCTCGGTGCTATTACGGGAGAGCCCCGGATAGCTATAGGAAGGGGAGGTACGCCTATATTAGGACTAAAGATCCGCCTTAGCCTTTGCTACTAAAATAAGCGCCCTACTAGTATAAGGCCCTATTATATTAGGAGCGAAGGTTAACCCTAGCTTTCGCTACTAAAATAGGCGCCCTACTAGTATAAGGCCCTATTATATTAGGAGCGAAGGTTAACCCTAGCCTTCGCTACTAAAATAGGCGCCCTACTAGTATAAGACCCTATTATATTAGGAGCGAAGGTTAACCCTAGCCTTCGCTACTAAAATAGGGTGCCCGTAATTATACTTTATACTTACGTACGCGTATCGCCTAGGCTACGCTCGGTACTATATACTAGAGAGCTTCGGGAGTACCGTAAGGAGGAGGTACTACTATATTAGATTAGGGGTAAAGATTCGCCTTAGCCTTTACTACTAAAATAGGCGCCCTACTAGTTATATAAGGCCCCTATTATATTAGGAGTGAAGGTTAACCTTAGCCTTCGCTGCTAAAATAGGGTATAGTACTACGTACCGCTAGGGTAGGTATATACGGTACTATCTACGCCCGGTAGAGGAGGGGGGCCCTCGTACCTTAGTAGTAA
Source organism: Microdochium paspali (assembly GCA_031142775.1). NCBI lineage: Eukaryota > Fungi > Ascomycota > Sordariomycetes > Xylariales > Microdochiaceae > Microdochium > Microdochium paspali. The sequence goes on from JAVBIV010000013.1 coordinate 4,337, forward strand.
GTAGAGGCGCTGGTACAGAGCTGCCGCTTTTCGTACCTAGCCTAGCGTCGGCGCGGGGGGTAGGGGTGTAGTTAGTATAGGTTAGGTTAGGGCTAAGAAGGGGGCCGTCGGGGTAAGGGTTAACTACGGTTTTGGGGTTTAGCTACGTCTTAGGGTTAGGGCTGCGTCTAGGGGGGTTAGCTACGTAGGGGGGGGTTAGCTGCATCTTAGGGTTAGCTGCGTCTTGGGGTTAGCTACGTCTTAGGGTTAGCTGCGTCTTGGGGTTAGCTGCGGTAGGTAAAAACGCCCCCCGCGGCTATTAAGTCTATCCCCTCGCCGGCTATTAAGTCTATGGCCCGTGCCCGCCCCCCCTGTCCCTGTCCCCCCCTGTCCCCCTACTGGAGGGGCGGCTATGAGGTCCGGATGGACTTGATGGCCGCGCCGGAATGACGGGCAAGGCGGATGCGCGGGCGGAGATACTACGCTTATTATCGACTGGGCTGGCCTTAACAAAGAGAGGGAGGGCTAGGAGGAAGGCATAGGTGAGAGTGTTTAAAACCTTCATCTTGGGCAGATAGTAATATTGGTGGAGAGTTCCTGCCTGGGAAGAAGAAAAAGAAGTCTAGGTCTGCGTAGCTAGAGGCGCTGGGGTAATAGGGAACTGCGTGCTATCTGCTAGATATAAGAAGTTATAAGCAGGAGCAGATGAGGATCTCTTATATAGGGTTTCGTCCTTCATGATGCTTTGGGAAAGCCCTAGCATACTTCATAAATTTGGTATGGGCGCCACACCAGACCTCAGGTTTCTTAAGCCTGTCCAGTCCATCTTTGGTTCCACGCTATATTTAGACCCCTAAGGGACCACCTTCGTCAACTGAGTGTTCCACCGAATCGCGATCACCGTGACCGCGTATTATGTGATTGGTAGGCCAAGACATCTTTTTCATTACGCCATCCCCACGCACTCTGGGAGGCTACTGTTGGGCATCGGTGTCGGTTGTGATGACGCTCCTATTCTAGTGTGATCAGCTGAGTCGTTGAGACTTGGTCTGCATTAGGCGCGGGTAATCGGCATATAGCTCACTTGGCGTCTAAGTTGATGAATACAGTATAGAACATGCATGATTAGCGGGACATGCACGCCACTTTTCGTGCAAATGGTTAGGATACTAGAATAGACCAGGGTGGGAAGTACGAGAAGTCCAGACAGCCAGAGATGTGCCCTTTGTCTTCGTGAGAAGGTACATAATTAGTCGGTTGAGAGCCTTGCAGTCCCGAGCGCCGTGTGGTCAGGACCGAGTTCAATAGTATCCGGTACAACGAATGTTTCAAGTTGGTCAGGGGAAATGAGTGGTCGAAAGGAGAGGCTGTCCAATATAGGGTATGGGGCATGGCATACAAGGCAAACCAGCCAGCCAGTTTATGTATGCCCCCATGTTGATCCAAGGTTGAGATTGTAAAGCCTCCCCACCTGTTACTCGTCCCACCACATACTCCGCAGGACTTTGCGAAAGAGATCAGCGGAGCTGAAGATCCGTGAAGACTGAATGGCGCACGTGTCTTTTAATAGCTGTGGCGTGACGTCATTGAGTCGTGTTTTGCTTGGCTGCTTATTCTTATGGTGAAACCCCACGTCAGTGGCAGCATGTTTTATGCCTGGAAAAATGCTATCATCTTCAGTTTGTCGCAGTATGTAGTATACTACGTGTGCTACAGAAGTCAACGAAGGAGAACTTATCAAGGTTGGTAAACGTTGCACAGATCATCCGCGGCATTCCACCGTGCTAGCGAACCAACAATCTCACAAGTCGTATTCAGGCACCAACACAATGGACGGCCTCACTCAAGACCATATCATTGCCGCAGCAGCCTCAGGAAACGACGCGGAGCTGCGCAAGTACTGTCGCGCACACAAGAAAGACCTTTCCCGAGAGACAACTCAACAGCTACTAAAGACCGCAGTGGTGGAGTCCCAAGTTGCAGTCGTCGACTATCTACTCAGCGAGTTTCCGCAACTTGAGCTCAACGATGACATCGTGCACACAGCTGCATGCAAGGCCTCAATCCCTGTCTTCTCGCGGCTCATCTCTCTAGATCCTTCAATCGCGAACAAGACATTCGACCGCTTTGGTACTACCCTCAGTTCGGCTTGCAGGACTCGCAGACCTGTTGATTTTCTCAATTTTCTACTCGAGCACGGTGCCGACCCGAACAAAAGAGCTGAAGGGTTGGGTCTCCCCATTGCATTAGCAGCATCGCGCTACGACAATACTAGTGCGGTAGACCTGTTCCTCAAGCATGGCGCGAGGCTTGAACACTCCGGATGCCTTGCAGCAGCTGCCTCTCTCGGCAAAACGGAGATGGTGCAGTATCTTCTCTGCAAAGGGGCCAAGCCAGACACTGATACGAGAGACGAAAGGGGAGACCACCCGCTTCACACTTCGCTCATGGCGGGCTATATTGATGCGGCAAGGATCCTGCTTGAGCATGGCGCTAGTGTGAATGCACTGAATCGGAACGGGCAAAGTCTAGCAGAGGTGGTGGATCTCCTGGATAGCAAGGGCGAAGATAGGACCGAGTTCAAGGTTTTGCTTGCCAAGACAGCAGACCGTCGTTCGACATCGTGAATTAGTCACAATGGAGACCTTAAACGCAGCTGTACATGAATCCGATTGAGAAATCTGCACGCATGACTATCACATTTCGCTCCAGACTTGAGTGATGGTTTGTAGATCGAGGCATAGCACTACATTGCAGACCATGTCGAGGTTGTATGAGCTGAAAGCATAAACCTCCCCCAAAGATTTTGGTCGAGATCTCAATTCACTTGCTAGGATAGTACGTAGTCAATGGCCCGTCTCTCGACCAAACGTTGGCAAGCAGGGGTGCCTTTGCGTTGTTGTGGCCTGACAGGACTTTATACCAATCAAAGTTGCCAACCCTTCAGGGCTAGTCTGATCGCAGCCCTAACGTGTCTCTTGGAGTCATGCTCGGATGCATACAAACTTGGACAGGACTGGAGATTGAACAGACTGAGACACAGAGATCAGGCATAGCACGTACCCTAGGTTGCAGGTGGCCAGCTCGCGAGGATCTTCGACTACCCCATTTTATGAAGTAAGATGTCTTACCTGCATCACTTTGGCTTATGCTAGACTTGAATAATCATTCCGCCAAGTTACAGCTTTGAGGAAGCTGTTGAACACGCGACGTCAGCGAATTCGGTCCTTTGCAGTCTTGGTTCACCTCACCGTCAGGCAAGGCTGAACACGTCTGCTGCACGTCGCCGGAATGCCCGGGTCTGGTGGCCGCCGATCGTCGATGGTTGATCTGCGCATACCTCGTATCTCGAAACAGTTAAATTGCTGGATTAGGACTGGTAAAGGACCTGTGTCGTCTCCACAAAGACGGGTATGCATGATGCGGCCCGGAACCGCTGCGGCTGTGATGTGTCTTGGCGGCGCACATCCACCAGAGGGGCCACGCAGCCAGCACACTCCCCGGTACGTCCTTGACGATCCTATGTGCTCCCATTTGGAAATGCCCAGTTACAGCAGGATTGACTACCCCAGAAGAGGGAATATACTCAGATAAGTGACATGCCGAACGGAGTAATGCAGAGTGCTCTCGAGATGCCAAGAAGGACATCAGCATTGGCAGTCCGCTTGGGTTTATCCCAGTGTAAAGTACACTACCCGCTGCCAAGAACCGGCTGACAACGAGCATCCATAGAGCCTGTCCCGTCTCGCGTCTGTAGACACTCTGTGTCTGGCTCCAGGCTGTGTAAATCTCCAAGTTAGAGAATGCATTTCGAGTAACCCCTGATTAATCGGCGCTATGCACCATAAGTTGTCCACAGTGCCTATTGGCATAAGCCTCACCATCTCTGAACTTGAGAGCTCTAAATCCCTTGGCCGTCAGGAATTTTGTGTGTCAGAACGTTTGTTATACTGAAAGTGCGGGCCCATGCATTTTCAGCAGACCGCCCAAAATTCTGCATATTATTATCTGGAAAAGATGTTGCATTACGTCTGTCGCATTCACAACTAGCCGATCCTGTGATAACATACCCACACCCAGGGGCACTCTTTGGACAAAGAGGGTCAACATGCAGGTGCTCCATCACGATTCCGAGGTGGATCTGTCTTGTGTGAGGCTGAGTGATTTTGTTATTAGGGCTGAATATCCCATTGGCGGAGCTCCGCAGTTTGCTGGCACTCTGTAAGACTTGGCACTTGGAGGGCCTTTAGCAGCTGCATATAGCAGCAGCCAAGGTCTTTGGCAGAACTTTGCTAGACCAGCCGTGATGTCAATTGTCCCACACCTCCATGTCCACAAACCTGCAGAACTAGACCACGCATTCCTTGTTTAGATCTAGAATGGATTACAGACAGAAACTTCATCTGGGGGCTTTATTTCCAGGAACGGGATGGACACTAAGTTCTGCTGATTTGCCAAGTTAATCTGGCTGACGTATGAGGCATCATTGACGCTGCGAAGATCCTAGAAGGCACGTAATAGCCTCATGGATACCTTTGCCAAGTCGGAAGAATGTCGATCAATCAACAATTGATCCTACGGCCGTCATGCCAAGACTCTGCTTCTCACTCTCATACCGTCATGCTCGCCCGGGTGATTTGATCACCACATCTAGTCCTGACCACCAGTTGGCTAATGATGATGCCGATCAATGTCAGCCTTGCAAATGGAGTAAGTGCGGTAAATTGCTGAATCTAGACATACTACTGTTTTGATGTTGCAGATCACATAGACAGTTCCTAGGCATTGGCGGAGAATTACTAGTTTTGTACTCAACATGGCGGATCGCCTCGGTCATCGGGCGGACGCTTGTCTCACGAGCTGTGAACGAGGCATGTCTAACAAGGGAACTTACTTTCAAATACTTGTCCATTGGCTCTAACGAGGGGCCAGGCTATGCTTATTTATAGAATCTCGGCCCTCCGCGTCTTATAACAAATTCACTTTTCTTCATCAACCACCAAAAACATCAAACACCTACCATAACACACCATTATCACAGGCTTAAGAACTTTACTCCCCAAAGAAACCCCAAAATGAAGTTCTCCACTATCTTCCAGGCCATCTCCACCCTCGCTACGGCCGGCCTTGTCGCAGCTGCAGACGACACGTCCGCTGAATGCGGCATGGGCGGCATCTACAACCTGGATTTATCCCGCCTGCCTGACACTATCGACCGCGACGCCATCCGCAAGTGCAAAGAGCACCCCCTGGGCTCCCCCACGGCAGCTCTCGGCAAGCGTGACTGTTACTTTGATGCTCCTTATGGTTGCAGCGACGGCTACTGCTGGAAGCAGTGCGGTGCCACAGGCTCCGGGCAGTGGGTAAGTCTTAGTTGACAGAAAGCTCCATGAACCTCAGTTGGAAGCCCCATCAGCGTGCTAATATCCGGTATCTAGTGCTGGACCGCCGGCAATGGAGGCTTTGGCGAGTGGATCGGCTGCAGCACCAACCAGCAGTGCAACGCGCAGCAAGACTGCGGTGTTGGTCCGGCGGACTGCGACTCCTGTGGCTGCAGCTGCTGAACCGCTTGTTGTATGGTCCTGCGCAGTCTAGCACTCCTTCGTGCCAGGCTGCTCGCTTGTTTGATCATAATGGTAGCATCGCACACGTGGACATACTGATCTCGAGACATCCTTGGTTTTGTCTGGTACTTTATCCCGACACGATAATGCAAAACATATCAGCTTGAACTTAGAATGACCGATTCCTAGTGTCGTAGCATTTGTGTGAGGAGCACCTTTAGCCATGAGGATTCGAATATAGAACTTTCATTTGATTACGAATCCATCGAACTTTCTAGACAACTGTGTTTACCTTACACGAGTCTCGAGTCCTTGTTCTAGGTGGTATGCCTCAGAGAACAATGGCAAAAGTTTACTGATGACGTGGAAAGCCAAAATGTATATATTTGAATGTGGAAACTTGCATGTTTTGTACGAGCTCAGCGGTGATGACATCACGGCGTTTCCCTCCACTATCATCTTGCTCTAACAAGGTGATAGGAATCCTTAGGACGCTTAAGCCACTCGCTCGGCCTTCAAAGAATGGATTGAGATCTGACTTCGAGATGATACGCAAACCAAGATTGGTGGAAAACACCACAGTGAACCACAATAACAAGCGCCGTTGTTCGTAGATAGCTAAGCTGAGACTAACAAAACTATCGTTATCTATTACCTTTCTCAAACTCAAGCTTTTTTCTAGACTTAGCAGTGAACGAATGAGTAGACGAACGACCACACTAGGGGTTTCCAAAAGTTGAACGGGCACACGAGAAGTATGAATTTCATCATGACGAGTCATCACGATCGCACAATTGTCCGGGCTAGGATTTGTATGTTTTCGTCAAGAAGACACTGAGGGAGCCCATCTATCCAGTCAGTCAGCAATAAGCCTATGATCTTCAATTCCTGACCGCCGGAACTGCTCGCCTCACAGAGCTCTGCAGATCAGGGAACACAATGTGTTGCATGGAGGACCAAAGGGCAGGGATGAATACCTCCCCGGTACCTAACTAATCGCTCCAGAGCTCCTTGTGCGCCTATAAATGGCACCTCAAAGCTCGCTATCGTTCATTCATAACTCTCCTTCTTTTTTTAGATTGGCAACTATATTTTCTCCCATTGTATCCTCATTCTCATCATCTGTGAGCACGGAAACCCCACTCGTTACACAGTGACCATCACGAGACACACTGGTTACAGTGATCCAAATCCGTGCTGGGTGCCAGGCGCCAGGGTCTCCGTGTGCATAATTTGAGCTCTAGACGTTTCGAAGATTGCAAATCATCGAGAGTGTAGTGTATTGTAACTGCTATGCGCTAGGTGCGGGTACTAGAGCTCTAAGTTGCGCACCTTGCACGATGCTTACAAAGCATCGACGGGGACAAAATGAGTCAGAGAAGCTAAGAGTGTTGAGGACGTGTATTTCCAAAACATCGTCCAAGCACCTCACGAAGCAGGCGAATCATTCCCTCGCCTTCACCAGCACCTCTTACACGAAGGGCTATCATGATTTCCGCTCATCAAGCTAAGACAGCTCTCGTCATCATCGACGTTCAAAACGGCTTCAAGCACCCAACACACTGGGGCAGCAGCCGCAACAACCCAGTCTGCGAGGACAACATCGCCCGGCTCATCACTGCCGCACGAGAATTCAATAAGAATAGCAAAGAAAACAACAACACCTTAGGCCTTATCGAGATCTGTCACGTTCATCACCATAGCACGGATCCAACCTCCAAACTCTTCCCAGGCACGCAAATCACCATCCCTGCCTCCGAGGACAATGCTATTCCCACCTCTCTCGATGTCGTTACACCGCAGGATTTCGCAAAGCCTAAGGAGAATGAGTCCATATTTATCAAGAACGTCAACTCGTCCTTCATCGGCACGCAGCTCGAGCAGTACCTGCGACAGCACAAAGTTCAACAAGTTGTCATCTGCGGCCTCACCACGGACCACTGCGTGAGCACCACCACGCGGATGGCGGCGAACTTGCGCGTCACTGCGACGGAGGGGCGAGAGGCAGAGCTGGATGATGTTTTGCTGGTGGGGGACGCGTGTGCGACGTATGCGAAGGGGGGATTTGATGCTGAGACTGTGCATCGGGTCAGTCTTGCAAGTTTAGACGAGGAGTTTGCGAGGGTTGTGAATTCAGATAGTGTCATTGGCGGTGTCTTTGCTTGATCTCGAGCTAACGAGGAGAGATCTCAAATTACGCGGGAACTCAGATAATGTGAAAAAAATGAAGTATTTGATGCGCGTAGTTAATATCATTATGCTCGTTACGCCTTTACTTAGCATCATGCGGCTGTGATTATCAGTGATTAGCGTATTGTAGTCTGTTGGAGTCATGGTAATATTGAGGTCGCAAAGCTTCGCTCAAGCCCGGCATAAAGTGCGCGACAAGAACATCGGTTATGGACACGGTATGGAGATAGGGAACATCTCTACGGCTTAAAGCTCCTTCCTGAATGCAGGTTGTGTCAATCGATCTAGAGCCAACAGGGCAGTTCAGATGATGAGACGGCAGGACAACATCGCAAAAATAGAATGGTTCCAAAATTGCTTTTGTGTTAGGTATGGGGCATCATGAAATAGAGATAAAAGGTAAATCTGCCCCACGGTGTAAGGCAAACTTAATCTATGCCACGTGAACGTCGCATAATGCATTATCTCAGCCTGTCGACTACAGACACAAATTACCTGTATAACCAACAGGACCCTAAAAGTTTTTGTCGGGATTACTATATTGCGGCCGGGTGAATGGGCCCAATCATGTGCAAGCGGGGGACTTTCGTCCCGGCGTCCGATTTGCGTATGGTCTGAAGGAGGTGGTCTCATGATCGACTCATCCCCGCATGGCAACTGTCATCCTCTCCACACCTACTCCCTCCCTCGCCCCTCGGCGGGTCGCCTTTCCGCCATCCCCGCGCTGATCGTACGGCTGTCACCTGTGGCCTGTCCTTCCATACTTACCAGCCAACACCTTTCCTCCATATCTTCCCCGCGGGGCTGATGCTGCGTGCTCTACTCTAGTGGATGCTCTAGTGGATGCTCTTCGACTGCCGTTAGCCCGGACTCGAGTCTAATGTGTCTGACGATGCGGGGAAAACCTGGTTCCCCAAGCCGCCATCCGCCCATCCGGGCATGGACCAGCTGCGCGGTTAGAGGCTAGACGACGCCCTGCCAGGTTTGTCGACGCGCTTTGCGCGTTTTCGACAAGACACTGACGAAACCTTTTCCGTTGGTCCAGACTGCAGACTGCAGGCTGCAGATGCGGACCAACCAAAATGCATCGTCACTGTGCTGTGGCTCGAATGTGCAGGTACTGGTGACCCGGATCAGGGGAAGTCCGTTGTCGTCGTCGTCATGCTCCGGTGTGACGCGTTGCAAAGCATATATAATCGAACGTACTCCAATTTTCTGCCAAGAACACTTGCGAATACTCATCCACCCCTGAACCATCTGTTCATCCGCTTGCACAAGCCGCACCTACAAACCGACACCACCATAATCACCACCATCACAACATCATATCCATGTCCTCACACGAAATCCCCTCGGAGCAGTGGGCACAGGTGATTGAGAAGGAAGGCGACACCAAGACTGTGTACAAGAAGATACCTGTCCAGAAGCCCGGCCCAGACGAGGTTCTGGTCAACATCAAGTTCTCGGGTGTCTGCCACACGGACCTGCACGCGCTCAATGGCGACTGGCCTCTGGACCGCAAGCTACCCCTCATTGGCGGACACGAGGGCGCCGGAGTGGTTGTCGCAAAGGGTGAGCTCGTCAAGGACATTGAGGTGAGTATGAGACCACATCAACACCAAAATTCACACTGGCCCCGTGATCTGGTAGTCCAATCGTCGCCCGTTTCATTTAGTATCCCTACATTTATCCCCCTCGTCGCGTCTTGCTCACCTAGCCCTGTTTAACTCACAGATCGGCGACCATGCGGGCGTAAAATGGCTAAACGGATCCTGCCTCTCCTGCGCATTCTGCAGCTCAGCCGATGAGCCCCTGTGCCCCCACGCCCTGCTCTCAGGGTATACAGTCGACGGCACATTTCAGCAATACTGCATCGCAAAGGCAGCCCACGTATCCCGCATCCCCAAGGAGATCCCGCTCGACGCCATCGCGCCGGTGCTCTGCGCGGGTATAACCGTGTACAAGGGCCTGAAGGAATCCGGTGCCCGGCCTGGCGAGAGTGTAGTCATCGTCGGTGCCGGTGGTGGTCTGGGCAGTCTGGCGCAGCAATATGCCAAGGCGATGGGGCTCAAGGTCATTGCTATCGACACTGGTGCTGAGAAGAAGAAGGCTTGCTTAGAGACGCTTGGGGCCGAGCACTTTGTTGACTTCCTTGAGACAAAAGATCTTGTGGCAGATGTGAAGAAGGCTACCGAGGATGGGCTAGGCCCGCATGCCGTGCTCCTCGTGGCGGTCAACGAGACGCCATTTCAACAGGCTGCAGAGTATGTGAGACCCAGAGGCAGTGTAGTATGTATTGGTCTGCCATCGGGCGCGTACTTGCGCGCGCCGGTGTTCGAGAGCGTGGTCAAGATGATCAGTATCAAGGGTTCGTATGTGGGCAATCGCAAGGACGGAGCAGAGGCGATTGAGTTCTTCAGGCGGGGCTTGATTAAGGCGCCGTTCAAGGTGGTTGGATTATCTGAGCTGGAAATGGTGTATGACAAGATGAAGCAGGGCGAGATCGTTGGGCGGTATGTTCTGGACACATCAAAGTAAGGAGGCACGAAGCTGGGAGCTGGGAGCTTGGAGTTGTGGTGTTCGAGTCGAGTTGAGTGTGGGCTTGCTTTTGCAAGCAAGAGACATCGTGATCGACCGCAGAGTCATCGGCCCAACACTTGGAATCCGCAGATTGCGGGCGAAGAAGAGGGTTGTTAGTCCTTTCAGTGAGTCCTAAATATTCCAAAAAAAAAAAAAGAAGATACAATTCTACTTAATTACTTGATTACGCGGCGGATGCATCCATACATGTCCTCTAAATTCCATCTATCTGGCCCACCGCAAATGCAACGACACCAAATGCAACACCGCCAATTGAGGCGACCATGCCGGCAGCAGTGCTCCACAAGACCTTGTGGCCAGCAACAATACCGCTGACCGCACCCTGCATGAGCTTGACAATGAAGTCCTGCTGATTTGTGACGCCAAAGACATACGTCTTCTCCCCGGGGACGTAGGCGAGCGCCATGCACGAATCATCGAGATATGTGAGTGTCGGAGTCGCCGCCGAGAAGGTGCGGCTATGTTTGCCGACCTGCCACACGAAATTGGTCTCGTTGGGGCGCGAGAAGACACCCCATGCTGAGTTGTTGATTGTGAGCGTGCCCTTATTGTTCTGCTCAGGGACGTCGGGATGGTCGACGGGCCGGCCGCGGATGGTGAACTTGACCACGGCAGAGGCTCCCTGGCCGCCATGGAGACCGAAGCCGTCTGACCAGAAGCGAATCTCGGCAACTTTGGCGCCCCTCTTGTTGATTGGATATCCCGTTGTCACATCAGAATGTGTGTATGTTTGAGGCCAGCTTTTTCCAAGCGCCTGGCTGATCGAGGCTTTGAAACCTGACGGTTCGTCTTGAGTAATGTCGTCGATAGTCAGGGTCATTCCATCCGGCAAGGTGGAAATATAGAGGGGGATGGTCATTGTTCCGAGACCCATGATGAAATTATTGATCGTGGTTGATATTGAGTGTGAGGGAGCAAAGAAACCTGTATGTCTAGGAGGTCAAAGAGGAAAGAGGTGATGTCTTGATGGTGATCCTGAATGATAGCTGCGCAGTCCATCGCTTCGTTATATAGGCCTGTGTCGCCCTCCAGTGGCTCATATAGTCCAGCCAGACCTGTACATGGCCTTTCCAGCGTACTCAGACAGCGGGCCTTTTCCGTATGGAACGACCATTGCGGCTGGAACATGCGTGCATGGGAGCTGAACATCTTCAAGGTATCAGATCGGCCTAGACTGAATCAACTTACTCGTTTTCCGAAGACTAGAAAGGGGATCGCCACTCAGCCTGCGCGTGTCTGCCGCGCCGTATCCATAGAGCTGGGTGGCTAGCCAGGCGAGGAAGCCTCCAATTGGCTGACCATGCGAGAGCCCTGTCGTGTCTTCGCAAGTCTGGCCCAGTCTAGAGTAGCCGCACGGCACGATGAGATTCTAGACAGCGCTCAGACCTCACGTCGACCTCTCTCTCTCTCTCTCTCTTCCCTCGTAAAAGATTTCAGCTCGTGCTTGTCACCACCACTAAACGCCATCTTCCCGGTGATCGTGACCTCGAATGTCTTCGCAATCCCGCCACTTTTCGTGCTCAGCGCTGCTTCGGTTCGCCGTCCCAACCAGGCCTCGCGCGCCCAAAACCGGGATTGCCCCCGCCGGAGTACCCTTGTCGCAGCCAGGCTTGGCGTGTCATGATGAACACATGGGTGGCGCTGCGGCGCCGTGGCCACCGCCTTTGGTGAGCATACTACCTCGGTGATGTCCCGATTGTGTGCTGGACCTGTGCGCGCTGCGATGATCACTGCAGGCTCGAAGGAGTTCATCTAGTGCTATCGGGACTTGCCGGCCGGAGAGTAATTGACGTCGTAGAAGAGCGTGCTGAGAACGTAGATTGAGACGGCTATTATCGTGGTGGCACTTTCAACTGAGATCGAGATGATGGTTTCTCCGCGTGGAATGTGTGCAATATAGACTATCAGGCAGAATGAATAAGATGCAAGGGAAAGATAGTGCTGATTAGGAACGTGGGGCAGCTACGCGTAAATTTGCGAATACCACGGACTGGGATCTTGATGCACTCCATGAGTGCCAATGGCACTAGTAACGGGAAGTCATAAATCTGCCAGTAGATTCCCTTATTACACAACCAAGCATCGTGCAATGGGAACAGCCCCCGCATGATTACTACATCCATAGCCGCGGCAATCCCAGTTTGCTTCTTGGACTTCAATTACAGCTTGACCATCCACGGCAGACGATGGAGCACAATATCGCACACCTCAGAAAGTGCCGCCTCGTCAATTGAAACACCAACGCTGACCACGATCGACTACCAGCTCTCACTTGGCACTCCTCTGTTCCAAGCGTTTTTTTTGAGAGGAGGGCACTGTGTCCACTGAGCGATGACGGTCACAAAGTGAAGAGTATTCACTTGCGCGATCATGGTCCCGGAATCGGTTTCCGGCTTCGGGCCAGCAATGCACATTAGAGGCAGAGCGAGGAACTGTACGATCTCGCAATCCAGACACAGTGTACCGCTAGCATCGGCTTGATTTGAACACATAATCAGCTAATACTGTGCCGAGTGGCAAGACCCTGCTTAGCTGTAGAAGCCTCCCCTGTCACTGACATTGTGCCGTCCATCCGCATCTTACACCTGCCGATAAGCGTATGTGTATGTGTGAAACTGCAATATCTCACGCTGATGATGCCCTGCCCGCTCGCCAAGGACGCGTTACAACCTCGCACGGCAGTACCCCTAGCACATACATCTCATCCCAAACCTATAGGAGAACGCCTGCCGAGTCTACATGGGCAAACTGTCACACCGCTGATCAGTACCATGCGTGCGGTCTTCGGGGTTCTTCTCCACCACACGCAAGCATCACGCTTCTCCTCCAAGAGCCAGACAAGTTCCACCCGGTGCATGATCGGGCGGTTGTGTTCATAGCCCCTCACGGGGTCGCATTCTTCAACACTCCCTCTTCCTTCACCTCAAACTGCCATAAAACAATTCAGATCGACACAGCAGTGTGTCCCAGGCTGCCGGCTACACGTTACACTCGTCTGCACACACTGCTACTGCTTAAACTTCATGATGGCCCCGCCTGCCCTTACAATCCTTGGCTTGCTGACTGCTGGTGCTTCTGCGACTGCCTCGCCTCCGACGATTCACGTTGCCAACGCCGTGAGTCACCCCATAAGACCACATCACCACCGGCTGGCCGGCTCCAAACCCCTGTAAGATGTCCTGTAGCTAACATGGCCTATACCTTACCCAGTGCCGCAGTCTCCGCGCGAGCTTTCCTTCGCAAGTCGTCAGCAGCGCCAACACCAGTCTCTACACGACATGGAACGAGCGCTGGGCCGACACTGCCGAGCTTTCGCCATCATGCATCTTCCGTCCCAAGTCCACTGCGGAAGTCTCGGCCGCCATGAACGTCTTAAACCGTGAAGTCGGACCGAATGGCAACAACTGCCCCTTCAGCATAAAGTGTGGCGGGCACACTCCCTGGGCCGGCGCGAACAACGTCGACGGCGGCGTGGCAATTGATCTGAGCAGGTACATGAACACCACTGACGTGTCCTTGGACAAGAGCTTCATCTCGCTCGGAGGCGGCGAGGTCTGGCAAGCAGCTTACGCGAAGACGGACGGGATGGGCATTGCGTTTCCCGGCGGCAGATGCCCGGGGACTGGAGTCGGGGGCCTCACTCTGGGGGGCGGGTACTCGTGGTTCCAGGGAAGTGTGGGCTTCGTGGCCGACAACGTCAATAATTTCGAGATTGTCCTTGCGTCGGGGGAGATTGTCGACGCCAATAAGGATAACAACACGGATTTATTCCTGGCGCTCAAGGGCGGGAGCAACAACTTTGGTATCCTCACGCGGATCGATCTCGCTACGTTCCAGCACTCGCAACAGATATACGGCGGCTTGATCATCGTCCCTGTTGATGTGAGCGATATTGTCCTTGAGAACTTGCAGCGCTTCAACGACGACGGCACTGGGGTACACACCAACGCGGGTTTGACGGTTGAGTATTTCCTCAACGCGACATCTGGGGAGGGGCAGATCCTGCTGTGGGTGATTGACACGGATGCGACAGGTCAGCACGAGGCGCTCCGTCCGTTTCTCGAGATGCAGCCGCAGATTTTGAACCTGGTTGCGACCTCAAGTATTGCGGAATATCCGTCGAATGTGCCCGCTGTTACGAGGGTATTGATGGCAGACCTGACGTTTGTCAACGATCTGGAGACTTTGAGGGGTGTGCATGAGATCACGATGCGGGTGTTTGAGGAGAGCAAGCATATTCCTGGGCTGGTGTGGGATTTCCAGTTTGAACCACTATCGAGACATATTCTCAACCAAAGTGCTGCGAGTGGTGGGAACAGTTTAGGCATTAATGGCACGGAAGATGATTTACTGAGTATGTTTGCTACCTTTTCTTGTCTATTTATTCAAGCTCATGACGCTCAATGCTAACTTCGAGAACAGTCATGTTCATCATGCCCCTTTGGAGTGATGCAGCACATGACGGAGAGGTCTACAATGCCGCGCAAAAGTGGCACACCACGGTCAAGGAATATATAGAGAGTATGGGCAAGGATCACCGCTTCGAATTTGCCAACTACGCCGCCAAGTTCCAGAACGTCATGGCCAGCTATGGTGCGAAGAACCTTGAGTTCCTGCGCACTGTAAGCAGGAAGTATGACCCTAAGCAAATATTCCAGCGGTCAGTCAAGGGCGGGTATAAGCTGGGCATCTAAAGCGATGGTGTTGGTGGGTGAGATGTACCGAAGCCTTCCAGCGGGAGAAGTCATATATGCGAGGTTGAAGATTACAAGCAGATTTCAGTCATTTTAAAGTCCATTGCATGTTGCTGCAGTGCGCCAGCTACCACTTATACAAGCTGCGGCCTGCTGCAAAATTTGTCTGAATTACTCAGAATTACAGCTGGCGACTAGTGTTTCCAATTTACTACTTCTCATAGAAGTAGTAAAACTAGTCGTCCTCATTTATTTCCTCGCGGGTCACAAAGCATTCTTCAATATCCCTGATGTTAATCTATGCCAGGAAGAACGACCAGGTTTGAAGACCACCAATCACACCCGTGACGACAGCATTGGGCACAAGACCCTTCTTGAAATAGTAAAGTGTAGATGCCCAGATAGTAATCACGGCGGTGCCGATGGCAGCCTTGTCGATCTGCGTGCGGACCGCAGCCGGGTTTAGGGAGAACTGGTAATTGAGCAAGGCCTAGATTT
This sequence comes from Microdochium paspali, assembly GCA_031142775.1. NCBI lineage: Eukaryota > Fungi > Ascomycota > Sordariomycetes > Xylariales > Microdochiaceae > Microdochium > Microdochium paspali. Next base: position 19,863 of record JAVBIV010000013.1, read on the forward strand.
CGTTGTTACTTTCAGCTCCAGGTGAACAAAGCATACACACACTGTGTAACCGAACACAGTGTAATTATGAAGAGATAATGCTTAAGCCGGGAGCGCTTACGAGGATTACGAACAGTCCGCTGCCCTGGTACCAGCCGATGGTGCCGCAGGACTTTGGAACGTTGCTGATGGACTTGAAGTCCTTCTGATTCTGCCAGTCGCGGGCGGACATCTATGAGACACGTGTGGTCAGCATTCATTCAGGGACGGGAAAAATATCAGTCTGCTCGTCAGCGCATGTGGATCTGCAGTCAGAAGACGCACCGTGTGTCCGAAAGAGGTGAGCAGCCACCCTACGGCTGTGATCTGGTGAGGCAGGACCGACATCTTGCCTGATCGATTCTGTGCGGAGTTGTACGGGCCTTTGGCGTTGTGACTCTGGTGTCGCTGTCGAGAGTGAGGTTGATGGAAGACCAGTCGCAACGACCGGACGTAAGACGTGTCATGCTGGATCCCCACACACCACGCAAAATGAGCTGACGGCCCTGGACCCGAGCCGAGGCAGAGGAGCAATGCGTGCGGGGCCGTGTCGTCACATCAGAGTCAGGGGCTGTGGCCAGCCCTCTAAGCTTATGTAAACACCAAGCATGGCCCTCTTTTTTGTCTAAATCACTCCGGTTCTCGAGTACAATTTGGTAAAGTCATGAGAGTGATTCAGCTAAGAAATCAGTTATCACTGCTATACAGAGACAAGAAGAGCAGACGGACAATACCTTCACAATGCGGCTGGTGGCGGACCCCACTTTCTTGCCATCTTCTCCGAGTAGAGTCGCCCAATGTCGGGCTTGAGTTTGGCCTTTCATGTAACCACCCCGTAGGTGCGTAGTCACCTCGTAGGGATTTTGTACGTCTGTGGCAGGGACGTGCGACTGAAGAAAAGACTGCGGGGGTGCGAATGCGATTAAGAACCATTTGTCATCCAGGATGACAGCGGGGTTCCTTCAGCGAAGCCCTGTGGAAGGTCGTATGACAGGGGCCAATATCCCTTCAGGTCCGACATCACGGGCTTTTCTGGTTATGACGAGAGGAAACTACTAGGACACATTGCAACAGCTTCTTCTCGTTCTGTACTGCAGACATGCGTGGACAAAAGCAAGGCCTTTGACGTCAATTCCGAACTGGAAATTTTGCTCAAGCCCTTCAAAATATCCTGCAGAGAGTCGTCGGGGGCAATGGCACTTTGGTAGGGAAAGCCTCACAAGAACCGGCCAGGCGGAAGGGAGAAAGCCTGAGTTCCACCCGAGACGGAACGTTAATGTGCCTGCCTCATGCGACGGGTGATCTTATCTGATCCTCCAGATACACGATGCTGATCTAGAACCTTTCTCTGAAGGTCCACATGACATAGGCCCTCCGGCATGCAAGCCCCATGCAAACTTGTGGGCATTTGCATTCATGCTGTCATGGGCTGATGGACCCTCACAGAACCGGCGCGTGTTTGTGGGAGGCCAGCCGAGCCAGCCGAAGGACATCGGGCGCTGTCGGAACAAGTAAACGCCCCAATGACCAGGGGCCAGCATTAGCAGCATCCAGCAGACGGCGGATACCGACCAAGAGGCTCTGGAATCAAGACACACCCCTGTCATGGACAAATCAAGGGCGAAAAAAAGGTGGACTGTAGCCTCCACCGCCTAATAGAGTTACCACTTAATTACTGACTGAGTTAGGCTTCATTCGCCTAAAGGGGCAGGCTGCCAAAGGATCTGTGCAATATGCTCCACTGACACACAAAGTAACGAGCCTAAACCAGCCACAGAGTTGCACATCGAACCACTCAACACGAGAGACCATGCCAAGCCCCGATGACCGGCCAGCCCAACCCTGACCATTATTATCAGATCAAGAAATGCCTTCCCAGCGTCCATGCCCCCCAGAAGCCACGCGGCGAAAATTTTTATCAGATCAACGAGATAATCTAATGGGGCCTCGGGCGTCCCCCACGGGTCCCCTCTTCCTCGTGCTACTGTAGGGTACACATAAGGGCAACCCCCCCTCGCAGGGACACTGGCTGCCTACACTTGACTTCGTACTTGTCACGCTCCACGTATCGTTACAAGTGTGAAGGCCGTGGGTCGATACGCTGTCGATCTCTTCCCTGTCCATAGTAGACAACACGACTCCACACGGACAGTCACAATCATCATGGCAGACTCAACGGTGACCATGGGGACCAAGATCCGCAGTACGTGCATACGTGGTAGGACAATTCGAGTTGAGAAAAGGACGTAAACTGACATCAGTTTGACAGCGTTCTTTCTCGGTGCCAAGGCGTCAACCAAGGAGGAGCGCAGGCTTGTCCAGAAGCTTGGTAGGTCTTGGCTCATTGTTCAGCACCCTGACGATGCTGAGCACAAACTAACCGCGGCATATTGCAGATTTCTTCATTATGGTAATTACTAGCAAGCAATGGCATGACCAAACAAGACGCCCATCTAATTGATCTTGCAACAGACCTACTGCTGCTTGGCCTACTTTTTCAACTTCCTTGGTGAGCCCTCGTTGTTCATGTTTCGGCACCAAGAGATACAAAGCTGACCTTTTCACAGATCGCGCAGCTTTCGCCAATGCCTACGTCGCCGGTCTCCGCGAGTCCCTCGCCATGGGCGGACATGACTACAACACCGTCCTCTCCGTCACTACCGCAGGCATGGCCATCGGCCAGATCCCCCACGGCCTCATCATCCAGAAGATCAAGCCACGCATCTGGCTGCCCGCCATGGTCGTCATCTGGGGTTGTCTTACTGTATGCCTGTCCCAAACATCCTCTTCAGTGGCCCCGCCTTTCTGGAGAAGGACACACTCAAGCTGACACCCACATCCTCGTCGCACCAGATCGTCTCCGCCTCTGTCAAGAACCTGACCCAGCTCTGCGTGATCCGATTCTTCCTCGGCTTCGCAGAAGGCAGCACGTACGCCGGCACAATCTATATAATGGGCTCATGGTACACTCCGACCGAAATCGCGAAGCGAGCGGGACTCTTCTCCGCAGCGGGACAAGTCGGCACCATGTTCGCGGGCATCATGATGACGGCCATCTACACCACGATGGGTGGTCTGGGCGGGCTAGGAGGGTGGCAGTGGGTCTTCATCATCGACGGGATCATCACCTTGCCTATCGCGGTGTTTGGGTTCGTGTTCCTGCCGGATATCCCCGAGAATACCCGCGCGAGGTATCTGAGTGAGCACGAGAAGAAGCTTGCTATCGCGAGGGTGCCGGCTATCAGGGAAGGCGGGCATAGTATTAACCCCGTCTCGTTGATGAAGAGGCTGATTATGACCCCCATGTTGTACGTTCTTGCTTTCTAACATCCTCCTTCTCAACTCTGTCCCCATCCTTCCTCACCGCATCCCAACGGAGCTCCCACTGACCCAACTTCTCCTACAGCTGGATCCTCGTCTTCTGGTCGCCTATATGTCAAACCCTCGAAGCCTACACCGTGCAAGGAAACTTCCTCCTCTGGCTGAAGTACAACGCCAAGACATACACCCAGGCCCAAATCAACACGTACCCGCTCGGCACACAAGCGACGGGCATATTCTTTACCCTCTTCACGGCGTGGTACATGGACGCCACCGGCCAGCGAATCCCCATGGTCGTCCTGGCCGTCGTGCTGCAGCTCGTCTCGGCGTCCATGCTCCTGGTCCCGAATCTGCCCGCCGCCGGCACGTTTTTCGCTTACTACCTGTCCGGATCATCGTACATGGTCAACCCGCTCGTTTTTGGATGGGCGACCATCATCTTGCAGCGCACGGGCGATGATGCGGTCAGGAGTGTTACGGTATACTGTATGAATGTGTTGAGCATGACGATGTACACGTTCTGGGGAATCGTGTTTTATCCGGCTGACCAGGCGCCGTACTGGAAAACCGGTGGTATTGTCATGGTTGCTGCTTGTTTCGTTATTCTGGGATATATGGTGCTCATGTGGAAGTTGGACAGGTACACACTGGAGAAGTATGGCAATGGTATCAAGGCTGAGGGAGGTGAGGAAGGACAGGGTGTTGCCAGACAAGTCAGCCCAAGCAGCGAGGGCGGTGAGAGTGGCAGTGAGGGGGAGAAGAGAGTTGGTGGTGCAGAGGAGCAGGTGACGACCGTTAAGGCTTAGGCAGAGCAATTTAGCTAAATGATTTGCTCACGGAAGAATGAAAGAAATACACAGGTGACGATGGATTTAGACCGATACCTTGCTCTACTAAAAGTGCCTGCGTTCTCGAAATTTTTCAAAGCAGAGCTCTCTCACCCTTCCGCAGTAAGATGCTTCAGAGACCACCGTACACGACTAACTGCGGCCTCACGAAGAAATCGTCGCCTTCTTTCACAGATAAGGTTGGTCAGAAAAGCTGCAGGACGAGCCAAGCTCCGCAAACACCAAACCAACGTGGCTGCCGTGCCTCGAGCGTTTGACTGATTTAGCGCAAGAAGGAAGTGAGAGGCTTCGTTGGAAGACTTTCACTTAAAAAGATCCGGAGGATGTTCAAAGCTTGGTGTCATTTCAGAGTAAACGTCGCCTACCGTTGGACAGGGAAGCACAGTTGTCTGAGCTCGATAACTTTTGCCATGGTTGTTTAAAGTGTCATAATGACGAAAATTTCGAAAATAAACGACATGCTCCAATTTAACTTCCAAGTCGTCCTTTTATTATGTCTTCGAAATGAGAATGCAGACTGCGCCCGTCTCATTACAGTCCCCTTTCTTCCACAACAAATACCGAAACGGCTTATTTACCAAATGTCCCCATGTTTCACCATAGAAAGTGGCACAGATCACGCCCTAAAGATCGGACTCAAGAAATCATACGTGGATATATTTCGTAACAGGACGACTAGCCCCCACAAGAATTAGAAGAAGAAAAAAAGGTTCTTATACGAGAAATGCCCTCAACTTGTGGAATAGCGGCTCGCCAAGCCCACTGGCAGCATCCCACCCAGTTCCGGCCGTAAACCCAGGTATCTGGTTCACCGCGTCCGAACACCCATTGATCTGCCCATCCGTGACATCGTTGAACGCCGCGCCGGCGACATCACTCGCATAGAGCCGCGGGTTCAAAAACCCAAGCACCGGCTTCCCCTGGGCTAGCCGCAGGTCATTGAGCAAGACCACCATACTCGCCACGACGGGCGTCGAAGCCGAGGTCCCCTGGAGAGGCTGTGCTACCCCGTTGATCACGCCTAGATAATTGTCCCCGAGGAGGGAGACGTCAGGATACCCACGGCCTGTGGCGTTCCACCACGTCGTGTTAGGCTGCGTGACCGTCCCGTTGGCCATGAGGTCCAAGTACCCCTGCACAGCGGCGGACTGCCAGCTAGGACGGGAGAAGTAGTTAGAGAAGCCGCCTGCCGAGTAGGACGCCGGGCCGCCATAGGGAGCTGTCGCGCCGACGGTAGTCACCCACGGACACGAGGCGGGGAACGTGGGGATGAAGCGGTCCTGGTTGTCGGGACCTTTGCAGTCGCTGAAGCGCGTGCCCTGGGTGCCGGCGTCGCCTGATGCGGCAAGCACCGTGACGCCACGGAGAGCGAGCTGGGCCGCGCGGTCGCACACTTCGACGGCGTAGGCGTAGGGGACTGTCTGCTCGTCGTCGGTGTAGGACATTGTGAGCACCTGCGGGATGGTGTCTTGGGCGAGGAGATAGTCAAAAAACTCGAGGTAAGGCTCGTTAGCGGACTGGTTGGCTGGGACTGTGATGTTTCCCGGCTGCTCGAGGGTCGGGGCGCGTCCGCCAACAGAATAGTATGTGACTGCAAGGGGTCCCGTGAACGGGGTCGAGTACTCAAGGTCCAGCATGGCCTCGGAGCCAGAAGATGCGGGCGTGTCTGGGTTCAGACCACCATTGACAGTGATGGTGTTGTAGCTTTGCTGGGTGGTGTTGGTAACGAACTGCGTCATGAAGGAGAGCCAATCCTCGTGGCTGGGGTACTCCTCGAGGAAGCCGGCTACGGCGAGACTGCTGTTGGACCGGACAGTCGGCATGTAGTCGATCTCGTAGCGCTCCGAGATGTTGCGAGGGCAGTAGTACTGGGTGCAGTCGAAGGGACCCGTGGGAATGTGCTGCCGGGCCTCGAGAGCCCTGGGGGCAGACCGCCCGTTGAGGAAGTGGACGGTAGGATAGACGTAGCTGACGTGCCGGGCCACATGCGAGGGCAGCGAGTACTGTTCAGTGCGGGCATATACGGCGTCGTCGTTGGCATAGAGCGAGAAGTCGGAATCCAGGGCACTGCGGGCCTGAAGAGCCGTCATCTTGACGTGAACGCTGTCAGAGGTCCGGCGGACAACAGTGAAGGCGTTGTCAGCCACCCAGCGTTCGACAACCGCCCACGACTGCTGGCGAGCGTCGTGTGCAGTGGCATCGTCCAACAGTTCTTGAAGCTCCCGAGCGCTGAGATAGTGGCCGTAGAGGGACGAGGCAGGATCGCTGCGGGCGAGAATAACGGCCTCGTCAAGACTGCGATGTTGCTTAACCGCAATACGGAGCGAGAGGACCTCGTCGTCAGCAACAGCACGTACTCTGTTCCATGCAGTCGGGGCAGCGGCCCGCTCGTGGACTACAAACTCTGGCGACGCTGCTGAAGGTAGTGACGACACCACAGGGGCCAGCGTCGCCAGCATCGGCAATAACATTGGTAGATTGGACCACATGTTGATGATGGTGATCAGGTACAAGAGCGGGCGCATGCACCTTGGGACGAAAAGACGATGAGCAGAAAGGCGGCGGGGTTGATCTGATTAAGTACCATGTTTTCTCTGAAGAGTCTCTGAGGACCCTGCTACATTATACAATATGTCATAGCCCAGTATGCCCCGTAGCCGGGTGCAGGGCTGAATAGCAAGCTGCCATTCATCTACCTGCCGCCTTGGTGCCAGGGGCCAAAGAATACGAATAAAGCTTGTTCCTGGTACTCCATGCAAGCCGTTGCCCAACTGCCGGATCGGGGAACGCCGTGACAGTGGTCCGCACCAACGAACCCTGTCAAGCTCGTATTGACACCCTGTTACGTTACTGACGGGGGCAGGGTAAGGGGCCCACGGCGGCACTTTGGCAGGACACGAGCAATTGATTAGGGGCCCGAGAGCACCCAGCCATGGGCTGTCACTCCGCTATGACGCTCGTCGGCCGCGCAGTATTATGCGGACACGACATGGGGCACCTAGTGATTAATTCGGTGCGCATTTCAGATGATTGCGACCTGCATGTGCATACCTATATAACATGGCTTCACCACCACTGCAATCCAGCTAAGTGGTACTGGTCTACAGCTCCGGAGCATTCACTCGTCTCCTTGCCACATTCGTTTTGCGTCTTTCCATTGGCATCCATCTATCTGCCATCATCATCATTACCACCACCAACATGGCTGCTATTGCTCTGTCCACCATCGCGGCTGCGACGGCCAAGACGGTTTCGATCCCCGTCTACTACCAGCCGCTCGTCGACACACAGGTGCTCGCCAACCTCACCTGGGGCACACCCTCGCAGACACCCATCCCGACCGTCATCGACACAGGCAGTCCCGGTTTCTGGGTCTGGGGCCCTAATGCCACCGTCAACAGCGGCTCGCAGTATCTCTTTGTCCCTGGCCCTTGCAACCAGACGGCGGAGCCCTTCTTCGACTGGCCTGCCTCTTCCACCCACACAAACCAGACGATTGGCAGCGCCGCCTATGCCTACGGCGGCAATGGCAAGATCATCTCATGCCCCTTTGGCCTTAACGACACTTTCAGCTTCGGCGACGACCTCGCCTACCCGCCCCTGCCCAACCAGCAGGTCAGCATCTGCAACTACGCCCTCATCAAGGAGCTTGCATGCAACCCAACCGACTACGACAAGAGCATCCTCGGCCTTTCGCCGTACGTTGCCCAGGGCCCGCGCTTCCGCGACAACCTGCTGTCCAGCGGCCTTGTCTCGGATTCGCTCTTCTCCATCTACTTCGACGCCCTCCCTGACAACGTCAACGACCCCCAGACAGGCACTCTGCTCCTCGGCGCGACCCCGGACCCTTCCAAGTACTCGGGACCCCTCGTGACCGTCAACCAGACCCAGCCCACTAGCGGCTTCTACTACGCGTCCCTGCCGCAGTTCCGGGCCGCGCCTCTCTCCGACCCTTCCGGGCCCTCGCAGCCAATCAACGTCACCATGCCCTTCAGCGGCGTCCTGCCAGACTGCCTCGTCGACTCGGGCAGCACAGGCCTCACTCTCCCCATGGACTCGGACGACCTGATCGCCAAGACCGGCCTGGTCTACAACTCACCATTCGTCACCCTCGCGTACCCCACGCCCTGCGACCAGATCCCCGCGGAGGCGGCTCTCGAGTTCATCTTCACCGACGAGACCACCGGCGAAGAGATCACCATCAAGCTGCCATACCGGAGCATGGTCCAAGGCCCCGGCTCGCAGAACAGCTCCATCTGCGGCCTGGCCCTCGACGGTTCCGACCCTACCTGCGTCCTCGGCGGCACGTTTTATTCAAGTGCTGTGGTTGTGCACGATGATGTTAAGCAGACCTTGGGCTTTGCGCAGACAGTTGGCAAGCTCTGAGTAGTAGAATATAGTTTGTTACAAAATGAGGGAATATAAAATGTGTCCTGCCAGGCATTATTTGTAGTCACTGATGTAGCGCTTCCGCGAATTGCGAGTCTTTGTGCCATGTCAGTATTATTTTTCTCCGCGTGTCATAGTCAACAAACATCAGCCTCGGGAGCACACTCTACTTCCCACTTCACGCCCAAGGACGGCGTCAGCGATGCCCCAGCGCAGCATACAGCGAGCCATCAGCAATTCCACTCTGTGCACTAGCGAGCATGACGGCCAATATCACCGCGCCGTCCCCCCCCTTCTTACGCCGTCCCTCGTATGCCACAGGCTCAAGCCGAAAAACTCTAAACGATAGACCCAGGGCACCAACAAGGTTCGACTCGTCGGCGAAGACGTGCTTACCCTCAGTGACTTTGTACACGGGAGTGTTAGAACGAGGCGGCCAACGCGCTAACTCCCCGCGCATGCAGTCCATGATCGCCACAGCCACAGCCCGCAATAACATACACAGGGCAGACAATCTTGTCGAGCCGAGGGATCTTGCCCTGCCAGTCCTCGTTGGAGCAGGGGTGCTTGACGAAAACAATCAGCCTGATATGCTCAACCAGGCCTCTGCTCCAGCTGTACATCCCTGGACATCTGATCTCGGGTTGAAAAAAACAGAGTGCCTGACGAGACAAGACAAGGAACATGATGGTTGTAGTCAACACGTACTGGGCTCTGAACCAGCTCTCTGAAGTTCCGCCCTTGAAGTTGACTCCGCGGTGGGCGTCCGTCATTCCATCGATGGGAATAATCGACTGGTTTCAAATAGCCAACAGCAAGCACTACGTCAGACGCAAGGGCGTAGCCTTCCAAAAGAGACAGTTACAACTCACAGCCCACGAAGGGGGGTTTTCGGTCTACTGCTAGGCCCGCCGCATCTGTACCCACCGCCCCCTCATTTAGGGGCGACTTTACTGAAATATGACGCGCATACTGCAGCCTTTCTTTTCGCCAGCATCACTAGCTGAGGCACACACAGCCCAATCATCTACACTCGGCTGGTAGCCTCACGGTCCGCGCGAACTGTCCCCAATTCGCTCACTTGTCTGTATGATGCGACATATACTAATTCCTCGAAATACTCCATTGATTCTGCATGAGTCCTTGTGGCGTAGCCGGGCGCTTCGAAACAGCTCCACATTCGCCGAGCGGAGGCCTACCTCTCTTGGTTTCGTGGCTCCGTTTTCCACACCACGGACCCCATGCAAGTCCGTTTTGTCTCGACCAGGGCAAGGCATAGAGACAAGCTGAGTCCATTGGGTGCTACAGACGAAGATTCTAAACTGGGGAGAAGAAAGAGAAGGGATTCCAACAACGCATCGCAGGCTCGCGTTCAAGTCCAGCACCAATGGTGGGGTTAGTGGGTCCCAGCGAGGGCTCTAATTAGTCATCGTGGCCCCAGGCAATTGTAGCTTGAGCGCTGTTGGTGAACAGTCCTCACACGTTTCGTAACCGGTCGGTATTCCCCGGAACCGTAGTATCTAGAGGTCTTCGCTAACACTTCCAGGCACTATAATATTTCCTCTAGGGCCTAACTAATCTTTCAACTATATATAGGTGTTTTGAGCCCAGGTCGTGGCCCGTACCCCACTAGCGTATATAAAGCTATGCACGCCAAGCAGCAGCCAAGTGTCACGATCCCAAAACGGGGTCAACCGAATCGGGGTGTTGGGGTTTCTGTTCTGTAGGGACGTAAAGCCAAAGTAATATAATTCGTTATTCCAACTGTCGTTCTCTCTCAGGGTAGTTACAGTATCTCTTAGAAGAGATACTCATCTCATATTAGATGAGTAACTAGGTCAAGTGAAGAGTGAGAATAATACTTAAGATTAATCGCTAAAGTATAAAGGTAATGGACTGGGGCAAGTGAGGTAAGGGATGATCAGGGCAAAACAAACCCCAAAACCAAACCCAGGATACTCTCACTGTTGACCAGGTTGCGATGGTAGTGTTCCACGGCGTGATAATCATGAGATCATCACAGGTCGACGATTGTAAGGGGAGCTAGCCTAGCCCGAGGATCTGCCCTACGAGACTAGGACTTTTGAGGGATGAAATGATCACAGCATTTCTAGTCTCCTGACAAAAGGGTTTGCTAGCTGGAACGGCTTTGGTTGGTGAGGTCGAAAGTGAGGTGCAGTGGTAGTCGATACACCAGAACAGGCCAAGTGGCTAAGTGATGACGAGAAGCGCTTTATCGATCTCCGACTCCGTCTCCCTGGCGTGCGCACAGCTACAGGCGAAGGCGACAAGTTGTCATGGCGGCTGCTTCTGACCACCACGGGTGACTGGAAAATCCTCTTGGGCGTGGTGATGTCCTGGGCCAACTCTGTCCCCAACGCTGCTTTTGCGTTCACGTTGCCCCAGATCATCAACCAGCTTGGTTTCTCCACCGCCACCTCTCAGCTACTCACCATTCCGCCCTATGTCTGCGGCGGTGTCACTGCATGGCTTGTCGGCCGCTTGTCGGATCGCTTTTCCTGGCGTGCCCCGTTCATTATCGCTCCTATGACTCTACTTAACATCGTCCTAGCTGTGCTATTCTCCCAAGCCCACAAAGTCGGATCTAATGTCCCTGCGATGTACGTGGGCGTTACACTTGCGCAGATCGGCATTTACCCGCCGCTCCCTAGTATTACCGCCTGGGTCGGTAACAACCTCGCGCCCTCTTGGAAGCGATCCATAGGCCTTGCCTGGCTCCTAGCTGCAGGCAACATGGGCAGTCTAGTCGGCACCAACATCTTTCTCGACCGCGAGAGCCCGACGTACGCTACAGGATATGATGTCTCACTTGGCTTTATCTGCCTGGGCTTGTTAGCGGCTTGTATACTAGAATTCAACTTGTGGAGGCTGCATAAGGCCAAGGCTCTTAAGTCGGAGAGTGAGGTCAGGGCCCAGTACTCCTAGGAGCAATTTGACGCTATGGGTGAGAAGAGCCCGCTGTACCAGTACACTCTATAGGCTAATCACCAGTAACATATAGGTGCTCTCCAAGGGTCCAAGCACCATAGTCGTCTGGATTCCATAGTTTCATCGAGAAATTGAGACTATCGCGGATGCCTGCCAAAGCGCTATCTTCCAGACTGGTCTACATCTGGTGCTTTCCAGCGGGGTCTGCACGTAATTCTCAACCAACCGGCCAGAAGAAAGCTCTGAACGTCAAATATCGCGTGCTGTTCAAACATGTAGATGGACTATGGGTTCCACCCTCTATTATTATATGTCAAAACTATGGGCCGCATAATGGGTGCACGAGTTATGCTGTAATATCAAGTAAAAACATACTATTATTGTAAATCATTGAACGACGTGCGATCTAGGTATAGAACAAAGGAGACCTGGCTGTGTTCTGGGCTGGAATGACGGGTGCAACTGTTTTTTATACACGTAGTTACCTTATCTATATGCCCGATTGAAGTCCGCAAGTATAGACATATTCTATCTTCGTTCGCGGGACGAACATTCTTTTACAACAGTAACGAGGTCAAGCGATGCGGTCGGGAATGATATTGAGAAATATAGATAATAAAAAACGTCTAGAATAGATAAAAATCACCTCCTCCAGTGTACTTTCTCTGATGCGTCCGCGCTGGGCCGTTTTCCGCGGATCTATCCTAGTCCGTGGCCCAACTACCCGTCTCTACCTGTACGTTTACATGCCCAAATAATTCCCTCTTGGCTCAGATAGTAACAGGCGGACGTGTTCTGATAACAAAACCATATTGGCTTCATCTTTCATTCGTCGTCAGGAGCGCATTGGTGGCGGTCAAGGCCAGTAAACCAGCTTAGGTTGGAATAAGCTCCGTTGGCGTTACATTTACGGTGGTGTCCAGCACTCGCATTGAGGCATTCCTCCTGGCAGCTTGCCTGGGGCAACTGTAATTGTAATTAAATTGGTAAGCTAAGTAAACGTACTACTTGGAGTAAGTATAAAGTACTAGATAGGACTTACAAGAACGCAACAGTGGGAGCCGTCTGGGTAAAGGCATTGGCAAACCTTAGAGAAGTTTTCTGCCGCTGCGCCGCTGATGGCGGTGAGGATGAGAGCGAAGATAGCGATACGGACCATTTTGTCGGAGTTACTAATAGCACAGGCGTCAATGTGGTTGTTGTGGTTGTTGTGGTTGTTGTGGTTGTTGTGGTTGTTGTGGTTGTTGTGGTTGTTGTGGTTGTACAAAGGGAAAACGACGTGGAATCTCTTCATACTTCATAGAGGCCTTGGCGTCTATAATTTCTCGTAGTATACTACCATTACTAGAATCGACGGGTAAATGAGGCGGCTGTAAACTAAAGCACATTAGTAAGATGATTCCCAAAAGTGTCTAAGTAGGAAGTTTGAGCGAAGTCCGTGAGTAAGGGTGCTTGGGCGACTGCGCGCTAAGCGAACAAAGCTGGGGCCGCACATCCCACATGCTCCGGACAATTTAAGGTTTAGTATACAACTGAGCATTCCTAGTAAAACTGCCATCCCATATATTAGATCCGTGCGACTCCATTAAATTCGCAGTGCAGCTGAGACGCTTTTAGCGGGGTGTCTGAGCGAGACGCCTTGCCTGAAGACCTGAGCAGAATGGACGAGCGGTGTGCCCATGTGGCTATCCGAAGCTCCAAAAAGACGAGACGAGATCACAGTCTTTATCGCGCAGTGACATGACGGCATTGATCAAGGTCAAAACTCGTGCACGCTAATTGTTATTGCCTTGAAAGAGGCTTTAGTTCGCGTGCGCTTTAGGACGAATGCGGGTCAATTTAGTGCTATAGGGCTTCCTCGTTAGTGTAATTAAAGCATTATGCGCGGAGTAAGGGTAGAGCGTAATCAGCTGTCACTCACGAAGTCTAGAAATGGCTATATAAGCTCTCTGGATATCCCATCTCCATCTGTAAATAAATGATTCGACAAACCATCCCATCCACTTACTACCATCATACATCACTCGCTTTCCGCACTACAAAGCCAAAGATTCTCTACTTCACCTTATAACAAACACATCGCATCATCAAAATGGTCCGTCTTACAATCGTCGCTACTGTCCTGGCCGCCGCCAGCTCTGCCCAGGCTGCCGTCTGGTGCCAGTGCCTCTATGAAGATAAATCCCACTGCTGCGTTGCCACCGTAAGTTGTGTTCCATCCCTGGCCTCTCCCAAACACTGAGATGAGATCTATTATCGAAAAAAAAAAACAAAGAAAAAGCTATCTAACTTAAGACCTTCACAACAAGGGCCTCGGAAGCTGCCAGGACAAGTGTATAGACGCTAAGGTCGCAGTGGACACTCCCCCCGGCGGCAACCCGTTCCTGTACTACGATAAGAAATGCAACGCTGGCGGCAGCGGATTCAAGATCAGCCCCATCACTGCCCAGGGCCGCACTCAGTGCGACACCCGCGAAAACTAGACCCTTGCCCTACTGGTCCCCTTCTTTGTTGGTTTCGAGAAGCACTATGCTGAAGTTCAAGAATCATGACTCAGCATCGTGTTGTGATGGGGCAGGACAAGAGCATTGCGGTGCACCGCACTAGACCGCATCTGGGTTAGGCGTTATATATTTAGAGCAGGCATTGCCGCCATAGTTAGATATCACGACCAGCATCGCACTTTCACTTCTTACACACCACCCTATTCAATTCAATTCATTTTCTTACAATAAGCTCTTCAAGGCATAATCAGACGAAGCCGCGTCTAATTAAGTTTATTGACTTCGTGCATCGTGACGATTTGGCATTGTAGAGGTGCTGCTAAACTGAGGCAATTAGAACAGTACTCCATAGGATTGCTATATTACGACCACCAACGTACCTCACTTTTTTAACCTTACCAACCTATACTATTTTTGACAATAAGACTTTTAGAGATTACTTAATATATTACAATCATCCTACCCCTCAAAAGTCCTAGTCCCCTAGGAGAAGTCCTCGGGCTAGGCTAGCTCCCCTATATATAGCTGTTTGTAATGATCTCCCCGATTATCACGCCGTAGAATACTACCACCGTACTCTGGTGAACAGTGAGAGTATTTGGATTTGGTTTTGGGTTGTTTTTGCTTTGATCACTCCTTACCTCACTTGCCCCAGATCAGTGTATATGAAGATAGTCCTCCGCACCTCAAGTACTCTCTCTCTCTTTCTTCTTCTATTAATACACTCTTTTACCGTTTTATCACACTATAGTATCGAGCTGGGTCTAACGGCTACTAGTAGTGGACAGCTATTTGGACTCAAGAAGCGCAAACAAACAAGTCGCAGGATCGGGCCAAGTTTAGGGCAGGCTATATGCGCGGCTCGCACCCGACTAAAGGCCTCCTTATTTTATATCAGTAGGATCAGACTAACCTGGTATCTAGTGAGCCTCACGAACTCACTCAGTAGTCCAGTAAACGGGACGCTACAAGCCAAATCATAAGACGATGAAGGATAACGGGTATATTGAGCGTAGGATCCCCCATAATCAAATAGTTACTCCTTTGTACTTAAGCGATCAATCTAAGTATCATACTTAACAATTACTTAAACCAGCTGCTCGTTTAATTAAGAGTAGCATCTTTTCCAAAAGAACGGCCCGACCCTAAAGGAGAAGAATATTTGAGACGAGTATTATTACATAGGCTTTATGTCGCGTGGAGCACCAAAGGGCAGGGATGAATACATCCCTGGTACCTGACTAATCGTTCCTGAGCTCCTCGTGCACTTATAAATGGCCCATGAAAGCTCACATTCACTCATTCATAACTTTCCTTTGTTTTAGATAGGCAACTATAAGTTCCCCCATTGTATCCTCATTCATATGCTCTGTGAAGCACGTAAAACCTCATTGTCACACTTTACCTATCTTGTAGAATAGCAAACCCCAACGCCCTACTTGTAGTAACTATATAAGTAGGATCGTAATAGTAAGCTGATAAGTCTTGAGTATATAGTACGTTTGTTATATATAAAAGAGAGCACTACATAGGTAGGAGTTATTCTTGACCTTGCCAGTGACATGAAGAGGTCGGACTGCTTCTTCGGATTTGGCGCGGTATCTTTTAACATGGAGCTGGAACCAAGTTTGCTCCGGTGTAGCCTCCAAGATCTCCTCGTGAGGATAAGATGCTGGCGTTGAGATGCAGTGGATGATGCCGGTTGCTGCCGCGCCATTGACTTCGGCAAGTTCACCATCAGGCCCAGCCATGTTTTAAGCCGCAGCTGCAGATATTTAGACAGACATGCTTAAGCGACACCCGAAGGCTAACATAGTTGAATTGAATTGTATTCGGAATTATTATAAGGCAACTTCTTAGGCCTCCGAAAGGCAGCCTCCATCAGACCCAGCTGCTTCGCACGCAATCGCAGTGAAACCTCCATTGCTCTTTACCGGAATAGAAATCGAAGAACCCGAGTTAACTCCCGTATGAATAGTCCGCTCAATCGCAGTGCGATTCCCATCATCACCGGGCGAATCATGCACCACGTCAAGAACGAAAGTCTTACCCTCGGGCAAGTTCGTTGTCTTCAGGTCGAAAGTCTGTTCATCACCGTTGAAGACTCCAGCAAAGTAGTGTCGATCCAGCGGGTCTGAACGTCGACCGACAACGATAGCCTTACCCAGATATGAGCCCTCAAGAAGGTCCGAGTCTTGCCAAACCGCAGGGAGCTCCTTGTACATGCGGACCGCCAATGGGTAGCTTTCAATGACCTCAGGCTTATCGCCAGGGTGCTGCCAGCCAGATTCGAAGACAATTGCCTTGGCGAGTCCACATCCTACAGAGCACTGCGCGGATTGCTCACGTTGTTTCTCGTCAGTGTAGAAGATTCCCGCGGCAGTGTACAAGCTAGGTGTGAAGTCTGTGCTGCCGATCAAACCTCTGGTCAATGGGATGACCGTGTGGCGGAATGCAGAGTTATAAGCTTCGTCTCCCCGAATGGCCTCAACAGTCATCAGGTGAGGCCACTGTCGCTGTCGGCCACGAGGAGGAGGGCAGCCGTGGAAGTTGACCATGAGCTGGGCTGCCGCTGTCTTCTCAAGAACCATATCCATTTGCTTGTGAACCGCTTGTTTGTCCGAAAGGAAGAAGTCGATTTTGGCTCCCTTCACGCCCCAGTTCTTCATGTCGCTGATGTGACTATCAACATCATCGGAGTTTATCCACTGGTTTGAATTATACCAGATTAAAACATCAACTCCCTTGCCCGCAGAATACTGGACAAGTCGTGCAATGTCATCCGCATTCCAGCCCTCGTCCACTAATACAAAAGGCCAGCCCTCGAGAGCCGCGAGATCAGCGTATTTGGTCAAGCGTTCGTAGTTGTTTGCGACATATGGCTCTGGAAGCCAATGCCAAGCAACATTACCAGGCTTGATCCAGCTGCCGTCCTTAATGTTTGAAGGAGGACTCTGGTCCTGGTCGAAATGACTCTTAAACAATGTCTGAAGATCACCGACCACTGTTGAGGGTCAATACAGTCAGCACCGTTTACAAATCATCAATCAGCATATAAGCCACTTACCAGCGATGCGCCAAGGTGTAAAGATTGCTTCCTCAACGCTGACAGTACCATCTTCAGCAAGCTTATAAGTGTAATCAAGAGAGCCAGAAGAATGAGCGAGTTGCGATCCTTGCCAGCGTCCGTCGACGTCTCCTTCGGTCAAGAATACCCATTGGTTGTTGGCAGAAGTACCAGCGTCCACAAGGTATGGCATCATGACATCCTTGGAGCCCGAAAGCCCCGTTGAGGCATCACTTTCGATCCATTCGGCCTCGTATGAGGTATTATCGGGATCGTCCATCTGTTCAAATTCAACATGTCAGAAGTGATCTTCACGAAAGCAGGCATGCCATACTGACCAGATATGAAGCACCATTGCCGGCAAAGCTCCATGTCGAAGACTCCGCAGTAACGGCATACTGTCCATTTGGAACTTTGGTTCTGAAGGCGCATCCATCATTGCCAACGCGGACGTCAAGCTGCACATCTTTCCCATCTTCTGTCTTGCACTCAAAGGACTGTGTCTTATACACTGCAGAACGAGAGGTCGTTCTACCAACTGGAATGGTGTACTCGATGCGCTCTTCTTTCTGTTCAGGGGCATTGCATGACTTGAAGTTGGGTCCCACGCCACCCTGGCTGGTGGACAGACCAATTTTCGAGGCGGTGATGACAGTCTTGCCGTCTGTTTGGCACTCAAAGCTGAAGGCTCCATCGTTGTCCTGAGTGATAACAGCTTGGATTGGATCGACACCGACAGTCCAGTTGCCAGCTCGTCGAATCAAAGCGGCTGAGACATCTGTTGACAAAGTCGAAAGCAACAGAAAAGACAACTTTCGCCCAGCCATTTTGTGAGTTTGAGGCAATCTTTGTTGTAGGGATGGAGAAGATGAAAAGGCTATATTGCAAGGAGGGAAGAAGATAGTTGTGATGTGATGATATTGCTCTTATAGGTGACAGCACTCTATATCTTAATGACCGGTCGGTCAGAAGGCAAACAATGAGGTCCTTGTTCCATCTGAGCTTCTCTAATGTACACGACACGACACTACAGGCCGGAGATGATGTTTGGTTGGGTTTAGTGTTGCATTGCAATCTGCCGATCCCTTCCAAGCCTGATCGAACTATAGCCGATCGAATCAGAGGGTAAGCTACGTGAAGATCCCCAGCTGACACAACAATGTGGCGATCCTGCGTGAGCCCGTTGATTCATGCGGCACCTGCTCGTGTGAGAAAAAGGAAAGAATGATCTACGGGCAACATGTGGGGCCTTCTCAGAGCGAAGTCGTGATCTTCGGACGCTACCCCGCGACTTTCCCCGCATTCCTCCGGGACCAAGGAGCCGGCGGATCAAGCAAGATACTTGGACTGTAAGCTAGTATTGCTGCTCTAAAGTCTAGTTCGCGATGATCCTCATCAGCCGACGGGTTAAAAAGTCTATGCAGAAGCTAAACGTTTTGCTTGCTAGCATGCAAGGCTGCAGGAGCGTGCCACCGTCCTTGCCGTCATCATCAAAGGGAATCCACAATTGGCGCGTCTAAGTCATTCACGCCACAGATGTAATGAGCGGGTACTTTATAAATGAGATAGACTGGGGAATCTTGTTGACTTGGCGCTGGCTCCATGAAAACAGTTCCCACGAATAGAGTTCGCGGGGTGAACGCGTGCCTTATCTTTCACGTTGGGCTAAGCCGAGTGCCAGGCCTCGCTCATGAGGCCTGACCTCTTTGTGGCCAGAAATAGGTCACATCGGTCCTTTAGAGTTATATCCAAGTTTTTCTTCCGAAGTTTACAGGGATTCTCATTATGAGTGACGAAGATTCAAGCATAAAGAGGGGGGTATTCGCCCGATCGTAGTCCATCCAGGAAAGCCAGGGTCTCACAGTAAGAAGGACAACAAATGCAGAACACAGGTCGATTTCTAAGGTTCTGCTTATACATCGTATTTCAACATGCTTCTTGGCGCACTCATTGGCCTACTCGGAGGCGTGTCTACGGGTCCGCTCAGCAGCATCTCGGTCAGAGGCAGCAAGGCCAGATCTGGTAAGAAGAGTCGTACTCTAGAATCAAGGTCGGAGCAAGAAGATCGCTAATATCCAGTCATTGCACAGATGGTGCACCACCAGATCTAACAGTCTCCGATGCTGTTTTGACTTCCAAGTGGAAAGAAGGCAGCAGCCTCGAGCAGATAGTCGAGGCCGCGTTCACCAACACACAATCCGAAAACTACCTTAACTGGCAAGACTCTCTCAGTCTTACAGTCGATACAGACTCTCTGGACACTGTGATTCCAGGAACGCTTATCCGTCTGGCACCTGGACAGAGTGCAATCGTCCAGGTTGTTGTCAAGAAAAAAGACGGCGTCCAACAGGGCTCGCAATGTGATGCCACGGTTGTTGCCTCCTGGAGAGGAGGCAATACATCCAATCAGGCAATCCCTGGTTCATGTGGTTTTACATTTTATGAGGCCTCAGAGTCCAATCTCTCGTCTCATCTAAGCCCCGACTGATTTCAACTGGTCAAGTTTGGAATTTTCATTCATTGGGGGCTCTATGCTGTCCCCGCCTACGGCAATGGACCAGGCCCGAATCAAGATTACGAAGAATGGTGAGTTCTGCCTCCTGTCTCTGTTCGTAACGCGTCCTGTTGAAGCTAACAAAGTACTGCCAGGCACAGATTCCGCATGACGCAGCCTGATTTCAGGTCCCATACATACCAGTATCATCGTGAGACTTATGGAGAAGATTTCAACTATGACGACTTCATGGGCAATTTCACGGATCAGTACTTTGATGCCCACGACTGGATGAAACTGATTGCCAACGCCGGGGTCCAATACGCGGTTCCCGTTACTGGTAAGCGAATAACATACCTTTACCCGGCAGTTCCAGAAATCCAAACTGACATGCTGCAAAGAGCATCACGATGTTTGGTCCTTGTTCAGCCAAAACGAGTCAATCTCCAAGCGATCTAACGTCCGCTATGGGCCTAAGCGGGACTTTATCAAGGAAATCCTGGATGCGGCGAAGAGCGACCATGCTGATATTAGACGAGGTATGAGCACCCTGGCTCAAGGTCGAGCCCTGATGTGTGTGTCTGTATCAACCCAAAACATAATAGGAACCTACTTCAGTATCCCCAAATGGTTCAACCCTGCATATGTCAAGTATGGATGGGATCAACAGTACCAAGGCAACTACTACGGTCGCGCGCCGACCAATTCTTATACCGGCGCAGCCATTGACTACACCGGCTGCGTCGAGGTCAATGACTTCCTTGAGGACATCCAGAACCCAGAGATGGAAACAATCATGTACAACTATAAGGTAGAGATCATGTGGTGTGACATTGGCGGCCCAAACAGAGCTCCTGAGGTTCTCGCTTCTTGGGCCAACTGGGCTCGTGACAAGGGCCGACAAGTAACCTGGAACAACTGATGTGGTATTGGTGGTGATTTTGACATTCCAGAGTATGTGAAGCAGTCTTTCAAGCCTGGATTTACCCCGTTGAGCAGCCAAGGCTAATCATGAGATAGATACACATCCGGAGACTTCCAAGAGCGAAAGTTTGAGAGCAACCGAGGACTTGACACTTTATCGTTCGGCTACAACTTGGCAACCCAAGATGATCAATATCTCACCAGTGAAGCTCTCGTCATTGACTTCATCAGCATTATTGCAAACAAACGGCAACTATCTCATGAATATGGGTCCGAAGGCCAATGGAAGCATTCCCAATCCCAGCGTCGAACGCTTCTCGATGCCGGTAGTTGGATCAAGGCTCACGTAGATGGTATCTTCGGCACTTATTACTGGGCCACCTCTCAACACTCTGGGCAGTTCCGCTACACCACCAGCCAGAGGCATTCTTCATTCATCATATCGGCACGCTAGACCTCGGCACGCTAGACCAGCAGGTGAAGGTGGGAGAGCCTGTGCCGTGGATGGAGGGAGATGTTACCACCATGGTTGGTGGTTCTCGAGATGTCGAGGTTTTGGATGTGTCGAAAGACGGCGACGGTAACTTCCTGATTAATTTGAAGGACGATCTGATCATCAGCGACAAGTTTGTCTGGACCATCAAAGTCACCTATGCTACGAGCTAGAAAACGTACTAGAATCTCATATGCGTTATCTTGTAATGCTGCACGCTTTCACACAGTGCATATGTGAGCCTTCCTGATGGTATTTGGCGACACTGGAAGTTCATGCTCCAAGGATCAATATTCAAATCAATTTACTACAATCGCGAACTCTGCAACTATTTTGACATTTGCCAACAACGAATCGCCGTAAATTACGTGTAAATGCGTTGCCGTTATGTTCTTGCAATCCCACCCTCTCTAAACCTGAAGCTATCGCCGATTGGCGTCATGACGAAGGGAGGGGCTTATCCGATCGCCCGACACCACATGCCTTTGAGTCAATCAAAGGCAGTCATTCCTGCGATCATTCCTCTGGCTTTCAATCAACCCATCGTCGAAAAGGCTGGTACCACTTAGTCGCGCTGAGTGGGAGGCAACTTGGGCTCTTGGTATGTTTAAGCCTGACTCTCACATGCTCGACTCGCATGCTCGACAGACGCCCCAACAGTAGTGACATCTGGGCGAAGATACGTGGAGGGACAAGATGACAACGTCAATCTCCATCAATAGCCTCCCCAACGAGGTCTGCCAGCGAGGCGAAAGAGTCCAAGCGACACGATTATCCTCGGGGGTATTGCTCTCTTCATCACTATCGCTACCGTTCGCAAATTCCAGAGCGTCGCTGGCAAGGCGCAGTACACGCAAATCTCCGAGGCCGCCGTCTCCAAGCCCACAGACGAGTCTTTTCTCACCCACGACCAGACAGAAGAGTGGAAGGGTTGGATGCAAGCCATGATCCTAATCTATAACTGGACCAACGCCACCTCTGCTCCCATTTATGCCATCGTCCGTGTTCTTGTCGTAGCATATCTCTTTCAGGCCGGCTACGGCCACGCCCTCTTCTACCTTAATGAGCAACACTACTCCTTCTGTCGCGTCGCATCGACTCTTCTCCGACTTAAGTTCCTTCGCTGCTCGCTCGCATACGTCATGGACACGGATTGGATGTTTTCCTACTTTTCGCCGCTTGTCAGCTTTTGGTATCTCGTCGTGTACGCAACTATGCGGTTCCGAGCCGACTGCTGCAATGCCGACCCGCAGCTCCTGGTTGTCAAAATCCTTGCCTCTGCAGGTTTTGTCTCATCCATTACTCTAGGAACACCTCTGATGAAAATGCTCTTCTATGCGCTTAATATTGTTTTCAACATCTAATGGGACTACCAGGAGTGGTGGTACCGCCTCACCCTGGATATATACATTGCCCACATCTGTATGCTTGTTGCTGTCGCCACAACTCAAATCAATTTCGCCTTCACGATCCAGCTGCGTAGCGCTCTTTCCATCGTCGGCTTTGTCGCTCTTGTTTAGTATTTCACAACTGGCGCTATGACCGGCACCGCAAGCTACAAGCTCTGGCACCCGTACGCTTCCGCCATCTCCATCTTGGCGTTCATCGCCCTCCGCAACGTTGACGGCCGAGTTCGAAACTACCACTCAAAGGCTAGTGCGTGGCTCAGCCGCTGCAGTCTTGAGACCTACACTCTGCAGTTTCATCTTCTTCTCGCTGCCGACACTCAAGGTGTTCTTCTTGTCGATCACCTCTACTCCAAGGGCGACTTGTTCGGTCGTCTCCCTAGCCTTGTCGTCATTGTCCCAATTCTCCCCTGGATCAGGTCTGCCGTTGCAGCCTCTACCGGCCACATCACTAAGGCCACCGTGGGCGGTCCAGCTGGCAATTTTGAGAAGGATGGCCTGGCGTCAAGGATTGGCACGGTTCTATTGTTGCCAAAATTCACAATTGCTTGCATCCTTGCCATGATCTCGTATTCAGCGTCTTAGAGTTATGGGTATTTATTATCATTTTAGCGTCATTTCCTCGTGTCCGGATCCTTCGGTGCTCTGTGAAACCCATGCCTTTGCTATCGTGTATCTGAAACAACTAGGTTCCTTGCTCTGATCAAAGCTTGGCTCAATTGACCCCATGCCTGGCCGCGTTTTGTAACGGACAAATAGGCGGACATCCCACTCACGCCCCCCTTTATTTACCGCGTGTGCTATTCCACATGCGACTACCGCCCCATGTGGCCAAGAAGTCAGTTCATGCGCCCTGCCTGTCACTAAAAGTTCCGGGAGTTGTGGGGCTGCGGAGCTTCACTGCTAGCCATAGCAGGGTTAAAGCGCTCCTCAGAATTCCACCTATAAACGCGCGCCGAGGTGGAGTCATGCTCATCACCACGCAACCCTGAGATACCCGGAACTCGGCTCCTCTGCCAAAAGCCTTCAGATGTCAACCCGGGCTTGCCCATTTAGGATCGGATCGTGGCAGGCCAGTTGCCAAATTCGGCAATCCGGACCCCAGATCTTGTCCTGGTATGGCTCGTCACCGCCTCGTGGCTCGAGCGGAGGACGCGCACACATTCTCCGCCATGGACCTAGCAGTGTATCTCCCCATGGAGGTTGAGGTTCCGCGACAGGCAAATCCGTTTATTCTTTAAAGGCCCGGCTTGGCAGTCGGTAGTGATGCTTCATGTCTGACTATTCCATCAGCAGCAGTCGTCCCCCCAGGAACCCAAAATGCATTTCAATACTGCTCTCCTAGCGGCGTTGGCCGTACTCTCGCCAAGCGCAGACGCTGCGGTGACTATTGATGCCAACTCCTCACTTCGGAAAATCGATGGCTTCGGGTTTTCGCAGGCCTTTGGCCGTGCAAACGAGCTGAAGAGCGCACCGGCGGGCCTGCAAAAGCAAGCTCTCGATTATCTGTTCAGTACGACTACCGGAGCTGGTTTCAGCATCATCCGCAACCGAATTGGGTCTGGTGGCAGTGGAGACAGCATTGAACCCAACTCACCTGGGTCTCCTTCGGCCAAGCCTACCTACTCCTGGGATAACAACGACAGCGGGCAGGTCTGGTTCTCGCAACAGGCTATGTCGTACGGCGTGAAGACCATCTACGCCGATGCCTGGAGTGCTCCCGGCTTCATGAAGACGAGCGGGAACGAAGCTACCCCAGGGTCAGTTTCCTGTTAACGTAGGCTGCTTCACTCGGCTGACTTTACCTCCAGGTACTTGTGCGGGACAACGGGACACACCTGCAGCTCTGGCGACTGGAGACAAGCCTACGCAAACTTCCTTGTGCAGTACGTCAAGTACTATGCGCAAAGCGGTATCAAAGTGACCCATCTTGGCTTCTTGAATGAGCCGGACTACCAGTACGCTTCCCCGTAACATATCCCATGTAGCCGGACTGGCAACTAAAACATCTGGAATGCAGGCCAAGCTACTCTCAGATGCAGATCAGCCCCAATGCGCAAGAGGCAATCTCGTTCATTCCCATTTTGTCCAGCACGGTCAAAGCCGCGGGGCTCGACACCGTTATCGCTTGCTGCGACCCAGTCGGGTGGCCTACAGCACAAGAGTATACTCCGTACCTCGTCAACGCTGGCATGGAAAAGTACTTGGGCGTCATGACCTCTCACACTTACAGCGGAGATGCGACCTCTAAACTAGGCACATCGTTGCCTGTTTGGGTCACGGAATCAGGCACTGGAGACGCTAGCAAGTTCGTGACCACGTGGTACAGCAACGGTGCTGCTGGAGACGGCATGACATGGGCCAACAAGATCGCCACTGGTATGATTGATGCGGGATTATCAGCGTATCTTTACTGGGAAGGCTTTGAGAATAAGCAACTCCAATCAGGCAGCCACCTTGTCGACACCTTCGACGGCTCGAACGCTACCCCTAACGGTATCTTCTGGGCCTTTGCGATGTGGTCTCGCCACATTCGCCCCGGCGCTTCTGCCCTCTCTGTTTCGGGGACTATTTCTAGCGTGAAAATCGGCGCATTCAAGAACACTGACGGCACCATCGTCATCGTCTTCACCAACAGCGGCACCTCTCAACAAACCGGCTCCGCCTCGTTTTCCGGGTTCACACCGGGCTCCGCGTCGGCATGGCTTACGGACAACAGCCACACGTTTGCGTCGACCTCTGCGACACTTTCTGGTGGAGCGGTGAATGTTGCCTTGCCAGCCAAGAGCGTTGTCACCGTCAAGCTCACTTCCTAGCCGCCTTCTAGCATGCTGTAAAACTATGGCTAGGCCTTCTCTTAATGACAAGGCAGTATGCGGGAGCCCTGTTGCAATGGCAGCTCGATAATGATGCTCAACAATCATCCTTCAGCTTGCGCACAAGAACCACGAACGTAAGAACAACACGTCACAGGCGGCATCGGGTTCCTGCCGCACTAGTCATATACTAAGACCTTGGCTTTGCAACATCAGAGTCTAATCATATTGTGTACTAGGTCTTTTGCTAGAAAGAGTTTAGCTCCCAATTGATCATTGCCAAGGCTACAACCATGCGAAAGTCATATACCCATGTTTCTCAATCCAAATCTCCCTAACCTAGCCAAAGCCCGGTGGAGCTTTCCGGGCTACTCCTGCATACCGAATAGAGGCCTTATATCTTGCTCCAATCTCAAGTGATGTTAAGTGTAGCGGTACAAGTTCCCGTTCGAGTTGGGACCTGAGTTCTTGTTGTCGGAGTGGCACTTTCCACTACCTTTGTTGCCGGCGGAACGCCGGCAGTGATAGTAGCAGCACCAGATCCGGCCTGACCTTCTATGCCAATGATCATCTCGCCCTGGCTCCCAAGCTTGAGGCCGGCTGCCTGGAATGCTTTGAAGTGGTTGCCAGTGGTGATGGTGCCACCGACGCGACGAGTTGTCCTGATCGACCATAGCTGGTGAATGTTGCCGTTGTACTTGTCCCAGATCTCGTAGGTGCCGCCATCGGAATTGAAATGGCCGTAACACGTGCTGTTAGGGTTATCGGCCGGGTGATGGACACCGAACGACTCCATTACGTAGTACTCGCTCTATGATGCAAGGTATTAGTGACGGGAGACTGGACTTTGACTCGGCAGGGTAACATACTGTCGGGCCGTAGGTCCAGCCGTACAATGCCAGATAAGTGTTGGAGTTGGTGCCCGGTTTAAAGGTCCCGGAGTAGTTAAATTTCCTATGATAGAGTAAGCCTTGTATTGGTGTGGGTAGAACGCAGATCAATGTTTCGGAACTTGTTAAGTCATAGCAGAAACTCACGTATTGAACCCAGTCTGGTACCCTTTCCCAATCACGAAATTGCCGCCATTCGGCTCGTTCCAGTTCAAGATGAACTTGCCACCACTGAGATTCTGACCTGTGACATTCGCTTGATCGTTGGCCCAGTATTTGTACCAGTTTGGAGCACTGGCTTGCCTGGCCATAACATGGACAGGCTGCTCAAGTTCGTGAGGAGCTCCGAGGACTCCCGCGACTAGTGGCAGCACAAGGCTGAGAAATGCAGCAATAGCCATTGTAGTCTTAGGCGACACAGATCTAATCAAAGTTTGTTTGTGAGGACGTTATGACGCAGGGTTTATAGAGCAGGAAGGTTTGTTGGTACGGTCAATATAGGGTGATAGCCAGCAATCTTTATACCCACTACCGGGTGCCTCAGGGAGTATATGCACCCACTTGCCGCACTAGGCAGGAGATGAGTAGGGACGAATGAAATACTGTGAACTCTGCGGCGGCCGAAGAAATATAGTACCCCAAGCCACTAAACGTCATGGTGCGTGCCCTAAAGCCTGATTTTGCTGCTGACACTTTGCTGACGCCCTCCAAAGGATGTTCAGCTGGCTGCAGCACTACCGAAGCGAATACGAAGAGGGCGGCAGAGACACGCGCACATGTCACCGTCAACCGCGAAGCAAGAAGAGCAATCTAATCAGCTCGTAATCAGACTGTGTCCAAACTTCATGAAGCAGTCTACAGCCACGAAGCTGTACCTCGCGTATAAGGATCCGGGTGCATCGGATTTGGGATATCTGAAATGGCACTATCGCCGCGGCACTATCGCTGCGGCGCTTGGCGTTGCAACCCCACCATCCAGCGCCTGGTTCCCCGAATGCCCTCTGCGCATGCGAGCCTGCCGATCATGAGCCGAGTGACGGGATTGGAGGTGCTTTTGCCGCTTAGCGTAGGAATGGCTAGTGGGCTAGACTTAGTAACGTACTCTCGCCGTCAATATTAACCCGTCTTGGACCTTTGTGTCAGACCATGTTCTGGTCCCGGACCCAACGGCTAGGACCTGACGGGAAAATGTGGGGGAATGCATCCTGATCTAGGGCTTTGCCCTGCCGAGCCGCCCGCAAGGGGTCGATCGCTAGTTGCATTGGCAGCAATAAATCCCTTTACTTTCTTTACACACCAACAGCCAGATCCCTGTCCATACGAGGCCCGGGAGCTCGAACATCGTTTGTGGCAAAAATAGGTACTTCTCAAGATCAGCGACGAAGATACCGCGAAGAAAGCTAATTGCAAAGCCTCATTATTGAACTCTCGATCATAGAGCATTTCCGATCTTCATTGGCGATTGTTCAATAGAACCAGCCGCTGAGGGCGACCCCCGTTGTCCCTGGTCTCCAGATTGACGAGACTTCAACATCAGACTGTGACCTCATTGACACCCGCTGTCTTCTTCTCATCAGGCATTTCCAAAGATCCCTGGTCACACTGGTCTTCGATAGATTCGCCGTCGTCGTAAATTGTAGCAGAGACCATGGTATCCCGTTCAGGCCAGAAGTGACAAAGGATGCAGTACACTGCGAATGCACTTGTATAGCCCCAGAAACAAAACATGTAGTAGATGTTCTCGGCTCCATGAAGCGTAGGTTTGATAGAAGGCGTGACGGAGGCGACCCTTTAGGATGAGATCAGTTCTTGCACGTGCAACACAGAATATAGGCTCGCATCTCAACAAGTTACTTACATGCCAGGAAGGTTGGGCTCGACGCTAATAAGGAAAGCAACAGCAGCTCTCCAGTTGATGCCAGCCTTTTCGTATCGGTATCTTCCATGAGCGCGGTCAAGAGCAGGGACATCGAGCCGCTGGCGGTGCACGACCCAGTAGTCTGCCCCGAGCAAGGCAGCGATGGGAGCTAAGAACACGCCGAGGCCGCCCATAAAGGCCAGCAGGGAAGCAGCGGAGTGGATGGTTTTCCACGGCTGCATGATCCATGCCGCGGTAATGGTTGCCAAGGTGACGCCTCACTTGATGTTGATATACTTTGGGAAAATGCAGCAGATGTTGTTTGCGCAACTGATGACGTTTGCCGACAGATTGGGACCAATCTGGGCTACTACCCAGCTGAGACCGACGAAGAATGCGCCGCATCTGCCAGGGTGAGCGGGTCCCATATTTACTCCCCATAGACAACTTTGGCGGCTGAGCAACAGATAATACCACAGAAGCCCAGGAAGAGTCGGATACAGGGAAGAAGGGCAACCTGCCAATAGACCCCCTTGAGGGCTTTTAAGATAGCAAGTAAAGTCCGGGATATTGGAGTCAGTCATCGACGCGGAAACGAAGGAAGTTATCGACTCGCCATGCACCAGTAATGCTAGATAGGATAGTAAGAATCAGCCACGAACGCGCTGAGCCTGATACCTGGTATGGCTGATTTCGGACTTTATTGTGAAAAACGGTATACCTATATTTAAAATAACACTTCTAGTAGGGCGGTATAGGAACTCTAACAGTATAGCGTAACGGTATATAGAGGGGAACTATCTTCCGTTTATAAACCTAGTTTCTTCTAGAAATGGATACTACTTACCCTAAGTATAAGATTATATACCGCCGGATTAGCAGTTGGGCCGGTGACGACTAGCGAATCCCCGGTGTTGTACGTTTCTTTTCCTTTGCATTTTTGCTCCTTCCCCATGAATGTTTTGTTGTCTCGTGAAATCTATGGCGCCCCCGTGGGAATTGATTGATATCAATGCCGCGAGGGTTATATGTACGATTTTTATTCAAGGGTGTACGGGGTGCGGGATGTCTATACGTCGATGGGAGCAGGGGTGCCACACTATAACTATATGTGACAATTTTACCACTAAGGCAAAATGGAACATGCTCCACTCTTTAGC
This sequence comes from Microdochium paspali, assembly GCA_031142775.1. Lineage (NCBI taxonomy): Eukaryota > Fungi > Ascomycota > Sordariomycetes > Xylariales > Microdochiaceae > Microdochium > Microdochium paspali. The sequence goes on from JAVBIV010000013.1 coordinate 49,000, forward strand.
GGGCTTATTGTTAATTATATACTTTGCGACACCATAGTATTCTTTAGATTTAGCTATCCTCAGGATTGCACGAGAAAGTATTACGGCTTGCTTGTTGAGTAACCTTTGGCCAATTAGAGTCTGTGCACTCGTTGCCCTGTCTGATTTTGGTGTTGCTGTATGGTACAGTCTGCGGATATTCCTCTTTCATGGGGTGCGTTGCGCAAGGATGGAGTATGTGATGGCAAGTGTTATATGTTTGCGTTCACTTGATCGGGGATTGACCTTGCTTATATGGATTCACGCAGGCCGATCAGCGTGGTATACGGCGGAACTCTCGGAAGACGCAGCGTTCAGAGATTGGGCGTGCGGTTGATGAGCGGCTGTTTACATATCAACTTTCGACCGATGAGACCTACAAATACTTTCTTCGCTTCTGATTGTATTGAAAATCCTCGCTGTTGGCTGTTATGGCACATTAGGCAAGTCGGAGACGGCGAGGCATGAAGCCAGACATGCGAGGAGACGACAACAAAAACCAAACACTGAGTGAGTTGAACCCCGGTCACCCCGAGAGCAAATGTTGCTTTTGGCTATGGAGCAGTATGTAAACGTCGACCCTCTACTTATAAGAGGGACCACAATAGAATGGTACACAGAAGTAGCAAAATCCGGCCAAGTGAGAAAAATCATAACCCAACTCTGCCAAGTGAATATCCGTCCGCCAAAGCACTAAGCCATCCATCCACACTTGAATCTCCACACCGTAAAAGCACGCTTGCTTAAGCACCGTACTTGGCCGCGACGATGTTGGCCTGCACGGAATTCTCGGTCGCGTCGCTCGGGTATCCGCTGGTCATGACACCCTCGTAGAAGGTGCCCTGAGCGCCGTGGGAGTTGTCGCCGCCAATACCGAGGATGATGGCGCCCTCCTTCTTCATGGGGTTGTAGCCAGCAGGGCGCTGGCCTTCGTAGAACTGGCTCAGGCCGCCGCTGGCTGCGTTGCCGCCCTTGAGAGCCCACTGGTTGGCGCCACCCTTGAGCATGGCCGTGACGTAGCGGTAGTTGATGGACGGGTCCGCGGCGTTCTCACGGGGGTTGTAACCCGAGAACAGGCCGTTCTCGAGATCGGCCATGATCCAGGGGCCCGCGCCGCTGCCGTAGCCCCAGACCTTGATGTTGCCAAAGTAGATGGCCTCCATGTGGCCCGCGCCAGTGTCGTCACTGCTCACCTCTGCGTTGCCGTAGTCGAAGCAGCACCCGCCGTTGTAGTGGGTACCGTCCAGGACAGCGTACAGGCCTTGCGAGGCATTTCCTGTCGCCGTGCCCTTGGCCTTGTTGTTGCGGTAGCCGCCTCCTGGTGCAATGTACACGCCGTACGCCTTTTGTCCGTTGAGGGTGATGGGCGCCTGGGAGGCGTTGGAGAGGTTGTCGTAGCCTCCGGCAGCGGGTCCGGCACCGGCGCCTCCGGGGGGAGCCTGGGTGAGGTGGTTGGCGTTGCTGGTCTGGTCGTAAATGATGGTAATGACACAGCTCGTGCCGGAGCAGAAGGAGTCCTGCGAGGCGGCGTTGGCCACGCCACCGGCAGACTTGGGGCCGATGTTGGCCGTCTTGCCATCGCTGGCGCGCTTCACCTGGTAGAGGCTGCCACTGTAGGAGGAGAAGAGGGCACGGGTGGTGGAGTGGGCTGCAACGCAGGGAGTACCACCCGCAGCGTAGATGTCGCAGGTGCTGGCACTCGCAACTGCGGCCGTGGCGGCGAGCCCGGCGGTCAAGCGGCTGAATGAAGATGGCATGATGATAGATGGGTTGAAGGCTGCTGACTGTCGGGGATGAGCGAAGCGGAGCTGGGCGGATGGTGACGAGATTTTTGTCTTGACCGATCCGGGAGAACTGACCTGTATATATACAAACACATCGTGACTCTCGAGTATAACGGTCCAAGGTGGTCCAGTGGGTTAGTCCCCATTGGTGCTGCGGAAGCTTCGTTTCCGTGAAATGCTCACAGACCGCTTCACCAGGCCATGACGCGTATGGCCGTCTACGCGGAATAGTACGACGGCAGCGGCCATTGTGGCATGGCGTGTTGTGGGGAAGTTGGAACAGCGTCCTGTCTCCTCTGCGTGCTATTAATGCGCCAATCCGACGATCGCGCCTGGGGTCTGTTCTGTCTCGCATATAGCAGCCTCTGCCAAGCAGGGACGTCGTCGGGAAAAAGAATAGGCGAGTGGTATCGGATGCTTGGCGAAAGCTTAGGTGGCCGCAACCCCTGGCAGCCACTCCGCACGCACGGCAGATGGCGCAACCATTGCCAGTTGCGGCAGGCCATTGGGGCGCCTCTTTCTGTACCCCGCAAAACAAAAGCTTGGTTCGTATGCCGGTGACTAGACATGTCCCTTGCGGCAAGGTGATTGGGCCGCGTATAGGGCGCAGGCCGTCGATTGGACGGAGGAACTCCCTGCCATGGGCGATCACTTCTCTACGAGTATACGAGTCCAGGCACGCGAACAAGACCTTTTCTCTCCGTTCCTGAATAGGCCTAATGGCCACAAAAGCCACGAGTATCGTGGGCTTCTGCGACCAAGTGGCCGCGTGTCAGCGTTTCCGCTCTGGAAACTGTCAAAGGTGCACTTGTGAGTGTGCGGATGTGCTTATGCAGCGTTGACCTCGTAGTACACCACTGTAGTAAGGCTTGCGCTTCATGATGCACTGCGAGCATCTGAGCGATGCGCACCGCACTAGTTCCTAGTCAGTGGCAACGGATATCGGCTAAAGGAGAGGGAAACACACGTGGTTACACCTTGCACTGGTGACACGGCCCGCATATAGCAGTAACCCGGCCGCGTAACCCGGCTGGGCATGAAAACGGGTGACGCGGCTCTTTGGCGGGGCAGGAGACAGGCGAATAAGCAGGATGTGCGGTTACAGTATTCCAAGGGGGGCGGGTCTGCTGTGTCAGGCACAGACCTTGCTCGTGCTCTTACTAAGTCCTCTAAGAGTGCTGAAGGTCAGGGATCATACTGCTGCATCACGTACATATGGAGCCTGATCCCCCTCCGATCTGCAGATTTCTTTTGTTCTCTTCGATAGTCTAGTGCTCCCCTTCCCTCTTCGATAGAAAGGGGAGACTGACTAGATTCAACTCGTTATTTTCCGCGACTTCCCAGTAACAGATTATGGAGCGTACTACACCGCCATTCGAAGCAAGCCAATCGCTGCAATAGCCGCTTACTGTACCTGGTTGGATCCCTCATTCTTCTACACCAGACAGGATGTACCGGTTTCTTTAGACAAATCTAGAACTCTGTCGACCTGCAAGATACGACGGCCTAGTCACAGTCCAATTTGAGCAGCGGGTGCAGTTTTGACATGCTTGCACGCCTCTCACGTTTCCAAGGGTAGCATCGGTAAAGAATGCTGGCTGGTCTGCTCTAATCTCTTTTATTCTCCAAAGTGATAATCGTATTAACTTTGACCGTGCGCCACATTCTAGAAAACCGCCAGTCGGTTGAGAAAATTAATGTGGCAAACTATGCATCAGTGTTGAGATACCGGATCTAGCATGCATGGATACATTAAATCTGCGTTCTCAAAGATCACTCAACATTGGCTCACAAGCATGCACTATTATTCTCGGGGTCAATCGGCAAATATGTTTTCTCCACTCTGTTTTCGTGGATTTAAATAAAGCAGGTTTATGAGATCTGCACTTGTTGGCACTACCTATGCTGACCCTGCTGTTGGGTAGAGTCCTGTAGGTGGCCTCTTATACTGACCGGACAAAGCTCCCCGTCCATTTCTATCGACGATAGCTGAACATTCTCATAATCCATGTACTGCCGCTCTTCCACAACACCTCCGTTTCCAGGCGCAAATAGCTATAACATAATCGCAATGCCTCGATCCCTGCGGCTTATCGTCCTTGGGATAACCTTCGGCCGGCGCCTGACCTTCCCCCACAACCAAAAACGTGACTCCGGAACGTAAACTGATCAAAACGGCCCAGTGTGGACGGAAGTTGCCGGACATGCCCGTGGGCTACGCAGTCACGCCGTATATAATCATTGGAAGGCTGCCACTGCTATCCACCAGTTGCCGTTGTCTGGGTCACAGGATTCCGCCGATTCGTCAAATTGGCGGGTATTGGGACAGTGTGTGTGCTCCTTGATGAGCTTTCTGTTGTCCTACGTATTTGTGGCTATGTCGTATTTATGGCGGGATTCTTTGTTTAGCTATGAAAGCCGGGAGAACGTACCTTTTATGATATTCGAGATGAACCAAATCGGCGCGGGTAAGCCATTTTCGTCTTACACGTGACAACAATTATGAGTCGTTAGTGTGCTTCTTCAAAACGTCGGATGGACCAAACATGCCCAAATACTATGTAGGCAAAATGTTTTCTATGAATACAGCACCGTGGCAATACTGGCCACTGCGAAACTGTAGCGACTGACGAGTGATTCTTTGGTTCCTCCTCTAAATTCCTCAGTGCGCTAACGAAGGTGACACGGTTCATGTTATACTCTCTTTGGTTGATAGGGCGTGGTTTCTTGCCGATATTTTGAAGACTTTGGCGAGATGCTTTAATGTCAGAGAAGCCTTGTCAAGACGATCAGTAGCATCCAGATCAATTCAGTCAATGATGCGAGGACCATGAACACCCGGAGATCAATAGTATGCTTCTTTGTAGGCATATTCACGTTAATCGTAGAAGGTTATGAAATCAGTCCCTTTCTCAATGCTACAAAAAAATGGGTTGCGCGCTCGCGCTTGTGAATCACCTTTCTCGTGCCAAACGTGCCTGTTGAAAAGCTGATACCTGATCTTAAATACGTTTAACTATTTACGATAAATCCTCGCCATAACGGATTTGCCGCCGGTGCGGATCATGTTGCTTCTTGCTTTATTTAGACATTAGAATATGCTAGCACCCTCACGTTCTTGGATTGGGCACACTTTCTACCATTCTTACCACCGAGTTCAGCGGCAGTGAGATGGTATGTACCGATCAAAACATACCTCGATATCAACAGAATCAGGTACTCCAAAACTTCGGCAGAAAGACAACGAAACAATAACATTGCTTCTTTGCATCTAGAGGTATCCTCACTTTCGGGTGCAAAGAGCTAGAAGAAGGTATCCCTCGACGACAGAGGTGAGCTCGCTACTGCCCACTAGATGGGCTTTTTCATCTAGTTCATTATGTCTAGTTTTTCCCGTCGTCATTTCACACGATCTCTCGTAACGTTTTGCACAAAAGCAACGATAGTCCTGAATTGAGAACAAAACTTCTTGTCTATTTTTGATCATGACTCTTCTTCTTCATCTTCAGTAATCCGTCGTCAAATCCGGCGTCGACGAGTCGTACATAATCCTCCGCTCGCTCGAGTTGTCCCCACTGAGCGCAATGCCTATCGTCCTCGTGTCGATCGACTTGTCCCGCCCCGCAGCGCCCATGTTGGTTTTCACACTCCTCGACTGCGCCTCGAGCGAGCCCTTCTCGGACCTCGGCGACTCCACCTTGCCCATACTATGCAAAATATAGCTGTCGTTGCGGCCGGGACTGCCCCAGTAATGGTCATGAAGCGCCGTTATGCTCCCGCTGCCGCCGGCGCCGACGCGCGACACCGTCGGTCTGCTGTGCTGCTCTGGAGCGTATACGCCGGCGCCGCCGCCGTTGTGGCCCGGGCTTTCGAACAGTCGTTTTGCGAGTCCTGGCATGTGATGCCGCACGAAGGGCCTCAGCACGGCCAGCGAGTTGCAGATGATGCCGAAGCTGACCTCCAATATCATCCATGTGGAGGCGTTCGCCTGGTTCCAAGTGAAGTCTGGGTCGCCGAGGACGCTCTGGATGTATGCTGTGCGAATGATAGGGAATACTATGCAGCTGTGTGGGGGGAAAGATCGAGAAAAGTCAGTCGGAAGGTGTTCGATGGGAATTATTTTCAACCTGGGCCACAAATGGCATCAAGCCAATACTTACAATGAACTTAGGGCCAGCAGTGCCGCGACGGTTAGTTTCCTGCTCGAGGGCATTTGGAGCTGCCTCGTCATGTACAAGGGCATTGCAATGATGACGAGGTCGCTCGCGATGTTGAAAGCTGCCTGTGTGAAGAAGATGGTGTTGACGCAGGTGATGGTCTGGATCCCGTCAGGCTTGCAGTGGTCCACAAAGAGGACTGTGAATACTATTGTGGGCACAAGGTCGAACAGGGCGACGCAAAGACCACAGTATTTGAAGACCATGATGGGGTTGATTTGGTAATAGAGGATAAGTACGGAGAGCTTGACGCATGTGACCGGCCTGCGTTTTTCGACAATGCTTAGCAATGAAATAGGAGAGCATCTACGACTAGATAGTCGACCTACCACATGTACATGATTGCAAGCATTGTTAAGTCACCGACATAAGCAGCCAGCTGTCCATGGGTGACCTCCCAGATGTGTTTGCCGAAGCCGGATGTGAATGCTGATGTCATGACCAGCAACCACGGGTTAGCGCCACGATGACAATCACGGGATGTGGAACTAGATCAGCTCTTCGATGCATACCTTGTGTCATTATCACAAAGAATCCTCCAGCTAACCCCCATGACATGACGAGAAACACTAAGAGCGATTAGCAAAGGTCATAAGGCAGATTGCTGACGAAGATATTGTCGACTTACGTGCGTCCCAGTACAGCTTCTTGATTACAACGATGCTAGTGTACATTCTGAGACACAGACATAGCGTGGCTATGGAGTATGTGACGCCGAAAACAATGTACAGGCGGAGCTGGAGAGAGGACATGCCCTCGAAGTCGGGAGTGACACCCTCCGGAGGCGGGAAGACTGGTGCTAGAGGATCCATGGTACCGGTGCCTGTTCCTGTTCCTGTGCCTGTGCCTGCCCGAAACAGGAAAACATGTCGGATATCGAGATGCAGTTGAGATGCTGGACTTGTGTAGGCTTTGTGCTGTGGTGGCCCTCTGCTGGAGGTTGAATCGAGGCGGCCTCAGCCGGAGGTCCGGAGCTCAGGGCGGGATGGTGGTTGTATTAACGCAAGCCGAAATGCCGGTGAAATAATTCGAGGCGAAAACAAGGCCGCGAAGAAGCCTGTAAAACTTTCCTGTGCCCGTCCCAATGTTGGACCCCGACGATCGAAGCCGGCCAGAGGTCTGTGCGTATCCGCCGCCCGCCCGCCCGCCGCGCGTCAAGCGATCGCTGGCATTGCCATCCAAAGGAGAGGCTCCTGCTTCGGACAAAGTTTCGAGGAACAAGGGTCTGGGGTTGTTCACTTTTTGACTCGGCGCTAGCCTTACTCAGTACCATACAATGGACTAGGATTCTGCGCTGAAGTAGCCTCCTTTGTTGAACCGTCAGCTGGGTAACGAGTCGTTCAGTGTGGCGGTGACCCCTCGACAGTAACGGTCGCAAGCCGTTACAGGAAAGCCACCAAAGCAGACCCCCCTCTAAGATCCTGCGCATATCAATGACTAGATCTCCCGCACGCCATCACTCATCACTAGTGCGTATCGCGCTCAGGACTGCTCGATGGGTCAACACCCTCTGTCTCATAACATACATGTGGCGGCGCACGTGCCCGCCACGTTGGCAGATCGTTAGCCTCCCACGAAATAACGGGCGAGGCGAGGCGGGTGTCGATTTGAGTACCACAGCATAAGCGTTGTTCAGTGTAGACCAAAGTGCAACCCCAGGCCTCTACAGGGCATTTAAATTGACGCCCATCTCTCGCCGGCACAGCTCGATAAACTCGTGACAAGCATTCTGTAGCGTTGGAGCTAGAGAACGGCTCGCGCCGTAATAGGCGATGCACCTATGGGACCAGATCTCGGGAGTGTTTTTGTCCGCCGACTAACTAAGACTAGGTAGGCTAATGGATGCTACCACGGAGCGTTCTCACCGGTGACGTGCTTGTGTCGCGCATGTATCAGAGACGCAACGCCCCCCTTTCTGTGCCTGACATATAGGTACTTTGTGTGTATGGAGAATGTATGTACGGGGCCTGGTGACGATATTACCAAGGAGAGATTGGCCAGGGCGGAGCGCTGTCCAGTCTTGTCTGCCTGGTGCTCAGAAGTGGCGGGATTTCCGACATTGCAGACTGATACGCAGACTGCGCTCCGACCTCCCCGCGTGTCCCGGCGCCTTTGCGCGCGGCGGAGGTGGGCGGGCCTTCTCAGCCACCGCTTGTGTGTCCGCTCTTCCGGTTGAGGGGCCCAGAGAGAGCCGAGGCTGGAGTGTCCCCGGATCCAGACCTCAGGGGTTTGACTTTGGCCCAATGCCCAGACCCCTGGGCTCTGCAAAGAGCTTCCGGTCCTCTCGGCGGCCAAGAGCAGATTGTCAAATGCCCAGCAACAGTGCTTGTATCACCATGTACGGAGTCAGCGCGTTCTGCAAGGTCCCTGAGAACCTTAACCTTGTGTTCGAGTCAGCGCGAAGGGCGTCGCAGGAGACAATTGTGATCTTACCCGGGTCGGAATAGCTGACACCCACAGCGCGGCACCGACAGAACGCACAAAAACTATCCATGCGGGCCATACTCGTCATGTGCCGAGTGAGATGATGGGCACTTCACCTAATGTGTGCTAGCAGATGGCTCTATCGCAGCGGCCTTTGCGCTCGATCGCGACTAAACTACTGTCCTGCAGCTGCACAGACCGCGCTGCCTTCCCATGCTCGCCATGCTTCATCCCCAATTCACATCCTTTTCTCTCTCGCAGCAGTTGAGATTTATGCCCAACGAGGCTATGCAACTCTAATGCGCACGGAAGGGGTTTTTGACCCTGGTGGAGGTCGAGGTTCTTCGGAAGCTCGACTCAGTACCGGGCCCGTGGAATATTATTATTATCATCATCATCATTATGACTTTTCCTCATTTTCTTTTTCTTTACCCTATCCAAGCAATGTTCAGCGTGTGAACCCGTTCTTCATTCGCCTAAATCGGCCACAGACGGGACAAGGTTCGATTTCCACGCCCCATCCCATCGACACAGAACACCGCCTGCGAGTCGCCACCTGTGGCAACCAAGCGTGCATCATCAATCATTGTGCTCATCGAGCCTATCGGTACTACAACCGACGACGCCTTGACGCCGACATGATATCGGGGAAGCCTGACCAGCTTGTGGGATTGAAGATCGAGGACCATGACTAGCAGTCTCTGCCCACCGGGCGCGTCGCTCGGACCAACGCGACTATCGTTGAAGACTCGTATGCGACCCTGTCGCTTGCTGCGATCGCTGGCCAAGGGCTCAAAGACCTACTGGGACGGTCTCCAGGCTTCTTGGGGATCAGCGCCGGCAAGAACGAGCTCTGACGGGTAGGACCTCAGCCATGTCCGAGGCAGCTTCTGCACTGCGCTGAACCCGCGCTCTTGGCCTGATGCTAGCTGCCCATCGTCGAGCACGTAGGATTTCTCCTTGGGCTGATCTCGGAGGTCTGGGGCTGCTAGTTCTTGTCCGATAGTGAGTTAGCGAAGGCCAGTCTGCTGATACACAGGGATGGCTTGGGAGGACTGCGGAATGGGCAGTAGATGTCCCTCATGTGTCCGAGTAGGTCTCATGCCCATGCCAAGAATACTGCTGAAGTCACCTGACCGATGACTTGACAGTACAGCAGTGACAGTGGACGAGCCGCGGACTTGGTGAATGACGGGTGCCTCGAGGAGCAAGCCCAAGGGCGTGATAGCCATGTAGTCGAGCTCAAAGACAGGACGACAAGAAATGGAAGATAGCTCTTGCACTGAGGAAACAGGCAGGTGAATGTGCCAGTGTAGACAAGCCACGATATAGCGCGTACGTGGCCTGTGACCACAACTTGGCGCCGTTAGGGGCTGAATCCCATGCCAAAATTGAATTGTCCACGTGTCGCTGTATCATCTCCTCTCGGAGCCGACGGAACGCACCAATACCCCTTTCGCCGTACAGGGGCGCCCGGCTGGTATCGAGCATGCAGAACAGGGTATATGAGATGTCTTCCTCACGCGTGGCCTGCCGATTTGCAGCCCACGACATTTTCTGGGTCACGCTGGCGTTCTTGTACCCCTCTGGGTGTTGGAGGACTTCAGTCGGAATGCCAACCAGCTCGTTCAGGGCAGTGGTCAATACAGGGTCGTTTTTGAAGCTGAGCCATGTCCATTGCTCGGAGCAGAAGTGCACGGAGCTCGGTGCGATCAATGCATGGAGCGTCCAGCTTCTCAGAAACCACCGGCTGCATGTGAGTTGTTGGCGAAGACGTTGGTCGTGGACTGCTGATTTTCTCATGAGCTTATCAAGGGCATTTAGTTGGCGATCTGATAACGAGATGCTGCTCAAGTAGACGTAGCAGATGCTCGACTTGCGGTACCAGGTGAATATGGAGTAAATTGCCTCGGAGAGTCCCGCGCTGGGTGACTTGTCGATACAGTAGTTTTCTATCCAGATGTGCTTGAGACGCTCGTCTCTAGCAAGATTGACTGCGCCTTGGAACTTGGTTGAGCCTTTCCTCTCATGCGCGCGGCCAACCTCGAGATCTCGGAAGAGAACATCGTCCTCTTCCCACGTCTGCGATAAGATCGCGTAGCATTCTGGCGGGCTGACGAGCTGCGCCAACCGTTCCGTGCCTGTGTCGATCAGGCGCATCTTTGTGACATAGGGTACCACAGGCTGGGTGGGAGCCGAGACTGTTGTCATACTGCTCCCAGAAGTAGGATTTGATTAGATGCTGATAATGTCAAAAAAGGAGTCCACCCTCCCTCTCCCCCCTTCTCTTGCTATAAAAGACAGTGCTACCTTGTGATATGCATGAACAAGAGTTAAATGTAAAAGCCTATATTGTTAACCAACCAACGTCCGCAAACGCACTTTCTAAACACAACTAAAAATTTGGCCCTCGCTGTCTTTTTTGAAGAATTACGTACTGGCAGGTCTGTTCAGATCCACAGACCTGGCAGTAGAATTTCAAAGAGCCACACGACGCAAAACAGCGGACGATGACAAGGATGGCCTTGCGCAAGGCGTGAGATTGCTAGGCACCGAGATTTGTAAAGAGTCTCAGTATTCACGCGGACGTAGTGGGAAGTTACACAGACAATGTCCATGCGTTACCACAACATGCTGAGATGCTCTCTAGCCAGAGATAATCAGCTTGCAGACCTGAAAAATGCTGAAAGTTTGCTTTCTGTGATTACGATCTACACCACTCGAAATTCTCTAGCAAATCGAATCCGTTCAAGTCACTTCCCGGTGATACCCTTGGCCGACCGCCATTCAAAGTGATGTTTTCCCTTCTCTGGTCCGCCCACAGGATCATCCTTGGTGTCAAACATATGCTGCCCGAAGAAATCTAACTGCGCCTCCATGAACTGCGTCGGTAGCCCGGTCGAAGCCATGTACTTGTAGTACTCGACAGTCTGACTGATCGCAGGCACAAACGCGTCCGCCTCAAGGCCCTTTAGCAATACCTCCTTCGCGGCAGGCCAGTTCGCCGTCAACTCCTTCCCGATCTCCGAGTTGGTGAGGATGTCGTCTTCGCTGTGCTCGTGTCGTTGGTACACTTTATCGATCAGATCCGTGATGTGGTCGGCTTGGATGATGCACCCGCCGCGCCAGAGCTGCATGATTTTGGAGAAGTCAAGGCCCCAGTTCTTCTGCCTGTCTTTGGCTCGGATGATGTCCATTCCCTGCGCGAAGCATGCAAGGAAGCAGAAGTATGTCGCTTTGTGGATTGTCTCGATAAAGCCTTGCTTGTCTTGCACGTTTAGGGGCTGAGCATCGATTTCTGAGCCGGTGGCTTGACGATGTTTGATGCGGTCTGCGAGGTCAGCTGAAGCACAGCGGAATAGATGCGCGCTGAGGAGTGTCGGCGCAGGGATGTGTAGAGCGACGGCCTCCTCGCAAGTCCACGTCCCGGTGCCTTCCTCTTCGTCAACGTCTTGAACCACCTTGTCGCGGACTGTGTTGAGAACGTGCTGGCCATCCTCGCCCTTGGCCCTCTCGACATCCACCCCGATGGCGACAAGGAAGCAGTCGTGCAGAGGCCCTTCTGAATTCCACTTCTTAAAGATAGAGGATACTTCGTCGTTCTTGAGGCCGAGCCCATTGGTGAGCAGCATCCATACTTCAGCGACGACCTGTCTTTCGTTAGTTTCATAACAGCACTTCAAGTCAAGGAAGTGTGGCCGCTTACCGACATCATACCCTGCTCAATACCATTGTGCACCATCTTGACATAGTGCCCACTCCCGCCTGGTCCAACCTCAATAGTGCATGGTGTGCCATTCTTATCCTTCGCAGCAATCGTCTTCAAGAACGGCATGACCTTGTCCAGAGCCTCTTTTGAGCCTCCAGGTGACATTGACGGTCCAGCCCTCGCACTCTGGTACCCTCCTGACACACCACATCCAACATAATGCACCCCTATTGGCTCCAGAAGCTTCTGCCTTCTCTCGGTATTCGTCCAATGCTCGTTCCCACAATCTACAAAAACATCCCCCTTATCCAGCTTTCCCTTGACTGCCTCGACACACTTGTCCGCAGGCTCACCATGAGGCGTGCTAAGCACAAATATCCTCGGCTTGCCCCCCTCCTTGATATTGTCACATACCTCCTCATAGCTGGTGCACTTGGTCACTTTATCGTGCAGGTGCAGACTGCGCTCCTGCCGGTCGAGCGTGGTCATGTTGTCCTCACTCGGGTCGTAGAAGAAGACGTGGAACCCGCGCTCAGCCATCAGGAGCGTCATCATGCTGCCCATGCTGCCGACGCCGAGCATGCCGATTCTGGAGAAGCCGACATTTTCTCTGTCTGTCATGGTTGCGATGTTTTTTCGTGTGCTTGCGAATATGATTTTGTCATGCGGCCGTGTTATACTGTTTTTTGAATTCGCGATAAAATGGTTCGTGTTAGTGAGAGGCCGCTTGCTGCAATATCGTCCGTTGATAGGTAGCGAATGGAAAAGATATTTAGGCACAGCCGCCGTACTAGCTTTCTAGGTCGTATCTGTAGTGAATGCCCACGCCGAAACCATTCTTGCAAATTCGTGGAGGAAGCATTGCATCATCACTCCATCAAGTCTGCGCCATTACGTCACGCACACAGAATCTGAGTGCTCCACGTGGCTGCGGACCAGTTTGTCCGAGCAAGGCCACCTCGGCCAGGGGTTTGTTGTTGTTAGCAAAGGTAAAGTTGTCCTCGTGGTCCCACTGTGGCCCGTCGAGACGACCCGGATCGCCGATTTCCTCATCTCATAAGTTGGAAGGACTGTTCAGTTGTGCTATCGTAGTTTTTCTGCTTGCGAGATGTACGAACGGTCGCAAGCCCCTGATCTGGCCAGATCCTCTCCAGCCTTGCTAGCCGCTATTCTTTACTGATCGTTGGACGTGGCGGCACCTGCAGCAAAAAGCAGAGCGTGCTACCTCGGCATTGCTACCGAGACGGCGCATCAGGGATACGAGGACCCGGTAACACGGCACTCGCTAGCCCCGCAAAGCTGAGGATGCATGAGATGAAATCGAACGTGCCCAGTAGGAATCAAAGAGCCTGCATAGTTTTGCGCAAGAATGGCGCGATCTTCTTTGTAGTCCCCGCGCGCCAAAGACCATCGAACAGACGCCAGCTGGGCGCAATCTTGCAGCAAATGGTTACGGTAGAGGGTTAAAGGAACTCGTCACAAACCTCACATGCAGCGCCCGCCGTGGAGTGGTGAGCCAAGTTAGCGTCAGACTACACATTTTTGGTCAAATAAATAGACTGATAAGCCCGCTACACAGTAAAGGGTATCTTCGCTTTTGCTTCGGTGATAAATTTTCATAACATTTGTAAAGGACAGCCACCCAAAGAGATTGTCCTTCTTTTAAAGAAAGCATCCCCGCAAGACGGGGTGTGCCAAGCGACCACTCCTGAAGGAGCAGCAAGTCGGTCTAACTGACCAAGCACACTTGAACACAGTCATGAGCAAAGAGATCTTGGACGGACGCACTGCTGTCGCGCGGAGCCATCTTCAAACAATGGCAGTAGTCAAACAAGAAGTAATCGGACTGCTCACTTCCCATGTCGGCTCCTGCCCCGACTACGGAGCCATGGTTCAAGATGATTAAGTTTAGCTCAACGGCCTTCTTAGGACCCGCTTATACTTCCCGATTACCGATCTCGTCGACTTGAAGCTGGGCCCAGATTGACAAGGATTAGGTAAGAGCAATTATTTTGTCCTATTGGAAGGAGGGAGGGATCATGTGACTCAGAGATCTTCTGGCTCAGAGATATTTTAGACTGGGCAAACACTAGCGATGCTAGGGAGTGAGAAAGGGCTCTTGCCGCCCAATAATCCATGTACTGCCTAGAGGTTCTGCTGCGGCCAGATTTTCTCCATCTCCTGGAGCCAGTATTTCCTGCTTCCATAGTTGGGTACCCTTTTAGAACCATGGTCCGATGCGTATGATGAGAAAGATTGGTCCCATATTACCCCTATGTCCTCCGCGCCCTGAGTGGGATCGTCTGAAACACCATCTCGATCCAAAGACTCGAGCGCTTCCTTGAGCAAAGCCTTGCAAAGGTCAATCCAGCGGTCTGAGGTCTCCGTCGAGATTGTTATCTCATCGTAAACAATTTCGAGATTCTCGTGACCGTGAGCCTCGTTGTCGCGGCTTAGATGACTTTTGTCAGGACTTTGCCCTCCGGAAAGTTTGTGGCCTTCGTAATTCTGGACGGCACACAGATGTTGTAAGGGTGTAGCAAACTCGGAGGCTAAATCGCTGTCTATCGTCTGATTGAGCTGGTGGACTATCTCGTGGAACAGCATCAAAGATTGCTGTTCGTGTACAGATTCAACGATATCGTCTTTGTTGTTCTCGTCGACTGCGTCGTTGCATGTATGCTCGAGATCAAGTGCCTCGAATGTGAGAAGACGGAAAGCCTCCCGATAATGGTACGCCTTCCATCCGTTGCCACTATATGCCATCAGAAACTTCAGTCTACTCCCCAGCTCTTGAGTTGAGTAGTTAGGTGAATCCCTATCGAAAGTTGCCTGGACCATGAAGGTGAAGGGCGTGCGACCTTGAGTCGAACATGGACATGAGCTGCCGGTTGTCGTGAGCAATGGCAATATCCAGAATAGTAGGTTTCCCCAAGGAAACTGATAAGGTCTAGAGCGGTACTCCATTCCTGCAGCTGTACCTACTCCCTCGGCAATAATATGCCCGATGCTTATGTTTTCGTCGCGGTGGAAATTGCTGCAAACCCGGCATTCACAACTGGATGGGTAGTACCGCCACCTTTTGGCAAGAGTCGCATCCGGATCGCGACTGTTCTGGAGTGTCCATATGACGAGTCTGGAGTTGTAACCCCACACTAAGTCTCTCCCGAGCCTTTCCAGCCATGTATGTCCGTGTGGGTGTGCTGCTTCCAGGTCCCCAAACCCGAAAGAGAGCAGCGCGGTTGCGTCGTATACGTGCATTAACCGTGAGTCCGTCAAGGTGTGCCAGATTGTCATCGCGGATTTGTGGTTGGTCGTGATCAGAAAGCTAGGGACAGACACACCTCGACGCTGAAGTATATCGATTACTGCGCCGGTATGTATGTCCAGAGTCGTGCTGCTGTAGAGATCCAGTGCGGCAGTGTCTTCATGTGCCAAGTGCCGTAATGCAAGTTGCTTGAGTCGGTGACGCCTGTTGGCAAGTTCTTCTGCGTACGCACAGAAACAGTCTATGCACATAGCGCTGATACCAAAATTGTCGCGCCACGGTAGAATGCTGCATCTCGCCTTGAAAACCTGCATCAGCATGAGAGTATAAACACAAGGCTGCGTTACACTCCCGACATCCCCTTCCGTCCTGCTGCACTGGTCCAATATATGCCCTGCAATGTCCGTATCCATCAGTTGCTTGAGCTTATCCTGGATATACTCATCTCCGTCCTGCGCTGCGCACCACAGTTCTGTTAACAGCTCATGGAAACATTGACAAGTGTTTACTGCAAGATGCAGGTGTGAGGGTAACTGAAATGGAGGTCGCTCTTCAATCAGTTTCGGACTCCTCCGGACCAGTTCTTTCACCTTGTCTGCTCGATTGCACAATATTGCTTCGCTTAGGGGGTCAATAATGCAAACTAGAGTTTCTATGGTTAGTCATACTTAGCAAATAAGTCATGGTCTGCGGGACATACAGTGTAGGACGGTATTCAGTAGCGCTGGCGATTGTGTAAGCCAAGACAGGCTCCTCTTGGATACGTAAAGGTTGGCAGCGTCCGGCTCATCATGGCCCTCCACAAGTAAACCGATGATTCCGCTTCAGTCACTGCCTGTAAATATGGGCTTCCCCAAATGCAACTTGAGATGCACTGCACGAGATAGTGGTGTGCTAGGCTCACGGCGCTGTCAGTCAACTATCACCCCGTCATCGGGCGGCACAACGCAACCAATACATACTCTCCGGAGTGGTCTGTTCCCGTTGTTGCTATGCCCAGTGTCCGGACCATGTGCCAGATCATATATTCAACCGTTCTGTGCTGAAAATAGAGTCCAACCGAGTCCTGTAGGTTGCGTTAGTGGTGGTCGAATCAGGACGAGAATGTTCTTGACTCACTCTAAGTTTCGCGAGGAAGTACTGAAGCAACGTTTCGCCCACGCGCGAGCGAGATGACGCCGAGCGCGAGGCCTGCGGCGTCGGCCATCGTGAGAGGATATCTGGCTGCCTGCTACTGGTAGACTGGCGAGGATTTGGAAGACGGGACTTGGAGTGCGGAAGAACAAAGAAGCCCGCACAAGGCCAGTCTCAGAAAGAGGGGTAAGCAGTTGCGGTGTTACTTCTGAGGAAAGGCTCTGGGGAGGACTTGTTCATCGAATCACCTGCCAGAACCTGCAATCCGCCCATGCAGGCAGAAATCGCCTGCATATGCACATATGCCCCGCCTAGCTGAGCTGAGGCAGTGCTCGATTTATGGAGTGAGCTGTGGCGATGGCGTGAGGAATTATCTTCGGGCACTCTTGGGCATCCACACCAAAGAGAGGAATGAACCAGTAAGACTATGAAGCTCGAGCCCGAAGGGATAAAGACATCAGTCAAACTTACTTCTGACGAGTGTCTTTTGGTTGCCAGCAATGTTGGCACGGAACAGAGAGGCCGGGTCTGTTGGTTGCCCATTTCGCCACTGATCGGGTACTGCATCGTTGGTCACATCTAGTCAAAGCTCAATGCTAAAGTGGCCGCTGGGTTTTATGGCCTCTAACCAATTGGCACTAGGTACCACGACCTGCCCCTTTTCTATTGTTGCATGTTTGTGATAAGTTTTATTCAATAATCCTGCTTCACGCCGCATACAATTGACGCGCGGAGGTAGTCATCACAGCCACCACACGACGACTTTCCCCTAGTCACGCCGTTTGTCCTTGACCTTGGCCATGAGAGCTAGCCACTAGTAAGAAGACAAGCAAATAAGAGGCGCGTCATTCACCTGTGAAAGTGATTAGAGCCGTCTCATATCATGGGCCTCACACAGTCGTCGTGAAAATAACGAGGTGTGTGATTTACGTTCGTAGATTTCTTGTCAACTACATCCTGCGCCCGTCGTGAGAGACGAAACTTGCGATCATCTCCACACTAGGTCACCACCATTTAAGGATGACCAACATGTCAATGTTGAACTCCAGTATGCTTATAACGTCAAGAAGATCACTCCCTACAATAGAACAATAAACGGGCTGAAGGATCGACTATGATATAACCGTTGCATGATTGACAATGTTGCAATTGACTTCATAGCTTTCCCGCATGCTCGAGATTTAGAGGATGTCGGTACTCTTGTGTGCGTGGTGCTTGCAAAAATCTGCATATGTCTGGCCTGCTTAGCCTGCAATGAATGAATGGGTTCCTTTGTTGAAATAGGCAGTTCAGCCAGATCCTAGAAATCCATGCTTTCACCATTTTCATACACTTTTTGAGTTGGTCTGAATGTGTTTCTAAGACCACAAGCTACGTTGCACGACGGTACTTTCGGCTCCAACGTAAGTACATCAGATAGCTGAGGAATATTGGGAGTAGAAGTATATCCCCACTTCACCATATCAAGTATTGTAGACCAAAGTGGTCAGGGCTTGCTCTGACCAACTGGCTCCCCCCTACCATCGATATATTCTACTGAAGTGTCTGATATGGCGTGACCACTCATAGACACCGTATCGCGTGGTATATGACGTACCACAAGCCTACTACATAGGTCAGCATGATCCATCTCGCTGTAGTGGTAAGTGTCGGAGAAAAATCAGCCATCAAGCAAAAAAAGCAATTCATGTATTATGGACGCCCCCAAGCCTGGAAATATTGAATCAACCATTGCAAGCCATCTAAACTCGACTTTGCTGCACAGCAATCTCAATATGCTTCGTGATCCCTCCTCTCCCTAGGTGTCCGCTCCCCGAGGATGCCAGGATCTGCTCCTCGCTGCTATTATCATTCCTCAGCGCGAAAGCAGTCCGCGAGCTACTAATCACGGGCGCGTTGTTCTTCAGGTTCCCCGCCCAGTCGCGACCCATCTCCATCGCGTAGCTCCCGGCCTCTTCTGCCTCTCGCTGCTTTTTGTATCCGTATTTGTTGACGACTGCGCGGCTCTGTCTGTTATTGTTGTGGTTGTTGTTGTTATTGTTGCTGTTTTTGCCGCCCGCGTGGCTCCGTCCTGCGCCGATGCCGCCACCCGCTCCCGAGCGGGACGAAGCTCCTGTCCGAAAGCGTGAGGTGGCGCTTTCGAACCAGCCTGAGAATAAGGGCCGTAGGGTCGGCAGGGAGGCGGCTACGATTCCGAGATTGAGCTCGATTCTGTTGCGGGGATTCGGCGTCAGCTTTGTGAAGACGTGGATCTCTAACACCCTTCTATTCGTGGGTCTTGGCTGCGCGGAGAGAGACAGAGAGAGAGAAAAACTTACGAGTTCCAGACGTAGAAGTTCATTGACCACGAGTCACTGATCTGCGCTGGTTTGTTGGCGGCGACGGCACGGGCGATGGCTGCGCCAGTGGCACTATCAGGTACAAGAAGTGATGATCAACAAATGTACTCGTGTGGACCTGCGCCTTTGATGCGGTAAGGTAGATGATTGGTGGTTAACTCACACAAAGCCGATGAACAGGACGCCAATGAGAGAGGCCTTGGTTTGCACATTGACCTTCAGGGTGAGAATCGTCGGCACCGGCAGGAGCACGAGAACAGCATCAGTGATGATATTGATGGCTGCTCGTGACGCAAAGTGGATTAGCCCTGGACCTTATGTCATAGCGTCATCTTGACATGAGTATGTACATGCGTTGAGGTTTGCGACGATGGCAAATTGAGGTGTGGGAATGCAGACGCCTGGTGGCCGTTCGAGAGCCCAGATGTAGTACGTGGGCCAGCACCGGAAGATGAGCGGCGCTTCGGTGGTCATGGTGTAGACGATGATGAAGACTAGACACAGCAACAGTAAGATGAGGGTTCCGCGCGGGCTCGCTCGTGCGTAGCCATAGAGGTGGGAGAGCACATACCAATCAGAGACTTGAGGAATATCTGATACCATCTACCGTACAGAAAGCGCAGAAGACCTAGGCAGAGCGAGATTTTGACGACGCTGACACCCGTGATGTTCACAACCAGGAGAATGTGCTCCCAGTGCTGTAACGATTCCCACTCTTCTGGAACACCGATATCCGCTGTGTAATGGCCACCACCATTGAGAATCACCCCGACGAAGCATACAAGTACGCCTATCGAGAAGAGCTGCAAGGCGAACAGCTATCTATTAGCTCTTGCCTCCCTTGAGAGAATAGGCAGCAAAGGACCGCTTACAGCCGAGAGAATAATAAACCAGTCGTCCCAGCCAAACGTGTTGAGGACGCTTCGGCGCACCCATATACGTAGCGCGACGATGGACAACGAGAGTGCCGCCAGGAAGCCTTGAACCGCCATGATCGAGGCATGGTTGTTAGGCCGACCTTCCGCAGGCGGCCGTGGTTGCGGCACTGTCGACATGATGCCAGGCCTCGAGGGGTTGAATGCGCATGGACTGACGGCAATGTGTGATGGAGAACATAAACAATATGGTCCGGCCGAGACGCGGAAGAAAATGGGGCAGAGGGTCCAGTTATTCAAATGCTCTTCGGCAACCACGGGAGATCACTCTGACTGGGTACATTGCGGCTCAAGCGCGGCGGCTTCCACTAGGCTGCGTGACGTTGGTTTACGTGTCACGGCTCAAATGTTGGCCGGGGACTGTGGGATCACCAGACAGGAGGGCAGCTAACAAGGTTCTTCCCCAACTAGCTTCTACATAAAGGCAAGAATCGAAAGACCCGGGTGCTCGCCTCTGACAGGCTGGGCGCAGTAGCCCTTAGCTGCTGCCACTAGCTACCGCACCAAGATGCAATCGTGTTGGGTTCCTTTCCTCCATGGGGAAGCACCTCGTTCGTCGTAAACTTTAATTCCAGGCCAGGTCAGCCAGTAGCGTCCTGGTCCAGTGCGGCACAGACAAGAATCCTGGCTACAACGCGCCGTCGCCCGGTAGTCTGGTAAATGCCCCCCAGCTCCATAGGGAAGGGTCGGAAGGATGGCCGATGGATTTATAGCGCATTCTCCGGGACCCCCGGTAGCTGGGCTTGGGGATTCCTCGCCCTCCAACCTTGCAGCATCGACAGGCTCTCTCTCGCACGTTCAGCCCAGTTGGTTGTCCAGCCCTGGCAGAGGCGCCGTGGGAGATTGGCTTCTTCTGCATGGAACTGGGGCTACCCCGGTTCTAGAAAACTGGCCTTGACGCCCGCATATGCTAGGTCAAGCCGGAGACCATGGCGTCCTGCCTCGCAAGGATGCTAAACGTGCATCGTCTCTCTGATAGGTTGGCACGTCGCAGCTAAAGCCATGTTCGCTGCAGGGCGCGAGTCGTGCATTCTGCCGGCGACCTGGGGCACTCCTGGACGCTTCATGACATGGATGCGCCGCACGAACCTCATCTCGCTGCTAAGCTCATGGGAGTCTCGGAAGAAAGCAACCGTGCGGCTGCTCGACACACACTGGCTTTGGCGTGACAGCCCTCTGTCAAATCTCGGGCCAACTGAGGATCACATAAACATGATGCCCCAGTAAGCCAATCTACTAGCCTGGCTCATCTGTATGTCATGGTTTGCCAAGATGAAACAGGGTCGGTCCAAGTTGAGGGCCGCAGACATCGCTCGTGGAGCAAGACTGGATCAGGTCAGATCGCTTTGCTGGGAGCTGCTGCAGAACGGAGAGTCACAGAGTATCCTTGTGAGCCCGAAATCAGGGGAAGTCAAAAAGCACGTTGCATTCTGTGGAGATGCTCCGTTCTCGTACTGACCTGCAGTAGCTGATTCGAAGTGTGCACGGTACACCCGCCGGCAGTGCGTTCCGAGGGCAGATCTGCCCAGGGGTGCCTCGCTTCTGTGTCATACTACTCCGTGTGTAATAATCACCTACTGCTTTCGGATAGCCCGGCCTTGGTCTCCTGTGCCAGTCTCGCCTGTGCATGCCATGAGCTTTCCTGCAGGGCGGGCTGCTCGAGCTGCAACAAGTTGCCCCTTGCTCTGCCGAGGAGAGGATCTGCGCCCGGTGAACGCGATACAACTGACACTAGAGACGCGAAATGGCAGTAGAAATGGCGATCTCGAGGACCCGACATTTGTGCCCTCCACACAGAGAGGCTAATTCGCGGCTGATCTCTTTGGCTGAGTGCTTAGTGCTCGACATGTGACTACGCAGTAGCATGGGCTGTGCGAATTGACATATGCGATCACGGCCTCAGGGCCGATTGGTGGACACGACACGCAGTCGTTGACCAGACTCGACTCGGAAACTGGCTACCTCCCCAGTCAGGGACGCGGTCTTAGAGTCCGGGTGTTCTAAATTCAGGACGGGCAATTCGCATCAATGCCCTTCATTCCGCAACCTTGTCGAGTCAATCGCAGTCTGTCGGGGGAAGAGTAGTCGGGAGAGTTCCCCGTCACACTAGTTCAGCCACTATCAGCCACAACATTCCACTACAAATGCAATTCCCTGAGGGGGTGGGGAACTTTCCCCGGACACTCGTTCGGGTGCATTCGAGGCCACAGAGCTGGCCCCTGTGGAAGCCTAGCCGGGAGAGACGGTCCTTTTTATCCACGCCACCCGTCGGCGCCTTGTCCGCTCCGTCTCATAGGCATACGCGGTCACTGGCTTCCATCCCAAGGCGGGCGATGTCACTCAAAAGCAAACATGCATGCTGTGCTCTGAGCACCTCCGGCACGGCGTAGGCTCGTATCGCAATCGGCGTGGACAAACTGAAAGTCGAACATTGCTAGACGCGACGGACTCGTGCGATTCAGAAACGCCACGAATGCCGTCTGTTCAACCGACAGCGGACAACAACAATATATCGAACTGTGCTACATTCACGCAGCTCAAGCCTGCAATGTATACTCGCGTGACAGCCCTGAGGAATATGCAGAGGCTGGCGAGGGAGGCGCAACAGCCAACACGCACCTTCAAAGCAGACAGCATTATTCTACGTGCCGTCCGTTACTACTTTGTGCGAGATTCGGGGACCTGGAGCGCGCGCTTTACGGTTTACGGCTTCCCCCGTGGCACTAGTCAACATGCAGTTAACGAACAGTGGCGAGGCTTATACATGGGAAATTATGGCACTGTTGGTGCATGCAGAAGGCGGTTTCCGTCGGTATAACAATGAAGCGGTATACCAGCTCCTTCGCAATTCCATTCGGCCGATCCATTTTAGAAATGGTGACACTCAGTATTGTTGCTGAGACTTTATGTATTTTGTGAAATCATGGTCTCAACACTGGGCCGTGATTGACCTGGTAAGCTTGATCATTGTAAAAAGAAAACAGAGTAATCCGGTATTGTTATCTCGCATATAATTATTGCAAGGAGGAATGTCTGAACCATCGAAAATAGGAAAACACATAGAGGGGACTGCGGCAAAAAGTGCTGCAAGGGGCATTTCTAGTTGTTTGCGCTCACTTGACCATTTGCCAGACCACAGGCTTTGAGCCGATCATTGAGGATAACCCACTTTTGGCTGAGTTCGTCCTACTACCTTGAGATGTATTATAATTACCACTCGACAACATTGTCACGAGTAACAACCTCCTTACTCTTGAGATCACCAAGATCTACCAGGTTAAAAGCTTTGCTATTGATGAAAGATGCTAGGTTGCGTCGCCTAAACTGTGGTTTTGTAGCAAAGGGGAGGCGAGCCATCAAGTCATCGACATTGCTGGCAGCCCGCTGCTGTCAGGGCCCCAGCGCAAGCGGCGCAACATCGAGGCACCGCCGCCCGCGTCTGGTAATGCAAAGCGTATCATGCCCCTGACGGCATATGTCTGGTGTCAATTAGTGTTCATTATCTGTTCTCATAGGGATCTAACAATGCCCTGTACCTTTGTGCTATTTTCAGGGATTGAACGGCATGGTATTTCCTTCAACCTTCCATTGCATTCGTGTCCTTTAGTAGCTGCTGACACGAAGGGTAGCATATTGTAGTGTAGACGGTTAAGTTACCAATTCCCAGGCCAAAACCGTCATAGAAAGCAGAATCTGAAATGTTTTCATCATTCAGTGTCCCTTAGGATATTTCAATTATGGCTTTTCTCCGCACCGAACCTGGAATTCCCCCAAAACAAGGATTTCATCTATTCCATGACTCACATATCCAAGCTTCTCGTATTATCACCCCACGACACAACGTGTTCAATCTGTCTGCCCTTGATCAGCAATGGCATGGCCAGCTTTCCCTCTGTCGCTGCGAGGAAGCTGCCAACGAGCTCCTCCATTCCTGCCTCGACCGCGGCACGTATCCATTCGTCCATGCTCAGCACTTTGAATGCCTCATCCACTCCCACTACGTCACTTCGGCCTTCCTGTTTCAACAGGTAACCCCTAAGGCCATCCGCAGCGACCACAATTTCGCCACTTTGGTGTTTGTACACGACCTGCGATGGCGGCGATCGGGATCCCGACCTCACGGACAGAAATACATTGCGTGTGATATTAGAGACGATAGTCGCGATATCAATGAAGTCAAAGGCACCTGTGGCTTCACTGAAATCCGGGATTGCTCGCAAAGCCCTCGAGTCGCGCAGAACACTGTGCGTGATATCCGATGTATGGGCCAACGACTCGTCATCCAGGCTCGTGATGCTGCTTGTGAAGGTAGCCTCTGACAACTCCTGGACCGGCGAGCGCAATTTCGCCGATGTAGCTTCAAGGCACGGGATTGCCATCACGACCAACGATATGAACTCCATAATTCGGGATGAACTGTATTTATGATGAAGGAGTTAGCACGTTGTCTTCTAAGACGCGGACTCTTCTGACGAGCGTGCCGATGATGGTGTCGTTTTCTTTTGGCGCTGCGGTCCTGCGGAATCTGGGGTTTTAAGAGGGGGGGGGGGGGGCGAGGAGCGTACTTTACCTATTGTTGTTGATGTGAGGTCATGACACTGTGGAGGATAATCTTGCAAGATGAAGGCTTTGATATTGGGGTTGAGAGGGTTGAGAGGGTTGAGAGGGTTGAGAGGGTTGAGAGGGTTGAGAGGGTTGAGAGGGTTGAGAGGGTTGAGAGGGTTGAGAAGTTCCTTCAACAAGCCATCATTACACAAGCAGTCTGTGATCAGGAGCTCCAACTAGTCATGGTATCCATGAGATGCGTTGACGTCATATGTGTTTCTAAGGTCTAAGAGCTGTCTTAAATATTCTGCACAAGCCGCTGTAAGGCTTTCTCCCTCGCCCGAATGGCCTGCAGTGCCAGATCAGGCACGATAACCAACGACATGCCACCAAAACACTCCTATTTACCACGATAGCCATACGTAGCTTTGCGACCTGTGATGTCTGTCACCAGATCACTGGCACGAGACAGCATGGTCTCTATCAGATGGATCATAAAGTGTTGTTGGGTATTTGATTTGGTGGATACGGAAAAGGAGCCGATGGACCATCCTGGCAGGTCTATCCTTTGTACGCCAGTATCGGCAGAGAGGTTCATGGTGCTCGATGCTGTGGAGGAGGTCAACGCCGAGGGCGCTGATGTGTCGCGATGTTGTTGTCGCTGGCGGCAGTGCACCTCCATGTGGCGGAGGATTCTATCGTAGATCTCAATCAGACGTAGATAGGATGAAAGGATCAGGAGCTCTGAGGATGCGTCGAGCGAGAGGCGGTTTGGTGGCAGGGGGGCGTCCCTGTCGGGTGGCGTGCCGGTGAAGGGTGGAGACAGCCTGGGAAGGATTTGTTCGAGTATTTCAACAAAGACTTCCGTGAGCTGGAAGACCTGGTCTATTGGGAATTTGGAGACTGGTCCGGCGAGTGGCTGCTCGGCGTTATCGTCTGGTCCGGGGAGTGGGATGGTGGCGAGGTGCTTCATGAGCTCAAGACCCACGTCTGAGATGTTGCTCATGTAATGGGCTAGAGACGGTGGCTCTTCGTTATTATCAAGAGGGGATAATGGAGGTGGCGGTGCAAGTGTAAGGTGGCTATCTGGATGAATACCGACAACGGTGAGGAGGTCGAGTCGTCGCTTCTGGAGTGAGCAAATGGCGGCGAGACTGGGTTACTAAGATGGGGCTGGCTCGTGGTGTTGGAGTCGTCCGTGTTGGCCATGCAAGAATCCAGTTGGCCATCAAGGAGGAAGAGATTGTCAAAGGCCTGGTCGTCAAAAGTAAGGACATGGTTCGCGGCGAAGTCGGTGGTGGTGGTAGTAGTGGCAGGTACGCTGTCTCCCGCATTGACCCTTTCGACCCTCTCATCTATCTCTCGCCTCTCTCCTCTCTGTGCCCTCTTTGATGTCTCTGACCTCTTCTCGATCGTCTTTTGTGAGGTGGTGTCGTCCCTCAGCTGGACCTGCTGTTGGCTGGCTCTCGTTGGCTAGATCTGCAGTTGGCTGTGTACCTGATGCTGGCTGAACCTGCTCCACATGAAGCTGATGGTGGCTTGTCAACTCGTGGCTGAGCTCATGCGGCTGGAGCAGGCAAGACTGGTCCAGCAAGACATGGTGATGATCAAGGGCAACGACACTTGGCTGCGCTCCAACCCGTACCATACAGCACAGCCGGTAGCAGGTACAGCCAGCACAAAAGATTCCACCTGCGTCTCTATTTTCCATGCATCTTCGTCCAGAAACTCTGCCAGTTGCTAATAAGGGGTTTAAGTAAAGACCCTCGGGACTCATTGGCTTCGGGCGTCTTTCCAAGCTATACAGGCATAAATGATCTTTGTCTTCATGTCGTTCTGTTGACAGTTGCTGTAAATTGTAGCTATTACTGTTGTGTGGTCGAAGGCTTGAGAGTTGCCCGAGACGATCCATTTCTTTTGTCTCCAGTTTGCTGCTCGTAACCTTCTCTGACCCCTGTTCGGTGAATTGCCTCCTTGGGCAAGTGGGCACCGATGCCTTCAAACCGATGAGCGCCATTCGGAGCTTAGCCTCTTCCTGAGTGTTATTTGTCAACATTGGATAGAACAAACGAGACATGCCCGGTGCCCAAGGCCTATGATGACATATCTATCTTTTTCGTCCAGAGAAAGAGTGACTGATGGACTTGGCAGCGTTGATTGGCAAACACAAGAATTATTACGATCCCCCATATGCCAGGTAGTCAGCCGTCGCTGGCTAAGTGCTAGCCCCGGCCCGACTCCAGAAGTGAATGACAAATATAGGCCGAAATAAGGGATTGGCTGCTCAACCAATCAAATGCTTGTTTTGTGTCGAGAGCTTGACACCAAGTGCCGACTTCAATAGACATTCTTTATTTTTTTTGGATTACGAGCCTGGTGCATGCATTTTTGTTCGCCGTCTTTTCCCTCACGCAACTACTACTTTCACTAAGCTGTGTTCTCTTCTCATCAACAAAGGTGCATCACACCACGACCCAAGTCACAATGGCGGATCCCAGTCATCTCCCAGACGCCACTAAACCCATAGCTTCAGCTCAACTAAGCGATCAGTTCGACATGGACGAGCACCTCCCGCAGGCTGATGCGGCAGCACCCGTCGACGTCCCTGCCAAGAAGGGCTGGAGATTCTGGGTCATCTTCATGACGCTCATGCTCGTCTCGCTCCTCGTGGCGGTCGAATCCACCGTCACTTCCACTGCCCTTCCCTTCATCGTCCACGAACTCAACGCCGACGAGTTGTACGTCTGGTTCGCCAACGCATACTTCCTCACTAGTGCCGCATTCCTCCCTCTCTTCGGTCAGCTTGCCGACGTCTTTGGCAGACGCTGGGTGTTCATCACCGTCGTCTCCATCTTCACCCTGGGGAGCGGCATATCCGGTGGAGCCAACACGGCAACCAAACTTATAGCGGGGAGAGCTGTCCAGGGCATCGGCGGTGGCGGCATCAACCTATGCATCGAGCTCGTGGTCAGTGATCTCGTGCCTCTTCGTGAGCGTGGCAATCACATGGCGCTCCTGTTTGCTTTTTTCGCTCTGGGTACAGCCTTGGAGCCGTTTGTCGGTGGGATTATTGTCGAGCGCTCATCGTGGCGTTGGGTATTCTGGTAAGCAGCTAGGACACTACACCGTGAGATTTCAGCATTACTGACAGGTGTAACTCTTTGTTTGTATCAGGCTCAACCTGCCACCTGGCGGTGCAGCCCTAATCTCACTCTTCCTCTTCCTCCGCGTCAAGTACGATCGTACCACAGCCATGACGACACGCCTCAAGCGGATCGACTACATTGGCACCCTCATCCTCATCGGCTCCGTCACTCCACTCCTCATCGGTCTCTCGTACGGCGGCACTCTCTACGCGTGGTCTGACGCACGCATCATCGTACCTCTGGTTCTCGGCATCCTCGATCTCGGCCTCTTCCACGTCTACGAGACAGCCAGCTTGGTTAAATATCCCACACTGCCCGAGCGAGTCTTCAAAAAGTGCACGCCCGCTGCGGCCCTCCTCCTCGCATTCCTCAGCTTCATGCTCCTCTTCTGGCCTATCTACTGGTTGCCCGTCTATTTCCAGGCCGTCAAGGGCGCCGGGAGCGCCCAGTCCGGCGTCTGGATCCTCCCCACCGTGCTCATCGAGGTGCCGTTCGCTGTCGTGGGCGGCGCCCTGGTCACCAAGTTCGGCCGCTACCGTCCTCTGCACTTCTTCGCCTTCGGGATCATGACGCTGGGTTTCAGCCTCTTCGCCCGCTTCGACCACTCCACTTCCACCGCCGAATGGGTCATTGTGCAGATGCTCCCCGCCTTTGGCGCGGGCTTCATGATGTCCACCAACCTCCCCGCAGTGCAGGCTGATTTGCCCGAGGAGCAGGTCGCCGCTGCCACTGCTGCGTTTAGCTTCATGCGTGCCTACGGGTCCATCTGGGGCGTCGCGATCCCCGCGGCGGTGTTCAACGCGAGGTTCGCGGTCGAGTCGTGGAGGATCGCGGATGATGCGGTGCGCGCGCGGCTGAGTGACGGTGAGGCTTACAGTTTTGTCACTGCGGCGCTGATTAATGGTTTCGCGCCCGAGACGAGAGATCAGGTCATTGATGTGTTCACGAGGGCTTTGAAGGTTACGTGGTTGGCGAGCATTGCGCCTGCTGCGATTGGGTTTGCGTTGGTATTTATGGAGAAGGAGATTGTGTTGAGGACGGAGCTGGATACCAAGTTTGGTTTGGAGGATGGACATAAGAGTTCTGATGCTGAGAGTGCAACTCTGGAGAAGGGTGGTGCCGTGGCTGAAAGTCGCTAGGGAGTGGTTGTCATCAAGATTCACCACAGAAACTAAGAACAGCCAGTTCAAGCGAGTCTCAAACGTTCCCACCCACCGGCGCAAAGATTCTTATCAATCTTGGTCGCTCCTGGCCATCGTGAATATCACCAACCACAGTGTTTTAACTTGAATATCGTTTCACTCCTGAATTCTGCATTCTCAAAGTGTTTCTTCTCCTTTTCATCTCAAGACAGGAGCCAACAACCAAAATCATAACACTTTACCATGCTTATGATTAAAGACTAGAACTCCTTGTCAGTTTCCATATTTCCATGTCATTCTATCCGCGCTGAATCTATCGTGGCCAATGTGGGAGCAGCCCTGAAAGTGGGGGGTACCTGTGGTGCGGCGCACTATCTCCCAACCTCACTTCACTTAATGCTGACGCCACTGTTTTGTATTGTGGATAAAGCTCTATTCGATCAACAACTCACCTCTAATCATCACTAGTCTTTGGTTCTGCTGTACGGATATGCAGGGTGCCATTGAAAATTCAGTCTGCTAACACGCGATGGTTGCTGTTAGATACAACGTCATTCAGCCTCCAACGTACTGGGTCGGTGTAGACCACCTTCTGTTTTGATGGTACATCGCAACAGTCGCAAGTGCCAGACAGACCTGTTGAAGTTCTGGATATCAAGCCCTTCCGCGCTAGACAAAAGAATTCCCCGAAACGACAAAATCATGCTCCCGGCGTTGACATTCAGCAGGTCCCACCACATGGCCGGACCATTGTTGTGTGCGTCGGTCCTGGCATGCTGCCACGCCATTCTCCCCGTGGTTATAACGCGCTGCGCTAGAACGGGAGGCGCACCGCAGCATTCTCTCGCTTCCTTTTAGATATAAACCCCAAAGTCTCTTCTGCTACAGTTGCGTCGCCGTCCCGCAGTCCGAGGCTCCATATGCCATCGTCTCGCGCGCTGCAGCTGTCGCGGTTTCAGCGGGCCGCGGTATCACGCTACTAGCATAAATCAGCATGGTGGCATCGAGCTAGCCTCTGGAGCTCCAGCTTGCCGGAAGTGAGCGCGGTGGCAAGGCACGATCGGGCGGACACGAAGCTTGGGATGATGACGATCTTTTTCCCCCGATAACCACGAGTATCAGGGTGGAGAGATTAGCTCATCTGCAATGCCAAAAAAGCTAACACGTGAGCATAAGTGCGAAGGGGGTGTTGTCATTCAGATTGGGCAACCAACGTATTGATACGCCGTCAGCCCCAAGTCCACAAATCATAGGTACAGCTCGGCGAGGCACAATGTCTCAACAGCAAGGACCGCCCGATTTGAAACCTTGAAGACGTTTGGGATAAGCAAAACCGCTTTGGCGGAATATTGTGTGCCCGGCACAGGGACCTCAAGCTACCTATTCGTGATCACCTCGCCCATAGCTAGAACTAGCAGGAATTCGGCGAACCGTAGTGGCGGGCGGATGGCCTCCCGCGCGTGATTTTCGGAAGACAGCCTGACTTTATAAAAGAAAATGACTCGGAGTCGAAGACGGCGGACAGAATGCGTAGGTATTACCCCGCTATTTATACTGGATGGATTGTGTAGTCATACGCCGGGATGTTGTCGATGAGAGCCTGTTGGTCGATAGCGAGGGGCGTCCATTGTTTATGGAAGGGTGCGAGCTCTGAAGAGTCAATGGGGATTTTTGATCGATTAGACAGCTGCCGACCTAATATAGGACGCGACGACAGATAGATTCCTACCCGGCAAACTCGACGTTCTTTCAAAATTTCAGCAGAATGGCTCCCACGGTTTCGAGGTCGAATTTCGTGCGAAGACCAGTCGCCTGCATCACGGGGGGTTGAGCGGGGCAGTTAGGACGCATCTTGTAGATATCGCAACATTGCATTTCCTCAGTCAAAAGGATTGGGCTATAGAGAATCAATATATTACGAGTGTGGCTGCGTTTATTTGCTGTACAGGCAATGGCTACAGTTGCCATACCAAAGCCAACAAAATTTTGTATGGACTGGGATTTCTAGAATCACGTTGAAAAACCATTTGGTGTCATGATTGAAAGCCTTGCAAAATAAAGGTGTATCCTTTGTCAAATGCATCACCACCAAAGCCTCTTATGATTCTTCCAAGAGAGAGAAACCTCCACTTCTAGCTCCCGGGTCGCCTTCTACGTGTGCCGCAGTGGATTTCAGTCATATGCTCAACTTCAGACTGGTCTTGCCAAGGCTGAGCGCGATTTACGTTGACCGTGGCTTCCTCAAAAACGGCTTTGCTTTCTGTGATCATCTCGGCCGGGTATTCCGCCAATTGTGGCACTTTTCAACTCTCTGCCGGCATTTTGGAGAATTTATCACCAGCAAGGTTTGCGACTCAATGCAGCACAAAGAGGCTGGCGTCATTGGCGAATAACTTGATACCAAGCTACTATGAGAAAGGTATGATGTCGCGTACAAATGGGATCACTGCACAATTGTGAGCACTGATCTCTTATGAATTATGCACGCGCACGACTCGAACCAGGAGAGGTCAATGCAGCGACGAATCAGTGCTAGCGATCTCTCAGAGGCGGACCAAAGGATCGCAAAGGGGCATAAATACAGTCCGGCCACTCCTTGTATGTAGACAGATCTCTCTTGAGATCACGGTACTTAAATCATATGTATCAAACACTGTTCTTTCAATTTATGACATATGATCTATTGCTAGCACAGATGATGCTGAAGGCTCCATTCGGAGTTTTAGCTCCTCACAGCCACGTTGAGCTCCACTCAAGTGTTGTTTCTATCTATGCTTTCACCCATCATTTTGCATTCCATCTTGTGTATCTTCATGAGCTTCTGCTAAGTTCGTAAAAGTCTTCCTTGATCCACCATTACCTCATAAGTAGCTTTTGTGGTTACGTTATCGGACTTGTCCCTGCCTTGGTCTCTGTGTTGTTATGGTCGTGTGATTTGTCAAACTTGTCTTGGTCGAGTGCCAGTTTCCAAGCGTGCCATCGGTTCGTTTGAACTAAAATATGTCGTTACTCGCGTACTCGATCAGTTTCGGCCAATCGGCATATCCCAAATAACCTGACCATGCTCAGAACGATAAAGCGGAGATTCACGGTCGTGCTCGGAGTCATGAAAGCGACAGACCCGCAAGACCTCCACGTGCGTATGAGTCGCCGGGTAACCGATGCGGCTGAAAAGGCGAATAGCATCGGAAGGAGATGGGTTGAACCCTGGCTCGTTGAGGTCCCACGTGGTCGGCAGTGCGGAAGCGTACAGGCACGAATCGACTAGAATGGCGATGAGCCTCCACTGTGGCCAGAACCCTGTTGTCGATCCCTGGCTTTGACTGATTCCAGGGTCAGGACCAGGGGATGTTGCGCTTTTCTGGAGCTCGGAGGGTGCCGATCCATACACACTCAAAGGTCGACTGATGTTTAGGGTAGACGCATCAGGTCATCACAAAGATTAGCCATCGACAGACACTTGGCAGTCGGCGGCCGAACGGGAGATCGTCGGCCTTCCGACGGCAGGCTGTCATAGCCCGAGGGTAATAGCAAAGAATAAAGTTCGCAGTATGTCCTATCAGTGCGGTGGAAGTGCTCAGACACGGCAAGAGTCGTTCGATGCGACAAGCAGAGGACGATGGGATGGCGCAGAACCCCATCCGGAGTTAGACTTTAGTGGCGAAATTCGCGGGGCCAGCTAATCTCAGCCGCAAATGGTGTCGAACCGAAAGTCTAGCGGACCTGTGTCTCGCCCCGCGTGCCCAGCGCGCTGGGACGGAACCAGCTGAGTCTTTGTAGTCCAGGGGGGGAACTATATTCCACATTGGCGCAGAGCCTCCTAGAGTCTTGGTCACCATCTTTGCGTATCCAGGTAAGCACTCTAAATGGGTGGGTGGCAGAAGCCATGCAGCATCACAAGACGGCCATGTGGCACTGGGCAGTGTGCGAGTGGGCCAGAACCTGCTGGGGACGGGCGAAGCAAGGTTTCTAGTGCTGGATTTGCAAGTTAGATGCGCCGCTAGAGGTCTAGTTCCTGCTCTAGCGCACGGCTAATTCCACGTGGAGATGAAATTCGAGAAACCCTCAGAAGGCGAGAAGCGGTGGCGTCGTCCAAGAAGAGGAGACTGCACGACTTGGGCTGCAGTAGATTGTAGTAGACTGCAGTAGGTCCTTGGCCTACTCGTACGGGCCGACGGATCACAAATCAGGTAGACAAGACACCAGACACAAGACGCCAGAGTCAGTACTCTGCCGCTCCGCCGACGATTCGAGGCCGACACGGTCGTCTGGCGCATCATCTCTTCATCGGCTCCCAGCAGCCCTGTCTGGAGTCCATTTCGGCACGAACCCTTGAAACAGCCATTCGGTGGTACTTCCATGTTCGATGGCCGCCTCGAGTGCCCATCCGAACCGATAAGCAAAAAGCGGAGATGATATGCCTTGGGTTTTAACTTGAGGGTTGTGGCTGGAACCAACGCTTCATTTCCACAATACTACCTCGGTGGGAAAAGGGGAGGTTCTTGAGACGGTCTCCGCTCTTCGCCTCTCTCCCTCAGCCACGTCGTAGCTCTTTTTCTTTTCCCTCGAGGCCGTGGCGAGTATGCTGCATAGCACACACTCGACCCGCACGTGCCCTGACTCGTGCAATTCGGGGGCGATCCAGCTCAAAGTCGCGCACTAAAACTCAAGCGCTACCCACTGATCGCCCGCCATCGTGGTTTGTGGTGGAGAACGGCGACCCGGCGATGAGGTTCATCTGCCCTTGGCCGACATGGGCGTGTGTCTCACTCAGTCGGAGCGCGTGTGGCCCCCTAATCGTGCTAAAATACCTCCTTCCTATAATACTCCGCTTACGGCCTCCCACCGGATACGGAGAGCGCTGTGGCGGAGATAGTCCTTGCTGCTTCTTTTCGTTCCTGCTTTCACAGAGCGACAGCGTCCGGTGTTTTGTCCAATGTGCCACGCGGTCCCCATTCTCTGCTTTGTCCTGCAGACTGCTCACATCTAGTCAAGATGCGGGTGCCAGTTGCGATTGTGGTCCTTTTCTCTATCCTGTCTACAGTAGCAGCCCAGCTGCCGCCAGGGACTCCAAAATGCGCTGTGAGTGTCCTCTGAACTACGACGATCCGCACCTCCAACCAAGGGGGGCAGACCACCACACGCTTAGGCTGCAGACAAAACTGACATCATATTCCAGATTCCCTGCTATGTTCAAGGTGTAGCAGCCTCGCCATGCCACGCGAATGTCACATGTCTCTGCACGGATCCGACCTTCGTTTCGTCGGTAGAGACGTGTGTAAAGGCCAACTGCATAGTCGAGGATGCGCTGGGTGAGACTCCCCAGCTTTCTCCCTCTAACCCGATTTTTCCTGCTAACCACTGAGCCAGTCGTCAAAAACGCATCGGCGACCGCATGTGGGATCAAATCTACTAATGTTGCCAGCGGTTTTGTCGTCACGTCAAACGTCATGTGCGGCCTGGCCATCTTCTTCACCATTATCCGCGTCGTCTACCGACAATGGCTCACGCAGCTAGGCCTCGGCGCCGACGACTGGACTACCATTGTGACCGCCCTAACATGCATCCTGGCCACGTACCTGAACACGCGTATGGCAGAATACGGAGTCGGCCAGGACATCTGGACGCTGACGCCATATCAAATCACCATGTTCGGCCAGATGTTCTGGTACTTGGCTATGGTGTACTTCCTCGACATCGCCCTCCTGAAGCTGTCGATTCTCCTCTTCTTCCTCAGGATCTTCCCCGACACTAAATTCCGCAGAGTAATATGGGGGACGATAGTCATCGTCAGCATGTTTGGGCTCGCCTACGTCCTGGCTGCAATGTTTCAGTGCTGGCCGATCAGTTATAATTGGACGAAATGGAACGACCGCGACAATCAAGGGCATTGTGTCGACTACTCCCACGTCGCCTGGGCGAACGCGGCTGTAGGAATCGCTCTCGACTTCTGGATGCTGTACCTCCCGCTGTCGCAGATAAGAACGCTCAACCTTGACTGGAGGAAAAAGCTGGGAATCTCTGCGAGTATGTTTTTCTATTTTTCCAACTTTCCAATTCCCTCGTGCACAAAAGCACCAGATGAGATGCGATAAGACGGCGACTGACAGAGCTTTCTTCTCTTTCTTTCTAGTGTTCATGGTCGGCACCTTTGTCACGGTCGTCTCCATCATCCGACTCGCCTCTCTCATCAAGTTTGGCAGCAGCGACAACGTCACGCATGACACGGCCGGCATCGCGATGTGGTCGACGGTAGAGATCACCACGGGCGTCATCTGCGCCTGTATGCCTTCTAGTAAGCCCTGCCCCCCCCTTCCCCCCTTTTCACCAAACTCGAAGGACAAAAAGCACCGTCGCTCGCGGCAAGTTTTCTAGCTAACCCCAGCTACCCCAGTGCGTCTCATACTCGGCCGCCTCTTTCCCAACGTCTTCGGCTCGATCTCCACCACGACCGCATCGAACCAGTACCCGAGAAGCGGCAGCGGGTTCTCCCGCGGCAGGAAGAGCGCCGCCGCCACAGGTGCCCGGGGCGGGAGCCTCCAGCAGAGCCAGCGGTCGTCGAGCAACCGCCGGAGCTACCAGACCGGCAAGGGCACCACGATCAACAGCAGCCTGGGGTATCCGCATGGCCTGGAGAGGATCGAGTCGTCCGACGAAGACGCGATACAGCTGCACCCGCGCATGCGCCGGCCGCCGTCCCCGGTGTATCTGGCCGACAGGACGTCCTCGTCGACTACCGAGCTCTACCCCCCGCGGGACGAGGAGAGTGGGGGAGGGATCAAAGTGATAACGACTGTGCAAGTCAAACGTTGAGGGCCAGATAGAGGGTTTGGGAGGGGCGTTATGAAATTTTACCCTAATTAACACGGTATCGTCTTCGATAACGCTGCGTGTACGACACTTAGTACTTGATTATTACGTTGATTGAGTTTCCAAGGCCTCCTCGGGCATTATCTGCGGACATGACAAGGTCGTCTGATTAGCCTTTATGCTTTGACTACGCCTGTATATGGTTCCGCGCAGGGCTACATATGGTAGCACTTACAATCATATAGTCACAAGCCGCGGCAAGCCGACTAACTCACCCCTTCCGTCCTCTATGTTCCCCTCTCCAGCAAGCAACAACGAGTACAGCGACCTATACCCTCCAGCATCCCCCCCCCCCCGGTTACTCAACGGGCCTCTGAGTCTACTCAACCCGACGCGATGGACCACCAGACCTGCCCTGCTCCATCTATGCGTAGATCCGTCTTCATTTATAGGTCGCACGTCGCTCGCGCGTATAGGCATCCCGAGCTACAAGTTCGCATGACAGCTCAGCGCGGTGTTCCTGAGCGAACCGAACCCAACCAAGTCGACCGTCTCGAGATGCGTGCATCACTGTGCCGGCAACACCAATTCGGTCCAAAGCTGGCACAGACGACAAACCTCGCGATATCGATTCCGGCGATCAGGAGTGTCGACTGATGCGGAGTTGTCGAGGAGGACAAGGAAGACAAGGAGGGGGGGGCGGTATCTATATACATGAAGCCGGAAAGTCCTTCGGCCCGGCCTATCTACGAGGATTTTCTTTGCTCGGCAGCGGCGCCTGCGATGGCTGTCGGAGGAATCGTCCAGGACGTATATATATATATATATATATACGACCCGACCAACATGATTCTTGTGGATCAATTCACACGTTGGGCGTGAGGAGTGGGAGATTGGTCGCTTGACGTGTCGCATCCGCGGCATGACGTCCGAGTGCAGTAATAGCATCGGCAAGCAGCGATGTGAAAACGAATCTGCGGGCCGCTGTGGAAAAAGGTACTGTACATGCGCTGGGATGCACTGAACGAGGACGGTGTGGCAAGATCCGGGACTTTCAAGACGGATTCTGCAGTCTGCCATCGGAGCGGCAAGCATATGATCCCCGGGGGTATATTCCATTAGAGACGCGCGACTGGGACATGGAGTGCAAGAGGTTGTTGACATCCTAGACATGGATGCAACTACCCCTAGATGGCCATGTGTTGCCATAAAAAGGATCACCGGATCCCGAGGTGTCTGTGCCGGAGACCGAGGACGTAAGTCCCTGGATCGGGAGGATCTCATTCCGCAAGCCAAGCCAGCTAGCATCGCCAAGGATGGGATATTAGAACGAGCTGTGTGACGCAGTGTCTCTCCCGCTGTGTAGTCGGGGTCGAATAGAGGTGGGAGC
This sequence comes from Microdochium paspali, assembly GCA_031142775.1. Classification (NCBI taxonomy): domain Eukaryota; kingdom Fungi; phylum Ascomycota; class Sordariomycetes; order Xylariales; family Microdochiaceae; genus Microdochium; species Microdochium paspali. The sequence goes on from JAVBIV010000013.1 coordinate 85,861, forward strand.
TGCTAAGCAGAATGTTCGTCGGAAATGTGCTCCCACACTGGCACAAATGAATGCAGAGGGACGCGGATGCGCTCGCGATCCCAAGATAACGGAACAGAAACGGGGAGAGAGCATACTATATTGAGGTAATGACTAATCGCAAGGGATTAGAAGACGTCCAAAACGCAACATGAGCTACGAAGTTTAAACAAAAAATCGAAGAAACATGAGCCGTGAGACAAATGGCAAGCATGATACCACGCCACCAAGAGCGCACACCATTGCCAACCACCCAGCAGTCGTCACACCAAAAGTCTTCTTCGCCTCGCATGACAAGCACACGACAAGCAATGAAAACACACAAAACACGCCTGTCAGACGTCCCACAAAGCCCACCCTGACCATTCAGCCCGAAAGCATACACGAGAAATCAGGGTTGAGATCATCACCACTCTCTATACAGCCTCTTCTTCACAATGCGCGCGAAGCACATCAGAAAAAAGAAGACCGCCATCCTCACGGACAGGGCGAGAGTACGGGAGACAAAGCACCGAAGTGGCTATGCTCCCGGAGAAGAAGAATTTTCACTCTGAGGCAGCGGGGATTTCCGTTCATCAACCAGGGTGGGATCTGTGGCTCCTGTAGGGAACACAGAGATGGGATTTTTCCTTTAGAAGTGATTCTCTGAAGTAAAATCGCATGAGAAGGAAAGGAAAAGACGAGATAACTGGAGGGAGGGAAGACACATTTATATAGGCACGCGCAGAGGCGGCGAGTGGAGCCCGTGGTGGTGGTGGCACTGGCTCGTGAGTCGCCGTCGTCTGCCAGAAAAAAATCTTGAGTTTGGGTGGATCCACTTTGCTGGTGGTGGGAGCTTTGGCAGAGTTTTCTTTTTCTTCTTCTCTGGGTCCCGTTCCTGAGAAGGAGCCGCATTGCAGGGTGGTGTGGATCTGGTTTTGCTCGGGGTGCCAGGCAACAGAATGTAAATGTACATTGCGGCCGCGACCTCATAAAAATGAGAACGACATTGCCGTGTGGCATTATCAGCATGTCGCAAACCATTTCCTCCAGCATGTTTCTCCAGCGCGGAAGCGTTCGCACTATCCCTAAATGTGACGACGCAAATGGCCCAGATGTTGGACTCCTGCGGAAGGAAATATTCTGCTGTTGAAACGGATGGTGGGATGACCAGCCGATCGCTCATAATGGACAGGTCGCGGTGCCCAACTCGACAGTGACAAGATTGCGGCTGCACCCGGTGATGCGCTCTTGCACCCGCTTATGTCTTCTTCTGTTTCCCTTCCACGCTCACCCACCTCGAGCCTACAAAGCGCAAGATGCGTGCACGCGCCATAATCAGAGGATAGCTTGTCCAGTGGTCCACTGGCTCGGGTGCCCAGCATCGCTGTCAGCCTGCAACGACGCGCGCTCGTGCTTCGCCTCCGTCATCAACTAGACGGCCTAATGGTGTCCTTCCCAACCGTTGTGAAATTGTGAGCGCTTGTCTGCAGAGGGTGGGGTTGGCTAATGTCTTCACTCGCACTTTTTGAAGTGAGAATTGAGAACAACACGATCACAGATACACAGATGAGAAGACACCAAGCAGAGGCGCCGCCGAAATCGTCTGAAATCCAATGGCTCTTGCGACAACTTGCGAATTAGCATGGGGACTGCTAGAGGAAGAAAAAAGGCGGCACCGTTGTTCCTGTGCCGGCTCTTGATAAATGCACCTCGCCAGTTGAGTTTCATCTTGATTGCATGCAATATCTTCTCTGTACCCCTAAATAAGTAGGCCGCGAAGGTTTTATCCCACGATTATGTGCCATTCACGTGACCCTGCGATAATGCACGCGCTGCTGATCCCTCTACCATCCCCGACGTGCGCAAGGACGACGCGTATGCGTGTAACACGACCAAGTCTCGCTTTAGCACATGCCAAGTGAATGACTGATAAAGAATACGATACCAACCTGGCATGGAAAATTCTTTGGAGACCAATGCCTGGGAGGTGGGGAAACATCACGGAATACGTCTAACTTCTCTCTTGGGAAGTGTTACGATCCTACTTGGGGTCAACTAAGCAGGAGGGGTTGGGTTGCTGTTCTGTAGATAAGTAAAGCCTGAATAATATACTAACTTAATCTCTATCGTTCTCTCTTAGTATTAGGGGTTATTATATCTCTTAGAAGAGATACTACTCTCGGTTAATTGAGTAACTAGGTTAAGTAATAGGTAAGAATAATACTTAGATTAATCGCTAAAGTATAAACGTAGTAACTATATCTATAGAATCCTTCGCTCTATATATCCTTTGTCCTTTATCGTGTTATTCTTAGATATGCTTAGATATATTGCGATCTAGTATATCCTAGGATATATCTGGATATGTTGCGATCTAATATATCTTAGCTGCTTACATAAGGAGAGTGTATTACATAAGAATCCTGGGGTGCCTCGACCTACGTGCCGAACCTGCCCTAGTCCCTGGCCCGATTCTGCAACCTGTTGGGTCGTTACAGGAAGGTCATGGGTCCCCTTCACAGACTAACCGGGATGGTATCGACGCGCAGCAATTCTTAGGGGTTTTCGCGATACTCACAATTCCAAGTTCGTAATGTGTTTGCTTGGTTGTCTGTATTAACTTTGTGAATATTTGACGACCATATCAGCTGGCACCTTGGTTCTGGCGGATAACAGGATCGGCCAAGCTAAGCTCTTTTTAGGAAGTCCTCGTGCAAAAGTCCTCCAAACTCTACTTTTTCAAATTCATCCTAGAGAAGGCATTGACGCTGTTGTCAATCTTCCGGATCCAAGTTGACAAGCTCGTGTGCGAAGGACGTTCGCTCGCGAGCCAACTTTGCGAAGCTATTAAAAGGAAAAATAACCATATGGAGCCCGGAGGATGCCCAGTGGCATGAAATGTAGGCACGACTCAGCAGTGGCCCCGCAGCGACGTAGAGTGCGATTGAACTGTGGTATGGCGGGTGGAACTTGCACGTCATAGTCTTTGCTCTCCTGGAAATACGTCATGTGCGTCATTCCAGGTAAAGACCTAGCCTAGGCCGCTTCACGAAGTTAGACACAGGGCTACTCATGGCACAGCCGAATCGACCTGCCGGAGAATAAGGGCAGAAGAAATTCCCTGACAACCAAGCCTGGGCCGAGATCGCCGCAGAACTTGGTACGTCTCATTGAAATGCACGTGCAGATGGCTCCGTATCATCACGTTATCCACAAGCACGCGATCTGGATTGGCCCTGCCCGACCGGGCCTTTCATGGTGTGACGATGTGCTGACTTCGGGTCTATATTGTCCCTGGAGGACCGCTGCAGGCATTTTGTAAAGCCTTAGCGTGGTTGCTAGCTTCCGAATATCCCGACTCCCGCGTTCCTCTGACGACATGACACAGGCGACATCGCCAGAGAGTCAGCCTGGACCAGCAGGGTTACTGGCTGCACTACATAAAAGCCACATGGTAACCTTCCGATGCCAGGGGGAGGACAGGGCACACCCAAGTATTATTTCATATGCCATGACAACGAGCATCAACAAGACTTAAAATAGCTTCTTTAGCACAAACCCGCACGCAACACCAGCTATAAGCACCGCTAACAAACAGCCCACGTCTGCGGTCCATCATGTCCGAATATCCCAAATTCATCACAAACACCCCGCTCGACGCATCTTTTGATGCTGACGTCCGCGACGTGCATCTCGTCTACGACTACCCTGCCAAAGCTGCCGACGGCACGCCCGAGAAGTGGCGATACGAGATATGGTTCTTCTCAGACACACGCATCGTGTACGCCATACATGGAGGGCCCATGGCGGGACGCATCAACTACCAGCAGGCATCGTACCAGTGCGTCCGCCCGGGAGAACTGTGGCAGATCAACTGGCTGGAGGAGACAGGGACAGTCTGCTCCATGGTGTATGACATGCGCGAGCAGACCGTCACCACGCTCATCTGTTTCTCGCAAGGTCACTGGGACAGGGCCGAGGATGCACACGGCGATAAGCGCAACAAGGAGGACTTGGAGCGTTGGAGAGGGCTTGCGGCGTTGGGAAAGCAGACGGATCGCTTGATGCTTTCTGAACAGGCGGATATACTAAAGACCTTCAGAGGTAGCGGGGACTTGGTACCTATAAAAGAGGAGGATCCTGTCTTTTAGAGTCCGGACCAGCATGGCAACTGGTTGGATGATACAGATGTTGCCCAGATTCGTCCCATTAACATTTTGCCGTTACAACAACGAAGTCCTGCGCAAGATTCCTGTTTAGCGTGCACGTGGCAGGCGATGTGGTAGTCAAATGCTTTGCAGATTCCTTACGGTCGTCGCCATCTACTGCATTTGAATTTACTACAAAGGGAACCATATGGCCCCGAGCAGTCTGCTCTATTGGCATGCATGTAGTAGGCATCCATGAAGGCTTGCGGATATCATATTCTACCAACAATGATTTCAACGATACACAACCGAGCTTCCATCGGTGCTTTCAAACCATTTCTGACCTCGATCAAAATAGAACATGGCCATCTGCTCCTACGCTTTCCGCAACCACCACGCATAACTCTTAAAGAAGGAAGAATCCAACCCCAGCCATAGCGCCAGCCCACAACATCGCGGCAACACCACCCTCACCAACTCTTCCAAACCCGCCACCGAATGGTCCAACAACACCAGCACCGTTGGTCGGCTTGGGCGTGCCCGTACCTCCACCACTTCCAGCACCACCACCGCCTCCATTAGTCCCACCGATACCACCGCCGCCGGGGACAGTAGCAGTAGGCTGGTCCGACCCATACGTGACAGTGCTAGGCTTGACCACCCCGTCCGGCACGGGGGTCGGGTTAGCCTGCAGATAGGCCGCAGAGGACGAGTACTCGTCCAGCACGCCCTTGCCGAGTGGGATGGTGTCGGGCTGGAAGACGTCCTGGATCGCGACGGAGCAGTTGTGCAGGAGCAAGTCGGCGAGGATCTTGGCCTTGTCTTCCTGCCGGCGGCGCTCGAGCGGGGAGTAGGACAGGTCGCGGCGGCTGTTGGTGGGAGTGCACTTGATGCCTGTCCGGTAGCGCTGATGCTGGGCGAACATGCGGGAGCGCTGGCCGTCAGTGAACGAGGACGGGTTGTGCGGGCGGTTGTAGATTGACGTGCCGCGGCATCTGGAGTACTATTTTCGAGGGGGTTCCGTGAGTGTTAGAAAAGAAGTGTTTACAAAGAAGAGTGGGATTCAATCTGCTAACGGGACATGATAAAAGAGGAAAAGAAGCCAGTACTTACACTCATCCAGTTGATCACCCGGAACTCGCCAAACTTGCAGCTCTCCTGGAAACAGCAGTTCCTGTTTGGGCCGTCTTCGACCTGGTTCGTGTCCGAGACGCCGTCGTCGCTCGCGCAGCCGCCCTCGTGGACGTGCTTCAGGCCCATCCAGTGGCCGACCTCGTGGATCAGCGTTGAGCCCCTGAGCAGCGGTGTTCCGCCGGGCTGGGGGCACGTGTCTGGGTCGGTAGCCTCAGTGAGGAGAGGGCTGGATGGCACGGGAGTCAGGGCGGACTGTTTGATGACGATCCCGTCGTGCTTCTTGTTCCAGTTGGGGAAGGTTGCGAACTGGTATGTGGAGATGTGGCGTCAGCTCGTCTGATTCTGTCTTTGTTTTCACAATAACGTTGAAGCTCACAGAACTGAGGAATAGGGGAGACTTACGCCAGCAACACCACGATCCGCATTAATCACAGTAATATCGTTAACCACCCACACATTAAGATCTTCATATGTGCCCCGGCGAGAATCTTCCATGTACTTCTGATACCTCTGCGTCTCGGCCCAGGTGGCATAGAAGGAGTCGCCCGTGACATACTGCAGGTCCGTAAACCACTTGGCCGTGGGCGTCTCCCAGCTCGACATGGTGAAGGTGATGCCGAATGGGCTGTAGACTTGATTGAGAAGCTCCATCTGTATTTTTTGAGTCAAGACATGGTCTTGTTAGTAAGCGACTTTTAACACGAAGAACTGATGCAGAAGGGCCCTGAATAGAGGAATGCTCACGTTGCGCTCGACACGCGATCGGGCAGTGGCTATGAATGTGTCGGAGGTCTTGCTACTAGCGAGCACGAGGTTCCAATTTACGTTGATCGAGATCGACTTGGCGCCGCAGCTAAAGGTAGGCAGACTGATGGCTCTACCAGAGGCTGCTGCCTTGATATCGGGGCATACGGGCAGCTGTCGCAGGACAGGATCGGGTCAGCTGAATACACCACTTAAACGGCCATAGGTTGGCTGGCGTGACTTACCACCGCCGGGGTGACCTCGTCCGGATTGTCCTGCGGCGCCAACTTGGAATCCGCGACGACATCGGCGTAAGAATCAACTTCGATCGCACCCAAGTCAACCGCCTCGTCCTTGGACGGCGCAACATCAACAATCACGCCCTCGTCGACATCCGCAGCATCGTAGTAGTCTGGCGGGATGACGTATGTTGCCTCAGGGTCATCTATGTCCGTCGATGATGGAGCACTAGTAGACGAGCTGTCTGGGGAGCTTTCGGACGAGCTGTAAGATGAGCTGTCCGTGCTGGTGCTTTCGTCACTGATGGTTGTTGAAGTTATTAAAGATTCTGATGTGGTCAGAGTGACAGTGGGAAATTCGCTCATATCGGTAGGCACCGTGGTAGAGCTTTCGGAAGGTGAGATCTCGCTAGGGGTGGTGACATCCGTGGGAACTGTGTCGATAGAGCTCGATAGAGCATCAGATGTCAGAATATCCTGAGCAAGGCCGCCATGGGCCAGGGCCAGGATTGGGAGCACAAGCAGAGACAGCATCCCTGGAAACACGCCTTGTCGTTGTTGTTGGTGGTACAGTCGCCTCGAGCACTGCTCCTGCCGGTCTAGTTGTCCAGAACACCAGGGATCTCCTTCGTACTTATACGGCCAGTTATTTGTGAGGCCTCACATCCACCATCACGGGCCTCGACTGCCAAGACGATCCAGACTTCACGATGCCGTCTCTTTGCCCAGTCCGGCCTTATGCTTCAAAAACAAGTTTGCCTTGGCGGCGGCGGTGAATCAAAGCATTTGCGAGTTGGCCCAGAGCGACTTGGCAGGGAGCTGTGAGCCTAACCAGCCAGCCAAGCGAGCTAGCAATTCTGGCTGACATCGGACATGTCTCCATCAGGCATGGCTTGGACCCAGTGCGTCGGGTGCCGCCCTATGGCACTGCAAGATGTTGTGGTGTGAAGTCATTGGCGGCTCCGTTGCAGCGAGAATCTGGGGCTGTGGGAAGGGCACATGATTTGTCCAGAGCGCATCGTAAAAGGCATATTTTCATGGTCCCGATCTTGCGCCAGTCCCAAACTGGTAATTTCCGATGTCAGCCCGGGTCCCTTGCGACACCTTGACCGCTTTTGGGTGCAAGGCTGAGATTAGGTTCTGGGTTAAGCGACTTGGCATCAAATAGGAGTTGCTTTCTCGGCCGGGTCTGCGGGACAGAAACGCTTGTCGCTCAGATCGTCCAGGGCAGAATGATGACAACTTAAGTATGTTTCATGAGAAGGACAACATGAGATTTTCGACGGCTGCACTCCAATGTAGGCAAATGAACTAACCCTCTTCCATCAATTCTCTTGCAAGCCATGAACATTGTCACATTAGTCTTGAGGTCTGTTCACAATGATCGAAACTCCCCCATCATTGAACACCACTATTTCAAGTTCTACCCAGAGATGAGACGAACCTTCCTGTGAACACTCGCTCTGCAATTCAAGTCGCAAGGATGGCAACCAGCTATTCGTTTTGAGGATCCGTTTGAAATTGATAGCTTGCGTCCAACCGATTGAGTAGTCCTTGTGGGAAAACCAATGCTTCCACTCTTCCTGCAGCAGCGCTCACTTATTCTCGTAGCCGGTCATACGAGTGTTGTGAATCGATATCCAGGGTTGGAGTAAGACCTCCAGGACTGACGTGGCAGTCGTGATGGCGGCGAGGCAGATTCTTTTTTTGTTTCGTCCAGTGTGGAACTTCATGACTGCGATATTGCGACCGTCCCGTCCACGGAGGAGCAAAGTAACTGGGGCTTGTGAATTTGGCTCCTGCACGAACATTGTGCCACTTTTGGAGTACTGGTTGCCCACGAAGAGTAAACGGTCTGCTGGATAAGCAGAATGCAGCTGAAACCCGAGCTCGCGGAACGCACCATAGTAGAACATGGTGGACATGTCGACCGGTCCTTGTAAGTAGTGTTGTGATGTCTCTCGAATGTAAATCCAACGCGACGTTGCCTTGCGCGCTAATTCGAAATCAACTTCCATGGGAGGGTGGCCTGCTGCGAGCTGAAACCGAGTTTGGAGTTCTTCGTCGGCATCGTCCTGATCTGGCGATAAGACCAGCGCAACTTGCCGCGGCGATCCCGTCTTGCAACAGTCCAGTACCGCTAGGACATAGCCTGTGGCCCGGTCAAACTCAATCAGAGGCAAGCCGATGTGTAAACCCTCATTGGTCAAGGAGAAGTGAGCAGGATGGCGCACTCCCAAGCGTCGCGGCTCGAATCCTTCAACACATCCGCTGAACAGCGCAGGTGTCGACGGGAAGATTGCCCGCGCATAGACGGGGATGTCGCGAATGGGACATATGTCCTCAATCGGAAGCCCGAAGCCGGCTACTAGTACATCGTGCTCGGGGGACCTTTTTACCACCTCGGCAAGCAGCCGCGGGAAGGCAGCCCCTCCTTCTCCATACAAGAGAGGCATGTTGACACCAAGCAGGCCGAGCAGGCAGTAAGCCGTGTCCTCCTATCTCGTAGTTTGACGCGTGGCTGCCCAGCTAAGACGCTGGGCAATGCCTGCTTTCTCCCACCTACTGATGTCTATCTTGGTCACGTGCTGGATCTGTTGGTGGATTTTGACTGTCATATCGCGGCCGTTGCGACGGAGGCGAGCAATCAAAGACCAGTCCTCCGCCAAAAACTCCAGTTCGGACGGCGCAAGTAGCTCTTGTAGTGTCCATTCCCTAGTCCACCAGCGACTCCTTTCGAACTCGGTGTCTTGTTGCGCCCTCGTCAGTGCCGTGTCGTTTCCGAGTGCAGCTACATCGGCCATGTACACAAAACACTTGGATGATTTGAGATACCACCTGAACATTGAGTTTATGGCCTCGGTGAGCTCGGCGCTGCTTGTCTTGTCGATACAGCAGGTATCAATCCATACCTGTAGGGCAGTTGTCAGAGATGCATTACATGAGTGTCTGAAGCTTTTTGTCCGTGTGGTACTTACATAATGTATGCCACTTGCTGCTGCTACCTTGCAGCATTGGTCTATCTTGTAGTAGCCAGCCATTTTCTTGTGGTCTGGATTTGAAGTGAGATCCTGGAAACTGACTTCATCCTGGCCCCACGTATGTGAGAGAATAGCATAGATGGTTATATTAGCATCAAAGAATTCTTTGAGTTGTCGCGTATAGACATTGAGCAGCCGCACGACTTCTTGCACAGATTGTGTTTTCTCCCTCGAATTCGAGCCGATCGTATTTTGATGGGAAAGGGAACGCGGGGTCGGAGATGTAGATGGCAGACGGCCTACGTGTTGATTGGAAGACTCCGTGCTTACCCCTCCATCCGAGTTGCTTAGATAAACACTGCTGTCGCCCGCACTGTGAGATGGCTCTATCACCGTTGGGTGGCTCTGGTTCGGCCAATATGCCCACGTACTAGGGTGGCCATGCGTCATTGCATTCAGATGGATATTGTTACCACTGGGCCAGTGCTAGCAATTTTTCGAGACGCGACTGTCACAAGATGCAGGCTTTGCTGAAATCTGACAAGGATTGCGGCAGGAGTGTATACTGAACAGAGCCATACAGTTGGTAGGACTACCGGCAGCCTTACGAGGTACCCATCATTCGTTGGTACTCTATTTCGGGTCTAAAGGGTCAGAAGCCGAATTTATTTAGATGCAAGAGGTCATCAGAGAGCATTTAAAAGGCAGCAGACGATATCCTGCGCAGTTAGTAAACTATCAAATCAACATGCTTGTGTCACGGGGCCCAAACGCAACCAGACATAAGGCTCACGACAGGATAGCAATGATGAACTCTTATAAGGACATATCGCGTAGTCAATACCACGTTTTGGCGTGTGGGGGGGGGGGTAATTACAATGCATTCCTTGCAAGTCATCATGAATTGAATCTGGTGCTGGAACCCCAAACGCTGTACCCTTTTTGAACACGAGTGGGATCGATTGAGTTCTGCGCAAGTTTGTCTTGTTTTTTGTGGGTTAATTTGAATCGCTCGTCGCGTGATAGAACTACTATAAAGTCGTGGGATACTGCAAATAAATGCGCATTGTCATTCCGGCAGGGAATGGGTCTTCATGTGTGAATCATCGAGTCTCATACTTCGAGCCAGGCATTGGAGGGTACATGTTGAGTCTTTAAAGGGCGCCTTCTTCATTTTCCCTTTCCCTTTCAGCTCGCAATAACGTAGTACCCGCTATTACACCTGGTGCACCAGTTTATCTGCAGTGTGTCTATGCAAACTGCGACCGCAACCTGTCACCCTCCTCTTCTACACTAACATTGCGTACGGCGACATTCATAAGCTCCAGTGGAATCCCCGTACTGTACATGAGAGTTCAAATACTTAGAAGCTCGTCATGCTGTATCTGGCGGGCGGCTATGAGTTCCTGCTAATTACATTGTGACTTCTATCAAGCATAATCGACCGCCACGGGAATTTACTTGGTCTCATCGCGTTCAAATGGCTAAGGACCTTTGACCGTTTATTCCCACAATCTCCTCGCGAGCGCCTCATACTCCACGAGTGTCGACCCCTTATCCGTCAGCCCAACAGACGCGTAGTAATTTCCGAACACGACCTCCTTTGAAGTCGAAGCCCATAGCTGATTCAAGGCTCCCGTGCGAACATCCACACAGACCAGGGCCAGTATCACTTTCACAACCATCGCCTCGACGAGCCAGCTGTTCTCCACCAGCGTGATGGATGGGTTTGTCTTGACGGCGCCCACATGGAGTGACGAGACCGTGAGCCGGGGATATCGCCTAGCAAGTTCTTTTGCTAACAAGACGTTGGTGAGCTTGCTCTATCAGTAGCGCGTCCAGCTGCTCATCAATGCTGCAGATGCGGCCTTGAGCGAGTTGAAGACCATGCCTTACTTTTGTGCCGAGGCGTGGCGCTGTATGAAAGGACTGCAATGCGAGCGCCGCCGTGCTTGCTTGGCAGTCTTGTGGAGAAGTGGTAAGCGCCGCCTGGTGAGCAGGGCATGGCCGACGTGGTTGGTGCCAAAATGAATCTCATAATCGTCCTTAATAGTGACAGGGGGCACGTTTATAAGCATGACGCCCATGTTAAGCAGGAGGGGTGCAAGCGCACTGCAATCTCGACTAGTTGGCTCTTACGTTCAAAAATATTGTTACTCTGAGCGCAATAGGCGGTGGTCTATTAACAGACGCGTGCTTAGGTCTTGCCAAATCGTGCGCCAACACGACAAGTTCAACTTGCGGTTACAATCAGAAATGAAATTCTTCAAAATCCCCCAGTTATTACAAGCAATTGGCGGGTAAGAGCATTGACACAGTCTTTGGTGGTGTAACGTTCGTTGCCGGGGATCAGGATTGTGCGTTTCGAGGTTGCACAAGTGACGGTGAGGAGGCCATTCATCACTGGGGACGACGAAGGATCAGATGTGTCGTAGGAAGATTGGCTTGTTCTGAACCATAGAGCTCAGATCATATTCGGATCGTCCTAAACATGATGGTTGTTCGTGGGACAAGCCTTAGAGACGTATGCCGCCTGGATCATGACGTTTAGGTTGTCAGATTGCTGTACGCTATAATGTTTGATACTGATCAGAGGTGAACGCTGATATCTTGAGTCAGAGTTTTCAGGCACTCTCAGAATTTGCTGGAGTCTTGCACGGATCATGTTTAGACGAGATCTTGAGTAGAGAAAGAGGTGTCTTCTGATAAGGGCAATCGAAGTAGGTGTCTAAGGCCGAGTATGTCAGTTGGTAAGAGTCTTGCAAGTTCGGCATATTGGGTAGAGCAAAATCACCCTGCGAAAACCTTTCATGCCGGCGTCTTGTAACCTGCTCTCGTGAACTGCAATGCTGTAAGATCCTTGGGCAAGTAAGGCACTTGGCGGAATCGAGATTAGCCTTGCGATTACGCTGGGAATCGTGGATGTTGCCATGATTTCGCCTGGAATTCGCCACGTAAGAAAAGAAAGGTACAGAATAGTCTCGCTTGGGCGACCTGGTTTTAGTGATTAACCTAGCTGAAAAGTGTGTTTACTCACCGAGGATTGTTACGGCTACAGGAACACTAATCCTCACTCCTACGCATATTATGCTTAGTGCCTTCTGTTCCTGTGTTGATCGGTTTTTGTTATTGCAACATGATCTGACATGCATGACTCTGAAGTTCGAGATTCCTGGAGAAGAATGCTTCTTGCTGTTAGTTGATTGCTGAAAATAGAGAAAGATCCCCCCTGTGCGTGGACTGTGTCCTACCTCTGCTACTGTCATCTCACCGTAAGGCTCTGGAACAATGACTCCGATTGGTTGAAACTGTATAGCTTGATTGGTCCAGCTTGCATTCCTCTGTCCTGTCTCCTTGGCGTGCTTCAGTAGTGCTTACGTGGCGCGCATACATAGATGATCCTGTCGATGATTGGAGACTGCTGTTCTTATCATCTTTAATCGGTACAAGGTTGCTGCACTCTATCTAGCCCCCATGTAAGCTCTAGACGCCTACCTGACGTACTTAATTGGATTTCTGCGGCACCCGCTCGCCAGCATCTGCTAGACATTCCCTGCATTTCTACTCCGGCGTCACTCATGTGGCCACAACAACATCCCACAAGCAAGGCACCCTTCATCACTCATTTGCTCTCGTCATGCTTTTGAAATAGTATACAACCTCCACACACTAGGGTAATGGCCGACACCGTCAGGTACACTGGCAGCAACAGCCACTATGCCGCGCTTTCCACACGACGACTGAGTCCACATCCGGAAATCACCACTCCCCCGAGTCCCGAGGACCTCCAAAGGCGACAGGCTCTCTACGAAGGCACTATCTATTATGCACCGAACAATGTTTGTGGTTATATTTCTTCTGAATCAGGTGGGTGCCTGTCTGTCGCTACTGTTTCCGAAAGTGCCTGCAGAACGCTAAAGGATCCGCGCTTGTTCAGACAGACCGTGGTCTTGCGATACTTCCGACACCTGTGTTTTCGGGACGTCGTCAGGCGGCTATGTCGCTTGCTGCCATGACAACAGTTGCAGTCTTGCGCAACGCGGATGTGTCGACTCGGCTGATGTAGCTGCCTCCAAATGTGACCAGAGCTGCTTGTCTGACCTTGAGACACGCAAGTGGTAAGTATGATAGTCTCTTTGTTAAATATCTATTCGCACATGTTTATGAACCATAAAACTCATTACTCCGGATTCGCCGTGCTTGTAGTACTTTTACCGACCTACCATTTTGCGGCACCTTGCTATTCCCCGACGCCTTCAACGTTGTGGACTACCAATGCGTATCGACGAACTCGTCAATCGCCCTGCCAGCCTACCTGACGTATGCCGGCCAAGACAGCAACGCCACGCTCAGCGAACACTTCACCATCTTCAACATCATCACCACGACGAGTTCGACGGGTGCGGCTTCGTCACAGCCTATAGCCACCGTCTACCTCGCTCCTCAGACATCAGCCACTCCCGTCGGCGCCATTGTTGGCGGCACTGTCGGTGGTGCAGCCGCTCTTATCCTACTTTGTGTGGGTGCGTGGCTGCTGCGAAGGCGGCGCAGGCGAGGGAACATGAAATCAATGGCCAACCCCGGTGCTGAGACGGAATACGCCGGTAAGGCTGAGCTAGCAGACACGCCGGTGCCTCTGCTGCCGCCAGTTGAGCTTGATGAGCAGCGACCCGTCCAAGAAGCAACAGTGTCCGAACCAGCCGACTTACGTGCGCTGCACGAAATGCCTTGATGTGGACTGTCCTGACACTTCTCTGCTATTGTTCGGAAATTTAATGTGGAAGCGCAGCCCAGTTGGGGCTTGACACGACTCAGATGGGAGTCTGAGTCAAGTGGACATGTCGTAGTCTTCGGCTGTTCTCGGCATGGTTGCCAGCGTTTTCGTGCTTCTCATTGTCTCTGCACAGCGCCGTTGCCGCTGTCTTGCGCAGAGAGCAAGACTTTTGCGTCCATAGCGTCTTGCGAGCACGCGTGCATATACGTATTCAAGCCAGGAATAATGTTATATAAGCGGCGATGACAACCGCCAAGATCCCACGGTGGGCCTGCTCACCCAGGGAGGCTGACGCGGAGGCTGACACGGCGAGGCTTGGGGTAAGCTGCATGTGGATGTAGTTGAAGATGTTTGACCATCAAACTGTCTACGCTAACCGACGCACTCTCCAGAAATCCTTGTTGAAGACTGGAAAATACGATGCAAGGTCTGTACAGAGGGGGTTCTTGCCGGGGTCATGACGCGAATAGTAGCAAGAGTCCTCACGGGGCCAATTCTGGTTGTCTTGTGATTATTCTGCTTGCTACCAAGTAGGGCGGGAGGAAATATAGTTATAAAGTAGCCCGCCTGCCGTATATCTCCAGTCCGAACGAGCTACTGAACTGCAGCATCGGCGCCTCACACAGACCACCGAGTTCTTCCACCCTCCAATAGCTCAGTAGGCCGCTCCAGCCCAACCTCAAACCAATCATCCTCACCATGTTCAAGCCAACAAACCTCGCGCTATTATGCGCAGTTCTGGCAACAACATCATCAGCCTTTCCACTATCATCCTTACCAGAGGCTTTTCCAGACTGCCCATCAACCTTCACCACCGCTACGGCGGGCATCCCGCCCCACGAAATCGCAGCCCTCTTCTCCAACAGCACCTTCCCCCCAGCCTCTTCAGACATCGAGCAAATCCGCGCCACCATAGCCCTCTACGGCCTCGCTCTCGACGGCAAGAACTTCGCCATTCTCGACCAAGTCTTCACGCCCGACGTGCGCGCCAACTACTCCGCCCTGGGAGTCATGAACGGCGTCGAGGAGCTGAAGAGCACGCTCGCGGCGTCTCTCGAGCCCGTAGCGTCTACGCAGCACCAATTTGGAACCATTGTCGCCCAGCTTTGTCGCGATGTCCCGACTGGTCAGACTGCCGCCGTGTCAGTCGCATATACCACTACATCGCACTTCCCTGTCGGTCCGGATGGGGAGATGTTGTCTACCATTCCGGCGGCGGAGGTAATCACGGGATACGTCATGTACCAGGACGTTTGGGTCGAGCATGGGGCTGTCTACGGACATGCCAACGGGAACACGTGCGGCAATGCCGGATGTGATGCTGCCGGTTTATCGAGAGGCGATGGCTGGAGAATCCGATCGCGCAATACTGTTACCATGGTATGTTAGCTTTGTACTCAGCAGTGTATTTTGGGTCCGGACATGACTAATCCGATGTGGTTCACACAGGGCCCTCTTGCGGGCGGGACGATGCCAGCAGGTAATTAAGAGTATTGGGGATTAATAAGTCTTGGTTGCCCGATGGCATGACTCTGCAGCACCAGGTGTAGGGTGGTGGCTTTGTTGGCGGTTCGATTGACGGCAGTCTCGCAAACGTTTGTTTTAAGTTCAGGCGGGTATGAAAGGAGAAGACCGTAGGCATCGGGGTTTTCTTGTTGTCTGATCTTTCGCGCTTAGAGCTCAGTGGAACAAACAAGCTACTTTCTCTATCTTTATGTTAGAATAGCGTTTTCATCAATGCTTGGTTGATTCAATAGGCAGTACAAAAACGGTACCGCAAATATAGGTACCCATTCTTAAAGCGGGCGGAAGATTTAACCAACCGCAAGACGAACGTGCACCACCATTATGTCTTCAGACCCCCCTTTTGAGTTGATAACATGCGGGGAATCTTTCATTGTCTTTTATGTGTCCTTTCCGTGGCATTTCCGAGGCTGTGACCAGACTAGGGAAGCGCGACGGGCCTGAGCTGCCCACGAGGCATTTTGCGCAGCCCTCCCACGTAAAATGGCTTGAGCATGGAGGCCACTGAAGAATCTTCAAGTTGACACATCGGGCCTCTCTGCCTGGATCTATCTTTGACTCGTGTCATTGATCCAGGGTGACTCTGCTAGTTAGCGCAATATTGAATGATGCCGGCCTGAGCGCTGCCTAGGTCATACGGCGCCCAGGATCTAGAAATTCAGGGTTTCCCTGATATAACTAACGGAGACAACGTGGAGTCGTTACAGCTTTGTTTTGCTTTAATCATGGTCCATGATCGGAGTCATGTTGAGAATTGTGGCACATAAGTGGCCGAGTAGTTTAGGAACGTACCCGCGTTTGTTGAATGCTTGTCAGTTGGAAGTGAGTTTTACTACTGTCAAACTTTCAAAAGTAGACTACATTGGTAAGTGTGTTTGCCCTCAAACCTATATATACTGCAAGCTTGATCGGTCAACTGCCGGCAACTCAGTGATAGCTAATTTCATTTCTCTTACAGAACACATCTGCCCAGTCGTGACTGGCGACGAGCATCTAGTTCAAAGTCAGGTGAATCCGAGGGGTTCTTGCGGTCATAGTCACTAGTGAGAATTCAGGCACGATCGACATTACAATGCGCCCGCTTTGAAGCTCCTGATATATATGTACCTTACACCCTCCACGCATGAACCAGTCCAACCAAGAAAGATGCAGAAGCACCCCGGATGACTAACACTCCTATCCCTTTAAGCATATAGCCGAGTGACCATCCATATTTCCGGTTACTGCCGCACGACCCACAGTGTCCCGTCCCACTGCTATTTCCCCTATGAAGCACACACACACCGTAGCGAAGATCGAACTTGAAATTGCCCGCCTCTACACTTCCATTCTATTTGCCGGTGAGAGCTTCACCATAAGTTCGCCCTTTTCCCATAGCGAGAAGATCTTTTGATCTTTCCAGTCCCTGCTCTCCGGCATTATCTCCATGTCAAAATTGAAGATGAAGCGGGCGAGAATCACGCGCATCTCGGCATACGCCAGGCTATTGGATGGAGGGGGCTTGGTTAGTTTTGTTCGATACTGTTTTTCGTTCAATAAAAGATGGGGCATTGGCTCACTTCTTGCCAATACAGTTCCTGGGTCCGATCGAGAAAGGCTGTAGGACATCGCGCTTGTCAAATATGAAGCGCGGATCCTTGGTGTTGACGCTGGAAAGCCAGCGCTCGGGCAGAAAGCTCTGGGGCTGATAAAAGTTGAGCGCTGAGCTGTAGGCTGACCACTGGTGGACATATGTCGAGGTCTGCGATTTGTGTTAATTGGGACCATTCTGCATCAGTTCGGTAGGCCGACATGTTTGAGCACGTCATGCTGTCCTACTGGACGAGTGTAAAAGTTTGAGGATCACATGATACTAACCTTGTGGGGAAGATAGACACCACCGATAGTCTCGCCTCCTTCTGGGACTAGCCGGCTTAGACCAGATGGAACCGGAGGGTCTAGAGCCGAGTCTAGGTATTAGCTCAAACCCGTACCATAATAATAGAACAAATATGGTATAGAGTTGTCTGAACAGAACAAATGATGCAAGACTTACACATCCTAAAGGATTCATTAAGAACAGCAAGCATATATTCAAGGTCGTTGACCGAGCTCAGCGTGATTTCGGCGTCGGATTTGAATGCACCCCTGATCTCGCGAGTGAGGATATTATACTTGTCGGGGTTTATAAGCAGCAGATACGTCGCGCCGCTGAGTAGTGTTGCAGTTGTCTCGCTGCCAGCGATAATGAGAACGCGGGCGTTCGATGCGATCTCTTCCTCGGTGAGCCCGCGAGCTCTAACCTTCTCGTCATCGCTATTGTTGTTACGTAGAATATAGGACATGAAGTCCTCGCGGGTCTGGTCGCCGGTTCGAACGCGTTCAAGGGCTGTTTCCCGGGAAAGCTGAAAGGCAGCCTCCGAGTTCCTGGCTATGCTCTTTGGGGTGAAAAGGTTTACGATAGGCTGAATGACTGGGTAACGAACGATGAGCTCCAAGTAGGGGAAAATTGCAAAACTATCAAACATGTTGGTGACCCAAGGGTGGGGTTTCCCGTTCTCGAGCATGCCGAAAGACTTGCCGAAGGCAAGGTCGCCAATGAGATCGAAGGTTGTAAAGTTGAACCATTGTACCATATTAACCGACTGGCCACTCGCCGCTTTCTCCCCCAGGCGTTGAATAAAAAGGTCGACATAGCCCTTGATGATCTGCTCTTGGCCGCGAAGAGCCTTCTCCGAAAAGGCATGTGCAAGGACGCGGCGTAGACGACGATGATCTTCGTTATTCGCATCGATGATATCGTCCACTTTGCCCGGCTTCTTGTATGTATGTGGGTCCTTCTCAAAGGTTCTGTGGGTTTGAGTCTTGTGGCCGTAGAGAGTGTTCCAAGCCTCAACAGAGATGAAAGAGACCTCATTTAGCGCGCAGCGGACAACGGGACCATACTTGTTGTGAAGCCCCGGCATGCGTCGATCCCAGGTACCGCGTAACTTATAGTACATCATGAAAAGATTTGTGAGGGAATAGAGCTTGGGGCCAGGCACCTTGGCTAGAGGGTGCAGATAGGCACGATATACCCCCAGACCGACAATATAGGCGAGTGTCTAGGAATGAACGTGTTAGGACCCGACATACACGTGATATAGTGTTCACTTACAGCCAGAGCCAGAAGGGCGCTTATGTGCGAAGGGACCGCCATCACGAGGGAGTATTCTTCTCACTATCGAATCGTATGCCTATGTGAAGTGAATGGGTGAATTTATGGACATTGGGATTTCAGAAGATGGAAAAGACGTTCTTATATATAGGCTCCGCCTGACACTGCTACGAGACAAGCTCCACTTGAATATTGCAAAAATCGATATCATCACAACGTTTCATTTACCAAGGACATGCATCAGACGCGGGTGTGGGGAATTTCAAATCCCCCTTGGTGTCGATGGTTGAGGCTGATCCCCCACATGACTCATGAGAACGAGATATCAGAAGCCTGGGATTGAACATGGCGATGGTGACTTGGATGTCACCCTGTGCCGCCTTAATGCAATACTCCTCAACTCTGCACTAGGATCTCTGGGCCTTGGTTCCCAGCACATTGCGTGGCCACTACGTAGTATGGTGGTGTTACAAGTTCCGGCATATCCGCGAAACTCGTATCAACGTTCGTAGTAGCCGCTTGGCAGGCTTATGACAAGAACCTGATAGTCCTAGTCTAACTATTGGATTTAGTCCTATTGGTTGTATTTTGATCAAACTAACCACAACCCTGCCGCTCGGTCAATTTTTGGACCCTTGCAGACTTCGGGTCCTTCGTTGACTCCGAAGCAAGGGTATACCAGTCGGACGGCCCGTTGATCGACCCGCAATCCCCGAGGCCTTATTTGTCATGAGCGCTTGCGATAAGGTTTTATATTACGATCAGTCTAAGGCACCGCGACACATAGACCAGAGACACGCTGTCACACATACCTAGACCTTGCTAGTCCTCCACAGCCAATCCGGCACGTGTCTTCTCCGGGTTCCGAAAGGGAGGGGTTGCCTCTCTGATCGCGTGATACTGCCTAGCAGGCCTGCTTGACTCGAGCATCTGTCTGGAGATCGATGATTTGTTCCAGCTAAAGCAGCACGGCAGGCAAGCGACGTGCTCACATGGGGCTGCACTCGCTGCAACGCTGACGTTGGTGTCTACATGCCACCATTCCTCCGAGTGACGCACACGATGAGGCACCGCTCCAGCATGTGGGTGCCATGTTCGGCGCTCCTCACTACCAATCTGATCGGGCACCCACGAATCGTCCAGACAAGGTTGCTGTATTCCAACAGTGGCAGTCTGGACCAGAGAGATCATACCTTGTTGAGAGGAACCTTCGGGTGCGTAGTCTGCCTCTATGAGCAGTCGTTGCTCTTCTGATCCAGTGCAATCGCGTAGCTGCTGAACTCGCGAGGTCAGCACTTCCAATATAGCCATGGCTCTGTGGGGTGCTAACGTGATGACGCTTGGATTGCGGATAATCTTACAGGGGTTCTTGTGAGATTTTAGTTTGTCTTTCTTTTTCCCGGGCGGGATGACACACATTCCGGTGAAGATCCTGTTTCCAGGCCGTGATTCTATTGGCTGAGTTCCAACGGCCATAGCAGTCAAGAGCCAGGATCAAACCACTCTACTGCTCCGTGCTATGAGTCCGTCCGTGTACTGTCCGGTCTTTCCTCCTGCTACATCCAACGAGCATTCGAGAATATAGCACCACAATTGGGAGAAAATGTGGATCTGGGTGGGCATGCGTCTGACCACGGCGATAGCCAAAGGACGTAGAGCACGTGTCAGCCATAATTTCTCCAGGTACTGGACGGTTCCCACTGATTTGGAAACAAGGGCTGCCCCAACGGACATCACTTTACTCTCGAGGCGGTTCGCGAAAATAATCCGCGCGCTTATGTGTCATGACCTCACGAACACAAAGGGTAATGCGCGGACCTTTTCCCACCCCGCCTCAACCCTATGGGAATGTACCAAAATTCTCCTTCGCACCGAAATGTTGATGGAAGCCACGAATGGGTTAGGTGTGCTCGTCGATGGTATCGATTGTGTACTCTGTGACTTGACGATAGTCCTCAATCGATAGGATGTTCCGCGCCGCGGGCCGAGTACGAGATTCACAATCATGGCCAGTGGAACCAAGGCATCAGAAGTAAGTGTTCCACCTATTGTCAAGATCTTATTCGGAAGTGAGTGAGCCTCCAAGCTGAACAGCGCTTCGATGGCTGACAATGTACACGTGAAGTCGCGACTATCAAGAGTATATTGGCAGTCACCCCCATGCAACGGGGCTGTGAAATCGTTATTGTTAGGGAAAATATGCAACGTCGCCATTTTCGTGGGGAAAACGGCGACAGAGGGACGTCGTCCACAAGAAACTGTGGTCTCCTAAACAGCTTACTACGTGCATGACCTTCTCATAAAGTCATTCGCCATATCGAAGGCCAAGTCCACTCAAAATCGACTAAATCATATCTTCGGGATATGCAGAATGTACAAAGCTTGAAAGACTGACAGATTTCATCTTGAACCACCAAATACCTTGCGCATTTTTGAGGACCGTCTAGGTCCATCGTAGACGACCCGGACTTAGCTTGAAATTCCCACCACTGTACTTTCATTCTGACTTGATCTAATTGCGTTCCGTGGTCAGAAGTGAACACGCTACGACAACGCATAGCAAAGACCTTGGGCCATCCTGATAGAGATATTCGAGGAAAGTCTCGTCTGTGTCGCCTCGGCCTGCGAGAACAGGATAACGAACATAAGGCCCTGATATGGGGATGTCGTTTTGAACATGAAGATTCCCGTGAAGCCGGCGGAAACTCTGAGATGACCGGCATTACTAGTTGAAATAGATGGAGATCCTTGGCTAAGGTAGATGCGTGCTGCTGTGCCTCTCCACTGCTCTTCGCTCCCGACTGTAAATCGACGGCAGTAGGACCAAGCCATCATTTTCGCGACGACGATAGATATTCCATTTTCGATTCGAGTTATCAATGAGAAACGTAATGTCATAAGTACTGCAGAGTTAGCCTTGAAGCATGCAGAAAGGTGCATTCGCCAGCCCTCTAGCTAATGCTAATGATTCCAACAGCAAGCTGATAACCACACCAAAGGTTGTCATTAAATAGTGTTGCATGGGCGTAAAGCTCATGCTGGCGTCCACCACCAACAAAAGGGCAGTCGAGTGGATGGATCACGAGGCAGCCGGTACCTGCTGCCATGTCACACGAGACTACTACCGCAAACTGACAAGGATCGTGGTGCAGTCTTGCCGTGCGCCTATCATTGTCACCTCAAAACCAGGTACTTTCGTTGTACCGCAATATAGGATTATCATTGGGCAAGGACTGTGTTACTCGTGCATGGCTTTCAAAGCAAGACCCGAGTCCAATTTACAGGTAGGATAATAACACAGAATGAGTTGTCCCGGCTGTTCTTGTCTAACGCACTGTCTAACGTATTGTCTTTCTAGTGATTGCGGGCCATTAAAATGCCGGGAATAGCGGCTTGTGAAAACAAAGGTTCCGCGCTCGGAGCACCGTGACAGACCGCGTGCCAACCCTGGAGGCAATCTTTTGCTGTCGGCATATTTTCCCCAGAGACACGCCCGGTAGCACACAAAGCACACCCAACCCACCCATGGCTCGCAGGGATATCCGCGTTAATCTGAAAGGCGACTTCGGAGCCGTTCCCTCCGTCGATGCGGACCCGAGCCGCTCCATCAGTCTCCAACTTTTCTCATGTGCCACGGAATAGCCCGGCAATTTACCCCACGTATAGATCGGATCGATCGCCGCCACGTGCATAACCCGCCGTTCTTATGTCATGCACGATCGTGCCGATTTGTGCACCTGCAGCGATGTCATGTGCCCATCGGATCTCTTGTTGGGTCGCTTGGCAAATTCACGGCAGTTGAAGTGTCGAGATCACGACTCAATTGCCGTGTCGACATATCATTGCATTCATGTAGATATGCTATCTAGCAGGGGAAAAGCCTTTACCCATTTAGTGTCGTCGTATGACCATCTCTAAGCTCTGGACGTCTGCACGAATTATACCCGCACGAATGATCAAATGCCAAGCGGTGCTTTGCAATGGCGCCAAGGTTGTGATTGTCCTCGCTTTCGCCTGTTGTTGATTGAGTGTGCCTCTGGTGAAATTCCTTCGCAGGGTACGGGGAACCTAGATGGCTTCGCGCCTCGATTTTGTTCTCACACAAGATTTGTCTGTCTACGTCTATGATTCAAAAGCTTTGACATCAGTTACCACACCGCGGTTAGTGAGTTGTATCAATGTTCACATCATGAAAATACAAGCATTCGATCAAGTACAATGCCGTGTCAGAAAATATAGAATCTTTTCACGACCTCTACTGTACTGATGGAGGCTGTACACAGGATCCTATTAGCCCAGCCGTTCAAGTCTTGGCGTTGGCTCCATTTCGACTGTATCTTGGCCTCTTTACTGACTTGACAGTCGATCAGCCGCCTGCTAGAACGTGGTGTGGCCCACCCTGTGCACCTGCTACAACATCCTACTCGTGGGATTGCAATGGAGAAGCTTGGCAACCGCTGGTGGGCGAAGTTCGGAGCCAGGAAGGCCGTGATGAAGAGACTTGAGCGTGACGATCTCGACGGGTCTTGGAGTATATAATGGATTAGGAACTCCAGACCCTGAGGCACAATTGGTAGATATGCGCTGACAAGCCATAGCAACCCGAGCTTCTCAGGATTAGAAGTGAACTAACCAGCTCAACTCAAGATGGGACTTCTCTCGGGCATCGTGACGCTTGCGTCCGTCATTGGCTCAGCGCTCGCCGTCACCGGCCCTTATGGCGCAGCTGTGAGTTTTTCACCATCAAAACCTCCCTCACACATAGACGATACTGACTCATAGCCATGTCCACTCCACCACAGAACCCAACCCAAAACAACGCCCTACGCACCCACACCATCTACGCCCCCAGCAACCTCTCCGGCGCGGAGAAGATGCCGGTCCTGATCTGGGGCAACGGCGCTTGCTCGGCCGACGGGACGTCAGTCCGCGGCTTCCTCAGCGAGATCGCATCACACGGATACCTCGTCATCTCACAGGGCACCCCTGGCGGGAGCGGCTCCACGACTACCGATCAGATGAAAGCCGCCTTGAACTGGGCAGCCGGCGGGACGGGCGGCGCGTACAACGTCAACACGGCACAGATCATGACCGCGGGATATAGCTGCGGCGGGACGGAGGCGTACATTGGCATCACGGACGACCGGGTCAAGTCGATCGGCATCCTCAACTCCGGGCTGCTGGCCAACTACGACCAGGCTGGACAGATCCGGAAGCCGATCGTGTTCCTGCTCGGCGGGCCGAGCGACATCGCATACGGCAACGGCGAGCGCGACTACTCGCGCCTCCCGTTCGGCACGCCTGCCTGGAAGGGCAACCTCAACCGCGTGGGCCACGGCGGGACGTACTACGAGACGGACGGCGGCTTGTGGGCCAAGACGCTGGTCAACTGGATGAACTGGATCTTCAAGGGCCAGACGAGCGGCAAGTCGTGGCTGACTGGCGGCCAGAGCCAGGGGTTCGACAGCGTCGTGTACAAGAGCCTGGACGGTCTTTCTGTGCCCATCGGCGGCGGCGGCAGTGGTCAGAACCCTCCCGCGACCACGACCGCTGTCACGCCGGCGCCGACAGCCGCGCCGACGAACAGCCCGGGCTGTGCCGCATTGTATGGCCAGTGCGGTGGCGACAGCTCGTACACGGGACCAAAGTGCTGCAGCAGTGGTACTTGCAAGTACAGCAACCGTAAGTTTGATTCACCCTAATATCCGTTGTTCTTCACTGGTCAAGAGCATCTAGCTGACGCGTGGTTATCTATGCAATAGAGTGGTACTCTCAATGTGTATAAGAGTGCAAGGGGAGTGTCTCTGGATAATCAATAGGCATGACGCCTGTGGTCAGGAGTCAAAGGAGCGAATAGGCACTCTAGCGATTGAGGCTCCTATTGTGCAGTCGGTTCAGGAAAGAGCTCTTTCAACTTTTAGTCGACAATATAACGTGATGCTTGGAAAATTATCAACCTTGTCAGAACTTGGCAGGGAGTATGACGGAACTTGCCGGTAGAACTTTGGTTATGTGAGCTAAGGTTGCTGGTTGCACTGCCCGAGACAAGACAACATGACAAACCACTGAACCTGTGATCCCATCGGAATCGCCCATGAACGCATCAGACTGGCCTAGAAGACATCCAGAGGCACAGATCTACGGTCAAAGCTTCCCGGTGAGAAAGGACCATGTGACGCCCGCGCTGGATCTGGGGGCTTTGAAGTGTCCCTCGCCGCTCATAGTGGTTCGCAGGAGAATGATGGAGTACGTGCAAGAGGCGCTGGATAAGTGCAATGATGGGGTCATTGCCGTGAAGGGGGTGGTTGAACCTTGAAGCAATAGGCAATGAGAGCCATGCCCACAAAGGAAATCGCGGGATATGTTGAATAAGATCTACACCATTCATCAAAGTACACATGATTGTGTCACTCACTGTATGGCGCTTTCGCCAAGGTCCTTGTTCAGCACTCAATTCGGTCACCGTTACCATGACCCTTTTACTAAAACAATACAGAGATACAAACGCAACCACCGCATTGTTGATCATGCTAGCCTATCCCGCCCAGGGATCAGCTCCTGACGCATTCTCGTCCTCCTTGAACCACATCATTTCGTCTCTTGATCCGTCCTCATCAGTCACATGAGTCAAAATCAGACACACATCATCTATCCAGAAACATCCCTCCAATCACGAAAGCACCTGGGCCGGGCCCATGAGAGCCAGCCCATCGCCATGGCACCACTCAACAGTGGGCGGCGCCCGCTTCTTCCTAGGGTTCACATCGCCTATGAAGCACGGCTTCCCGCGCAGGACCTTGATATACTCACACGCACCCCCTTGAGCTGCATCTTGTGCATAGTCCCTGACCTTTTCTTCCACCTTGTCCAGCCAGGCCCTGCGGAAGATACCAATGAACTCGAGGCGGCGGAGATTCGGGCTGAAGCGGCACATCTCGACCAGTTGGTCCAAGCCAGGCTCAAAGTCTGCCAGGACAGGCTCCGGATCCGGATATCTCGCGGTCGGCATCGCGGGCACGACGACGAAGATGTGCAATGGCGGGATCGAGGTTATGCGCACAGTCTCGAGGCCCGAGAATCCGCCGCCGTCGACTCTCGCGTCGATAATTTTGACGATGTGGAACCGCGCAAGGCGGACACGCATGCTGGCCTCCTTCGGCGGAACGGCCAACGAGTCGAGATCGTGCTTCCACTCGAGATGGAGATGGCGAAGCCTGCACGCCGCCGGCCGGACTCGAATCGGCAGTCCCGGCTGGGAGCGCGGATAGCGCGGCGTCGAGAGGTCCGGGCCGAGCGCTGAGACGGCGCCAAAGGTGAAGCGCAGCAGCTCGCCCGCGATAGGGCGGAGTTCGCTCGCGATCTGCTTGCACACGCGCGTGAGCGCCGGCGTGTGCGCTGTCGGGCTCTCGAAGCGGAGCGCGTGCGAGTAGACTCTCGGGTCGGCGGTCGGGCTGCGTGGCAGGTCGAGCCCGCAGAGCCCGCGGGCTGCTGTGCTGACGTGGTCGAGCATGTACCACTCGTAGATGTCGAGCCGGATCTCCTTGGGGAGATCTAGGAAGCGGAAGTGGGTGTTTTTGTTGGAGGTTGGGGTGACAGCAAGAGTGCTGAATAGGCTGGTGATTCTGATCATGGTGCCTTGTAGATCAGGGTTTCGAAGAGTCGTATAGAACGGGTGATTCGAAAAGCTGCAACAAGAAGAAAAGCCTTTGGTCTGTCTGGTTGGTGGGGGGGACGGGAAGCGGTTTGTAGTGGTGCCCAGGTTAAAACTCCGAGTACTCGAAATATGAACAGGTGTATATCATAGCCCATTGAGGTGTAGGTGATGGATACCTGATGATGTTGTGAGGTATCTAACGGAATATAGCTTCTAGTATAACATATCAAGGATCCGCGTACCAGATCCTTGGTTGATTGTCGCCGTTTATTTGGTGTGCTGTATTTGTGTTGTGAGTAATGAGTTTTCTGCTGACACATTTACGGATTTTTTCGTCATAATGCCTGGCCAAAAGTAAACTCTCGCAGAATGTGAAGTATGTACCATTTGGGGCAAGGTACAGAGCATACTATCTAACAGACAGAGACGAACCGATTGAATAGACGTTCAAGCCTAGAGGTCTCCGAGCAGTCTCGCGGCGCGAACGGTGCGAGTCGGCACGCTTGGTCGTGTCTTGTATGCAGTGCTAGCGAATCAGCTGGCCTTCCTGAGGAGCTGGTCTGGCCCAGGCCATCGCTGACAATGAATGCAATCTGTCTTGGCTTGGATTACAGCACGGGCATTGCTGGTCAGGTTGACCGTCCCGGCTAGATCAACCGTGCATAGACTTTGTGCAAGCCTGTAGAGCAAGACCTTTGAAGCCTGCCAGGTTTGAACGTACAGCGGGCTACTCGCGGGACAGGACTGCTCAGTCGCTGAGTAGGAAATTTGAATAATGACGACACATTAGTCCGGAGGAATAACAGAGCGGGAAATCAAGGACATCATCGTCTCGCCGTGACTAAGGCGAAGAGGGCCGGGCCTCTGAATCATGTCGTAGTGTTGACATGAATCAAGTGCTTAGGTTTACACATTCGTACTACCCAGAGGCGTCCAACATCCCTTCTCGACGTCTTCCCTGATCTTCTGTCTCAACTCTTCCGGTAACTCCTTAAACATGCCCTGCCCCTTCATCCATGCCTCTTCCTCAGCAGTATGTACCCTTCCCATCGCCCCATTCCGATACGGATACCTTCCGAACCGTTCGAGCAAAGGCAAGTGGACATCAAACAACAATGCCAAGAAGAACAACCCCTGAGCAACACCCATCCACGGTTTCCCCTCTCCATCTCTCTCCGTGATCCCCCCTCTATCCGGAATCTCGCCCTTGATGATCCTCATCACCATATTGGGAAATCCGTACACATTCCCGTCCTCCATGAAAGCCTTCCTGAGCGCGTTGTCCCTATTGCGGCAGTACGGGTCAGACACACCGTACCTCTCCTCGACCCAGCGCCGCAGATCCTCAGTGTACCGTCTAGCTTGCCTCTGCGCGTCCGCGCTCTCGGCGTGCACAATCGGCGCGCCAAACATGAACCGCGCGAGGACGTAGTAGTCCGCCGAACTCGCCGCGCTCTCCTCCCACCGCGGCCAGGCGTGCGGGCGCAAGCGCGCGGGTAACCCCCCGCCGTCCTCCTCGTCGAGCAACAGCCACCGCGCCAGGCCCAGTGCGACGGGGCCGAAGAATCCGTCCGTGTACCGCACGTCTGTCGGGGAGTCGCCCTGTGCGCTGCAGAAGCTCCGCGGGCCTTGGTCGATGAGCAGTACCAGGCCGAGCGCGGCATCGAGGAAGGCTGGGTCTTCGGGTGGAGGGAGGAAGTTGGTCGTGAGGAGTTCTGGAGTCAGGCTTGCGGGTGCGCCAGGGTAGCGGGATAAAGCGAGGAGAGCGGGCCAGGTGTGAGATTTGAGAGTTTCTGGGTCGACGCCGGGCTCGCCGGTGAACAGGCTGGTGATGTAGGTGTAGTAGTTGAGCGGAGTGGTGCGGGAGTGGCCGAGGTGTGCTTGGAGGGAGAGGGAGAGGAGTTCTGGGGTGATGACGGCCTTGAGGTCGTCGACTGTCGTTGGCGAGGCCATCTCTGTAGTTGCCGATGGCTTGGATGTAGGTGTGACTGTATGTCTGATACTCAGGTGAAGAGATTGGGGAAGTGAGGTGGTGGTGATTTGGTCAGAGTCGTCAGATGAGGAGACATTACGGGCTGCTGACGGCAGGCTTGTGGATCTCGGGGGTCAGCTCCGATGTGGGGCTGCCGGCTTGGGCTTCCCACCGCTGAGTCGGGCAAAATCTCCGAGTCCGGGTTCCGGGGGGCGGGAGCGGGGCGGGGCCGTTCAACTCCGATCCCCAGATGCATGCCGGACCGCAGCCTCGGACCACACTAGACCAGGTGAGCACTGACCTCCGATGGGATTTTTTGTGCGTGGAATGTAGCCCGGACCCGAATTTCAGCCTTCTGAGAACCGTGAAACCCGGAGCCTTGGAAATCAAGGTTAGAAGTCGCGCAAGAAGGGACAAACCAAGTCAAGGACAGTCCACAAGAGTTTGCATGGTCGCACATAATCGGTGCTTGAATCATCACGCGCTATAGTACGTATACTGAAGAGTGAAGGACGACCGCAAAACTGTTTGTTCACATAGTCGCATGTGCCACCACTGAATGTACCTCTTGTGGCCCTCGAAAGTGAGATGTTTGCTATTGAGCATTCCAGGAGGATGAAGTCGTGGGCGCGTCCCTTTGTCTGATCTTTACATACGGGACTACTCCGGTGTGACAGGCCTGCCCGCATGCATTCGTGACTTCAAATTTCCTTCGTGCCGTCGGGGCCTTTACAGAACAGTATCCCCATGCTCACAGGCATCCTAGTATCATTGTGCTCACAGCGTAACGAATCAGAGGGTGTGACAGTGGAAATCCGTTGAAACCTATAGAGAAAGTAATGAACTAGCTGTGCAAGAACTCCAAGACAACCATTGTTCAAGAGTCTCATTGCCCCCTCACATGGTCTGGAGCTGTGTTTCCAAGAACAAATGCCCACCATGAGGTTCTAGTGCGCATAAAGGTCGTGCAGCCCCACACCCTCGGGCTACTTAGTTTTCAAGCTGAGGTTCATCAAACTTGCATATCACACTCTGAGAAATGCCCCTCGACCCGTCGCGAATACTTCACAACTTTCCATCGATCTGGCTCTAAGCGAATCGTGCACAATCCCCTTCGATCAATATGGCGCCCCAGGCAGCCACTCCAACCCGTAAATGCTAGTTTTGCAACAGGCTCCTTTCCCCAGAAGGAATGTGGAGACAAGGAATCATTCGCGCGAAGAAATACACCCCGCACCGTGTCACGCGTTGTCCATGATACTCGTGCCTCATCGATGATTTGCGGTCAGGTTGCGAGTTTGCTTTGTGACGCGCTACGAGCTGCACATATCTGGCGAATTTCTATTTTCTTGAGCCTTCAACGACATGAAGCTCGTTGTTGGTCTAATTATCCACGAAAACTGCGTTCTGTTGTGAAGCCTGGTTTCGTATCATGACCTTGTTGGCCTAAGGCTTCATTCATACGTACATGGAAGTATCTTCTTTGTTACATAGTTGGATTCACCCTACACCACGTGAGGCGAAGTGGAGGTGTCACAAGAGCAGCGAGCAAACCAACACTGGCACGCAGGCTCAGGGGGATATTCTCCAGCGTAGAACGCTGTGTTTCCATTCTCTTTGTCAAAGACTCCACAACGTGGTACAGCAGTCGCCAAAATAGGAGCTGGAATGTTTGTCCAGTCATCGTCCCACGTATCTTCATGTACTTGCTGTGAGCAGGCCCAGCACATGTACGACGCCGTGGACGCTCGTCCCCGAGTCTCGTCTGTCACTCAAGACTTGATCAAGACTTGCCGGTACCACAATAAGAGTGCCTCGTAGCCAGCTGGTGAAGGATTAGCATTTTGGTATGCGGAATTGACGACGGCCCGCGGCTACAAAACTTCATTGCATCCACGCTCTTGTCGTTTTCCTCGCGTCATATCACACAACCCCCATCACCTTCACACAGCATAGCTGATCATCCCTACTCCTATCGATATCCTTCTACCTCGCCCCCGGCACCATGTCGCAACCACCACCAGGTCATGGCCGAGAAAGTTCGGGCTCCAGGGGGTCTACACCGCAACCGCGCCTTGACAAGGGCAAGGGACGCGCTACTACGGCAGATCTTGACGAGATAGACAGCGAGACCTCCACCGGCGCAACAAGATCCGCACAGAAGCGAAGCAGGAAGAGCACGAGCTCCGGGTCGTCTACACCCCAACCGCGACGCGACAAGGGCAAAGGACGTGCGACCTCGGCAGATCTTGATGAGATGGAGAGCGAGATGCCGATTGGTGCACCAGGATACCTACAGAATTCAAGCTGGCAAAGCACGGGCTCCGAATCACCTACACAACAGTTTTTTCCAGCGCCCAGAGACGAAGTAGGCATCGATATGGGGAGTCTGGATGCCAACGAGCGCGATGTCATCAAAGCCGTGAAAAGGCTCAAGCGCACTGGTCTCAGGGAGACCTCCGGTTCAACACCTTTCGACAACATACCAATCCCAAGCTTCTCGGCCTCTCTGGCGACCAGAACCAGACTTGTGAACGAGCAAGCGACAGCGTCTGGGTCTGGGTCTGGGTCAAGCAGCCATCAGCCCATGGAATTAGTTGTCGGGGAGTCAATATGCGTCGTGCCCGGCTGCGGTCTCACGCTTGAGAACATAGACATATTGCCGTCCGTCCCGAGTCGCATCACGTCCCTGAGAGTCACAATCAATCGGTGGGACGGCGCCTGTTTGTTCCATCGGATAGAACGGCAGATCAACAGCAACCTCCACAACGCAGCCAGTTACCTCGCGCAAGACCTCCGGGTAGCGTATAACATCCGCAAGAACAGCAAATGGGATCAGTTCCAAGTGATCGAAACTAAGGTTCGAAAGCTACTCGAGCGCATGCGGCAGGAGCACACAAGAGGCACGGCCTTGAAGTTGCTTCAACACTGGGACGTGATTAATTCAATCGCAGAAAGGAGTCAAAGAGAATGGCCAGCGCTTCGGGTTTCCTCGGTGGGTAGGGACAGCGCACATCCTGGGTTTGAGCTGGCGCAGAAATTGGACGATTTTATGAAGCTCTTGATCAACTTGATCAAGAATATGGACAAATTCCAGACAATCCCGCTTTGGGACGAGATTGGCAAAATGCTTGTCCCCGATCGTCCAGAATGAGCAAGGGTGCTGGATGAAGTCCACATCTATGGCCCTCGCGTTGACTATCATATCTCCTCAGATCGGAGAATCTACCACGTCGGGTGATAGTTTATTCCTCAGCGAGGTGAGCGGCGCCACGTTGGAATTCACATTCGTTTGGTTGGATTTGGCTGGGGGTTTCCCCTACATTGTGGGCGGAGTTTCTTTGTTTCTCACGTTTTTGCCTTTACTATACCTACCTACATCAACATTAATCATTAATGGAAGCGCCCGATACTCTGCGGACATGCCCAACGGTGCGCAAAAATTAAGATTTCATTCTTTATCTGAAAGCGTGTTAGACTAGTCATTTTTTTCACCTTTGGTATCTTTGGGAACAGTGAGAAATTGGAAGTGATAATAGAAAGTGGAAATCATTTCGTGGCCTTCTTATCAAGTGGAGAGAGCAGAATTGTCTCGCTTAGATGCACTAGTGAAACGTCCCCTCTACTTGATGGCGCCTTGCTCGATGGGTCCTAGAGTCAACCAACTTGTTCCTGATGGTGTCGTGCGGAGTTATTATCACTTGCGTTGATATGTTGTCTGGACTTGTGTTGGAGAGCAATACGTGAAAAATGAATTATATCTTTTCCTGCACAGTACTACGTCCCAGCCTCAATTGTTTGCTTGCTCAAACGCTCAATTTACATCTCAAGCTTTTGTATTGCGATCATAAACATAATATAACCTGATAAACGTTTCTGTTGGTAAACAGAAAATTACAGTTCCCCTCGAGCTGCCTGGATCGCCATCAGGTATCTACCTATGCAACTAGGTGTACTGCGCGTCATGGGTTAAGGATTGGGTCTGTTTGAGAGAATCCATGACATTGCGCCACACATGTTTGCGAAACACAATACACTTTATACCGCCATCTTTGAAAATCCTGCAATGCCTTGCTTGGGATTCACGACATGTTGGCATTGAAAGACCAGTGGTAATTGCCTGGACACAGAGGTCTTCGAGGCAGGAATACTTGCGATGCTTATACGTGCTCTTTGTTCCAGACTTCCAATGACAATTGCGCACTCCACACATTCACTGTAAACGACGCGCATTTCGGTATGTCTGAGGCCAACTCTGTAGTGGTTTCCTCTATATCATGACTGAAAATACCACGCTGCACAGTTGCAATCCTCTGACTACCACCCCATTATCAAAATCGCTGCCACGCATACGGAAAAAAGGCCTTCATCAGCAATCTTCCTGCGCAACCATGTCCGGTTCCAACATGCGTCGTGCCGATGAGGGCGACTACATGACCTGTAGAAGGTGCCATTACCGACTGGAAATACTGGACGCCATGCTCCTTGACTTCCCAGAGTACGGAGCCACCCAGAATGGGAACCCAGAGAACCTCACCTATTTCTGCAGATTCTGCAAGGTCTACTGCCTGATCATGACGCAGTTCGACGCGCAAGTCAGGCGGATGAGATCCTACAGCATCTTCGCCTTCGAGGAGGTCAGACGCACAACACTCCCAAGCCTCGAGTACGATCTCAACAACCTGACCTCACTTCTCCGCGCCAGGACGAGACGGGATCTCTTGCAGCGCCTACAAGACCGCTGGGAGCAGTGGCACACCTTGCTCAAGGGCAAGCAGATTGTCGTGCGTACGGATGGCCATGCCGGCGCGGTCGGCGCCGGCCACGTCGGCAGCGAGGAAAGCTTGAGGCCGCTGTGGCTTGACAGCATGGTCGCTGTGCTCGGTAACTACCGGATTGAGGTCGGCCGGTTGCTTCGCGATTGTCCGCACGACGACGTGATTGATACATGGTCGGCCGTCATGGGTGGTGGGAACTTCAGTAGACCTTAAGTATGGGCATGATGGAGATTTCCATATTGGAGGAAAGACGCTTTGTGTCGACTGCTACATGCTTGTCGAGACCACGCCACTTTGACCGCATCCTCCTGGTGGACGTCTCTCTACAGGCACTGAGGCCACGTTCGCCAAGCTTCGCCAGGACTCTTGTTGTGACACGGGATAGCGTGGCCTCGCTCGGGACGCATAGGCATGGAAGTAATCATGTGGATCGAGCTGCTGTTTCTTTGCGTTCCTCGTGGGTGTCACAAGACGAGAGTGGCCCGGATTTATGTAAGGGAATAGGGCAGATGCGGTAGGATCAACACGCCATAAATCAAAAAATGAAAGAAACGACTGCTTAAGCAAGCGCAGTCACTGGCACTCTGAGAAAGACTTGAGGTTAAATAGTGGAATCCGCAATAGTATTTGCTTGTTTTTTGTTCTCTGGCATGCTAGTCTGTTTTTGGGTCCCACATACATTTAGGTACCTCTAAAAGAACAAATATGACGAGCCGCGAACTGTTCAGAAATTGTGTCCTCATGTAATTTAGGCGTCCCATCGAGCTTTGTAATTACAGAGATTTAACAACCCAGAGTACCGTCGACCAACAACTTGCACGCCCTTATTGTTTGCTTCGTGTCTCGTGGAGCACCAAAGGGCGGGGGATGAATACATCCCTGGTACCTGACTAATCGTTCTTGAGCTCCTTGTGCACTTATACATGGCCCATCAAAGCTCACGTTCATTCATTCATAACTTTCCTTTGTTTTAGATAAGCAACTATAAGTTCCCCCATTGTATCCTCATCCTCATGCGCTGTGAGCACGTAAACCTCATTGTCACACTTTGTCATGCGGTCGTTAGTCCAGTGCGGATATCTGACGTTTTGCAAACTTGAGCAGACAAAAGGAGCTAACAACCTCACCTTCATATCAGTTTGCTTATCGAGTCAGTCCAACAGTTCAATATACTTTGTTGCGCCAAATCTTGGACACCCTGTTTGCGTTACGCCACATGGAGTGTGGAGCAGGCTGATCAAGACAAAGATCTCACGCCAAGGGGAGAACAAACACTATTCGTACCGACATGTCGGTGCCCCGTGAGCCTAGCACAAAGATATGGCCCCCTCCGCGTCATCCGTTGGCTCTACCACTGACTGTTGACTAATCTCTGAAATGTAGGACGACTCTTGTATACCTCCCCCACCCCCAATGACATGTTTGAAGAAATCAGCAATCGTGGTACGACTTGAGGTGATGCTCTTGCTCATTATGTCATTCGTCTTTAGCATTGGCACAGTGGTGCAGAGATTACAGAGAGCTCGGCCAGGCGCACCTTACCTTGCGAAAACAATCATCTACCGCTAAAGTCACTCAAATGTCCTAGAGGGAGAGGATAATGCGTAACGTGAACAGGGTTCTTTGTAAACTAGTCTACCATAAGCAGACAACGAAGCGCAAAACTCCCAATGTTCGCCATTTGTTTGTTTCCGTAATAAAAAGAAGAAAAAGCAAATATGTCCAAGTCGGATTCGTCTCATCTGTGATGCTGTTACACCTGTCTTTCCTCAGGCGTCTTCATCTCTTGTGAAGACCGGCCTGCTCTGAGAATATGCTGCGCCCAACCACATGAGCAAACCTGTGCTCATGTATGCTCGCATGGGCCTTTCTTCTGAACCACTCGATATCGTTCTCGTTCACCCACCATGGCCACCGTTATCGCCGCCCCCATGCGATCGTGTCTCAGCTGAACCCGCAACCCAGCGCTGAGCTGCCGATGGCCACCTGGCGTCACACAGCCGGCACATAATTGCTCTTCGCGACGGGTTTCGTGTGGTGGGCTTCTGAGCTTCTCGCAAAGACGTTGTTTTGTCTAACCCATTGCGCGTATGAGGCTCTTGGCGCGAGTGACGAAGATGACTCGGCTACTAAAGTGTATGCAGCTTGATGATATCAATGTTAGCACAACTTCCACCTTGCTGCCCAGTTGGTGCCGCACGGTGCGGCCGGGAAAATAACTAACCAAGTGCAGCCACGGAGACAATAAGCAGCGAAGACGCGGGACTCGGCCAGGCTGCAGCTGCTGCCACAGCCCGGCGGCCCAGGAAGGGCGTAGCGGTGAAGTCGAAGCGTGGGAGGGGTGATCCGAAGGAACTTGTCGTCATCTCTTGAGGTTTATGTAGAGAGGGCTTTGTGTGATGTGGAAAAGGTCTTGAGTCGTTGATTTGTGGTGATTGCAGTTGCAGTTACAAGTCAGCGTGAGAGACCAGTAGGGCACTTAAGTAGCTGATCAAAGAGCAGCGCCCTCAGACCTGGTATGATCTAGGTCACGGGTGAATACATGGCCACGATCTGTTGAGGTCACTTACATACGACAAAGGCATGATTGGTCGAATCATCTTGGCAGGCTGAGGTGGTACAGGCTCAAGATTAGCTCCCACACCCGGGCCGTCCCGGTGCTGTGTCGTCTGATGGTGTTGCCCCTTTGCAGGGGTCGTGCTGTACTGCAACACGCCACTGCATCACGCCACACCACGCGAGGTGAACGATCACTCCACCACATCCTCCCGGGGCTATCCGAACATGCCTTCAACTCAGGCCTTCCCGGGCCACAAAGTTGCAAAGCACTCGCGGCTTCCACCCGTTTTGCCATCGCTGATATGGCGCGCGCGATAAAGAATTCATTCCCGCCAGCCGCTACCATCGATAAAACCAAGGGCGCCATGACGACAAGTACATATCCAACTGCATCTCTACTTTTATTATTGCGTAGTAGCTTGAGTCTGTGTCCCCTGGTCCACGCCAAATGCATCGGACCTAAGAATGGCTCTTCGGGCTCGCCGTTGTGCGAGCTCTGCTTGTCATTGAGTGCATCGATCACTGCAGGGGTGATGCACGAAGGAAGCCGAGGCCGTCACCCAAAACTCTGCCAACAGCGAGAAGCGAGAGGTGCAAATCCAGTTTCAGAACAGCGGCAGGGTGGTAGTACAAGTCTCATCCCTTAAAGAGGGGGTTTTTTTTTTTTTGGCCTTTGTGACGATTCTGATTTACCTTCGTCCCTATTTTGGAATGACATACCAGGAATACAAGGCGATTACAGGAACTCAACTTGTGTTGTTTCAAGAGACTTCACGCGGATTTAGTTCTCCAGGAACAGTTAATTTCTGTTTTGTCTGTGTGAGCCATGGGCGATTACCTGAGAGTTCGCGGTTATTCCACTGGCTATTCAGAATCACCTGCCCGCTGCTCGATTAAGTGTATCGTATGTGAGGCAAAGAATAGCTTTTGCTGAATTCTCTGGGCAAAGTCTCGTATACTCTGGTACTCGCGAGGTTAAAGGGCATACTAATGAGTTTGCCTCAGCAGTGAATTGGCGTTGTGCACCACAACTCGCTTTTTGTGGCCAGCATCAACATTTGACAGTCTCGCCACTTTTCCACCACGATACCGCAAGATCACGTGCGCAATGCATTATCCTTGTGATTTTATGCCAACGTCAATGTATTGTCTAGTGATGTCTAGTCATAACCAGGCTGTCTACCGGTATAATCTATCGCCGCTATCTGGGCAATCGAGCTCGAGCTCGTGATAGTCTACCTCCACCCAGTATTATCGCCTGACCTGCCCACCACGGCAACAACCACACACGGGCCCTCCTCACGGGCAACGCGGCAGCTCCATGCCTTCGAGTTGCTTCGCCGTCGCGTCCGCCAGCACATCCCGGTGCAACCGCCTCGGGTCCCCGAAAAACGCCCTCCCCATTCTGGCGTCGACGAGATGTGTCGCGAGGAAGCTGAGCCCCGCATCGGGATCCAACCGATTATAGCTCTCCATAAACAGCATTCTGGGCGCGCCGTCCTCGAGGATGTCCTCCCTGTCCACGCCGAAGCTGCAGCCACCGTCGCAAGCGTGTAGTGAGTTGTCGCCCGCCCCGTACAGGAGCTTCTCGAAGTATTGGCTCGTGAGGAAGCCCGATCTGGGCATGTGGGGGCCCGAGACGATCACCCGGAGGTCCTTCCAGCTCGCCGGGCCGAATTTGTCGCGCAGGCCCATGATGTGGGCGTTGAGCCCGGCCAGCATGCGCTCGGTGGCGTCTTCCACGTTGAACATGGCGATGGAGTGGGATTCTTTGAGGAAGGTCTCGTATTCTGTGCGTGGCATGCCTTTTGCGCTGGTCAATGCCTTGAGTGCCGCGTCGCTGCCCTCCATGAGACGCTTCTGTCGCTCGCGCTGGGGGGGCGTCAGGTCGGCCGCGTCAAGAACTTTGCGTGCTTGCTTCAGAGTGGTGTGGTAGTCTGCCAAGGTTTTGCGCTGAGGCGGCGGCAGGATAACGAAATCGCTGCTGTCTGTTGTGTCTTTGGGGTTTGCGTATGGCCCTGCTATCAGAGCGATGGACATGGTGACATGGGCCATGCATTTGAGATTCGCCGTCGTCTCGTCGTAAAAGGAGAATATCGGCTCGCGACGACCCTCAAACTGGATGCTTATCTCAGTGGCGCTGGCAAAGATGATGGGACCGGTGAGTTTCTTGAGGGCATCCTGCTTGGCGAGGTTGTAGTGCTCGCCCATCAGCCCGTTGAGTTCGACGAGAGCTGGATGGCCCTTGCGAGGGGGCTTCTGGCCAGTCCATCGCCTGACTGTAGAAAACGCGAGATCTGTGGCTTGTGCAAAGAGACTCATGTCTGCGAGGTGTTCTGACGTGGAGGAAGGGAAGTTCCTGCCGACGCGCGAAGTCGGTGTGACGATGAGACGTAATATATGCCCAAGTGGTGAGACACGGGCGGGAGGGGACGAATCACGCTTGCAGATAAGATTCACGCCGTGCCACGCTATTCACTTGGGCCATGGCTGCATAAAAACGGTTTTTGCTTTTTATCCCGTTGGATTGGGAATTGTTATGCAGTTTCTTGGGATGGCAGATCGGCCCCGGATTTCCAAGAAGGGGAAACGCATAGCGGGACCTTAGGCGCATGACAGCACCACATGTCGTTCTTATTGGGGAGGCTGGGGGAGCTCGCAACACTAGCTCTGGCTCTAGTGATGTATGCAGCATTCAATCAGCCCGCTTTGGTTCCTGGCGAATGCCAATGGACGTTTCCCACCCACGGCCTGAGCTACGGAAACTTCCGCAAGTGCGGCCTAACTCTAGGCACCAAAAGGATGCCGGCCCGGCCCAGCATGGGCACACTAGCGTGATTTGTACGCGGAGGGCGGAGGTTTTATTACGATATGAAATCACGAACAAAGAAAAGAAGGAAAGATCCTCGGCCTTTGGCTCTTCGTGGTGTATTGTGCTCCGATGTAAATCACAAATCGCAGCTATCCCCTCCTTTGTTCTCGCTCTTTTCTCCCGGCGTCCTGGTAGATCTTATGCATGTCGATGTCCTTGTTGTTGCAGTGCGCCACTGCCTCTAGGTGGGAAGAATTGCTGCCGTTATGTGGCTAGCAGTGAATGAAAGAATGCTTGCGCAATGTTTGAAGATGAGAACGACAAGGACGTCGTAGATTGGTGATGATGGCAGTGATCTCCAACATAAGACGCTTCTTTAATGGTAGACAGAGTGCGACCTGTGAATAATCCTCCCCTCCCTTCCTCTACAAAAAAGAAAGCATGCAATGCCTTGGGACAGGGCGGCAAGTCCAGGAAGCGCGCACGTCGAATTGCTTGATATGTGGTCATAGGCATGAGACACAAAAAACGTTGACCTTTACGTCCTGTGCGCTATAGATACCTGTACTTGCTATATTTTGCAAGATTGGCACGTCTGTTTCAAAGTTTGACGCGAAGCACCATGAATAGCCCCATGAGGATCGCAAGTCAGGTGACTGCACAGGCCGTTGAGACTCTCCCACACTGATGCCCAAGACGGGGGATTGGGCTGCAAACGCTGGCTATGTAAGGTCATTCAGCTTGTTTGTTTGCATGAATTGTAGGGCTAGTTGGTATAGCCTATCGTGAAAATGATGCATAGGTTCTCTGGGGTTGCTGACGTGCTGCTATTGCTTGTGGTTCATGAAGTCATCCCCGATAGCTACAGACTCGTTAAGCTAGGGTTATGGACATAGGCAGACTTAATTCTAGTTGTCATTGAATCTTATCTCCTGGTGTCATGCAGTCAGGTACCGAGTCCTATAATGCGGGACGACCGTGAGAACCCTGTCTCAGACTCACATACTGAGAATGTGCTGACTTTCGTTTTTGGGCGAATGAGATGGATTTGCTAGCTAATCCTATCTTCATGCTCGAGATTTACTCGCCACTCACTGGCCCTCCGGAACCTTGCAGACTCGAAGTAATTAATATTCAGAGTGTCACGCAGGACCAGCGCTCAAGATTTTCGAGTCATCTGCCAACGTGGAGAAGTCTAGAGACAGTCTTGTAATAAATACACAATGACTCCCGTCAGGTCAGCAAAGTAAAACCGAGGTAAAGAGGCCGTCTAGTGCCTCCAGACTATGTGCTGGGACTGCTTTGTAGTCGCACTCCTTATTATGATTACTATATGACGACTGTTTACCGACATATGAAGTAGAAAAACCACACTTGGCTCCACTCACACGCACGGGAGCCCCCCGAGTCGTGGCGTCGCCCTCGTCCATACCCTTTGTCTTCACTTTGCATCGCATCATGCACCGAGCCGCGTTCAAGCCTTACGGCGCACAGCCACACCTCTCTCACCACACACACTCACACGGTGCGCCACAATTGTGTCATCAAGAAACCAAAACCACTGCAACCGCCCTTTTCGTGGGTGCCCTGAATCCAACGGCGTGTCTTATCTCAATCACAAAGTCCCCGCAGCAGCGCGAGCCTGGTACTCTTCAAAGTCCTCGGCATCCGAGTCGCGGCCTCTGGTCTCGGGCACGCAGAAGAAAGTGACCACGGCGCCGAGGACCTCGAACGCGAAGAAGATCCACATGACGCCGCTGAACCCGATGGAGCCTGGGTATGTCTTGTGGTCCTTTTGTGAGAGGTAGTTGAACGCCAGGCCGCTCTGTTTGTTTTCGTGTCAGTGTGAAAGTGATACCGTCAAAAGGCCCGGTCAAAGGCTCTGGGGGGGGGGGGTTCAGGGGTTCAAGGGGAAGGGACTTACTAAGATGGCACCGAGCTTGCCGACGGCGGCGCAGAAGCCGTGGGCCACGCCCCGTACGCGGGATGGGAAGACTTCACCGGGCACGATGAACGTCGTAGCCTGTGGTGGGAGTGGCAATTAGTTCTCTACAGCTCTAAAGGGATATCAAAAGGATGCTCTCAAGACCAGGAAACAATAACCTCTCCACCAAGCGAGGGCACACTTACATTCGGGCCAAAGTTGAAGAACAGCTGAGCAATCACAATCAGGGCGAACCGTGCGCTGGAAGAAAGACTGTCGTTGGCGCCCGCAAGGATGCCGAACATGAGACCAGTGACGAGGAAGCCCTGGATCTGGATCCATTTGCGGCCGAGCAGCTCGATGAAGGCGATGGTCAGGAAGTAGCCTGGCACGTAGCCAGCTACGGCGATGATGAGATTGCCGATGGCGTTGTTGAGGAGGTATTGATACGGGGTCTTGCCGGTGGCGTAGCCAATGTCTTGGAGGATGACGGATTGGTTCAACTGATTATCCGAGTTAGACAGGATCTGAGAGGAGGGGGAGGAAGAAGATCGAGGCGAAGGATAGGCGGGTGGAAGACACGGGTAAGATTCAACGAATAAAAAGCCGTGAAGTGCTTCCTTCTTTGTTTTGTGGTCCCTTCTTCGTTTAGACTGTAGTCATCGAAGGTTGGAATACTCACGTTTACACCATAGAAGCCGACATCTGAAAGAACTCGCGGTTAGTATTGCTACTCCGTCGTAAACCTCCAGTTGAGGGCAGACTTGCCTACGAGAAACCACGAGAAGGCACACCCAAAAAGCGTCATGGCATGTTTCGGGTTCTTGAAATACTGAATGAAAGCCCACATCTGCGCCTTCTTGTTGTCCCCAGCAGCAGCGGTCTCGGCGGCGATCCGGTCCGCAGCGATAGCCGACGGGCGACGGCCATCTTCGAGGACAGGATCCGATCCGTTCTTCTCCTGGTTCGCCTTGGCCATGTCCAGGGCCCGCATTGACGAAGCGGAAGAGGACGAGGACGAGAGCTCGACGCTCTGCTGGAACTTCCTGGACTCGGGCATGGTGAGGCGGAAGTAGAGCAGACCGATGCAGGGAATTAAGGCCAGCCCGATCTGCAGGCGCCAGATGGCGTCTATCTGGCTGAACGCGCCGTTGGAAAGGGGCTCTTTGAAAATGGCGAGAAGGATGCACGTCACGACGGACGCGGCCAGGGTGCCCTAAACGACCAATTCCTTAGTTAGGCGTTTTCCGACAATGTGTGGGATATCTGTAGGGCTTACCCAGCCTTGGTTGGAGAAGATCCAGCCCAACATTCTGCCCCTGTTTTTGACTGTTGATCGCTCGGCCACGATAGCGGCGCTCCTGCAGGTTGTTAGGTCTCATCCCGAGGTCTGAGGTTCAGGGTAAACAATGGTCTCACATCGGGTAGTCTCCACCAATACCTGTGATGGCGAGTAGCCGATTAGTCTCTTGGAAGCAAAGCAGGCCGTTGTTTGCAAAGGGAGTGGAAGGGAATCCAACAAGAAAAAATTGGGGGAAAGTCGCTTTCAGACATCTGGGGCAGAACTCACCAATTCCAAGCAGCAGACGGAATCCAAACAGCCACCACATCTTTGAAACACCATCATTGAGCCCAGCACTGCCATGCACGGGGAGTGCAATGACCAGGACGATGCCCACGATCGCGACAATCAGCTCCTTGCCGTACACAAACTTGCGTCCGAACGCGTCCCCCATGAACCCAAAGGACAGCTGCCCGACGACATTGCCAATGTTGGCAGCCGCGTTGACGGCGCCGCGGAGCAGGAAGGGGATGGCCGGGGGTGGGACCGAGGTGATGGCGTTGGTCGGGGTGGCGCCGCTGAAGAACTCGTACGCCCAGATCGGGGACGCGAGGTTCACGACGAAGAGGTCGTACGCGTCGAGGAGGAAGCCCACACCGCAAATCTGAATTTCGCAAGTGCAAGTCGGGACGTTAGTGTTGTCTCCTTTTTTTGTTCACAGGGGAATAAATGGTGGTGAGCGGCAGGCGTGTTGCGGTGCTTACGCAGTAGAGCTTGAAGTCGGCCTTGGAGAAAGCCTTCTGCGGCACCGTCTTGTTGTATTCCTCGAGGGAGATGAGCTTGCCGTCCTCGCCCCGGCGAGTGTAGGCGTGCTCTTCCCAGACAGGCATCTTGGTAGTGATGTGACTTCTCGACTGAGCCTGGTTCGCTGCCAAGAGTCGCTACGATGGGAGACTCGCGCTGGCTTTTTTTCGTTCAAGACAATGCTTCAGCGAGCTTTTTGCAACAAACAACAAAGAAACGACTATGGACAATGACTTTGACTGCGGGCAGGCCAAGCTTTATCGCCAAGGCGGCGCCCCCATTCTTGGCCGTAGGCGTGGCGCTGGCTCCCTGTTGGCTCGCCCATGCCGGTGTGTAATTTCTGCCCGGTCGTCACTCACAATGCAAACCCGCGAATGCAGTTCCGCCGTGCAGAGGACCGCCCGACCGTCATGTTGGCGTGGGCTAGAAATGGCCTGTTCTGAATGCCTGAAGTCAGCCAGAGTCTAGCGATGTCGGGGACGAATCAGGGGCGTTGGAGGAGCCACGTGTGGGCAGGGTCGTCTTTAAGTAGCCCTGGCAGCATCAGCCCTTGACGCCACGGCCACAACTTAATCACACTACCACCGTCCATGGCGGTCCGTGGTGGCCCCTGGAGAACAAGGACTCTGGGCTGTTCACCACGAACTGCTGTGGCTGTCAAAGTTTTCTGATTGGTTTCCCACCACATATTACTGTATGTACTGGGGGCGTGACTAGAACCCTGGCCTTCCCAGAGCACTATCTGCACCACTAGACCGTCCGCTCAGCTGGAAGCCCATTCCAAAGCAGACCAGAGCATGAGGCGAGGCAGACCCCGTGTCACTCATCTCTACTCTTCATTGGCTGCTCTCATTCCGTTCCTCGGTCAAGAGCTGACGTCTACCACCCCACGCTGCGGCTGAGGGCCTGTAAGTATTCAATATTGCTGGTGATCCGGACCAGATGGGCCGACCATCAAATCACCCATCAGTCGCCAC
Source organism: Microdochium paspali (assembly GCA_031142775.1). Lineage (NCBI taxonomy): Eukaryota > Fungi > Ascomycota > Sordariomycetes > Xylariales > Microdochiaceae > Microdochium > Microdochium paspali. The sequence goes on from JAVBIV010000013.1 coordinate 129,303, forward strand.
TTGGGTCTAGACTGGGCACTTCGAGTTGGTGCGGCACCAGAATCCGCATGGTCCCAGTCTGCACGGCGGGATATCGATGCATAAAATCAAGCTTGGTTCTACCCGCAGGTCTTGGATGACGTTCTTGACGGCGAACAAGTGATGCCACAGTGCTACCATACCTGGGAGCCAGAGTAACCACTGCAATGACCCGAACCCAAGCTACCATAGGAATGACTTCAGTCTGCCATCACGGGACATGCGCCGCGTCATATAATGACACAAGCCAAGACCTGCTCCATTGCGAATACTGGAGTATGGGCAGTCATTAGCCCAGAAGTAAAGCAACGCCGGCAACGCTTCCACATTTGATATCATGGACCCTGCTCTGCTCTGGGCGTGTGAGCACGTGTGAGATAAGACCGCTCCGGAAATAGTACGCAGATATCGCATCGCAGGGGTCAAGCATGACCGATACTACCGTGTCATTGGTATCCAGCTGGACCCTGCACCCCCCATTCTCCAGCCCAAACATGCATATATTTTGCCAAATCCGTCTTCCAGATCGCTCGGAAGTGTGGTAGCCACGTACGGGGAGCAGTCCTGCGGTATTTTTCAAGGCTGGGTCTCCGACTTTAAAGTACAGAGACATTGTGCTTCGGCTAGTGGTTTGGGGTGAACGACGGGCTGCCGGCAATCCACTGGCTTTCCTTCTGCAAATTGAATAATCATGTAACTCTCAGCCTTCTAAATTCTTTGAATTCCAGCAACTAGCTCCAAAACAATATTAACGAAAACGCTGTTGCACGCAGAGTGCCGTCAATCTCTATCTCTCACACAGCGTTGGCAACGCCAACCAGCTTTTAGCCACCCTTGACCAGCCTGCCAGCAGTAGGCTAAACGAGATCATTGGCAAGTTCGTCCCTGAACTCGCCAGCCCCAACGCGGTCCCCGAGCGTAGCCGCGTCTCCGGTTTTTTGTTTGGTCAGAGCTCGGCCTAGTTCACCTAGCGTCCGCGATCCTCCGAGCTGGTCAAAGAAAGTCCCTACGATGAGTTCTAACTGTAGACTGGCGTGGTAATGGCACTTTTGTCGATCTGAAGCTTGAGGCTGAAGGGTCTGCGACAGTAGGCGCCAGTTCGTCGCCGATGTGGGCCATGGTCGTTGGAGAACATCACTCCACGAGGATGGGAGACAGGCATTGTTGCTGCTTCCCCCAGCTTATTACTCGGTGATCTCAGGCTCATAACCTCTCGTTTGGGATTGTGGCAACTGTGAAGGGAGGGGCGTGAGAAGTGCCTCACAAACACATAACATGCGTTATGGTGATTCTTCCACGTGGGTTCAGTCTACGCCGCCTGTCCGGTTAGCGCCTTCTTGAGCCATCAATTTCCATGGTGCCGTGGCTGCTATAGTCTATCGATATGGTGTGTCTGATGATGTCCGGCCTCATAACCGGGACGCTGGGCTTATCATCTCAGATGGGATATTCGACTTGTGCGTTGGGTGCCCGATGGAGTTCGTTTTCTCCGAGACTCATGGCCGGATGCCGTTTGAAGTGATAATGTCTTCCTGGGCTCACAGGAAACGAGGCGACGGTAATGATTAAGACGGAAGAATGGTACGTTCCGTGGGAGTTCGAGGCTCAATAGGCAAGCAGGAAGCGGCGCTGAGATGTCGGCGTAGTCAAGACGGTGAAACATCGCGGTGTCGATGGCGGAGAGATGGGCGGCGAACAGGTCATGGCTGTCAGAGCTAGCATTGAGATGCCTGGTGCATGGTCAATAAGGCAGCCCTGAGCCCAGGTCAGCCAGCCGACATGATAGACTCAGTCGACCCGGAGTATCATTGCTTCATGGTACATGCCAGAAACTTAATTCAGCCATCCTGATGTCCTGACGACAGTCAAACCCGCTGCTTCGGAGGAATGAAAGTCCAGATCTTTCTGTCAATCAACGTTGAGTCATAGGCCAATGACTGCTCATTATGCGACACATCAAGCTAGACCACCATCTGACCCAGTCAGTCCGAGAGCCCCTCTTCAACGAGGCCAGTTACAGGCCCAGAATAGTTGGATCAGTGTTTATTTGATGAGTCGAGTCTTGTAAACTGTAGTGCTAGCCGAAAATTGTGCTTCGACCACCCGCCCATCTCAGCTCGGTCATTATCTCGTGGTTAGTCCATGTCTCGGTCAAGGGCAACTCGCACACACAAGTACGCGTCAGGGGCAACAGAATTTGGGCATTGTGTATGTAGCAATGCAAAAACTGTCTCACGCATGATTACCAGCTTGGCATAGCTAGCATGGAGACTTAACTCTTGTCGGTGCTCATAATTGCTTTATCTCGCCTATTCCGAATGTTCAACACATATTTTGACTTTTCAGTGACATCACTTCACTTCCGCCCATTTGCCCAGCGCCTCGAATAACCTGCCATAAACCCCATCATTGCCCGTGATGACCTCCTGCCACTCCTCCTTGGGCAGCGTCCGGCTCGCCATATACAACCACCCACCGAGACACAAGTCCGCATATGTCGGCCTGTCGCCCAGGATAAACGGGCCCTGGTCCCGACTCTTGAAGATCTCCGCGAGACCGGCCAGCATCTTTCTGAACCCGTCCAGCATGCCGGGCCTCACCTCGGCGGGAACCTTAATCTGGTCCCACGACTGCAGGCCCGCGCGGTCGAGGAACACCTGCCTCGACGCCTCGCTGTCCAGGGGCAAGTTGGCGCCCATCAGCCCGACGTGGGTGGTGAAGGCGAGGTCGACCTCGCGGTTGAACCTCGAGTAGTCGTCGTACGCGGGCTCCATATTGCGGTCGGACAAGGGGGGCATCCAGTCCGCGAGCTCCTGGCCAAAAGTGTACCCGATCTTGGGCACGTCCTGGGGGAACAAATCCCCCGCGCCGCTCTCGGGGTACGTTTTTTGCAGGTACACGGCGATTTCGAAGGAGTCGCCTACTTTAGCGCCGGTGGAATTGTCGACGAGGACGGGCAGGGTCGGGTACTCGCTTCCCGTGGCGTGCTTGCGGACGGGCGGCACGCCGAGAGATGTGCGGACCCTAGGGATGTCGGGGAGGGAGACCCAGGTCGTCTTGTAGGGGGCGGCCTTGAAGTTGAGGGCGAGGCGGGCCTTCCAGGGGTTGACGGAGCAGGCCGTCTCCTCGATGGGAGCACGCATGGCGATGTCGTAGTAGTCCATCATTGTTGCTGTGGCCGTGGTTGTGACTTGAGTTGTGGTGTCTGTGCTCATCGGCTGGATCTGGAGGGGTATCTAGGAAGTAACTGTCTGATGCCGACGCTACTACTGCTGCTGATGCTGGTGATGATTATGAGGACAAGAGAGGCTGGTAATGATGTTGTGTAGCAAGAGCTTTGCAGGTTGCAGTTCTCGCATCTGATGTTTATATGTCCATTAGTTAGAGCAGAAGCAAAGCAAAACAAGTCAAAGCAAAGCAGTTACATCGTGCCGTCGACGCAACGAGCTGAGCTGCGTGTCAGCGCGCGCCCCGCCTTTGATGAATCGCTATGATTCATACTTGGCCATCTCCACCTAGAGTACAATACGTACCTTTCAACTAAGACCAAGGCCCGCCTTTCCTGCAGGCACAGCCCGCGGGGGTTTTCTCGGGACCTAGCTGAGCCGCAACACCTGTACAATGGCACGGATGTGTGGGGATAATGCAGCCACAATGATGGAAACAGCATCATTGCTGAGTTTGTGCGGTAAACCCCTGACGTTCTGCATTCTAGTCCGCAGCTGGTAAGCAGGTTCGGCGGACAGGGGCAGTGGGGGGCTTATTGGATTGAGCAAAACACAGTCCAATGTGCGCAGCATATTTCCCTGTGCAGATGCGCCAAACACTGTTGTGATAGCATGGCCTGCGTGAATATCGTCTTCGAGTCCAGGAGGCGCACTATTCCATGACGGCGCTCCGTTAGTCATTGTAAATCACTTTTATATTATCATGAACAGCAAGAACCTAATCTCAAGCGTGTGAGATGAGGTACCTGATGAACAAGCTGAGTGTGTGCCACGATCCTTCTTGTGATTCGTGATGCGTCCTGCGAGGCAGACGCCAGAGGGCCAAAATCCCACCAAGTTCGTTGGCGTTATGCCAAAGAAAGGAACCTCGGAGAACACGACTGACAGTCCAGATGATTGCAGACTTCTCCGTCGAGATCGACATTCCTGCCGTAGCACGCCTCACACCGGATCCATCGCCCGACTTCAAGAATTCTTGGGCACTGCTATCATGCACCAAATGCACAAAAGACCTGTGCTAGATGACCATTGGATATTCATCAACCCCCTTCGCGTCGTGGAGAAGCAGCATGGACATGGGCAATAGTGATTCGACCAAATATGGGTTTTTTGTGTGTGACACACGCAACGTTTATTCAATCTATATCGTGAGAAGCCCACCGCCACTCTAGGAGTGGTTCCTTGTAGTCTCTGCGACCGCCTTTTCTACCTATTCAATGCGAAATACTCAGACAGTCTTCGTCTTCCTCAACAACGGCCAGTGCCCCTTGACTTCTCGGTGGCGCATGGCCAGGAAGGCGACGATTACGGTCCACCAGTAGACGTTGTACGAGATGACGGAGCCGTAGGTTGCCGAGTTCTGCCAGCCCAGCAGGCCGTTGAAGACTCCCCACATGCCACCGCCGTTGATGTAAGGGCTGCAGCACTGGAAAATGGGAAATGCGGTTAGTCGGAGAAGTACATGAGAGTGTAGACAAAGGTGAAAGGAAGAGAATCGAGGTCAGAGAGATGGGGGGGAGGGGGGGAGGGGGGGAGGTGGTTCGCATTGGTCACGCCATATAGCGGCAAAGGTGTGTGTGGTTTAAGAAGGGGTTTCACTCACGTTGACGTGCCACACGCTTTTGTCAATGTCATAAGACCCAGGACCGACACCGACTTCTGCGGCATCGCCACCCACGGCGATATTCCACTGCTGCTGCTCAAAGAACCACACCGCCCTGGTGAAGAGGGCTGCAGCTACAAGGTATAAAATACACGTCGCGGCCACGAGGAAGAGCTGCAGATGTGAAGTCGAGCCGGTACTGGATAATGTCAGTAAGGGTCTTGTAAAAGCAGACCAACAAGAAAGAAAGAAAGAAAAAAACGCGGCACCGATGACGACTTACCGGTAAATCAACCATCCCACAAAGCTCCCCGTGGCAAGGCCCGTCAACACAGGCAGCGGGACCGACTCAGCAGGAGCACTAAAAGTGACGCCCGCAATGAAGACAACTGCCTCGACTCCCTCCCTGAGCACTGTGACGAAGGGCAAGACAAACATGAAGTACCGACTCATCCATCGTCCCAGCCACCCCTGGCTCCCGCTCCCGCTCCCGCTCCCCGACCCATCACTGCTCCTCGCATCCCTCTTCATCCTCTTCTTCGCGCGGTCTCCTTCGTCAATCGCCCGCCGCAGCTTGACGTGCCACTTGTCCTGCATCTTGTTGATCCTGAGCAGCGCGGCGCCGGTGACGGTGATGATGACGCTGGCAAAGAGCGCAAAGGCGCCCTCATAGTAGTACTCTGTCGAGCTCCAGGCGTCCGTCTCGGCGAGGTAGAAGATGGCGACGACGAGGGCCGAGATCAGGAGGCAGATGGCCGACCCGGCAAAGGTGCCGAGCCAGACCTGCCGGCGCATGTGCGCTGCGAGGGGCGCATCGGAAGGGGAAGGCAGGGTCTGCTTGAGGAAGGCGAGGAGGACGGAGACGATGATGGAGGTCTCGAGGGTCTCGCGGAAGATGATGAAGAAGACGGGGACGGAGAAGAGTTCCGGCATTGTGGTAGTGGTGGTGGTGGTGATGATGATGATAGGTATCAGTGTGGTGAGTGATTCGGTAAAGGTCACTACTGTAAGGCTCCAGAGGGGGTCGGTCAGCTGCGCCCGCGCATGTCCTGTCTGGGTGCAGCCTGTCTTCGCGTTCCGTGGTCTGCGCCCGGTCGCAGTGTGCAGTGAGTGTCGTCTACAGACAGACAGACTGACTGGCTTGAGCAAGTGAGTGAGGCTATCGTGTCTAGCTCCCCGGCAGCAGATGCACAGGGGACAGAACGTCGGAAATGGTGCCACAGGTCGGTCGGCGCGCTCGGCTCGGGGTGGCGCGATTCAGGATCTGATAAAATGCAAACTGGGGGGACCCTGTGGCCATGTCACATGTGGAGTGTCTGGCCCGGCAGGTTTCGGCGCGGTGCTGGTTGTCTTTTTTTTCCTTTTCTTGGCTCTTGGCGGGGGACCACGCGACACACACAGACACGCACACACTCTCTCTCTCTTCTCAGCCCTCGTAATGATTAAAAGGTCGCTGTATTGAAAGACAAGACTCCAAGAGCCAAGCTCTGTTTTTCTAAAAGGCAGAAGACTGCAATCAGCTCTGAGCAGGGAGAGGATCGGTCGACCAGCGCTGTTGTGCCAAGTCCCTCGAGTCCAGTTCAGGGGCTTGCTCGCTGTATCCCCTGGTTAGACTGCTGAACACACGCACGGCCCCCCCCTGACGACAGCTCAGCATCTGATAACAAGCACTGGCCTCCGCTGCCCCCCGGACAGAGTTTTCGCGCAGGCCCATCTCGTCCTCCCCTGGTCCTCGTGACGACACACGCAAGCCCGTGCCGCCGCCCCGACTGCCTGCCTGCCTCCTTATCAGATCCGTCTGCAGCCGTTGATCGGCCGACCCATGGCTGCCGTCGTCCGCGTCTTGAGGCACGACGACGCAGCGGGCTCTCTAGAGCAAGTAAGTAGGCAGAGGCAGAGACACTCACCCACAACCACCACAACCACTGCCACCACCGCCACAACACACACGCCCCTTCGGCCATGGTGTCATCCACAGCCGCGAGGGCATCTCTCCTCGCCCTCCTCGCCACATCCATCTCATCGGCTCCATGGCTCGTCCACGCCGCCACAGTCCGCTACGACTTCGACATCGGCTGGGTGACCGCCGACCCAACAGGCGCTTTCCCGCGTCGAGCAATCGGCATAAACGGGCAATGGCCTATCCCACCCATCCGCGCGACCCTCGGTGATCGGGTCATCATCACCGCCACAAACAGCCTCGGCAACGAGACAACCTCGCTGCACTTCCACGGCCTGTACATGAACGGGACGACACACATGGACGGGCCAGTGGGCGTGTCGCAGTGTCCCATCCCGCCTGGGTCGAGCTTCACCTACGACTTTGTGGTCGACCAGCCCGGGACGTACTGGTACCACTCGCACAGCAAGGGTCAGTATCCGGACGGTCTACGCGGCCCATTCATCGTGACGGACCCAAACATGCCCTTCCCGCACGACGAGGAGGTCGTACTCACGCTGTCAGATTGGTACCACGAGCAAATGGCTACCGCATTGATCCCGCAGTTCATGAGCAAGACCAACCCCACCGGTGCGGAGCCCGTTCCTGATGCGGCGCTCATGAACGACGCTGCGGATGGGGAGGTCGGTGTGTTTATTCAGCCGGGCAAGACGTATTTGTTCAGAGTGGTGAACATGGGCGCCTTCGCGTCGCAGTACGTCTGGTTTGAGGGTCATGATATCGAGATTGTGGAGCTGGATGGTATTTACACGCAGCCTAGGAAGGCGGAGATGCTATATCTGTCTGCCGGGCAGAGGTGTAGTTTCTTGTTAAAGGCCAAGAAGGGAAAGGTAGAGGAGAACTTTGCAATTGTTGCCAGCATGGATACGGTAAGTCGCGGCTTTTTCTCCCCCTTCTCTGCTGCTAGCCACCAAGTGTCGCCACTACGGGTGTTATCACAAGAGCAGATACTGATCACAGTCACAGACCCTCTTTGACGTGCTTCCCCCAGCCCTGAACCCAAACGTGACAGGCCACCTAGTCTACTCCGCCTCCCACCCACTCCCACCAGCAAAACTCATAGATACCTTCAACCCCATAGACGATATTCTCATCACCCCTTACGACAAACTTGCACGCCTCCCGCCACCTACGAAACCAGAGCACGACATCCAGCTCACCGTCAAGATGGACAACCTCCGCGACGGGCGCAACTACGCCTTCTTCAACGACATCACGTACACGCCGCCCAAGGTGCCGACGCTGTACACCGCCCTGTCCGCGCCGGAGGATCTGGTCGGGGACGCGAGGGTCTACGGGGCGTACACCAACACTTTCCTCCTCGACGGCGGTGGCGATGCTGATCGCGATGGTGATAACGTAGTGCAGATCACCATCCGCAACGAAGACGACGGACGGCATCCGTTCCATCTGCACGGGCACGCATTCCAGGTGTTATACCGGAGCAGCGGCGAGGACGACGACGAGGGAGACGCGGAGGATCAGCAAAAGGGACTTTGGACGTGGAAGGAGAGCGACTTGCCAGAGATGCCCATGCGGCGGGATACCATTGTCGTATGGGGCAATGGGGAGGTTGTCTTGCGGTTCCGTGCGGATAACCCTGGTATGTTTTTTTTCCCTTGCTTGCTTTGAGAGCTTTGTGCCCTCTGTTTGATATCTTTATTCATCAGCATCCCGGGCAGAGCAATACTAACATCAGCATAGGAGTCTGGCTTTTCCACTGCCACATCGAATGGCACGTCGACTCGGGTCTCATCGCCACGCTCGTCGAGTCTCCGCTCGAAATAAGGAAGCAGCTCGGCGTCCTGCCCGCCGTCTCCGCCTCTGCTGACAAGGGCAAGGGAGATGTCAGCGAGAGCAAGATCCCGCGAGATCACCTCGACGTGTGCGCGGCGAGCGGGATGCTGAGTCGTGGCAACGCCGCGGGCAAGACGCATGATTTTCTCGACTTGGACGGGGAGGCGAGACAGCCGGGGCCGCTGCCGGAAGGGTACGTTTCTTTCCTTGTTCTTCGTCTTGTTCGCTTTGATTTTGATGCTTCTGGCCTGTTGCTGGGCGAATTGGGGGGTTTTCTTTTCTTCTTCTTGCGCTTCCTCGCCACTCCGGATATGGCCTTCTAGAACGTAGTCGCTAACGAGAGAAAAACGACAAACAGCTTCACGCCAAAAGGATACGTCGCCCTCCTGATCTCCACGCTCTCCGGCATCATCGGATTGTTCACGATATCGTGGTACGGTATGGCGCCGGTGTCTTGCGAGCCCGGGAGCCGTGACGACGAGGGTCGCGTCGGCGGCCATGCCGCTGCCCGTGCGCACAACAGCAACAACGACGATGACGAGTACGACGCCGGTCGGGCTTCGGAGGACAGCGTGGACAGTGTTGACGAGGGCGCGCTTGGGGTTCGGGGAGGGGCGCAGAACGAGGAGCAGCCTCTGCTTGCGCGGGGTGGTGGTGAGGATACGCTGGGCGGTGCTGCAGACGCGCGCAGGGTTAGGAGAGTGCGGTGATCGGGAGTTTTTTCGGAGGTTAAGGGCATGGGTTTTCAAAGATATCGGCTGATGGCATGATGAGAAGACGCAAATCAATTTTTGAACGGAGCATATTAGAAACTAATGTGTTGCCCTTCAGCTGTGCAAGCAAGTATATCTGAACAACATGTATTTTGGTTTGGGATTAAGGAGTAGCTGCCGCGGTATTGTGCAAGCCTGAAGAGGATTATGCCTTGACAGCCTACGTCTTCGACTCTTCTGGCTCAACCAAATCTAAGAGCAAACAACACAGTCCGAGCTCTCTTAGACCTCACGCTGGACATTTTCAGCATACTCGCCGGCGTAGTTTCCTGTTTACACAAGTCGGCGAGTCAGCACAACTCACATCTCCCCATAGCCACTACCACCTTCATTCCCGCTCATCCCCCGCATCTTTCACTGCCAAACAAAGAAATACTTCAAGACTTACCGGACGTCCGATAGTCACGTTCAAAGAGATACGCGCCATCCCCGCTGCACAGACCGATCGCGCAGCCAACCTCATAAGTGCCCTTCCAGGCCACCTGCGCGAAGTGGCCCCAGTCGGCAAAATTGCTCATGTCGGGCGACGCGATGCCCCACTGGTCGAAGTCGGCGACCTCGGCGTACCAGGTGTTGGTGGTCAGTTCGCCCGCCGTATCGGCGGCGTCGGGTGCGGGATACCCGGGCGTCCACGACTTCCATGCTAGGTTTTGGCCGTAGACTCCATCGCTGGTTTTGGTTTCGGCCGCGGAGACGTTAGTCGATATTTCGTGTGTTTCGTTTCTCACACGATGAAATGGAGGGGGGGGTGTCTAATGGCAGAGCTAAGCTAAGGACAAGCGAGAATCCGGACGTACATCTTGTGGAGAAACTCGCACGAGTCGGTGTGTCCCTGGGCGATATGAGCCAGCTCGTCACTCCATGTGAGAGGCGGGCTGCCGTGCAGGGCACGAGCAAGGTTGTGGCTCTCGAAAACAACTTCCGCGAGGGAGGCAGCCAGGCTGGCCGCGGCACTGGTCAGAAATAGGAGTGAGTATAGCATTCTTGTAGGAGGTCAGCTGGGCGATTAAGATCAAGGTGGTTAATGGAATGGTATATGGGAGGCGCCGCAGAGGTAAGTGTACGGCGACGCTGATGAGAATAATCGGTCGGAGGATGTGCTCGGAAGCCGAGCCGGGCATGAGGAGTCTACATGTTTGACGCATGAAGTATTTACAGGAGCGCTGCCGGTGTACGGCATCGAGCTGAGTTGGTGATGGTTGCACGATTGTGAAGAAGTTTAACGAGCGTGACGAGAACCCAGATGCCTCGGTGACTCACCTTGACTCAGCTTAGTTGGGACAGGACCACCATCAGGTCCTTTGTTGCCCGAGATTTGTAAACAAACACCCGAAGCACGTGAGTTATTATTCAGATCATCAGGTTTGGAATTTGTTTGGTACCCTCTACGAATGATTAAAGCCAATTAACACGAGTTCCATTCTATGGCTGCCAACAAGTCGGCTGTCAATCATCATTACATGGCTTGAGCTTTACCACAGACTCGCACAAACAGGCTACGATCCTTGGTTGTGGCTGAATCCAATGCTATCGGTCCCCTTTGACGTGGAGGGCAGGCCCGACACATCACAAAATCAAGCCATGCTGAGTTCTTATTTTTGCCTTGAGAGTCACTGAAGATTCCTACGCCAAGGCCGCAATGTGCTCGTTAATGGCATTTGCCTTTCTCACATAAAAGCAGTGATTATGAATAAAGTAGAAAAGGCCATAAAATGATTTCAGGCTGATGATCACTGAAAGATCTGAGTGTAGGCCAGATTATACATACAAATCTCTGCCGGAAGCCAGCAGCAGGTTCATCAATACCATTTACTTCCAAACACCAGGACAGTGGCCCATCAAGCATTGATCATCCGGCATGTAGGGGTATTACAGGCTCGACAGGGTTGTTGCTCATGACCAGCCGTGTGGGAGTCCGCCGGCTCTTCCACGATGATCGACAAGCCATTTAGCCGCGAGCGGTACTCGTCACAAGTCCCGCCAAGTGCCGGCGGCTATGCTTGGGTTAAGGTTCTCCACGGTCGGGGTCCTGGCGCCACCCCCACAATCTCTACATCATCGTTTCTCGTGTCGTCCAAACTTTTGATTCTTTGGCTTGTTTTGGTGGGCATGATCTGAGCCGTATCAAATTCCCATGGGGTCTCTTCAGACTTCCCACCAGAATTCGGTATCCAACCCGAAGGGCTTATGGCAATGCTCTGCTTGTGCTTTTGGAACAGTGGCAAGACTTCTACGCACTTCCCCAAGCCGCTCTCCACTACTAATGGACTTCTACTGCGGGGAAAGCAAGGCCAGAAACTGCATCAACCCCTGTTCTCTTGGATTCCTCCAATGGGGTGCAGCGACGGAAGTATGCGATGTACCACAATATCGGCAGAATTCCCACCGATTCCGATTAGATTAGTAGCTCGTCATGCATTGCCACGGCAGCCGATATCGTCGACGTATATATTGGCCATGCCTGGCTCTGGGTCGTCAGACATGGAGTAGTGTTGATCTCGCCCAAGCTCTTGACGTCTCAAGCTGCAGAAAAACTGTCTCAGCCATAACCACAATATGAAGACTTCATTAGTGACAGCCCTCTCAGCATGGGCACTGACAGCTGCCTCGACCCCGGCGCCGCCACCGGCCGGCTCCAAACCCGTACTTGGCCTACGCAAGTTCTCAAGCCTGGTCATGTTTGGCGACAGCTGGACCGACTCCGGGCTGCGTGATTACCAGGCTGATGGGAATGGTACCGTTGGAAAGCCTGTACGTCGTTATTCGCTAACACCTTCCCCGGTCCACTTCCTCGTTGCAAAGACCTCCACGCCCGTTCAACATGACAAGCTGCTGACCCAGCTCTTCCGCCTTACAGTCCAACAACGCCTCCACCGGCGGCCGCGTCTGGCCACAATACATCGAGCAATACGCCGGCGTCCACTCGTACGACTACGCCGTCTCAGGCGCAATGTGCAACGGATCCTACGGCACCGGCGGCCGCAACGGGATAATCCAGAACCAGATCCCGACATTCCTGTCCAACAAGGCCTCCACGAACCCCAAGACGGGCGCACCGACGCTCTCCGTCCCCGTCCAGGAGACCGTCTACGGGATGTGGATCGGCACCAACGACATCGGCAACGCCGGCTGGGCCACCGAGTCCCAGATCCCAAGCACGCTCCCGCTGACGGCATACACGGACTGCGTGTACGCGCAGCTCGACCGCATCTACGCGGCCGGAGCGCGGAGCTTCGTGCTGATGAACCAGGGCCCCCTGGACCTGATCCCCATGTACGCGCTGCCGCAGAACGGCGGCGTGCCCGCCCCGCGCTACTGGCTCGACAAGCTGCAGTACAACTCCAACCTGACGCAGATCAGCGAGAAGATGCGCGAGTACATTGTCGCGGTCAACCAGGTTTATGACCTGCGGACGCAGGTTGACGTGCTGTTGAAGCGCAAGTACCCCGGGGCTCACTTTGCGTTGTTCGACACGAACGCTCTGGTACGTCCTTCGTTTTCTTTTTTCCCCTTATCTTTCTTTTTTGTCGGTAGAGCTCGCATGCCTCGATTTCGTTGTTCTCGCGAGCTTGTGGAATTGAATTGACATGCCTTCGCCCCGTAGATGACGCATATGTGGCACAACCCGACTCAGTACTTCAACGGCACCGTGCCGGCAAATGTCACATCCTTCATCACGGCGTGCGGCGCAGCCTGCCAATCCAGCGACGTCAGGGACAGCTACATGTGGTACGACGAGCTGCACCCTTCTGAGCAGACTGACCGCGTGGTGGCGAGGGAGTTTATTGACGTCGTGAACGGGAAGAGCAAGTGGGCCACGTATCTCAGCTCCTGATTGCCAGTTGTTTTATGTGAGAGAGAGAGAGAGAGGATGGATGATGTGGGTGTTAATGGCTGGTGACGAGGACAACTTTTTGACATGTGTAACACGGAGTAACTGCCAAGCATCGTTTCACCAATGGGCGTAATCCTCAACATCTGGGAGAGGATCTGTGTTGATTAAGTATTTAGTTACCCTGGCTGGCACCCATTTTCATCCTCCACAACCCCCCCCCCAAATCCATAGCCCACCCACGAAAACAAAACCACCACAAAAGTCTCCACCACACTCAAAGCATCCCATCCTCCCCTTAAGCACGGAAGTGTGGATAATCCTCTAGCACGCGCCAATGACCGCCTTGCTGATGTGCTCGCAAACCTGACCACCCTTGATGACCTGGCAGGTGTACGTGGTGGAGGGGTTGTGGGGGCCAAAGTAGCAGCCGTCGGTGATAGGCGCGGTCTCGGAGCAGGTGTACATGATCCAGCCGTAGACGGTGATGTCCTGGTAGACCGACTTGAGCAGGGTCGCGCCGCTGGCGGGGGGCTGCTTGAGGTTGCAGTTCTTGGGGAAGTCGGCCGGGTCCACGATGGACATGCCCTCGGCCGTCAGGCCCTTCTCAAAGTTGAGCTCGGCTCCGGCGCCGACTTGGCCATTGATGGTGCCGGCGGAGCCGCAGTTCCACTCGGCCTCCTGGGGGTTGCCGGACGGAGATCCGGGCCAGTAGTTGCAGCTTCCGTGGAAGGTGCAGGCGCCGAAGCCGGAGCAGCCAGCGCTGTCGAACATGGCCGCGGCCGGTGAGGCGAGGAGGGCGAGGAGGGCGGTGGCGTAGAACTGCATTATGATGGGTCTGTTGTTGTTGAGGTGGTGGGTGTCAAAAGAAGGTGTGAGATTGTATGGGTGGATGGGTGGGTGGGCAGGACACAAGACACTGGAGAGATGGGCACAACCATCGTCTTAAGTATTCATTGAACAGGTGCTCAGCGGGAATACTGAACGAACGGATGTTGAAGTTTGTTAGCGACAAGTCAGGACGATGAGCACAACCCACAGGGGGATGAACTGTGACCTCACAATGCCACCTGCCTAACTGCCGACCAAGATCCTGGCCTTGCCGGGATAGCTCGAGTATAATGCCACCATTCATGTGAATTTCATGTGAATGTCCCAAAACCGGAAAATGAAAGCAGTACTTCCGCGGGCTCCACTGAGTAAGGTTGCGCAGAGCCCCTTCACACTAATTAAACAGCGCCCAGCCATGTTAAGCTTCCCCTTCGCTCGGAAGTCGCGTACCTGATCGACATTGCACAAATTTTACCCGACACCCTGGATTCCCCGAGGGAACCAGCCGCAGTCTTGGACGACTTGATGTCATGTCTCGAGATGTTGCCGTCTGAGCACTGCGTGGCTAGACTACCTACCACGGCCCATTGGCGCATGAACCTAATAATACTTCAAGGTTTGGACCTCCTCGTAGCGTTGGAGTGAATTGATTAACCCCAGCTCGATATAGCCCTGTTTTTGTTGTAAGCTATGACCGCATTGTAACGCTGCATTGCTTGCTACTGTGGTATTCGGCCGCGCGCCTGTTGTGCTCTACAATAGGAAGCACGGACGCGACCGGCCGAATGCCACGCTCGTCCTTTTGTGTAGGCACGGGCCTCCTTACATGTATGCTACGGACGAGGGGACTATCCACACACCGCCGCTGGACCTTGGCATTGTGACGTGAACGGGGTCGTTCACGCTCAACGCAACTGGGCTGGTCCAGGGCTGTCTCCCTGGACGTTGACTAAGCAACAAGTAGTCTCAGCCCACTGATCCAAGCCAATCCCACCACCATCCGTCGTGCCGCGGGCCGTGGAGGTCGCGGTTAGCATGTTCTCCCGCGACATGCTCACCCCGGGAGGTGTGGTGGATCCCGGCAAGGAGCTGAGTTATCCCTGTAGCGGATTATCGCCCGTTGAACATGGGTTGGTTGACCAGCTCGTTCGAGACGCTTGATGACATCCCTGAAGATCATATGCGACGACGTCTGCCGCGGTCCTAGCCGGGCGCGTCCAACAAGAATGTCGAGCTCGCGCAGAAAACCTGGGGTTGTCCCGCTGCCAGGGGGCTCTCGAGGGTGGAGGATGATCTGCGGGTTGTGGAGTTGAATGAGGATGATCTCCACGGGGTTTATGTGTACTTGGATAGTGCCGAAGTCGAGGGGCACAGGTACCTGAGTTTCCTGTGTTCTAAGCAATACTGTAGGGTTGGGATATAAGGGAGAAGGAAGGTTTTGCGGGTGATTGTTGACATTTGATAGTAATGTTTTATTTTTCTAATTTTTAAGCGGTCTGTAACAACACCCGATCATGCCTAGTAAATACAAATTCCACATGTTTTAGGTGTAGCTCCATTGCCGGCTGGCATGACACAGATTTTCACTTTCATTTCGTGACATTATCAACTGCAGCGGCCTACCGGGGTGGAACTGGCTTGCTCCTTTTCACTGGATCCAAACCGTTAAGTAGGTGTACTCACTGTACTGGAATTGAACCTTGCAATTTTAAGCATGAAGCAGAAATGATCAACCCAATCGCGACACGGCAGCTCGGAGTAAGTATTGCACACCTTATTCATAAGTCTACAATCAGATATGGATCACCGACAGAGCCAAGCGCCTACACCGTTGCTTTGACGTCCCCTTCACTAGTCGCCTGGAATAGAAATACGTGTTTCTGAATTTCTAAGTGATAATCATAATGTCGTTGCATATTAAATCACATTCTACGCATAAAAGTGAGTCAAACAAAGCCCCTACACCCACACCATCTTTCTCCCGCTGCTCGACAAAGTTCTTCCTCTCCATCTCTCCCTCGACCCGGCTGTGATCCTAGACAGAACTGTCAACCACAGCTCGCAGCCCCAGGACACCCATAGTTAGCACCGACACTCTGCTGTCCGAGCGGTGCCTTGACCTGCGCGGCGAACTGCCCATCATAGTTGCCCGGCGGCGAGTAGTTGCAGACCGTGAAGTACGGCAGGAACCCGCCCCCGCCGGTGTTCTTCAAGCCGCCCGCGACCGCGGAGCAGTCGTACGTCGCACAGCCCACGGCCGTCGTGGAGGCCCACACAATCTGCGATAGGTGGCCCCAGTCGTGGAAGGTGCTCATGTCGGGCTCGCCGCCGTAGTAGTTGTAGTACGCGAACTCGCCGTTGTACAGGGCCGTGGTGACGAAGGCGCCCATCGACGTCGGGGCATACCCGGCGCCGATGTTCTGGCCATAGCCGCCGCCGTCGGTGGTCGTATCGTGCCCGTATACGCAGGTCGAGGCGATCTTCTGCGCGGTGGCTGCGAGACTGGATGACCAGGTTATCGCCGGGGCGGAGTGGTTCGCGCGGTGGATGTTGTGGTGGCGTAGGATGGTCCCGATGTAGGATGTGTCGCTGTCTACAGGGGCCGGGTCAGGGTTTGACGGGCCGGCTGCGTAAGTGGTAGCAGGGGTGGATGGTAGGGGGTCGGCTGTGGGAACTGTGTCTGCCGTGCTCGTTGTGGACGTTCCGTATACGGTCGTGGTTGAGGTTATGTTTGTGGTGACTGTCTGCTCAGGAACACCGATACAGGAGCAGGCGAGGCGCTCGAGCTGAGGGTACTGGCAGTTGGCACACGGGAAGGGGATATCCGTCGGGCAGTACGCTTCCGGTGTTGTTGAGGTGATGGAGGAGGAAGTTGACGAGGAGTTGAATGATGACGAAGACAAAGAAGCTGTCTCTGATGAGGTGGCCGAAGTAACAGTGACAGTCACGGTCTGGTTGGCAACCTGCGTGACGGCAGGGAGCTCAGAACAGTACTGGCTCGCTACGACAGCATTCTGATCAAAGCAGCGGACCATGCGGTTGTTGCAGATTGCTGGGCGGTAGACGTAGACAACATCAGCAAGAGACAGAACGGGAAGGCCGACGAGACCGGCAAGAAGTGAAACAAGACGCATCCTGGCGTGTGGTGCTGCTTGACCTGCTCGCAGTTGGGAAAGGAGTTTGACGGTTAGACACTGAACCACAAGACAAGTTGAAAACGGGCGTTTGTCCAGTTTTTGTCCTAGATCTTGTCCCTCGCATGCTCTGCTCCCACCAAGTATATGTCCGACATCGTGCATCATCCCTTCCGTTCTAGGCACAGGGTTCGCGTCTGCCTCACCTGGTCTCTCCTGACGAGCTGGCGCAGGCAAGTCCCTGAAGGAGGAGAGAAAAGCCACTTCAGGGCAGCCGCGCGCCTACTCGCGCGAGGTGGCTAGCTCGAATGCGTCGTAGTGGCTTGTGGCGGACCAAAGAATGTGCCTGTGTGTACCTGAGACGGGGGCCGCCACATGCCTTGCCTGTGTGGTCCAGATCCGGACGAGTGGGCGAGTCTAGGGCGCCCACTCGCGCCTCGACTTGTGTCTCAAAGGGTCTGGCCGAAGTTGGATTTAGGCTTGAGCCTAAAGCCGCATGCATTAGTACGACTCGTTACATATGTCTGGGCTCTTGCCGCACCGCCTGGAGCTGACGAGTCCTCCCCAACAGGGACTTGTCCTCTTCAGCCGTTGGCCGCCAAGGCGTAAGTCCGCCCCGTTCTTCTTCCATCTCCTCCACCAAGCATGCGTGGCTCGACGAGCATTCCGGCCCTAGACTGGGGCGATTTCAGCAGGATTGCATGACTCCAGGGCACCTGGGCACTTCCTGAGCCCAGAAGGCGCCACCTCTTCAGGCGGCTCTTGAGTCTTCGTAGGCACCGAAGCCACGCCCAACGGTGCGGCTTGAGCCACACAAGGCATGAGACTGTGCCAAAGAATCAAGAGACCACAGGACCACCGCATGGCTTCTGGACCTCGCCCCGAACGCTAGGCGAAGCAAAACTTCGCCCTGTTGCTCGCGCACACAAAGTTCGTCCGAAAGCTCTGGACCCTCAGAACCCCAATCCGACCTGGGCGAGTCAGGCCAGACTCATCATGACGACAATATGCTGAAACTCTAGTGGCTTTTTTACACAATGCGTGATTGTCAAAATCCTTCCGGGCACTGTCGAGCCAAAGTCAGGCGCTCTGGATGTCTTGAACTTTGGAGGCCGCACGCTTCCATTGGGACACCCTAAGTTTGACCGCGCTAATGGCCATCCGGCAGGTTGCGACACTGTCAGACGCGTCTTCAGAAAAGCACCGGTAGATAATAGTGCTCAAGGGCAATTATGCTCTTGGAGCTCGGTCCAATGTATGACGCTTCTATCTGTATGTCCATCACTCGGTCATGTGCAAGGCGCCTGCCTTCACGGCCGCTATTCAAACATGTTCATCCAAATTTGCGGCTTCAACGGGCTTATAGGGTAGGATGCTAATCCGGGATAGGCGGATGTCGCATCTTTATGGACAAGAGGAGTACCGGTCTGTATATTGTCGTATTTCGTGCTTAGTTCTGAGGGCCTTTGCGGGATAGCGTGCGGAGAAATTGCCATAAGTCCGCTTGCAGACTCAGTCGATGCAGGAGTAGACTATTCCCAAGGGCGAGGGAAAACAACGAGGTAGTCTGCTGTGTGAGATATATGCGCCTTGTAGACAAAGAAGGGAATATGTGAATGGGCGGGAGGCAATGATGCTCACTCGAGCTCCGCGTGGTCCGCAAGTGGCGCGTTTCTCGTCGGACCCAGTGATGACGCGCTGACCTGTTCAAAAAGAGAACGAAGCATAACAAGGCGGTCAGGTTTCAGCCGGTGAGGCTTTCTTGGTGGTCCTCGTTGTGTTGATTGACAATGCCGCTGCTTTCACAGATGGATTTAGAGATCCCGACCCGCAGGCCGTTCTAGCTGCACATCTGCTTGTGGTATTCGAATTCTACAAAAGAAGGGCCACTAAATGGGCTTGGTCGCTTGCCATCTTCACAATCGCACGCCCAAGGACGCTTGAAACAAGTCAGCACGAAATGTACGACTTGTCGCGCATAGTAGCCATTCTAGCGGACGCCAAGCAGTAGAGAAACATGTGGCTGGCTGGAATCTCAGCAAGGCAATGCTAGGAGGTCTAGACCTGATCGCATTCTGTTCACGGGAGGCTGATTCGCCGTCCAGATCTTAGCTAGACCGAGCCAAGGCACTAAGACTGCTGAACTCTTTATCAGAACCAGAAAAACACAACGTTCGCTAGCTCGTTCGAAGTTGTCGCTTCGGATGAAACACGAACACTACTTAATTAAAGCTAAGCTAGCACCCCGCAATCGCATTTGATCGAACGACGCAGATCCGGCATGCACCTTTTCTGAACCTAATGTGTAAGGGGGAGTATGCATAGCTTCTTGCGAATGGATAGCTTTGTCTAGTCAATGTGTGGGCCACGCTCACATGGTACGACGCTGGCTCCTGCTAGTACCGAGTCGATGCACATATTAAGATACAGCATCACGTATATGTCTGGAGCAGCTGACTGGATCCGATTCGAAGTCTGGACATATCCTGCTTCCAGAAACGCAAAAACCAAAATCTCTGCTGACATAACCGCGACGGATTGCATAACATCTGGGCCGGCTACATGCAGGGCAACATGTGATTACGCAATCTGCCCCGCTTCATTGCGGCAGAAACCTGATCATCGTAACGACAATCATTTGTCAGAGGAGCCATACTTGTCAATCATACACACGATATTATTACGCCTCTGGTTCTGGCCTGAGAGAACAACACGGCGTTTGATACAAGACTGTCCGACAAACAAGAAGCATTATCTCTCTTTTCCATCTAGTCCAGTAAACATGGCGGCTCCCACTTTCTGTGACAAAAGATTTGAGCTGAACAATGGTACGCCTCTTGCCGCGTTCTGTCTAACGAATGTCTTCTTGTGGTATTGATATACTGGGTACCATTCGTGTAGGCACATCGATTCCAGCCGTTGGGCTAGGTACTTGGCAGGGCAAGTAGGCGAGATAGATTCACACATCAATCCATTCACCCATCACCCCCCCTCGCCATCATACCTCGCTGCCTGCTGACCTCGAGAAGGGAAGTCCGGCACGGACGATTCTGCCGCGCTTGAAGAGAGCATCGTCCACGCTCTGGACAGCGGCTACCGACTCATCGACACGGCGCAACTTTACGGCGTCGAGGGCGTGGTCGGCCGCGCGGTGCGCGCCAGCAAGGTGCCGCGCAGCGAGATCACGATCGTCACCAAGTTCTGGGGCGAGTGGCACCACGATCCGGCCGAGGCGCTGCGTATCTCCCTCGCCGAGCTCGACCTCGACTACATCGACATCTTCCTCATGCACGGGCCGTGGGCCATGACGCCCGCGCCGGAGAAGAAGCCACTGCGCATTGACCAGAGCCCCACGTTTGTCGAGACGTGGCAGAAGATGGAGAAGCTGGTCGGTCCAGAGTGTCGAGCCATCGGCGTCAGCAACTTGACGCAAAAGACCCTCGACGTGCTCCTCGCGAGCAGCACGGTGGTCCCCGTCGTGAACCAGGTCGAGCTGCATGTCCTGAACCCCAATAGAAAGCTGGTCCCTTACTGCGATTCCAAGGGAATCCGCGTCATGAGCTGGGGGCGAGTAGCAATCTTTTCTAAAGCACCCCCCCCCCCCCTCCCCTTCGTCAAGACAATACCTTTTCTGACTGGTGACTAACTCATGCTTGGTCATGTAGTACGCTGGGTGGCGACACCAAAGGCCGGCCCAATGAAATACTGTCCAACGAGCTCTTCACCTCCATTGCAGAGGCCCACGGCTGCTCGGCTGCAATCGTGTCGCTCTCGTGGGTGGTGCAGCGCGGCATCGTTGTCATCCCCAAGAGCAGCTCGCTGAAGCGCATCGAGGAGAACATCAAGCTCGTCACCCTCAGTGACGACGAGATGGCCCGCATGGACGCGGCGCACGAGGTGGTCGGGCGCAAGCGCTTCGTGGATGGAATGGAAGCGCTGTACGTCGAAATGGACGGCAAGAGGACCATACAAGGGTGGTCCGTGGTTGACTTTGGCTGGGAGGACGAGCAGGGCAACTGGTTGACTTAGTGGCAGCGCAGGGGATCGCTTGCTTGACTGTGTTATGGTGTGGTACGGTGTGGTACCACTGAGTGTGCCTAGGTATAACGCAACTGAGTTATCAATGAACCAGAACCAAGGCGTGGTGCTCGTGTGGCCCTGGTCATTAGGTATTATGTGCATTAGTGTTGGGTCCAGAGGTATGTAGAACCGGTCATCCAACGCTGTGGCGGATGCTGCGTACTGCACTCACCATCAAGGACAATATCGTGATTATCATTGCCTTGGCCACGGCCACGACCACCACGCGCACGAGTGGTGGTGTCAATAAGGGCCTACACTACCACGCCCCAATGGATGTGTTAAATTTTACCACTGAGGCAAAATAGGTCTGTACCAGTACAGTACTAGTACTAGAGCCTTAGTCCACTATTTGCAACAGGATGCAGAGTGTAGCACACTCATGCCTTTGGAGAATAAGGGGCCCGGAGGCAGCGCTCAAGAGCCTTTTATCCTCTGCTGATTCCTTTGTGGCTTAGCCTCGTATATGTACCAACAGGTCTATGACAGTCTCAGATCCCGTTGGAATATAATGGCCAACAACGCCACTGACTAGCACATACGACCATAGGATTGAGAGAATTGAGGGTCCCGTCTGCTCCCCTGTACACAAGCTCGATACCGGAAGCTCGTGTACAGGGGAGCGGGTGTGTGGCCCAGATCGTCGCGTCAAGCTGACATCCAGACGCAGGGACACGATGTCAGGCTGCGACGGAGCGAAACGGGCAGCCTCCGTTCACGACAGAGATCCGTTTTCCCGCACCTGTCCGGCGCTCCCCACGAGTGGTGCCGTGGAGTTGGGGAAGTGAGCGGTTGTAGCCTTGCCCTCATTGGCTTTGTTCTGCCTCCAGTTAGCCGTCACACATGCGGCCCAGTGTGATCTGGCAAAGTACACGTTGCCACAGCCAATATACCTATAGATACCTATGGTTATTTAAATCTTAACTATGGGTACCCGTGGTTATTCGAGTCTACCTATAGATACTCCGTGGGTAGGGGCGCTAGTACGTGGGTGGATATGGATGGTAGATGGTTGGTTGGCGTCGGGCCTTAATAGGTAGGACCTCTGGGATTCTTTAAGTGGCGAAGGGTGTCTAATAATTCTTGTGCCCAAGTGTTAAGCTTAGACGTCCGAAGGTCCAGATCTCTAGAGCTCTAGATGTCTCCCAGACCTATAATTGCAGTCTAGACCTATTGGCTTACGGTGTCGTATGTGGCCATGCTGCTATGCTTGATGCCCGAGTCCTGCACGCAAGTATCCTTAAGTGAATCATCTGCAGTTTTCTGATCACCCTCGACCCCCGTCGGATAATAGACATGATTGCTGTTTGATTGATACTGTTGCATTTCTACGCTATTCAGCCATTAATGGCTGGGTTTGGCGAAGATAGTAGACAATATTGGACACACGCCACATGTATGTGCAGTAAGGAAGGGCATCCGAGCAGCCAGAAAACAGCGCGTCGCCCTCGAAAACAATTTTCCCAAGTCGGTTGAAAATTGACACGTGCGAGAGCATGCTGATCTGGATGATGAGCTATACTTGAGGTCGATCTGTTCCTACCTCTTGCTACAGTGGCCTTCGTAGGAGATAATCGAATATTTAGGACTGCCAAGATGTAAACCAAGCAACGAACGACTGACTCTTCTGAGGCATGAGATAGATATTTTCCACATTCGGCCACGCGACCATCGAGCTCTCCAACACATCATTGGCTACGATTGTTCTCAACACATTGACGTAATTAAACGAAAGTGATGATGTGACGGAAGCGCACACAAATGGAGTACTGGGGTGCTCCAGAACACAAAACTGAGCATTTGAGGCTCTCCCAGAGTATATAAATCTACTCTTTATTCGATAGACAGTTATATAGGTAGCCAACTGTATCCCTCAATACATGCTCTGCGAGCTCCTTTTTCCCATTGTCACAGATGACCAGCTGGTCAAGGCTGGCAGACCACGTTCATAAGATCCCCAATATTTATACAAATTGCTACTCATTATCTCCACGAAAAAGAAATGCCCAAAACCCAACTCCACAGCAGAAAACACTACCAAAACACTCTAAAAGCCCTCCTCGCCCACCACAGACTTGAGCAGCAGCTCCCTAGTCACATCCTCAGGCTGCAACCCAGCCTCATCCTCAAGCACCTTGAGCGTCTTGCTCGCATCCACAGCGAATGGGACCCAGCCGGCCTTGCACCACTTGTCTAGCACTTCCGCCTGCATCTCCATCTCCGGGTCGCCCTCTGCTCGGAGCGCCGCGAACCACACCTTCGGCGCCACGGGCCGCAGTGGGTAGCCATCGACACCATCGCCCAGGAGTACAGCCAGGTCGCGGTAGGTCACATGCGTCTTGGGCACGAGATGCCAGATCTCTGCAACTTGTCCAGTCTCTTGTTGGACACTCGCCCGCCGCGTGATGGTCAAGTGCTTCACCGCAGCAGCCAAAAAGTCGAATGTGATCCAGCTCATGCCTCCGCCCTGCGTGCTGCCAAAGTCAGGGACGAGTCCGGTCTGCAGCGACCCCTGAATGATGCGGCGGTTGATGTCTGTCCGGGGCAGCGCGCGGCCAGAGCCAGCAGGCATGGCTGCCATACCGCTTCGAATGATGGACACGGGAAGTCCCTGCTCGGCTGCTTTCTGCAAGACGGTCTCGCACGCCCAGCGGACCTTGAGATAGGCGATGCTGCCGTCCTGGGTGCCGGGGGTGATGTGGGACATGGCCTGCTCGTCGCGGATGAGTTTATCCGAGGCTCCGGTGGTCTCGTGCCATGTCTGGAGGTGTACCGTCGCCCAGGTGGACAGGTGGACGAGGGGCTTGGTTTTACCAATGTTGCCCCTGGCGAGGCTGATGAGGAACTTCACTACCCCGAGGTTACCCGCACGAAGCTTGCTGTAGTTGCCAAAGAGCGATACGTCTGACGAGAAGTTATAGATCGCGTCGACATCGGAGTCCAGGCGGGCAATGTCGTCGATACTGAGGCCCAGGGTCGGATGCTTGAGGTCGCCCGGCAGGACTGTGATCCGGTCCAGGGCTTCCGGAGTGATGTTCTTGAGCAAGTCGCACTGAGCCAAGGTATCGAGAACTGCCTTCTTCGAGTCTTCAGCCAGGCAGATCACCTTGATGTCGGGGCTGGTGCTGACCAGCAGGTTGACAAAGTAAGCGCCGGCGCGGGTGGAAGCACCAGTGACTGCGATGCACTTGGGTGTTTTGCGCTCTTGCGATGCTGTGATCTTGGTGAAACCCTCTGGGAGTGCAGTCTCCTTTGACCAGTCGATTGTGTTGGATTGAGACTGTGCGATAGCCACCTCTGATCCGTTGGTCTTCGCAACGTTCTGCTGCTCAAGGACAAGCCTCTCCATGCCCTCCAGCGTTGGCTCAGAGAACATGTGGGCGAGAGACAGTGTCACACCGAATTTGCTGGCGATGGCCGTCTGCACCTGCATCAAGGCGAGCGAGTGACCGCCCACCGAGAAGAAGTCGTCCGAAGGCCTGACGCTGGCCTCGACACCCGTCACCGCACCCCAGATCATGGCAATCTCCTGCTGCATTGACCGCAGTGACGGTTCGCTGCCAGCTTCCGAAGACGGCGTTGAAACCTCCGCCGCGGGCGCAGGCCAGCTCGCGATGGCGCGGTGGTCGGTCTTACCAGAGACCGTCTGCGGCAGGGCGGAGACAAAGACGTAGGCACCCGGCCTCATGTGGGCAGGGAGGATGGGTTGCAGCGAGGATCGCAAATACCGTTTGACGTCCTCAGTGTCCTTCTTGCTTGGGGATGACCCATCTTCGGCCGAGGCCGACAGGTAGGCAACCAGTAACTGTTCCTCCTTACGATACGCGACCGCCACAGCCTTCACCTCCACGGCTAGCATCCCTGCAGCAGAGTCGATGCTCTGCCAGACCGCCAGCTCGATCTCATCGAGTTCAGTCCGCTGCCCGCGGATCTTGACCTGCCTGTCCCCGCCTATGCGGCCGATGTACTGCAGCGTGCCATCCGCGTCGAGCTTGAAGCTGTCGCCAGTATGGTAGAAACGGTCACTCGACTCGGTTCCGTCAGGCGCAACGACAGGCATAGTTACGAACTTCTCAGCCGTGAGCTCGGGTCTGTTGATGTAACCAGAGACCAGTGGCGGCCCACTGATCAGCAGCTCTCCAGGCATGCCGAAGGGAACAGGCCTGTCCTTCGCGTCCACGATCCGCAACTGTGCCGGGAACGTAGGACTTCCCAGGGAGGCAGAGAGTGAAGCACACTCCGAGACGTCGATACGCTTTGTGGCCACACTGAGCGTCGCCTCCGCGGGCCCGTAGGTGTTCCACAACGTTGCACCAGAGAGCCCAAGACCGAAGAAGGACGTCATGGCACGATTTGTAATGGCCTCGCCGCCGAGAATTAGGTTGCGGAGAGAGGTCCATTCCCGCAGCCGATGTTTGTTCGGGGCCGAGGTCATGGCGAGGAACTGCGTGGCCGTCATGGTCACGCTTGACACGCGCTGGTCGACGACGAAATCGACTAAGTGGGAGGGCGAGTAGATTGCTTCACGGGGTGCCACGACCAGAGTCGCGCCAGAGACCATGCTGCCGTAGATGGAAACGAGAGACAGGTCAAAGTTGAGTGACGAGACTAGCAGGATCCGGTCTTCTGCTGACGTGCCAAGGAGTCCGTGGCAGCCCTCATGCCAGAGTCGGAGTCCCCCGTGGGTGAGATAGAGCCCTTTGGGACGGCCCGTGCTGCCGCTCGTGAATATGCAGCAGAGTTTGTCCTCTGGCACCAGTGGAGCTGCTACCGGGGATGAATTCGCCAGTGCGGAAGCGTCAACATTGTCCTTGAGCATATCCTCGAGGCGGAAGATGCTGGAACGCTTGAGCCCGCACTTGACACCCCTCGAGAGCTGCTTGTCGTCGTGCACAAGCATCTGGGAGACTGCCACATCCTCAAAGACAGACCGCAGACGCTCGTCGGGCACATCGATGACGGGCATGTATGAGCACCCAAGGGTCCAAAGACTGTAGATGGCCACCGCCATGCCAACGCTGGGCTCACAGGCAATCGCCACCACTTGGCCGCGCTCCAGGCCTCGGGACCGGAAGAAGGCGGTCGACTTGACAATGGCAGACTGGAGTTCCGCGTAGCTCAGTGACTGCTCGTTGTCAACCACCGCTGTCTTGCTGGACAGTTGCGTGGCGTGGCAGGGAATGTACTTGTCGAACAGCGAGGAGTAGCACTTCTCGATTAGGGCCTGGTCAAGAGACGGCCGCAGGTACGAGTCCATAAGCTGAGCATCTGAGGGTGACACGAGCTGCAGCTCGCCGACTGGACGAGTACCCGCCGTGTCCAGCACGTCTTCGATAATGGTCCGGTACACACCTGCAAAGATGTCCATGCCCTTGGCATCGTAGAGGGCCTTGTCATACTCAATCGTGAATTCGAGCGTACCGTGCTGCGTCTCCTCAATGTCGACACTCAAGTCGGTCTGCTGGCGTGCATTGTAGTGGTCGTACTTTGAAAACTGGAAGTCGCCAAAGTCGATGGCCGGGAACGCGCCGTGGACCTGGTAATTAACCATGATCTGGAACACGGGGCTGTGGGCAGTCCGCCGGGGTACGTTAATGGCCTGCAACAGGTAGTCGAAGGGGAGCGAGCGGTGCTTGTAGGCGTCGAGGCACGTCTGTCGCAGGTCCTGCAGGTAGTCTGCGTACGACTGGTCCGCGGTCGGACGGCACCGGATCGCCAGCATGTTGACGGTGAAGCCAATGAGAGAGTCAAAGTCCGAGTGGCCCCTGTCGCTGTCTGAGATTCCAATGAGGATGTCTTCGTCTCCCGTCAGACGATTCACGACCGCGGCAATTCCAGCTGTCATGAACATGAAGGATGTCAGGGCGTTGGTGGTGCAGAACTCCTTGATGCGGGAGCTGAGCTCGGCTGGCAGAGAGAAACTGACATGGCCCGTCTTCAACTGCGGAATGGTAGGACGGAAGTCTGTCTTTGCAAAGGGAAACAGGCTGACAGATTCTGGTGCGCCCTCAAGCTGCTGCTTCCAGTACGCGACAAGGGGGTCAACTAGCTCAGGCGTGCTCAGGAACGTCTCCTGCCACAGAGTATAGTCCACAAACTGGTAAGGCACAGGAGGGAGAATCTGCTGAAGCTCCTGGCCAGCTTGCAGGCCCCGGTAGAGATCCGGAACCTCTCTGAAGATGGTCGCACTGGATGCACGATCCCACGCGAGATGATGAGATCCGAGCAGCAGAGCACTTGAAGATGGAGACTGGACCATCCAGCAGTGCACGAGCTCACCCGCCTCGACTTGATAGGCGTGGGTTCTGGCCACCTCAGTCAGGCGGCTGAGCTCCGCATCGTAAGCGGCGTCCGAGCAGGTGAACACATCAAAGTAGAACGGGGCATCAGGATTCACAACCTGCTCGGGGCCGTCCTTGCCATCAATAAAACCGGAGTGCAGAACCTCGTGACGACGGGTCAGCTCTCTCCAGGCCTGCCCAAGAAGTTCAGCATCCGCCTTGCCTGTGATGTGACACACGAGCAGCAGGTTGAACGCAGTCTTGTCCTCGAGGAAGCGGTGCAAGAACCAAAGACGGCTCTGCGAACGAGACAGTGGACGCTGTGTCACCTGCTCGTAGTGCACAGGAGCCGGAATCTTGTTGTCATCAGCTTCTCTGAGCGACGACAGTGCTTTTGCGACCAGGTCTCGGATCGACTTTGCGCCGAGCACGTCGAAGACGGAGATCTCGAGGCCAAGTTCTGCTCACGTTGTGTCAGTTCAGTACATGCAATTGCAGGAGAAAGGAGTGTCACTTGCCTTTGAAGAACCAATAACGGCACGCAACCGCGTTCAACGAGTCGAGTCCATAAGCTGCGATCGGAGAGGCTGGGTCGAAGGCGTCAGCGCTGTATCCAAGGATGCTAGACAGCGACTGCAGGAACTGTTTCAGCAACAATGCCTGGGCAGCACTTTCGTCCATGCCCTGCAGTCTTTCCAAGAGGGACATGTCGGCCCCTTCGCTACCAGCGCCCAAAGTATGGTTCAAGAGGTGCCCGAACTCTGGGAACTCGGCCCAGAAGACTTGCGTCTGGGACTCCTTGGCCTGCAACTTGCCATCCACAGTTTGGAACATCTGCAGGCCAGACTCGATAACGGGCCTGCTACCCATCGCGTGAGACTCGAGAAGCGTAGCCTCCATCAGCTTGAAAAGATCGTGCCTGTCTCCCACGAAGTAGCCAGCATTGTCCATGTACTTGAGCAGAGACTCCTGGTTCTCGAGCACACCGAAGCCCCTGAGTGCGGGGACAAGTAGTGAGACGGCCTTAAGCCCGAGAGACCGCCTGTATATGGCAAGCTGGTTGAGGAACATGTTTCCAGTCGAGTACGCAGCCTGCATGCGACTACCGATCATGGTCACACAGGACGAAAAGAGGACGAAGAAGTCGAGCTCGTCCTGCAGCGTCGCCTGGTGGAGGTTCCAGGATGTGCGGACCTTAACTTGCAGAGGAGCATCCCACTGAGGCCCGGTCATGGTCGCGACGGGGGCATCGTCCAGCAGGATCGTTAGGTTGATGCAGCCGATGATGTGGTGTGTCTTTCGCACTTCAGACAGGGCGGTCTCGAGCTGCGCCTGGTTGGCCGCATCTCCCTGGAGGACTTGCAGAGTGGCCCCAAGAGCTGCAACCTCATTGACAAACTCTTTGGCGGAGGCGCTGTTGAGACCGCTCCGGCTGATGGTAGC
Organism: Microdochium paspali; assembly: GCA_031142775.1. Taxonomy (NCBI): domain Eukaryota; kingdom Fungi; phylum Ascomycota; class Sordariomycetes; order Xylariales; family Microdochiaceae; genus Microdochium; species Microdochium paspali. The sequence goes on from JAVBIV010000013.1 coordinate 158,282, forward strand.
GATTCTCTTTGCGCCGCCGGCAATCATCCACCGAATAAGCTGCTTGCCGACACCACCCAGGCCTCCAAGCAGGATGTAGGCACCATCGGCGCGGAAGAGGTGCGACGGTCTCTGATATGAGATGAGAGCTTTCGTAGAGCTCAAGCCATCGCTATCGGAATGCAGGAGCACTCTCGGCTCAAAACTCTCGGCTCCAGTAACTCCGTAGTCGAACGCAGCAACGTACTGGCTGATCGGGAACGTGCCAATTGACAGGCTGGATTTGTCCAGAACCGAGTGGTCGTTCTTGAGATCAGGTAGGCCGTGTCTTGCCAGCAAGCTCTCGAGTACTACCACCTTGCCGTTGACCGTGAGCCCACGAACGCCGTTCAAGTTGAAGACCAAGTCAGGTGTACCATCTGTGCTTGTCATGACAACACCGCCATGCTCCTCGACAATGGGGATGACTGCCGCCTGCAGGGCCTTGGGGAGACCCGTAACGTTAACACGGTCGCCTGCTTGGACACGAGCTGCATGGACAACAAGCAAATGAGCCGTCGTATTCAACGCATGGCGGACAAAGGCCGCCGAGACGTCGGCCTTGCCTTCGATACGGCGGACTTGTGTGATGGGCACAACGACGCGAGACCTGTGTGCCCCAGCGCTCCAACCGAAGACTGTCTTAACCTCGGTACGGCCACTCTCACCGATGAAGCTAGCAGCACCAGCAAAGAAGAGGCCCATTGGCGAGCTGCCGTAGGCTGAGTGAGCTCGCAGCCTGAGCACATCCTCGTGGTCAATCAAGGACGCGTGAACGGTGACTTCCACTTGCTGGCCATCCTGAGCGGAGGCTCTGGCGAGGCTTGACATCTTGACTAGACTAACTTGCCCAACTGATTCACAGGAGAGCTGGTAGTCTTGGCCCTTTGTCAATGGCGTCTCAGCTTCTCTGGCCGGGAGCAAGCCCACGCCCGCTGAGAGCTCGTCATCCGGGAGATGTCGCAGAGCATAGATGTTGCCATCTCGAACCACGAGCTCGCCCTCCCGGTCGCCCTGAACCATGCGCGTGAGCAAAAATTTGGTGATCTCAGTGAGCCGATCCAAGTTGGACTCGTCGTGGAAGTGGAGGTGCGTAGCTTTCAGCGTGGGGTGCTCAGTACACAGTGTACGGACAAAGCTTGCGGCGACGCCGTTGAAGGGATTCTGCGCTGTCTGCTTGGAGACCCAGAGCATGTTGCGAAGATTCGGGATCAGTGATTGAATCCATGGCATCAGCTTGTCTCCAGGAGTCTCGAGCAGGATAGAGCGTTCGCCACAGTCCATAACCACGACGTCCCAAGGGCCTGCTGGTGCCGAATCATCTTGAGTGGCAGCCTCGCTGGAGAACTGGCTCTCGAAAGTGATGACTGGGGTGGAAACCAGTCTCGAGATGTGCTGCTCCAATGCCTTTGAGCAGAAGGCCCGTGTCGTTGCCGAGGCATCAGTCTCTGACCGAGACACGCCGGTGCGGATCAGCGTCCACTTGTCCCCAGAAGCTGTCTCGATCGAATCAGAAATGACTACGGATCCCTCTGGCAGGAATGGCTCCTCAGGCTTATCACCGCTCGGGAGCAAGATGAGACCTCCGTCTAGCACGTGCGACTTGTACTTCTCTACCTCTGCAGGTGCAACACAAAGGACGTGGAACTTCTGCCCATCGTCGAGCTCCTCGACGACACGGACGCGACCAGAAGTGGTGACATCCGTGCTGCCGAGCACTGTGATCGATCGGAACCTTGCCCGCTCGAAGTACTCGCGACCAGGCAAGTTGGACAGCAACAGTTCGAGATCCTCCGCTGGCAAACCGACAAGCGCGAAGTCGGCCATGGGCCACTTGTGCGTAATCAGATCGACAACACCCGACAGATTCATGGAGCTGAGCTTGTCGCAATACGAAATGTCGAGCTTCTCCAAAGGCCGGAAGAAGTGCGAGCTCAGTGGTGGCTGTCGCTGGAGTAGTTCACCCGTCCCTGTGTAAGTCGCGCCTTCGAGACCAAAGGCGACAACACCGGCGCCATCGCCTAGGGTTGCCTTGATTCTCGCACTGGCGTTGAGCACCCCTGAGCTGACGACGTTTAATGTCGTTGTGTTTTGAGCTCCGCTGAGCGAGACGTTGAGCACCTTGATGGCCGACAATGCGAAGCTCCTGGCTTGGCCGGCGCCGAGAAGCATCGACTGCGGCAAACGAAGGATGCTGTCGAGAACAGTCGGGTCAATGGCATACTCTCCCTTCTTCGGGATGTCACCGGTGAGTTTGGCTGTGGCATTCTCGACGGTGAAGTAGACTTCGTCCAAGCCTTGCAAGGGGGCAAGGGAGAACGAGCTGGCTAGCTCATGCAAGCTCTCGCGCTCGGGAATGATCACAGCCTCGAGAGCTTCAATCTGCTTCGATGTATGGCTGACTGTGCTCGAAAACAACTTCGTCCAGCCCTGTTGTCCATAGCTGAGTCTGCCAAAGATCGCAAGGCTGGAGCCGCTGCCAGAATCGTCGCGATCAAGCTTGGTCTGAAGTTCCAAAATAGACTCATCTGTGTCAAAAGCAGGTGATGACTCGCTGTTGTGGAAGACCAGACTCTGCAAACTGACACTGCCGTCTTGTGCGAGGTCAGCATTTTTGGCAGCCTCTACGGCCATCAGGACAAAGACGAATGGAGGCAAAGTCTTGATGCCCTGGGTCTCCTGCTCAAAATGTCTCTGGTCAGAATTTTTGTACTAAATGAATTCCAATCTGTCAAGTCTGACACTTACCATCAGCTCCTTGAGCCACTTGACCTGGTCAAGCGTGAGCAGGTTCCTCCACGTTCGCGACATGGGGTTCTGCATAGCATCCATCGTGCCTAAGAGCTCGTGGCGTGTGTGAGGTCGGTTTCTGTAGTTCCGACTGAGCTCGGTCTCACCCCAGAACGACTTGCTGTGGTCCCAAGCATATCGAGGGAGGTTGGTCACAACTGATCCTTGCTGGTGAGTTACTTTGCCATCATCACCAATGACCTCGTACGCATTGACGTTGTCCAGATTCAAGGTAACGCCTACAGACGACAGGCGAGCCGTATTCTGAAGCATGGACACAAAGTCGGGCTCGCCGCGTGTGCAGGACCAACTGTACGGCACATCATCGATCTTGAGTGCCGCAAGGATGTCCTCAGTTGGACCTTTCAGAGCAGCATGGGGTCCAATCTCGACGAGAGCATCGATCTTTGCCTCTTGCATCATCGCCGTGACCGCAGCAGAAAAGCGCACAGTGGAGGTCATGTTCTCCTCCCAGTAAGTGGGGAGACACTCCTGGCGGTCAAGCTTGCGACCACGAACAGAGGAGAACATCTCGCACTCACGCTGCTGCTTGCCGCTTGCAGCCGGCTTGACACCAGCGTCGATCATGGACTTTCTGTAGACCGGGGCCTTTGGCAGCATGTGGTGCGAGTGGTAGGCGGACTCGACACGGAGCTGCCGGCAGAACAGGCCTTGCTCTTTGGCCTTACTGACGACCTCGACGATAGCATCTTCGTCTCCAGAGAGTGTGCAACTGCCTGGTGAGTTGACACATGCTAGTGACAGGCGGCCGGCAAAAGACTTAAGCAGCTTCAGGGATTCTGCCTCTCCGGCACCGACGGCACACATGGAGCCTCGTTTGTTTCCCGCTTCTGCCTCGGCCGGGCCAGCGCCTGAGAGGTGAAGCCCACGATAGTACGCTACGGCTACGGCGTCACGAAGGGACAGATGTCCGGCACAGTATCCAGCTGCGACCTCGCCCGACGAATGGCCGACGACAGCAACAGGCTCAACGCCCCAGGACCTCCACAGCTCGACGAGGCCAATCTGCAGGATAGTGCAGAGAGGCTGGGAGAAGCTCGACTGGTATACCGATGACGTGGCCTTGTCCTTGCGGAGTTCCTCGGCCGGGTCCCAGGCCGGCCCGTCGGGCAGTGAGCGGAGGACATCAGCGCATTGCTGAACCACCGAACGGAAAAGGGGAGACACTTCCAAAAGCTCTTTGCCCATCGTCGGCCACTGGGCACCTTGGCCAGTGAAGATGAAGCCAACCCTCTTCTTCGGAGACTGGTCGGACACGGCGGGCGATGTCCACTCCTCGTTACGAAGCTTTGTCAGCAGTGCCTCAGAAGAAGGAGCAGTGACAAAGTGTGTGTTCTTGAAGGTGGAGCGGCGGCTGAGGAGGGTGTGGGCGAGATTTTGCGCTGGCATGGACGGGTTGGCCTCAAGATGCTCAATCAGGTCCTGGGCCATTGTCGCGAGACTGGCAGGAGACGCAGCCGACAACTTGAAAAGAAAAGGCCTCTCATAAGCGGCATCTGAGGCTGCGGGTAATCGTGGTACACTTTCCAGTACAGCATGACCATTGGTACCACCAAAGCCGAAGCTGTTGACTGCCGCACGGCGAGTGCCGTCCACGGTCTCGGGCCAAGGGGTGACGCCCCTAGGGATCTCGATGGCAGTAAAGTCAATCTTGGGGTTGGGTGTGACGAAGTGCATTTGCGGCGGGATCAGACCTCTCTCAAGACTCTCGACAGTCTTGGCAATGCCAGCCAGGGCAGCGACGGCCTCGAGATGGCCGATGTTGCTCTTGACGGAGCCGACGATGAGCTTGTTGTCGTCAAGATGCGAATTCCGGTAGATGGCATCGATGGCGGACAGCTCGAGCGGGTCGCCGACCGCGGTGCCCGTGCCGTGGGCCTCGAAATACTGCACATCCCGCGGGTCGAGGCCCTCTCGGCGGTACAGAGCTTCCATGTTGGCACGCTGTGCTTCAGAGTTGGGCTGCGTGATGCCCTGCGTCCTGCCGTCCTGGTTGAGCCGTGTGCCTCTGATCACGGCGCGGACTGGATCGCCATCTGCGAGGGCCTTGTCGAGCGGCTTGAGCAGCATGGCGATGATGCCCTCTGCACGGACATATCCGTTGCCGTCCACATCGAATGACCTGCAGCGCCCGGTGGGACTGAGGAAGCCCAGCTCGGACATGTGCACAAAGACATCTGGGTTCAGGAGCAGATTCGACCCGTTGACGACGGCCATCTCGACTTCGCCGGACTGCAGATCCTGCACAGCCTGGTGAAAGCCCACCATGGTGGACGAGCACGCCGTGTCCACGACGACGCTGGGTCCATGCAAGTCAAAGAAATAGGAGATCCGATTGGCTGCAATGGCATTGCAGCCACCGGTAGACATGTACTTTGGCGTCATGTCGAGATCTCGGGACAGACTAACGCTGTAGTCGGACCAAGTCATGCCTTTGGTTCTGTTAGCACCCGTCTTGCGTACCTTGTTGGAAAAGGGTATAGTCTTCACTTACCAGTATACACCGCTGTGTTCGTGCCCGCGAACCGCTGAATTGGCAGTCCAGCATTCTCGACAGCCTCATACGTGACTTCGAGCAGCATACGCTGCTGAGGATCCATAGACCCTGCCTCGACCGGCGGGATGGCGAAGAAGGCATTGTCAAACTTGGCAAGGTCGTCATCGATATAGTAGCCTCTGTCGACGTTGGTATGCCCCTTCTTCGGGCCGCCTTGCTCGCTGTAGAAGCCAGAGAACCGCGGATTCTCTTTCTGAACGTCGACTGAGCTGGCGAGGTTGTCCCAAAGACGTGAGGTGGTATTTGCGCCGGCCACTCTGCATGCCATGCCGATAATGGCCACATCGACCTTTTTCTGTGCGTCTGCCATCTTATCAAAACGAGTGCGAAACGCTTGCTGAGTCTTAAGAATGAGGATGCCACGAGTTTGAGGGCGCAGAAGATACCACGATCTGAATAGTCATTAAGATGGAAGTTCAACAATGCTCTTGCCATTGTCCACTCTATATAGCTAGCTGTAGATATAGTGTACTACAAATAATAATAATAACATAGCTAGCTGTCTTCATGGGCATACGACCCTTCTGCCACAAACCCACGTCTCCTGACTCTTCAGCAGAAACTCGGAATTCGCCTCGCTCTGCAGAGCCATGGATGCAATCGCCGTGCCGTCGCCGATGATGCTAGTCAACGAGTGTTGCCAGGGGCATGCATACGCACTTGCCTACATCGTACAACGGCCAGTGACCCCACCGAGTCAAGGCAGCACATGCATGGCGGTCGTTCGTTCCACGTGAGTAAACAAAAGGAAAGCCCAGGTTGAGTGAGGACCCACCATGCAATGCGTGGCAAGCGCTGCGGCGGATTGCCCAAGGGTCCCCTGATGTTAGGAAGCAGCCGACGATACTACTAACGAAGGTTCGATGCACGCAAGGCTGCCCATGATGAAGGCGGACCAAAACTCGAACTCATGCATCTCTTCATCGTCGCCGTCCCTTGGCGCGGACGCATGTCAGACCGAGACTCAAAGCCTGCAGCCACGTTGCATGTGTCGGGGACTTGATATCAGCGGCTGAGAACAGTAAACCAGAATCATAAGCCGGTGGGGCAACTTGCGCGGGAACGAACCCATGTTATTCACGGTTGCAGGAAACCTTATTGACGGGCGCAGGGGACTCATAATCCCGCCGCGTAGCGCAGCCGCAAAGTTTACAGCGTCCCGAGCGGTGTGGCGCCTGGTGTGCAGGCGCCATCATGCGGCCGCCAGGGCAGGGGCTAGCCTACGGACCACGCTCCGTCAGCATTATACTTACAGCGGGGCCGATGGGCTTCTCACAACGCAGGGTGGCGTTTATGGGCTCATGTTTCGCATCAGGACGGTTGCCGACCTGAATTTGCATCCTGGAACCCAGCGTGGCAAGCAGGGGCATGTACCCTGCTGTTCGCAGAAAGCATGTCCTGATCAAATCGCCGTATAACGACCCGATGATCGTGAGCAGTCTATGGATGGGGCTATCGTCACGCTCAGCTTGCCAGAGCGCCCACCCCCCCAAGGCCCCCCCCAAAGCAAGCACTGTGCATGGCATCGGCATAGAGTGCCCAGGTAAAGATCAAGCATTCGTAAAAGTGGGCCAACATTCCATGCATGATTGTTTTGATCACGGGAAATTCCCTCTAGAGTATAGGGATAACAGAGCAAAAGTCTTTTCTCTACAAGATGTCTCAATACATTACGGCTCTTGACCTTTGAATGACTGTGCAGGCCTCGTAGATTGCTGTAGTAGTCGTGCGGATGTTGCACTCTTCGAAAATGGAAAAGTGATTGCCTGGCACCTCCGTAACCCAAGATATCAGACTCTCGTCGTAGTTATGCCACCCAAGATCGTCCTCATGTCGATATCGATCGACCGCATGCTGTTGTCCGCGGGCTTGGTGCTGCATATGCTCAGCCGCCCTGATCAAGACTGTTGGCGGCAGCCGCTTCCCCGTCTTGGTTGACTTGAACACGGGTGGCGTCCAGCGAGCTGCCATCGCCCTGCAATGGACGAAAGACTTCTGCACCGCCATTCTGATTTCTGGTTGACACTCTTTTTTGAGTGGGATGTCGAAGCCAAAGTTTGCTGCTGATCGATTCAAGGACTGCGGGAACGCGGTATCGATCATGATGATTCCGGCAACGACCAGGCCAGCTTGCTGTGCCAGCTCAGCAGCTAGACTGAGTGCCGTAAGTCCACCGAAGGACCATCCACCGAGAATGATACCGTGTGGAGCTTGAATATCGGCCAAGAGCTCGGTATACACTGCAATCATCTCGGCCATGCCACCCTGCCAAGGCTTCATAGACTGGAATCGGGGGCTGTTGATGCCATAGACGCGACGATCGAGCTTGCCAAGCTGGAAATAGCTGCAGCATGTGCCTCCGCCATCGTGAATGAGGACTAGGGGTAAGGCACTGCTGTTCGAAGCCTCGTCGAATTGGATCACGCATGGCGAATCTTCAAGCATCTTGGCAGTGGTTGTCTCGGAATGCTGCCGTAGATAAAGGTATTGGAGTGAGGTAGAAATTCCGCTTCAGTTTTGGGGGAGCGCCGTGTCAGTATGGGCTGGAAAGTGAAAACGAGACTAATCAAACAATCAATAGAAAGAAGAGAAAACTCCAAGAAACACGATACACATCGAAAACATTTGATTCTCTATTTCCTTATCTTTACCCATCACATTCCGAAACCATTGGGGCGACTTGGATCCCCTAAATCTCTCCACAGCCAACCATCAGCTCTCGGAACGCCCGCGATCAAAGCAGCTGTGAGCGAGCATTGTCCAACTATTGCTTGTTTAGACGTCATATCGCAAGCAATGCAACATTGAGCACATGATAGGCGGGATTTGCTGCTCCCGGCCGTGAGATATTGTGGGTCAAAAACATGCTCACAGAGAGATTTGGCAACGAAGAGTCGTTTCAGTTCGGTCGTAAGGAACCTGTGATGTCCTGGCGGCATTCTGAACCTGCCTCCGAGGGAAGCTATAGTTACTAGACCACACATAACCACACTGCAGTTCTGATGGGTCAGATAATGCCACACCAAAGTAAGACGCCGCCGCGGGAGTGGCCGCAGCGGCCCGTCTCGGCCCCTCCTCCAGTGCCCACAGCGCTACCCTTGGAGTGGACATGGATTATGAACAGCCCTGGACTCAGCTTCCAACAAACGGCGTCGGCGCCGCGGGGTTACGACAGCCATTTGTGGGCCTGGACCGTATAGACGACCAGACCTTGAGCAAGGCAAGTCAGCAAGGCAGAGCGATGACATGACAAGTGCAGGACCAGGCCATTCCACCACCATAAATAACCCATCTAGATGGCGAAAATAGGACCGAGGCTCCACGCAGTGAACAACTTCGACCAAGGCAGATTGTTTGCCAAGAACCAGCAGCTGCTCCAAAACCGCAAGATCTACCAGCTGAAATGCGCTCTCCTGCTCCCTTCCCCTTGTCTGTGCTGGGCACTGCCTGCTTCACAGCAGCAGCAGCAGCAGCAGCGCCATCCATTTTCCAGGGCAATTCTGTCATCATCCGCCCGCATCTCAGCCGTCTTCCGGCCGAGGCAAAGTTGGAAGCCAGCAACTTCTACTGCTATTTCACCGAGTTCGGTTATCTCAGCTTTGGCTGGTAAGTTAATCCGTCCCCCCTCCACCTCATCCGACAACGTGGGCACCGTGCTGAACCTTATTGGCGCGCAACGCAAGGTGGCTGCCCGTGGGCCACGGCGCCATGGATCACCGGCACTGCAAGCCAAAGCCCGAGTCCTACGACTGGTACGAGTACTCGATCGCCGGCGACTGCAATGGCAACGACTGCCAGGTCACCGTCCTCAACTACGACGCAGGAACCAACTCGTCGGCAAAGGACGGACCGGCTTTCCAGGAACACTACGTGATCAAGATGCTTGATGTGGGCGACGGCCGGCTCGGCGACCTGGCCGTAAGCTACTTCGACAAGCCCAACGGCGGCTTCGCCGTGGGAACACGACGGATCCTATCCCGTGCCCTGGACGATGACAGCGTGGCGTCGGGTGTCGCCGCTGTCCCGTCAGCCGCAAGTTCAGCCACTGACGACAACCAATCGCAAGCCTGTCATGATGCATATGACACCTTCGTGCACCTGCAGGCGGCGCGGCAGATTCCGCTCAACTTCACGCTCGAGAACCCCTGTGGGCCTCTGCCAAAGGCCGGGGACTTTACTGATGTCGGACCGTCGGAACTCTAAAGGCTGCTGCCGATCGAGATCCGCCAGGCATCGCTCGATACTATTAAGCCAAGGGGGAAGGACGCGCAGCGGGACAAGGATCTATGTAGCAAGGATCTATGTAGCAAGGATCTATGTAATAAGGATTGGGCTCGTTTGCTAACATGCATTCCCCACGGTGTCACGTAGCATGGACCAAGCGAAATGGATTTTTGCGAGATATTGATTGCACCAGAATAACGTGATCAAAAGGTCAATAGTTCAGCTGCTGCTCTTGCTACTACCCTACCCGAAGCTACCCTAACCGAAGCACGCAGTGAACTGACTAGACAAGTAATCTACCCCCATTTGAGTTAATGACACTCCCTGTGATATCCTTGCTGCGCATGCAGAATATGTAGGCCTCAGCCAGGTCCTCCGCCAAGGCCACCCTGCCGGTCGTGGTGCCTTTCTTGAACGACTCGAGCAGTGCGTCCCGGCGCTCCTGGGGAACCCGACTGAAAATCTCCGTGTTGACCGCGCCGGGGGACACGCAGTTCACGCGCAATGGTTTGAGGTCGACGGCAAGGCCCCTGGCCAGCCCTTCGGCCGCGGCACTCGCGCTTGCAAGGATGGACCAGTCAGGCTGCGGCTTGAGGGAGTTGGACCCGCCGGTGATGGTGTAGGAGCTGCAAGGGCTCATGGCGACATATTGCGAGAGGTACTTGGCCACGATGATTGGTGCTGTCGCGCGCACCATCCACGTGTCATGAATTGCCGAGACGGATGTATCTCGGGGATGTGTGATGTTGAACGCGTTGCCGGCTGTGAAGACGACATGGTCCAGGGGACCACCTTCCGCCGCGAACCGCAGCAAGCTCTCGACGCTGCTTTCAATTTTCTCCGAATCGGCGAGGTCGCATGTCTGCCCGCGCACTGCATCATTCGGGCGGCGACCTTCTTCTGCGAGGAGGAACCGGGCAGGACCGTCGGCCTGGGATGTATAAGCCTGCCGCAGTTTAGCCAGCGCGGTGTCGAGCTTCGAGGGATCAGAACTGCTGATGACGACGCGAGCTCCGTGCTGCAGAGCTGACTCGGCGACACTGAAGCCGATCCCGGAACTGCCCCCGAGCACGAGAACATTGGTTCCCATTAGTTTTGTGAGATGCTTAGCCGACGCGAGAGCCATTGCGACAAGTTTTGTGTGGGGTTGAGGCAGTGATTGATTGGTTGTAGTGTTTGTCCGCTGTAAGGATCAAAGAACCTCTTCGACTTTCCCCCGAGTCAGGGAGGCATTTATAGTTCAGGCGGGATTCAAGTGGTTGGTTTATGACGTCTGTGTGTGGCAGCCCCATCGTTATCCTTAAGTGCATATCTCGTTACATGCAACACGACTACTAGGTATTCAACCTGTGGCACGGACGAATACACGAGATCAAATATATCAGATGGTTTTGTATGTACTATCTTCTATCAACAACAGCTTACGTGCCTCAACTTGAGTATCCCACAGCATTTCAACATGGCTCCCCACGCGCAACTCTCGTCTCGCCCTCCTTTGAACGCACGCAAGAACTTTTTTCTGGTCTCTTGTATTGTCCTGGCAGAGCCAATTTCCTCCACCATGTTGTTGCCTTTTGTATACTTCATGGTCAAAGGCTTCGGCTATGCCACTGACGAAATTGGGCCTCGCGCAGGATTCATCAGTAAGTGTCCATCCCCTCCACACGCACCTGCGTGCTACTTCATGACTGACAGAACACTAGCATCCGCCTTCTTCGTGGTGCAGATGTTCTCCAACCCTGCGTGGAGCCTTCTCTCCAATCGCATCGGGCGCAAAGCATGTTTGATTCTGGGACTGATGGGCACCGCGGTCAGCATGGTTGCCTTCGGAGTCTCCGAGAATCTCACTTGGGCCATCATCTCACGCTCTATATGCGGACTGATGAATGGCAACAACCCAATTGCTCGCACTGTTGTTGGTGAGCTTTCGGACATTACTGGCTTGGATAAGGCAAAGGCCTTTAGCTTGTTTGGATTCTGCTTGTCAGCAGGATGGATGAGTGGGTTTCTATTCTGATCGGCAAATATTTGCGCTGCACCACGCGTACTGACATCGATACAGTTGGTCCTCTGGTTGGCGGATCGCTGGCCGATCCTACGAAGCACTTAGGCTTTTCTGGGCCAAGCCACATCTTCGCTACTTATCCCTGGTTGCTCCCCTGTCTGTTTGTTGCCGGATACAACTCTCTTGTTGCGACGCTTGCGTTTTTCTTCATGGACGACGTTTCTGCGATGGAGCACGACAGCCATGTTGGAGGCCACTCGGTTCGTGAGACAGATGCGCTGCTGCCTGTACAGCATGAACCTGAGGTCGACTCAGTCCACAGCTCGGAGTTAGACATCAGAAAGGTTCAAGGCCTTGCCTTGTTCACCACATTGCAAGTTCACACTCTCCGCCCGCCAATGTGCGCAAATTCGCTTATGTAATGGTGCCAGATTTTACTTCATCCACATCATCTGCTTTGATGAGCTGCTCCCGCTGTTCGCCGCCTCAAGTCTCGATCTCGGTGTCGGTCTCTCATTCACTCCCCAGCAGATCGCGCACGCGCTTCTGTTCGCAGGCCCAGCCATGTTCACCGCTCTACTCGGATTCGCCACGATCCACAGACGTTTTGGCTCCATCAGTCTGTACAGGGCGACGGCCATCGTGTTCACAGCCATCTACCCGGTTTTCTCAGTCCTCCCGGCTGTCGCAGCCAAGGCCGGTGCCAGCGTGGTCCTCTGGGTTTTCCTCCCGCCTCTGATCATCATCAGATACGCCTCGATGGTGATCAGCTTGGCCAGTGTGCAAATTCTCCTGAACGACCTCAGTGCACCTTCGGAGAGGGCCCTGATCAATGGCTTGGCGCAGTCTATAGGTTCATTAGCGCGGGCCATCGGTCCTACCATCGGCGGCATCTGCTGGTCTTGGAGTGTGAGCAATGGGTTGCATGCGCCGTTGGACCACCACTTTACTGTGAGTTGGGCTGACAAATTTCCTGTGAATTCTATATTGGACCTCTGATTAACAAGTGGTACAGTTCCTGCTTCTATCCGCTCTTGCTGTGGCCCAATTTATGTCAACGTGGGGTATTCCGTCTGACGAGGCCCTGCGCAACGCCAAGAAACTTGGCAGCGCAAGAGCGCCGTCTGCTGCCTGAGCTGAATCAAGTGTTTGTGTGTATATCACAATACATTGGAGAGCGATGCGACGGAATGGCACCTTTGGGCCCCGCTCCGTACGCAATAAGCCGGAAGCTGGAGATCCTAGAAAAGTACACCTATTTAGACCGTTCACTATGTTCAAACAGTACACTATAGTCTGCCAATTTAATCTAGACAAATCGCCTTGTTTAATTTACTCCTTGTTTTACTAAGCTCGCAATGATCATGATGGCTCGTAAAAAGTCTTGGTGCAGAGTAGATTCCTAAAAGCTTTTACGCTTTTACATGGGTTTTTTTTTTCAGCCCCGGATCACGAAAGCTGTTGTGCGATGGCTCATCGCCCAAGGTCTGGTACCGCGATACGACAAAGCACATTCTGAAGCACCGGCTCAAGAAGAGACACTACAGAAAGCACAGGCGGCAAAAAGACGAGTAAAGGGTCGACGTTAGAACAGCTCGGGCGAGCGCAGCAGGGCATCGCCTGACATATCCCTATGACTTGACAAGGTTGGCTGGTGAGAGCCAATTATTATACGTACAGGAACAACAGACCGAAGGCGCCACTTAGGCGCAATGAATACGGAGCGCGTATCTTTCGTCCAGCCTCACAGGCAAGGTTTATTATGCGAAGGACTTGCAGGACCGTTTAATTTGGATGGTTAAGGCGTATCACAAATAACAATAATTCTTTTTTTTTTTTATTTTTTTTTTACCGTTTTTCTTTTTACCTTTTTCGTGAATATACAATTCTATGAGACGACACTTCTCACAAGCCTATAGGTATATTGGGACTTCTATGCTGTCTTTCTAACATGCTGCTACTATACCTAGGCATTGTTAGGGTACTATCCGCGATAAACCGATAATTCACGTGCCGAAGATGCAGTGCCATCACCAAACGATTCCAATCCACGGAGTATGCAGTCAGACGCCAGGGTGCTTTAAAAGGGGCAAGACTAGAGCCGAAAAGGCATAGTGTCGCCGACAGCGGGCCGCCCCCTGTCTAGCGTCGCCGCCCCCTGTTAAGGGAGTCTCCAAAGTAAGCGTAATTGAACCTGCAGCGACGGCTAGATATACAACGGCGACGACTGACTAATCGTGCCGGTGGCCGACGCGGCTGACACAGATCCGGTCGGCGACAGGAGGAACCGGACCAAAGTTGGTGACATGGTCGGCGCTCCGGAGGGATCGAATCGAGCCGTGGCCAGGCTTCCGGGAATGATCTTGGCCACAAACCCTACAATTTGGAAGCCTTCATCTACTTGAAAAATCCATCATCATCATCATCATCATCATCATCATCGCCTCGACTTCACTTCCTACCAGCAGCCATCACAGCGTACCTCGAATCGCAATAGCCTCTCCGCAAAGCCGAATGACCAGCGAGCACGCCATGACCATGGAGAATCCAGAGCATCCTGTCAGCGAGCCTGACACTGGCGGCAGTGATGTGCCAACCATCCCTGTGAAGTCTAAGCCTGGCGAGAAGGCCGGGTTGACAGTGGCTCAGTTCTGGGTTGTTTGTACTGGGTACGTATGCCTCCTCATCGAACGTGTCGAAATCAGCATATACTGGAATCCATTGCTAACGCGCGACGGACCCCCACCACAGCCTTAACGCAGGAATGCTCCTGACAGCCCTCGACTTCAACATTGTCGCGACAGCGGTCCCCATCATCTCGTCCGAATTCAACAACTACTCAAACTCTGCCTGGCTCGGAAATGCCTTCCTCATCACATTCGCGCTCAGCCAGCCTATTGCCGCCAAGCTCGGCGACATCTTTGGCCGCAAGAGTGTCTTCCTCGGCGGCACGGCCATCTTCTTCCTCGGCAGTGCTCTATGCGGCTGGGCCATCTCGATGGACATGCTTATCTGGGCCCGCGCCGTTCAGGGCCTCGGCGCTGGCGTCCTCTACGTGCTCACCAATGTCATCATCACCGATCTCGTCGACCTCCAGGAGGTGGGCAAGTTCCTCTCCTTCACGACGCTCATCTGGGGTGTGGCCGATGTCGCGGGTCCTCTCCTAGGCGGTGCTTTCTCTCAGTACGCGACGTGGCGTTGGTGTTTCTGGATCAACCTCGTGATCAGCCCAATCAGCTTCGCCATCGTCCTCTTCACCCTCAAACTACCCCCGGCTCCGGCGAGCTCGGCCAGTCTCCTGCAAAGGCTCCTGCGCTTTGACTATGCGGGCACCATCGCCATCGCAGCTGCCACGACTATGGTCAACCTCGGCCTCACCTGGGGCGGCCACGTTTTCGCCTGGAACGATGGCAAGGTGATTGGCACGCTGGTCGGTGGTGGTGTGCTCTTCATCGTCTTCTTCGCCCTCGAGCACTTTGTCAAAGACCCGCTCGTGTTCCCCTCCATGTTCCGCAGCCGGGCCCTCCTCGCCGTCTTCTCAGCAGAGTTCTTCTACGGTATCGTCCTCCTCGGAGGCATGTACTATCTCCCGCAGTTCTTCCAGCTCGTCTTCGGCGACACGGCAATCCTCTCCGGCATCGGTCTGCTGCCCATGATGCTGGGCCTCATGGTGGGCAACCCCATCGCGGCCATGATCACGAGCAAGTTCGGCATGAGCCTGGTCAACGCCATCGCCGGCGCAGCCCTCGAGGTCCTCGCGATGGGCCTCATGACGCGCTGGAACTCCTCGACCTCGCGTGCTGAGGCCGTCCTGGTCCCGTTCGTCCTCGGTATCGGCCAGGGCGCCTGCATGAGCGGTCTGCTCCTGACGGCTCAAGTCGCCGTCCCGCCGATGCAGATCGGCGTCGTGACGGGCCTGTGCTTCTTCATCCAGGCCGTCGGCGATTCGTTCGGCATCGCCCTCTTCTCCGCCGTCTACGTCAACGAACTCGCCGCCGGTCTCGCCGGTCTCGGCCTCTCATCGCAGCAGGTCTCGGACGTGCTGGCGGACGTGCACAAGGTCCACACCGACTTCCCCGCTGACCAGGTCCCCAGTATTATCGATATTTACGCACGCAGTCTGCAGAACGGCTGGTGGCTCTTGTTCGCGGGTGCGGTGGCGTGCTTCCTGTGCTCTTGCGCGGGTAAGCAGCACAAGTTCCAGGCTCCTGCTGCTCCGACCGAGCTTGCGCCCCCAGAGGGAGAGAAGTCTGGTGAGGTCTAATGTTGGGCTCGCTTGACAAGAATGGTCGCGAATGGTGAGATTCTCGGAATAGGGGGGCGGGGGATTGTCAGTGAAAAGTGCATAATGCGCCAATCACGGTGGGCGATAAATGACCCGAAACAAGGTTGTGAATTGGGAAAGAACGCGAAAGAGGAGCAGCAGCGTATTTAAAAGTGCACTCAGTAGTTAGCCTTCATTTGTAATTATTACCTTCGTTGACATGAATATGTCCCTCATTATTTCCAAGCAGGTACTTTTTGCGGCTGCGGTGGCGTTTACACGTGAATGGTGTCGAAAGTGAGAGCCTTTGGCGGCAAGTAAGAAAGGAAAGGCAGATGAAGTGACTATAGCAAATAGGAAAGGGACAGTGAAGGCCACACCACCCGTATCAGGTTGTATCACGTTGGAAGCTCGCTTCAAGAAAGGCGTGGCTGGTGCACTACATCAGGCTACGGAAATAGAGCCGTTCCCGTCCCTCCAGGAAGGCACGCTAGTCAAGCTGTCGGGACGCTTCCCGGTGCTTCGAGCCCTCAATCGGCCCCTACATGAAGAACGCTAGACGCGCCATTACAATGGAGCGCGTCATATTTAGCGTCAAGGAAGGACTAGTAGTGCTGTTGGCAGGATTCGGAACAGTCCGCGGGGGAGGTAGAGGCCCCAACAGCGGTCTCTAAATATTTCAGACTATACGGATAAACACTTATCGGCTACCTCAAAGACATAGGTGTTACGAACTGGCACCTGTAACAGTACATTGACCACTAGGACAAAAGATCAGGCAATAATCGCAGTGGTTGGCAATTATCCAGGTGCTTCCAGTACCTTATAGTGCCTCCCCTAGCCGGGTCGTGACACTATTCCCCTCCTCCACAATAGCTGACCCTAGCTATTTGGCAGGTAGAGTATCCCCAGAGTGGACAAGGCTCTGCTCAGAGGACAAGGAACTGTTATGACCCCCAAGGGGTCCACCCTAGCTCCTAGACTAACGTATGCGACCCCCCTTGGCACCAGCCCCCCCTGCGCACCAGCACCCACAACCTCACCACCTCCACCACGTCATCCAATTCAACAACTTCATGATACAATCGAGTGGCCCCAATGACTCCAAGAACTGCCAAACTCAAGGACAATAAGGATTGTGATCGCCGCGTATTAGCAGCAATTGAAATGGTATCAAAAGGCCGCTCCATTCGTGAGGCAGCTCTTAATTCTGGATCAGCACTCCTTCCACCTGTCGATCGAATTTATGTGGAAGTGCTACGAGGGTAGCGTTAGAGCGCTCTACCTACTAGCGCATTTATCGCACGTAATACAGCCACTTGACGTTGCTATTTTCGGGCTATTAAAGACGTACTATCACCAAGAGACTGCTGCCTTTGCAGGTCTGCCAGCATCGTCGCCAATCGACAAGCAACGGTTTTTGAGGGCTTATGAGGTAGCCCGCGAGAAGGCCTTTAGCAAGGAGAACGTACGTAGCGGCTTCAAGGCTACAGGTATCTGCCCTCTTAATTGCGACCGTCCATTCGAGCAGGAATGGTTCCAAAACCTCCAAAAGAGACAGGCAGAGAAGCCCATAACCCCTGGATCTGGCCCGGGATCTAGTGCTCCGTCTCTCTTTACGACTCCGAGAAGAGGTACTGACCTTCGACTGCTTGGTGCCATGCTCCTCAACCAAGCGGAAAACTTCAATCTGCTGCTTGACAAGGGCTGCAAAGCAATCGACAAGCAGGCAGAGCTACTCGTAGCCCAAAACCTTGAGATTGAGCGTCTCAAAGAGGAGATGCGCACCTAAAAACCTCCTCCAAGATCAACAATAGTACTCAACCCTAATAACCTCTTTGTAGAGGCCCCTCGAATTCACGCTGCGCAAGTTGAGGCCAAACAGAAGGCTGATTTACATAAGGCTACTTACCGCGCTAAAACTAAGGCGACAGCGCGTATGATGGCTCGATTGGACCAGAAAGACTGCGAGTATCAATGGCAATTATAACTAGGTTGATAGCTATCCTCAATACCATTAAATCTCACGATGAAGTTGTTGAAGTGGTATAATGCGACCCCCTTTTGGCTGCCATTTAGTGGTTAGTGGGGTTCTGGTGCAAAGGGGGGTCGCATACGTTAGGCCAACGCCCAAGAGCAGCCGCACGACAGCCTGTCACCACTGGGCATTCCCACCCTTGACCACTGGGCCTTGTCGCCCCTCGAAACCCACTCCACACGCTGTCCGACGCCAAGAAAGAGACTGTTTAATTCGCCGGTGAATCGACGCTCGAGAGGACCCGCGACACATACGTCGGACCGAGAGAAGGATAGGGTGTAGGAAATGACTACTGCTGAGACCTGCCCTCAACCGGCCGCAGGGAGGATACAGCTTCGAAAGTCTGCTATATGCAGCGCTTGATGCTAGATTTGTTGGATGGGCAGCTTTGTTCACCATGTTTATTAGTTAGCATAGGTCCTAGCACAACACGCCAGAAGTGGCCTTCGGGAGCCGATGGAGCACGGCAATGCTGTGCATCCTGGCGTAAAGCAATACAAATAAACCAACAAACAAACAAACAAATAGACTCCGTGTTGCAGGAATGCATACTCGATGGGGCCACTCTCATGCCATCAAGCCTTGGTTGACATGCATAAAGCTGCATGCCGAGAAAGCTTATCCCTCGCTTCGAGTCATGCTGAGACGGCATGTAAGATGGTAACAGCATGGGTTCTGCAAATGATGCAATCGACGATCTCGATCTCCCGATCGCCCCTTCGGCTCCGAGGCTCCTAAGCTGGCCAGCTGCGGCACTCGCATGGATATGGTTACACCACATTCGCCTCAGCATGTCGTGGATTATCCCTCACCCACATACGCCAGAGTGGGAAGGAGATACGCAATTATCGTTGAGGATCCTTTTGATAATTTCGGAGCTCACTGTCTGGTCCCTGCAAAATCCCGGTCTGCATGATACCACGGAGTATCTTCAAGTTCACAGGCTAGTACCTATGGTCGACCTGATGCAATGAGGAGCAGAGGTGCAGACATAGTAATGCTCTGTAAGCAATAAGCCGGACCGACAATAGGATGCTGTGACGTGGAGCACCAAAATGTGCAATAGGGATACATGGGTTGGGTGACTAAGTAGGTTTTGGAGCTCTACCGGAGCGTATAAACAGAGGATTGGTGCTCGCTCGACTGCACCACTTTTAACTCCTTCCTTTTATCTTTAGGCTACTTTATAAGTAAAGCACTGTACCTCCATTTTCACGCTCTGCGAGCCTGTAAACCGCCTTGTCACAGATGCATAGATGACCAGGGATCCTTTTCAGTCGCGTCTAGTACTCCTTGTCAACTTGACCGGGCTAGACCTGAATAGACCTTGATCCATCCAGTCTGCGTTCGGGTCCCCACACGTGGTCGGGGGTACGCGTACTGTGGGGTGGACGGATAAACAAAGTAAGAGATCCAGTTTGGGCGCGGGCCGGGCCGCCTCGTTTCCTTGCACGTCCATACAAAATCAACCTTCGCCAACACCCGCAAAAGCCACTTGTCTGGCCGGTCTTTGGGGACATCAT
Organism: Microdochium paspali; assembly: GCA_031142775.1. Lineage (NCBI taxonomy): Eukaryota > Fungi > Ascomycota > Sordariomycetes > Xylariales > Microdochiaceae > Microdochium > Microdochium paspali. Next base: position 177,722 of record JAVBIV010000013.1, read on the forward strand.
CCCGCGGATGATTCAGCATCACAACGTTGCCGAGGCCTACATAAGCGATACCTGAACAAAATAGCTGGCCACGTCAGAGGCGACGACCATAGCGACAGCGGCAGACAGCCCACAACGAGGCCTCCAGCACGACATGGACGAGGTCGAGCGCCGGCGGACCGGCTCCGAGCGCAAGCTCGTCTGCCATGCCTGCCGCTCGCGCAAGAAGCGATGCAGCGTGAGTCGAGAAGGCTAGAAACAGACCACAAGGCCATCTTTTGCACCTAGTTAACAGTCTTTAGGGCGAGCGGCCGATCTGCTCTACCTGCCGCGCCCGCCGCGACCGCTGCCACTACGGCCCCGCTGCCGCGGTTGTGCCCGCGGGCGGCGACAGCTCCCCGTGGACGGCGGTCGCGGGCGCTTCGCCCTGGCCCCCTTTCAACGCAAGCCCTTTTTTCCCCGGCGGGCCGCCCCTGGTCGGCGGCGGGGAAGCGCTGGCAGTGCCTATCTCCGTGTCCGTTGAGCCGGCGCTGGCCCTGTCGCCGCCAATGGGCTCGGCTTCTACGGTAGGCGAGAATGGGCACGCTGGCATATCCTGGAACAACGCCCAGCTCTGGTCCATGGACTGGTCAGAGACTGCCAACAAGCTCCCCATGGCCAGTGGCAGCTTCCCCTTGCAGGAAGGTCGCCTGACGACCCCCTTTGAGCCTCAGCCTCCCCCGTCGTTCGACCTCGAGCCGCTCAGCTCTGATGTTTCTCCTTCCAGCAGCCGGGCATCCACTGCTACCGCACAAGTTGCGCTGCCGCCTCACTACCAATGCGCGTCGATTCTCGACGATTATTTCCGGTTGATACACCCCTTTTTGCCTCTGTTGCACGAGCAAACTCTGCGCTCATCTCTGGCAGACACTTGCGCCCAGACATGCGACAATCTCTCTGCGCCCGCCCGTGCCCGACGTGGCCTCCTCTTCGCCGTCCTCGCTCTCGGCTCAAATGAGCGGCAAGATGCTGCTAGCAAGGAGCGCCGAGCCACATGGTTCGAGGAAGCAAAGCGCCAGTATGCCTCGACGGGCCACATTCCCAACTCGCCCATCGAGACCCTCCAGACTGCCGTGTGCATCATCCTCCAGGCCTACCTCTCCGTCGACTCATCGACCAGCTGGCTCGTGCTCGGCAAGGCGTGGAAGCAGGTCGTAGGTCTCGGGTACCACCGCATCGACCGTAAGCAGGCCGCCCGGCTCCCCGGCGCCCCAGAGCTGCCTGATGGCTGGTTCGAGCGCGAGTCCATCCGGCGCATCGTGTGGATGCTCTACGTACTCGATCGCACCACCTGCCTGCCCATCGGGCTCGACTTTACCGTTCTCGAGAGCCAGCTGGGCGTCAATCTCCCCATGAGCGACTCTTCGTTTCTTCATGGGGCGCAGGCAGATTCGTCCCAGCCCCCAGCCGCTCTAAGAGATGTTATCCCATTCGATCCGGACGTCATTCGCCTGATCGCCGCTGTACGGCAGAAGAAATACCAGCACGGCGTCTCAAACCCTTTCCACTACGTGATACTGAACCTGATGATGCTCAGCCGCACCGTCTCGCACACAAACCTCGCCGACACTGAAAACACTGGCTCTGGCGAAGGGAACTTCGCTGCTTCCCCCAGCTTCGTTCACAACAAGCTCGTCGACCTCGAGAACGACCTCGCCGGGCTGCGCATGAGTCTGCCGCGGCAAATAACAACTCTATCCGCCTCCCCGACCGAAGACCTCGCCAGCGCGGTTTGGATCAACGTCCTGCTCTGCCTAAATACAATCTTCCTAATTTACAGCCGGGTAAACCTCTACGGGGCCGGAGCGACGGGGGAACTCACGCGGGACCAGTGGATGTGCTGCGTCGCCGCCGCGCGCAACACGGTCAGGGTCATTCGCCAGGCTACTCGTGCCGGCTCCCTCGACCTACTGCTGAACCCGTATATTGCCTCGGCCATATTCCTCAGCGGGCGGATTCTGGTGATAGAGCAGTGTGCTCCGTTGGCCGCGACGCCGGGAAGCAGCCCTAAGGCTTACGGGGGAAACTATCATCACTCTGCAGCAACAACGCCATCCGAGCATGGGCATGTAACTGGTGGGCATGATCAAGAATCGGCAGTGGGGTTGCAGAAGGAGATAGAAATGCTGAAGCTCTTCTTCGAAAGGCTGGAGGAGTTGTTTTACCCACTTGGCCGAAAATTTAGCAATGGCATGAGGTTTTACCAGCGTCAGGACCCGGTGTTTTTGAACCGGATACGGAATAGCAGTGTTGGAGATTTGTTAGCACAGTGTGCTAGTTGGATGGAGGAAGACCTCGTGGGATAACAATATCAAGCGAATTCCTTGCAAGCCGCACTGCCTACAGTGAGATGATGGAAATGCCCCCGCATCCTGCCTCAAGCTGGGGCACGTGCGAAAGATGACGATGTTGAGGAGATCGTAGGCAAAGACTTAAAAGCTCAATAGCACACTTGTAAGAATATGACGAACTACTAGTACCTTCCGGGTAGGTTCCGCGTAGGCCGTCTTGATTTAGTTATCTATGTGGAATGGACTATAGGCGGTACGGGTGCGGAACGCACCCGTTCCGGGGCAGTTCCGGTAGATGCTAGCGGATACAGCAGCTATCCGCCCAGTACTGCATTTACCATAGAATCTAGATCAGAACAACATCGAGCGGAATCAATCAATACAATTAGTTCAACGTTACAATCATTACTACGCTCCGTTCAGTGCTGTTGACTTCTTATACTAAGTATAGACGGGAGTAATCTAGCGTCCTAGATCATAATATCCTCCTCAAGCTCGTTGTTATGGGCTCGGTCTCTAGACCGAGCTCGGGCGCATCTAACGGGCCTACTAGGTAGACCCTTAGGGGACTAGTAAAAAACCTTGCAAGGGAGGAGTAGGATACTCTTCTCTCTTCCTTTTCGATCCTAAGTTCGTAGTAAGTCTAATACGCCTAGTATCTGCTCAGACCTGGGGCTAGTACTTAATACTCGTTCACGCGCTCTAAAACGTCCTTTACCTGCTTCTAGAGCGCTGATCCGCTATAGAAGAGCTCTCTATTAAATACAACGTCGCGTATAGTAATAACTACATTAGGGTTTCCTATTACGGTTAGCAGCCCGCAAGGTATAGTTAATATAGCACGTGCTTACCTTAACGGTAGTACCTATAGATATAGATAAAGATCCTCTAACAGGACCACTATAGCATTAAAATAGACAAGTATTACAATATATACATCCGTAATAGTTCACCTTCGTAATACTCGTTCCCGGCTGTCGATACCTATATCTTCCAAGACGTTAATACTGACTGATTAATGGGAAACCCTAATATGTCCATTTCTTCGCATTCCGCGGGTCTTCAGATCGCTTTTTCGATAAGATGTCGGCATCGACCCTGCCGAGAAGAGTCTTCCACATTCCATCGAGGGAAATTGCAGATGAAACCATCTGTACCGTAATGTACTCTTCAGGACCGAGAGATGGACGTTCGGAAACTGAGTTCTCAGCGTAGCTCCTGAAGAAGGCTCGGACATAATCGGTCACGTCGACGCCTTCCCAAAGGTCGAGCCAGATAGACTCAGGATCGATCTCGGGATGGACCGCGTGAAAATACCTAAGTTAGCGACCACGGGTCAGTCATATGTTGCGGATTCTAGCTCTCCTACACGAACTTACGTGATCCAAGCTGCCCACATGCGCGTGCGCTCATCCTCTGTCTTGGGCACGACCGACCGAGTGTCAGTCAACGGTTGTGCTGCATATTTTTCTACTGCCTTTTGTCCGAGGGCACGTTGTTGCTCGAGGTCCTGAGCTAATAAGCGCTTCGTAACGAGACTTAGATTGCCCGATAGCACGGTTTCTCGAGATCATGTCGGTGATTGCTGTGGGAGAGCACGGAGGGAGGCAGTAGGACACAATCGGCTCTTGGAGGGCACGAGAGAGAGACACAGCAGGACACAGTCGGCCGCCTTATGTGCGGCGACACCTGTGAAGGGGACGGCTTTGCAAGCAGCGACGGTGCAAGGGGCTATCTGACCCCGCAGGCATTGCTGGTGACGCGAAATTAGGCATGACTATCACCGTTTTGAGCACACTCGACAGGTCTCGTTGCCGTGCAGACGAGTTGACGATATCCGGAAAACGGTTTCTTGAAGTTGATGTTGGGAGTTGCAGGGTTCAGCGCGTGTGGCTGTGCAGTGTGGCGGCTGGATTAGCGGGGGCAGAAATTGAACACCACGGCTAACAGGAACCGACTGTCGACATTCCTGTACACAAGACCTTATACCGAGACTAGATGTGGTCTGTGCAGCAGCTGTAGAGCACTGTTGCAGCAGAGTGGGACAAGCACGTGGATCATCACAGCTGGCTATAGCTACGGAGAACCTAGCCGAGAAAGGTAAGGATAGGTCCAGGCGTAATACCAAGTACAGAAACAAGACTTGGATATTGGCGCCGTAGGCTAAATTAGATATCATAAAACTCGGGTCTATACCACCATCTATCTTGTCCTCAGGTACTGGGCACGTGGTCGATTCTCCCAGATATATCACATTCCCAGCATCGTAGCGAGATACCTACGAAGAGAGCAGCTTGTGCAGCCGAGCTTCGTCGGATCATCGCAGGACAACAAGATACCCGCCTCTGTATATGATCCTGACAAATGACGATGCGGATGTGAGCGTTGGGCCGCTGTGCCTGCATGGCTGCCCGATCAAGTTGTGCCCCAAGCCATGCTACTGATTATGCATCATGACCCATTATGCACAGCTGGAGTCTACATGCGAGGGGCAGCCAGCACCACACGTGCTGATTAGTCCAGCTAGTATCCCTATCAAGCGGCAGCCTCCTTCAAACCGCGAGTTTCAACACTTCATAGTCTTTCGCGTTTCCGACAAAAAGGCTTGAGCTAGTACTGATCTCGAATACCTCACCTACATTTGCTTGCTTCTTTTCTCTTAACTGTCATCTATGGAGTACGCCGCTGTGATAGCTCGATGATGTCGAAACCCGTTCCTCCGCCCGAGCCTGCCTGGAAGGTTGAAAGCCGGCAGTGCGACCAAAATGTCGCGGTGTGCATGGACTGCCCCGAGCGGTCCTATTTGTCATTGACCCTGCCCTCCGCCAGCGACAACAACAACCGAGTGGCCTTAAGACGTATAGAGTTTACGACAGAATCCCACGATCAAGGTTATAGTGGCGAGAGCGAGGACAAGAAGGGAACGTATTCGGGTTCGTGGACGTTTTTCGAAGTGCTCGTCTTAGATTCGTCTCGCCAAACACGAATCGACCGTTACGAAATTCAAGCCAACGTCCATGCAAGCCTCGAGGCAAAGAAGCACGTCATTGTTTGGGACTGTCGTACAGAGGACCATCCTCTAAATGAAACCATCAGATCGATACACGGTAAGACAAGCACGCAGCGAACTTGGCTGAGCGAAGTCCAGGGCGGTGATACCATTCATCTGCTGCCGAGAGCTACCTTTCGAGGGTGGATTAATTTTGTTCTTCGAGCAAAGATCGAAGCTTGGTACGAGACCATACCATCCGACCAAACCGCACAACTATCCGATGTGTCGTATATGAACGAGTCCAATCAGGGCACGTACGCCACTTATAAGGAGCTCAATCCCGCGCGAAGACAAATACGGATTCTTCGCCTGGAACCAGAGGACCCGAAGGATGATCGCACGCTGCGGTTCTCATTGCAGAACCACGAGCTTGACAACCGTGATCGAACTCCATTCGAAGCTCTTTCGTATTGCTGGGGTACAATAAAGGCGGAGAGGGAGGTGCTTGTCGAGAGCATTGACGACAGACAAGTTTCAAAACCTCTCAAAGTCAGCGATAATCTTTACTCTGCCCTGGCTGCCTTGAGGCTTCAGCACCAACCTCGCTACCTCTGGATTGACTCGATATGCATCAATCAGAACGACCTTAACGAAAGATCGAGTCAAGTTCTCCTTATGGGAGAGATCTATGCCGTCGCTACGAGGGTCGTCGTTTGGTTAGGAGACCTTGACACACCTACACAAGAAGACATGATTCCCCTTCAGGATATTGCCATGAAGTTCGAGAAGCATGGAGATCCATGTGCGCTACGGGGCACCAAATTGACGGAAGAGTGCCGCAAGCTTCACAGTGTAGTACTCGGGCGCGAAGATAGAAGTTATTACGCGCGCTATGATAACATCTTCAAAAGAGCCTGGTTCTCTCGCGTTTGGGTACTGCAAGAGGTGTGGAACATGCTCGCCAATTCTACAGACACAGAAACAACCTCACGCGTGCAGGTGCAGTGCGGCGACAAATGGTTGCCATGGCCAGCAGTCCTTCAAACACACCACTGTGTCCAGACAGAATTTCACTATATGAAGACCAACAGGATCTCGAGAATATGGTTCAAGCTCTTTGATATCCGGCGAGAAGTTCATCCGTACAACTGCCTCCCAGCAGCTCGGCTGGACATCTTGACGGTTCTTGTCAGTGCCCTCGATATGCAAGCTACCGATCCCAGAGACAAGATCTTTGCGCTGCTTGGCTTTGGCGAAGAGACGTATCGCACCCAAAATTTGCCGAGGCTGATCAAACCGGACTACAACAAAAGTGTAGATCAAGTCTTCACTGATTTTACACGGTGGTGGATCACCCATCATGCTTCATTGCGCATTCTTTCGACTATTCACAACCAGCGAGGCCGGAGTTGGCTCAGCAGCTTCGACCATGATGTCGCGTCCCAGAAGACGCAAGAAGCAGCCGAATCGCTGGACAGGGCAACATGGACATTCTGGTACGATGGGATCCCACATTGGATACAGGGCACGCTCGCTGGCGAGACTGACAGCCCATACAACGCTAGCGGCACCAAGGGCGTGTGTCTGCTCCCCACGCTCAGCTTGGATGTCGAATCAACGAATGAGCTGTCTTTTCAAGGGGTGCGGGTTGGGGCAGTCCGGTCATTCGAACCCTGGTCCGAAGACCTACATGAGAACGGGCCAGATGGCCTGCAACGTGCGTTCCGAAAAGTCTTTGACCCTTACTGCGAGCTTTGGACTTGGAAGGAATTACACTTCAAGGTGAACACGGGACCAAGGTCCGTCGAGGAGTGGGAACACTACAACTCGCACGGATACGCGCGTTACGTCACTAGGTCGGAAGAAGGGCCGGATGCTGAGTCCATATTCCCTTGCTACGGGAAGCCGGTGATGAACGTAGGAGGACGTTTCATTGGCCTTTGCCCACACACCGCACGAGTTGGAGACGTCGTCGTGGTTCTGTACGGTGGACGAGTTCCGTTCTTGCTCCGGGCACAGACATCAGGGAAATGGTGTCTAGTAGGCGAGTGTTATGTGGAAGGCATCATGCAGGGCGAGGCCATTAATGACCCAAAAATGGCCAAGGATACCGAGACTTTCCTTCTTGTTTGAGAAGTGCTCTTGTATCTAGTGCGCCGACACAAGCATCGCAGAGCCTCATAAAATCATCGAATGAGTCCGTCCTTGTGTTGATATCTATGCTTATTGCAGGAAGTTTCCAATGCTGTCGTGCTGAGTACAACTTGTCTGAAAAACAGTGTGTTTTCAAGCGCAAGACATTGCGAGAAGTATCATAGTTCTTCTCCGGCGGCGTTGCAGGCAGCCTCGATTTCCCAACCGCCCAGCGCCAAAACAAAGGCCCCATAGCAGTCGTCGCCAAAATGAGGACGCAAACCCAGGCGGTCCGCCGCAAGTCCCACCGTGGGCGATGCCCGCTGTATAGAATTCGAGGACCGCCTCGGGCGTCGGCGCCTTGAACGCAATGTGGTGACCTGGGCCAGGGGCTGACGTAGTGGTACCCTAGTCAAAGACTTTAAGCAATTCGTTTGCATCAACTGGCGCAAACCGTTAGCATCGGATTTTGCCGGCCGTCGCGGCGCTGTCGGCTGGACCAGTGGAGTCAGGAATCAGACACCACGACTTGCAAGAACCGACGTACAACGTTTCTGTACATAAACCCTACTACCGCCGGACTAGTTAGGTCGGTGAAGACTAGAGAATGACCGGTGTTATACATTTTTGTCTTTTTGGTTTGTAGAGTTCTTCTTTTTGTGTTATCGAGTCCATATGTGGCTTTTACGGCGGCTGTAGAACATAGTTGCGGCGGGGTAGTGTAAGCACGTGGATTGGTATAGCTGGCTGTAGCTGTGGAACAATTTACTTACTGACATGAAAATCATCTCGGACGACAGTCTTTAAGTTATATTTTTACTCCATCTTGGGGGGAGAAATACAAACAAATAGAGCAGGCATGACATACTGACGACCCATTCTAATCTGTACCACTGACGTCACGACCAACATCCTCACCTTGATCATCATTATTACTCTCCCACTCTTCCAGGTCAATATAATCCAGCCCTCCCCTCTTCTCACTCCTCCTTTCCTTTTTGTTCCTCTCTTCCTTCCCCTTCTCCGTCTCGAAGTCCCGGTTCTGGAGAAGGGGTCCACCTGGTCTGGCTACAAGACCAGGTACTTCTAGTAGTCAGCTGTTTACTTCACGAGCGTTCTTCTATATGTGCATGAACAGACAGGCCTAGGTAGTACCTTTGTACATACTGAATGGACAGACAATTCCCTGCATTGGCTGCTGACCGCGCCACCCACTTGAAGTATGACCGTCTGAACTGCCCTGCTCTGCAGCTACCTGCACTCGACGGAAGAGCACCGTTCATCACCACTATGGCCACGCAGCGTTGGTCGATACCAACCATGCGGGCTTGAAAGGGCTACAGCGGCAATTGAGCAGAGTATGCCCTAAACCATATGTGCGGGTAGCCAGCTTTAGTACGGTCTTGTTCGAAAGTCACGCTTCGGTATTAAGTCTCGGGCAGGTTGACTAACAGTCTGCACTGAGAGCCGCTTTACAAGATCCTACTTGTGCTCAACTCTGTTGCGTTTGGATAATAATTATTCATGAGTTGTCTATGCTCACCCACTCTACGCGCACCAGTTCGATCCGCTGCCACTAAAAGCAGATCATTCATCTTATCTTACGGAGATATAGCTATCGGGGTATCGATCGATCCAGGTGCGAAACTTAGCCCACGGTGTCGGACCGGCAAAGAAGTATCCTAGTCCTACTCGCTAAAATTCTTTGAGTACTCCAGCCTCGACCGGAACTGGTGGAGCGGCCAGTCCGCTCCTACGTGTCTCTGTGTGTCTGATAATGCCGTCATGGGCGAGTAACAGAGCAGTGACCATACCATGCTTGGAGAAATGCAAGGGCACCATGAACACCTCAGGAGGCTGCTGTTGTCCATCTTTCCCTATCTCTGCACCTTCGGTGACATCGAAATCAAGCTGACAAGCCGGCTCACTAGCAGGCCATCCTGCATGCGCAAAGTTGAGTTGCCGACCATCCTCATTTCGTATGCTTCTCCGAAGTGGTTCGTGTGATAATGATGGACCCAGTTGCACAGGGACTCGTTTCCCATACAGAAGCATGATTCCATCCTCTACAGAGCCGTAAACGTTTCTGATGATCCGGTGCTTCAAGCAAATCCGATTCATCTTCGCTAAATGCCATCTCAAAGGGTCGTTGATCGAGGTGTCAGCATACGTTACCTTGGTTTGAACTGATGCCCAGGACCACGATGGTGCAATGTACTCATGAATCACGTTTTTGTAGCTTGATGCTACACGCGAACTAAGGTCAGCATAAAGACTAGAGGCCCACAACCCAGCGACGTATCTCTCTCCAGCAATGTCCATTCTTGGCCCCAGGAGAGTCTCTTGCGCTAGACCAGCTAGAGCCAATAGGCGATCCTGCAGCCGCGTGAGCTTCCTAGCACTGTAGTCCTCAATGAGCTCATGCCACTTCCCCACATATCTCGTACTTGAAGTTCCCTGTGTGTCGGACGTGCCATAGTCGAAGACCTCTGGCTGGTCGTCAGTCCAATACGTAGAGCCACCAGGATACAGCTCGCTTGCGTCGAGCTGTCGACACTCCCAGTAAACTTGCTCGCTGGCAAAATGTAGGACTCGTATGGAGAGGAGTCTTTCCTGGAATGTCCAGCCACGGTCAGCCAGATGTTTTAACTTGCCTCGATCCTTGTCATTGGCAAAGGGTTCTAGAGTCTTGATCACCATTCCTTTGGCCATCAGCGTAGAGCTTCGTGATGAGAGCTGTCTCCCCTCTTCTCCAATATCCTCCGGGATAGGTGCCAGTAGAGGGCAATCCAGTAGGTACAAGGGCTGTATCCCACCGCTCATCCGAGCTCGGTTGATGAAGCAGCCATACTCTTCTCCTTTCGCACAGCTTGCTGCAAGAGTTATGGATGCACATTTGTAAATTGTTGCCATAGTTGCCGCTTCGTGGGACCAATCTTTCGGGGAGTCTTGGAAGATGCAGAGGCTGTCTATCCAAATGTGGCGATATCCTAACCGCTGTGTGATGATACAAGCGTCTCTGAGTGTTTTGGGAAGAGATTCTAGGGGTACACCAGCACGGAGACGTTCGCTAGTGATCTGATTGAGCATGAGACGGGGTGATTTATGTGACGTTGCGTGTGAACCATCCACTGCTGACCAGCGATAATTTAATGCGACGTACGAAGTTACTTGCGAGCTATAGTTCCTGCTACAGGTATCAATCAGGCGAACATCTGTCGAATCTGGAACGAGTTGAATCAAGCGGGTAGGCGTGAATACCGCTGTTTCTGACTCTTGCGCTCGTCTGCAAAATGGATGTTCCTCGTCGCAGAGCTTGATCCATTTCCGGATCTGGTGAAATGTCTGTTCGGATGATGTTGTATCGGACAAGGGGTGCTGCAAGGCGAAGTCTGTTCACAGGTCAGCAATCAGAGTGGTTCCCATTTCACATCTTTCTTCCGATCACAGAAGAATATCCTGACCTTCGCTGTCCTTGTATTCGCGTTGGTAAGCAATTATTTCAAATGGTATAATCTCGGTACGAATACAGTATGAACGTTTCTCGAGCTCAACATTGAGGACTAAAGAACCGTCCCAACCAGGGCAGTGGACCACTCTCTTTATCTGTAGAATGTCGAAGCAATTGGGTCGACTATTGGGAGTGCATACCAGGCGAGTCCGCTGCGTGAAATCCCTCCGTCCACCGGAGAGCCGACGTTGAAGCCCTTGCCAAAGTATCAGACAGATGCGACAAGTTTGCTTGCCTGTGGGCTCGCCGTAGTAACAATCGATCAGTTGGAATAGCGAGCTATGATGCTTCCGCCAGAACTCGGGATTCTTTCCCACCCGTTGTGGGAAGGTCGGAGGCGTATCTTGTATGAAATTTATACATGGCTCGCAGAGTACCTGCGGCGGGTCTATATTGACTTCGCTGCCACAGATAGCATACCGTCGGCTCGTGTAGATGACATGTTCGTACGCCCATGTAAATAACTGCTTAGTCCTCGTGTCGTCAAGTAGCGCGATCGCATATGGGAAGTCGACAGGTTGTTTAGGTATTTGTGGGTTGTTAGTTGGTCGCGATGTGGTTAGACGAGCCGGTAATGAGCGCGACCGAGCACGCGAAAGGGACATTTCGAGGCTTGTGGGGGATAAACGCGGGAGTATCGAAACGTTTGGTGAGTGCTGAAGGATGGAAATCGACTCTGTTGTAGTGTAAGTTGTTGTGTTTTTGTCGTTTCTGGCTCACGCGTAGCTGAGCACCTTAGCTGATGGCACGATGTGCTAAAATGGTAATAGTGTGGATTGAGTGATTGAAGAAGAGAGAGCGGAAGAGCACTTTAAGGTGCGGAGGTCTGTTTTTATATACACGATGCAGAGTCATGCTTCTTGAACTTCAGCACGAGTATTGATACTGGGAGGATCAGGCTGCGTGCCGTGCAGTTTTGTGGAAAGTGCACTTTCTCCTAAACAGGCGGGGCATATCGTCGTAAGCTGTCTGACTCCGCCCTGTAGCACAGCTTCAAAGGCAGATTGCTTGGTGGCGAATAGTACAGCCTGAGAACCAAGTGGCTCAGCAAGGTTGAATCCCAGCCACGCGATACTACCCTATCGCATCCAGAAATCAATCATGTAGCCACCCTTACGGAAGAGAACATGGGTCCGCCGTTTAGTGCAACTACAACCCTTCACGGCAACACAAGACTCGCGAACGTTCATGCTACTAGGACATGTAAAGCAGTGGTGATATGTAGACATGATGTGATTGATAGGCTCGTCGCAAAAGGCGCAAGTACGAGGTTTGTGTTCGTCGTCGTCATTATGGCGACACTTCTGCCGAGCAGGGGTTGCGACGATCCTCTGTGTGATGACCTAGAAACTCTCGCCAAGAAATACGGTGTCTCTGCTTCTCCCCCGTCAGAGCCTGAATGGATTCCCTGCGTCGGGCTGCATCACTGAACTCGGATGAAGCGCAGCGTATATCCCCGTCGCAGCAGGAGTCACCGCACGCGGATGGGGAGTCGGTCACGGTAGGGGGACACTGAGGGAGCTGGAGGGTTGGTCCTGCTGCGCGACATCAAATCTCTAGCTGCGTTGCTGTGGTCTAACCGGGTTGTGCTTCCGCGCTAAGGGGTTCTTGTTGTTGTTCTTTTTGTTTTCACTGTGCCGGAAATTTTTCCTCTATCTCGTGCCTCCAAGGGGAACGGACCAGTCATGAGCCCAAGATAAGGGACGAGGATCCCGCCGACGATACTGGGAAGAATCTGACCCCAGAAAGGGAATGGCTAGATGCGTAGAACTCATGACGCGCATATCATTTGTCTGTAAACAAACAGTCGGAGCCAAAATCCAACGCAAGGTCAGCAAATAAGAGAAGCATATGACATGATACTGTAGACGAAGCCTTCTCAGCCATACGACGCAATTGCTCATCGACCCCGATCTTGCAAACGACTACATCCGCCCAATCGTTAAAGAGCATATCACGATTGCCTATTGAACTGAGCCCTGGTTGGCGCCTGTCTGGATCAGAAGTGTGGGAAGAGAGCGTCTCGTTGATCAGAACAGTGCAACTGCTCTCTCTGGATGTGCTCTCTAGCTCAGGGGAATTATTCGCAGACGTCGTCGAGCGTGTGTGCGAGAACCGGAGACAGGCTTTTCTTAGGACTAAACAGCACATCATCAGATAGGAACCTAGAGTTACCAAGACAATTTATCAGCAACGCTCAAGTAGCAAGCGAGGAAGAAAGCCCACTCTGGGATGGAGATAGCCAAGCCTTGTCCTCGCTAGCATCCGAAAAAATCATTGTTGCTGATCTATCTAGTTTGCTATCGAGTAGTAGCCTTATGGCGGCGGTCGCCGTGTAAATCGTACCGGGATATTCTACTAATAACGGGGGTAGTATAATATGTTATAAGTATTGCAGTAACGAATCTTATGATGAGAGGAGACCGTGCGTTCTGCTTTGCTCGTCTGTATCACGCAGGGTCTGGGTTATGATTGAAAAGGATTAGCCCCGAGGATTCTCAACAGCGGCGCTTCGTCTTGCCCTGTCGGCAACAGAGTGAGCGCCCTAGCTGCCTCTTGATAAATATTTGCAACCTGCGTTCGGTGGCTAGAGGCTTACCCTGCGTATCAGCCTCGTTATGGCAATATTCCTAGGGATAAGTAGGTTTTTCTCTTGTGATGAAAGCCATGTCTCCTATTATGAGCAACAGAAATATGTCGACTTGCCACAGGCTGCCGCCCAAGCAAACATGTGGGGCCGTATGAAAGGTGTCCCAGCCGCCACCACGCCAGATGTGCTCATGCCTACTTATTTGGATGTTGTCTGCATCCCCCAACCATCACACGCTGCCTCGCCTCATGCCACCTCGAGCACACATTGCCCTCGCCAGACTACACAGCCGCAAACGCATTCTCAACCCTGCACTCCGTTGCCTGTCTCAGCCTCGCGCTGTCTGCTCGTCCAGGCCCCCGCGACAGTTCAGAGCCATGCCTCCGCCTTCCGAGCCCAAGTCCATCGATCCCTCTCCTGCGACGTCCGCTTCACCTCGACCCCAGCCGGTCGCCCTAGCGAGAAGAGATCGAGAGGATCCTAACGCCTACGAAGAAGGAGGGCTTCATCCCGTCTACGTCGGCGATGTCTACAATGACAGATATCGCGTGCTCAACAAACTCGGTCATGGTGGCTACTCGACCGTGTGGCTTGTCAAGGATCTCACTGCAGAGTAACTACTCGTCCACCTCTCTCTTCGTAACGCTTGGTCCGACCCTGACTGACATGAGCACTCGACTTCAGCAAAGGCTCCACGACAGAGTTTCAAGCCCTCAAGATCCTGCGTGCCGATGCATATGACCCCAAGCATCCCATCTTTGAGAGGGAGATCATGGCTAAGCTCAGGGCTGGAAAGCAGAGCTATGCAGGCTACAAACACATCTGCCACATGCTCGACACATTCGAGCACAAAGGTCCCAACGGCACCCATGTGTGCTTGCTTCTCGAGCTCATGGGCGAGAACCTAAGGTCATTCGCCGACATATTTGCCGAAAGCGAGATCCCGCCCCCCGTCATGCGTCATTTCACCTACCAACTCCTTTGTGCGCTGGACTATGCACACTACTACAACATCATCCACACAGGTAAAATGCCTAGTCCTGGGACCCTGATCTTTCTCACCATGTCGACTGACATGACTTCGGCGCAGATATCCAGCCACTCAACATATATGTCAAGGTTCGCGACTACTCCGACATCGAATCCGGCTACCTCATGGAATGCCCGCCCCCAGTACAAGACCGCAGCGAGGCCAAGTACACACCAATCCCTTCACGATCTCTTGCTGGCTACTACTACCCTCAGACCGGCAAAATCAAATCAAGAGACTTCGACGTGACGCTCGGCGACTGGGGCGTGTCCAGCTGGGCCGATAATCATCTCACAACCCTGATCCAGCCACAGGCGCTGCGAGCCCCCGAGGTCCTCATCGGTGCCCCCTGGGATGCAACCACGGACGTCTGGAACCTCGGGGCCGTCGTCTACGAGATGCTCCACGCGACCCCACTGTTTAAGCTGAGGCTGGGCCCGAACCTCCTGGAGAAACATCTTGCTCAGATCGTGGAGCTGTTTGGGCCATTTCCAAAGACCTTGCTCGAGAAGGGTGATGCAACCAAGGTTGCAGCCAACTTCGATGAGAAAGGGATGGTCAAAGGGGCGGAGCCACCGCAGTCGACAGAGTTCTGCCCCGAAGCGTGGTTCCCTCAGCTCAGCGACGATGAACGTGAAGTGTCTGCTAGCTTTTTGCTGACGATGATGACCATCGACCCTGCAGAACGACCATTGCCCGAGGTTCTGGTAAAACATCCTTGGTTAAGATTTGTACCGGTATCCGGTGAAGAAGGGAAGAAGCTATAGTTTTAGACTCCGAGGGTCTGCAGTTCTCTGGTGAACCCATCCGCTTCTGGCATGATGGTGCCTTAGGCACGCTCCTTCACGGTAGACCTCGAATTTCATGAACGGCGATTTTGGAATCGAGATCCCATACTCGTGCTATGATGCTCTAATTCGTGATGAGTGAATTTGTTTTGCCAGGACGACTTCTTGTACTATCCAAAGACGGCTCTAGAACTCCCTGGTGAGAAGCTCGATAAGAGCAGGTAGGCCAGCAATGATATGCGGTTCGGAAGTCGAAGTCTAAGAAGGGAAGTCACAGTACCTAAGGAAGAAATTGGGCAGTAAGTTAGGCAACGGCAGAAGCAGTTGCAACGGCATGCACAGCCGCAGCTGCACCGCTCCATCACGTCACTTGTCTGTGGCGCAAAGGAGACACTATTCGCCAGGTCTCTTTGTTTAGAGAAACTGTTCCTCGTAAGAAAGTATCACCCGTCTGTATATCTCACGTTTTCAAGACTGGATGTCAGTGACCCTGCACATAAGATCTGAACTCACGGAGCCAGCAATACGCTTATTCCACGACTGGACTGGTATGCCATCTAACGGGTGATTCCCCAGCATCGAAAAATTATGGATCACTTCCGCCACTTCCGCAATCAGGACTTCTTCAACAAGGCCCGCTTCTGGGCCAGCATCAATTCTGTTCTCAGCCGGACTCCCACCCTCGTTACTGATTGTCTTGTTGACGTCTTCTCTGTTCTCGACCGTGGCGATTCCGCTGTGGATGCAGCGGAGCTTTTCGCTGCGCTACCGTTCGAGTGGGCATCTCCAGATTTCGGGAGCCCGTGGGACGGGTTTAGTAGAAGGTACAATGCTTATGCAGGGCTCTCAACTGGTTTTTCAACTGAAATCGAGCGTGCGATGCCCTCCAGCCGAAATAGACGATACATGGCCTGGTTGCTTGCAAATGACGACTTTGACGACCGAACGTTAATCAACCGCTCGACGACAAGAGATGATTCATTTGCTATGACGAATCCGATGGCAAGGAGCGATGCAATTGTTATGGAACTCGCGCAACGGGGCAAACCCAGAGGCTTCTCAACTGGAGTAGCCAGTCACCTGCCGTCGATGGTGATATCAAATCAGACGCAGGGCGCAATGAAATACGGTCAATGCCTCAGTCCAATAGCGTCTGGACAGTGACTGATCTCCTCTGTCTCGTCCAGACTCTCATCGAATATGGCGACCGTTGCTCTCGGTACCAAGACGCGTTCGCGACGAAGCAACCAGGTCTTGCACCTGATGAAGAGAAATCGGAACCTGTAAATGATTCCGCTGTCCAAAACATCCACGACCTCACGTTTGAGTTGTATTCTACCATCATTCGGCTCGTTTTAGTGCTTGAGGACAAAAAGACAAACTTCGCAAAGCTCGCCCACCCCATTCGGCTTCTCGCCACCGTGCGGATCGAGCGCATCAAACAACTCGATGTTCTGTGCGAAAGGGATCTACGAGCTGCGGCGAGGCCCACGTATGAGCACGCCTGCACATGTAGCAGCTTCGCGCCGGAGCCTAAATCTGAGACCAGCTTGGATATTCAGGCATTAGCTACGGCCGTGGCTCAGCAGGTAGAGCAAGCCATCACGGACAAGCTCGCCATGACGCAGAATGTAGCGGTTCTGAATCTCCAAAGCCAGATTGCAGAAGCTGTCAAGGCGGAAGTCGCTCGACGCATGGAACAGCCGGGGAGCAGTCTGGAACAAAAGACGCAAGATGGAACAGCGCAGCAGCTACCTCAAGCGCAGGGAGGCCAACCACAGAAAGGCGATGGTTCGATCTGGCCATGGAGTTAGGTGTGATTCATTCGCCAGGTGTCACTTCTTTGGCATATTCACGTTATCTCCATAAGCCTCTCGCAAGAGGACAGAGGTAGATGAGGTGGAATGATAGTGAGAAATGGAGGACGATACTTAGGTTGGTCGCTCAAGCGCGAAGGCAGCGGCTGTGTGGCCAAGGAATCCGTCGCGCTATACATGACTTTGTCCTTCATGGTTGCCAGTTTGCATGATTGTTCTGACTTGGCTGTGTTTGTTTGGATCGCCGTATCTCGGTGTTGGCTTAGTGCGCGATTGGGTCTGGCTAGAGGAAAAGAAGACAAGGACGATAGGTGACAGACTAGCTGAGCGTGGGGTCCAGCTGGAAATCGCCGTTACCTTTGTTGCCCAAATGAGGTATCAGTGCCACGTTACGCAGCGGAAAAGCTTCCGCGAGACCCTGATCAACCATATGGGATGGGGCCCAAGTCATTGTAGACGCTACCAAAGCAAAACGATGAGAAAACGCTCCTTATCTACGCTCGACTGCATCTGTGGGTAGACTGGGCGTATCGTATCTGTGCCCCGTGTCGACTTTCTCAGGACTCTGTCTTCTGGGGCTGTGCTTTCGTGTCAGCCTGTGCAGCTGTACGCTGCAGTCAGCACGCGTCCAGACCTGCACAACTCGCTCCTGGCTGTCCCCGCTCGGAACGTTGTGTGGCTGATGCTCTTCCTTGCCAAGATTCTTGTCCCAACATTGGACCCTGGCTGTTACTGGCCTAAGCTCGACCCAGACAGCCAGGGTCTGACTCTTACCGCGAGGCTTGGCAGCTCGTGTAGGTAGGGCTCTGTCCGCTTTGGCCTTGTCTTCGCTGACTTTAGGGCTGCAGATCTTGCATCTGGCTACTCGCTACGACCCTGGAGACGCCATGCACTCGAACATCCCAGCGGCTTTGTCAGTGGTTCTCTCGCTGCTCTGTGGACACTTTCTTTTCCAGTGGCGTCCGTGTAATCCCACTCACAGCAATAAGCTTCAACTTTATAGCGAGAAGGCAATTGCACTCCCCTCGTGCAGGGAAAAGGGTATGACAGAGGCAGTGATAGCTTCCCGCGCCCGCGGGTCGTGTGCTATATTAATATCTTCGTATTCAAACAAGCGGTCCCCCCGGCTGCACCATGCGGGCCACTCCCTGCTTCCTTGTCACCTAACTTCGCGTCAAAGAAAGCTTAAGTGCTGTCTGATCTGTCATTTCCGGGTCATCCATGTCTGCGCTACCACCACCTTGGGACGTCTTGATTCGAACAACGGGCTGCTCACAATCAAGCAAAAGGGTACGCGTAAACTCGTACACAAGGGGGGTTGGGCCACCACACACTTGCGTCACTCGCTACATCTAGACACCAAACAAAGACTGGTGAAGTGAGCATCTCATCCAGCAGGAGGTTTCTCTCTTGCATTTGGCCGTTACTGGGGTCCGTTTGAAGGGTTCTCCGCCCCCCACTCGGCTCCTTATCAGGACACAACCTCGTTGCAGACAATCGTTCACTTTACTCGCTCCAAACCCGCCATCACTATGTACGGAAAGCCCCATGGCGTAAGCCCGATGGGCATGGCGGCCCATCTTAGTCGGTGGGCACATGTTTACCTGACATATATCGGCCTCTCGATGCTGCTTCTGAGCGCTTATATCCTCACTGCGCCGATGGAGGGGTTTGGCGTGACGCATAAGCTGCCGGCTCCCTTGCATCCCACGACATCTCAGCAGAGCTCATCGCAGGAGGCGACATCTGACAGGCTGCCGAATGGACATGATGCTCAGAAATTGTTGGAGCCGAGGGAACAAGCTGCGAACGCCACGCTCGGAGTAAGTTTATATCTATTATGATCTTGTACAGCTTGTAATTTCGCACAGTAACACCGTCTTGCCCTTCCCCCTCCACCCACAGTGACTAACCACTTCCTTCACTACAGTTCCAGAAACTCCTCGTGCTCTCAACCAAACCCAGCTGGCGAACCCGCGGCCTGCAAGCCGCAGCCAAATTGACCGGTCTTGAATTCACCTTTCCCCCGCAGCCGCCCAACGGCAAGGAGACAGTCGAAGGGTTCATGGCGATGAGTCCCGCGGGGAACAAGACCCGTCCCGCCTTGGGGTCTGCCGCGGCATGGCTCGCACACATTGACCTGCTCAAGTACATTGTCGCATCGGACCTTGAGACTGCCTTCATTGTTGAAGACGACGTGGACTGGGACGTGCGGATCAAGAACCAGATGCGCTTGATTTCAGACAATGTTCGCGCATTCAGGGATATGAAGGTCAATGTGACTGACCCCATGCTCGAGGCAGAGAGAGAGAAGGCGAGGGAGGCGAAGAAGGCGGAGGAGGAGGCGAATGCAGCCAAGAAGACTACTTCAAAGCTCAAGGGCGCTGCAAAGGACAAGCTGGCGCTCACACAGCGGAATATCAACACCAGCAGCCGGACCTACATGAATGACGACAATGGCGACACTACTGACGCAAAACCCAATCGCCTGTTCGACAACACCCCATACGGCGTCGACTGGGACGTACTCTGGCTGGGGCACTGCGGCTCCATAGGACGCGACGACGCCACGCACCGCCGACCGATGACCTACTCTGACCCGACACGCGTCTCGGACGCCCAGTACTCCGGCTGGGCAATGCGCTACTTCCTCGACGCCCACCTGCCGCCCGACCACCGCGTGGTCCAGGAGTCCCGCATGACGGTCTGCACGTTCGGCTACGCCGTCTCCCGCCGGGGTGCGCGGAACGTGCTCGGCCACGTCATGAGGGGCGGCTACGAGGCCTTTGACGTCGCGCTCAACGTGCACTGCAGCGAGGGGAGGTTGAAGTGTGTCATGGTGAGCCCGACTGTTTTTCATCACTATGAGCCGAGTGCGGCGCATGGGTATGTTAGTCAGGTCAAGGAGGGTGATGGGAAGGGGGTGTCGAAGAGCGAGAGTGACTTTGAGAGGTTCATGGGTAGCACGGCGAATATTGTTGAGAGTGCTAGGTGTCATGCTTTGTGGGATAAGGGTTGTTTGCGAGAGCCTTAGGTGTGGATGACCCAGAAATGGGTAGCCCCTTGGGAAGCCTTCTTTGTATATAATTTCACGTGCCACATGAGAAAGTCAGCGTAATGGTAATCATTCTCAACAGCATCTCATGACAAACCTCGCGGGGCCGACTCCCTCAAGTCAACAGAGGCGACAGTTCAGTGGTGGAACGTCGCGAGCGGTGACCTGCTATCACTGCACAGTTCTAGACGGCTGAGTCTGTGGGCAATGATAAGCGAACTAGCCGTATAGAGACTGCTTCATCGCCATCGAGAATGACTCCGTATCCCGAGTCGACGCGGCACATGTCCACAGGCGTGACACGGATGCCGATCTGAGACAGCCTCTGAGAATTGCATATCAGACTTTACGGCGAGATTATGCGACGGCTTCATGACGGTGACGTATATGGCTGGCATTCGCATATTTGCAATGGTCTGCAGGCTGAAAACGTGATTTGATTTCTACATTGACGAGAACTTCCTGGCACGGAGGGTTACTCTGCTCCAGCAGCAGTAGCGAGAGCACTGAATGACATATTTGTAGTTTTAGCATATATCTTTCGCCGTCCTTTCGAGCTGGGGTACCGTCGACCCATCGCCTGCCATATTGATGAGACGATACAGACTGAATTAGCATGGAGATCAGATCTTGAACGACTCAAGCGCAGGCCAAGGCATACCCCGGTGCTGTTGC
The DNA here is from genome assembly GCA_031142775.1 of Microdochium paspali. Taxonomy (NCBI): domain Eukaryota; kingdom Fungi; phylum Ascomycota; class Sordariomycetes; order Xylariales; family Microdochiaceae; genus Microdochium; species Microdochium paspali. Next base: position 198,622 of record JAVBIV010000013.1, read on the forward strand.
ACAGAGTCTCGATCTATTTATTTATTTTAGGGGCCAGTTGCAGCTCTAGCATTCCTTTCTTTCCATGCATGAAATTGGTCCACCTTAGCACTACGCTAATGTCGTACAGTCGTAAGTACTCCGATGGGACTGCCGTGCACACTTATATATTTAATGACCACTTTCCACGACCTCAAACCGGGAAATACACAATTAATTAGCTGAGCATATACATGGCCATCAACAGCCACCGCGGGACATTGAAGGACCCCTGCAATAGTGCGACAGCCTCGGCAAGGGGGACGGATGCTTTGCCCCTTGCCCCTGTTGCACCGAGCACCAGGCACCCGGGCTTGGCACGATAAGGCAGCACAATGCCGACTCCCAGCCAATGAGATGGCTCCATTCTTCGGAATAGGCTGCTCACCAACACCGCACCGGCAACCCTCTCCCCCACCAGGCAGCTACGGAGTTCAGACCGCTTGAGCAGACGGACTGTCAACAAATACAGTCAGGACGAGAACCACATGGGGTGTGGAATTGATGATTTTCCCAGTTTCCTTCTTTTACACTCTTTGCAACACGGAAACGTCAAAGAAAACAGAAAGGAACGATAGAGCCCATTATGGAGCAATTCCTCCTCAAGAACGCAAAGCTCTATGAGAAGCTGGTCGGCCAGCTGACACCGTCCACGGCGACGCCAAACATTGCCTCGCTGACAGGAGGTCGCCGCGAACAGGCACGGCCCAATGGTACTCACCAAGTCTCGACCCCCAACATGGTCGTCAGCGCCCGGATACGCCCGTTCCTGGACGAGGACAGGGCGGCCGGGTTCCCCAATGCCATGTTTCCCAGGTCTGCTGAGGGGCAGCCTGCAGGGCAGCAGGGTGTTGTCGATATACACGATCTGTATAATCATCCTCGTGGGCGGCCGTTGCTCAGGGTAGGTCCGACTCCTTTTCTTCTTTGCTCCGCTGGAAGCTGTTCGCGATTGCACAAGCGTGCATAATAAAGAACCTTTGGACAACATGGTATAATAAGGCATACTAACTAATTCCTGCACCGGTTGCCGTGCACTGCGAGTAGTCGTACAACTATCAAGTCGACAAGCTCTTTGACAGCACAACCACAACAGAAACAATCTACGACGAGCTGGTCGCCGACCTGATCCCCTTTGCCTGCTCCGGCGGCGGCACAGCAACGCTCTTCGCCTACGGACAAACCGGGTCCGGCAAGACATACACCATCAGCCAGCTCGAGAAACTCGCCATCGAGGCCCTCATGACCGACGACCAACAACATGACATCTCAGTCATGATCATCGAGCTCGCAGGCAACTCCGTCTTTGACCTCCTCAGCGGAGAAGGCGAAGGACGCAAGCCCGTGGCCGTCCGCGACGACGCGTCCGGCACAACCCAGCTCGTCGGCGCCACGGAGCACGCCGTCACCAGCAAGGAGCAGGTCCTCAGCCTGGTCGAGCAAGCTGCCTCCTTCCGCCGGTCCGCGCCGACATTCAAGAACGCCGCGAGCTCGAGGTCGCACGCCATCTGCCGCATCCGCATCAGACAGAAGCAGCCTGACAACAACAGCAGCAACGGACACGATAGCACCACCGCCAGCGACACAAGGGACGGCTTCCTCTACCTCATCGACCTCGCAGGCTCCGAGGCTGCGCGGGATGTAGCCGTCCACGGCGCCGATCGGATGCGCGAGGCGCGCGAGATCAACATCAGCTTGTCCGTCCTGAAGGACTGCATCCGGGGCAAGGCTGAGGCGGACGCTGCCGCCGCCAATGCCGCCGCTGGAAGCAAGAAGACGTCCTTCACCGCGCTGAGGATCCCGTACAGACAGGCTGCACTCACGCGGATCCTCAGACATGTGTTCGACCCGGCTGCTGCTGACGGTACCGGAGGGGTTCCGTGCAGGACCGTGGTGATTGCCTGTGTCAACCCCAGCCTGGCTGATGTTGGCGCGAGCAAGAACACGCTGCGGTATGCTGAGCTGCTGAGGGCTTCGGTGCCCGCGGGTGGTAACAATCAAGCGAAGAATCAAGCTGCCGGCGCTTCTGGGGCTGTTGAGGGGAGTACGAGGGCTGGAGCCACCGCATCGCGAGTGTCATCAAAGACAACGGCCACCGTTGGCGCTGCTGCTGCAGCCTCGAAGGTTCCGAAGCACAGCATCAAGATGACGATATCATCGTCATCATCAGCACGAAGGAACACTCGGGACCCTAGTACGTGGGACAATGCGAAGCTCAAGGAGTGGCTTGGGCGCAAGGTGAGAGAGTAGTTCTTCCTCTTCTGCTACTGCTGATGCTCAGTACCGACTTCTTTTATCCTTCCTGGTTGGCTTTTTTCCCTCTGGTGACGGTGAAGTCTTTCCTGGCTTGAAATGGTGCACAAGCCGAGACAGAAACTTTCGTTTGCAACAGCTGGTGCCAACCACACAGTTTGTTCTGCTGCCCTGAGCCGTTGAGGCTTATCTCAGCCTCTCCCCCTTCTCATTCTGCAAGCGCAGATATGCCCAATCAAAGTCATAGCAACTCTACCTCCTAGCAACCTTGAAAACCTACCACAAGCCCAAAAATCAACAGAGTTCTTCCAGTGCTAACACAGTAAACTTTGGCACAGCTCGACTCCTCCATGGCAGCATCCTCTCTAGCCGCGACCGACAGTGGCGCTTCTCTCCTGCAACTCGGTCCCGAGGAGCTGGACCGCCGGCGGCTCACGCTTGGGAGCGACGCCCCCAGCACGCAGGAGGTGCAGGGCTTGATTGGGGAGCTAAGCGCTCTGGCTCTGAAGGGTTGAGGAGTTACAGAAGTGCAGGGTGGGGGTTAAGATATCTAGGACGGGGGTTGGCATGTCATTGGCTGTCCAGGGGTTTTACTTGTATGTGAGTGATTCTGGCTCGGACAGTGTGGGTTGGGGTGAGCTTCTTCTGGAGCCGAAGGTTAGCAAACGTGATATCGTCAGAGGCGCTGGATGCACCCCAATGCTAATGAACCCAGGCATGTCGACGGGCACACTCGGGCGACTTGGATGACACCGTTGTCCGGCCTGCCACCAGCACGGGCATCGGCATCATGTGGCGCGGTGGGAATTACAGCAAGCCCGGACGGCTTCGCGCGTGTGCCCGTGTTGGGTATTTTATCAGAGGAGCTGAGGGGAACACGCAGTAGGGTTGTCGAGACCAAGTGCACGATCAAGCCGTCCTGGTTCAATGGTTTTCTGCCACAATTTAGACAACATGGAAACATGTCAACCGCGGACAGACGATAACCGTGGTCAACCACCTGTTGACATCCCTGTGTTGAATCTGCACAGGAGTCACCTGTCGCTTGGCATATGCCCTGCACAGCGTGTTCCACGACCGATTTTTCCGAGTTGAAAAGCGCTCTTGACAATCTTGGACGGCCGATGACGTAACGTTGTGCTTTATCTAGGATATATATACATCTCTAGTTAGTGCCAGCTTTTCCTCTTGAAAAAGGTCGTGGTCCAGTAGGCGGTTTTGCAAGAGACACCTCCCCGAGACGCGTGGGGACAACAAATACCATAACCGTAGTCCTAAGGAGCATGAAAAACTAACGCACGGACAGGGCGGCCTCGGTCACAAGCGATACCGTATATACGAGACTCGTTTTCTGTGGTTGTCGGTCAACTATCTTGCGACAAAGGGGCTTCTAGACGATACGTAACAGTGACCTCCCTGTCAAAAAACAAGTCAAGTCGACAATTCTGTCCCCGCAGGAAATCAGTAGCGTTTGAAAAGATATGCAAATGATGAGGTATACCCACAAGCATTCTCACTGCCAATGGAGGCATTACCACAAGTCATTAATGGTCGCAGAGAGGACACCAGCCGAGAGATTGCTAAGTCGTATTACCAGCTAATACAGACTAGTCCCACTTTTTACTCGCAAACAAGTACGGAAACAAATGATAAGAAGTGTGTCTGTGACTAGGGAAAGGTGGCCCGTTTACCCATATGACCCGTCCACAGTTGGGCTGTGTCATCTCACGGAGAAAGTTATTACCATGTCCTAACGTCAACATATGGCACGCATAGCTATCCGATGCAGTCTAAGCTCTTACCGGTCAACTTGTGAATATTTGGCATAATCTAATATTGATGTTGACGCTAGCGTTGGCTTGCTGGGTGGGGTTTGGCCGGAGACGACTCTTGCTACAATTGTATCAAAGGGGCGCCCCAAGAGTAATGAAGAATATTTCAATCAGCTATGTGCCGATTTTGCAGACGCCTTGCCAATCCTCCATGGTCTGTGTAACCTCATGTCGAAGGCAGGGATTTGTCTCACATCTTGGATCTATTGTCTGCAAGGCAGGCGTGCTGGAACTTCTAGTAGCCTCGAGGAAACGAGTTGACAAAAGCAGACTGCCCTACATCGCCTGAGGTTCGGCACCCATTTTATTTTCCGCATTGCTGATAACTCTCTGCTCTACCTCCTCCTCCTCCTTCCTCAACTTAGGCCCGTTCGACGTTCAATACAACTTAAACTAGTGCAACATATGACACGTGACGTCATGGGAGATGTCCGATAAGAACCTGTAGATATGATGAGATAAAATAGGAGATAGTTCCGGTAGTCTATGCGTTGCACCACCTGCACCTCCTGTGCTAACCTTGAGTCTTACTACTTCTGCATCCATCGCTTCCTATGCTCAAATGCAGATGAATATTTTCCTCGATAATAATTCCATACCGGCAGCGAGAGTTTCACGATTGCCAGACGCTCTTTTCGAGCAGCGGCTACAAACCGTGGGCGCTGGTCTTCGTCCAGCCCCATGTCAGTAGCTACTAGAAGGCCAGGTAGGGCTTTGCCACCTTCGTGATTCACTCTTGCGCCATGGCTGAGGAGCATCTCCACAACTTGCGTATCTCCGCGGGCAGCAGCAAGAGAAATCGCAGTCCAACCCTCAGTATCGACACAATCAATGTCGGCCGCATAAGAGAGAAGGAGCTGCACCACTTGATTACGGCCATTGAGAATCGCTTCCATGAGCGGCGTTGTGCCGTTCTTTGCAGAATGGTTAGGGGCCGCCTCATGGTCCAGAAGAGTTTGTACGATGCTGAGAAATCCGTTTCTGGCTGCCATGTACAGGGCAGTCCGGCCAGAAAGTTGGTCTCCGACGTTCACAGCTGCACCCTTGTCAAGGAGGATCTTTACGGTTTCTTCTCGGCCACAGTCCGCCGCAATAATGAGAGGTGTCGCTGGGTAGGTCATGCCAGCAACGTCACGGATGCCAAAGGCCTCACGGATGCTAAGGGCGTCACGGATGCTAAGGGCGTCACGGATGCTAAGGGCGTCACGGATGCCAGGATCGAACTCGAACAGGCTCGAATTTGTGGATTGGGGGCCTTGGTGGTCAATGACAGCTCCGAGGCGAAGAAGCAATTGCGTCATTCCGATATGACCACGCCGCGCTGCGAAGTGGAGGGCACTGTACCTGATGCAGTCGAGATTGTAGACGTTGGCTCCTGCGTTCAGGAGCAGCTGCATGGTTGCTGTGCATCCGCCACTAGCCGCACCTATAACAGCTCCGTCATGAACAGTCGCGCCGTTCTTGAGGAGCAGTTGAAAAAGGGGTAAATAACCGATAGCGCAAGCCCACGAGAGAGCCGTATTCCCTTCGAGATCCTGCATGTTGATGGTACCTCCTGCTCGACTGAGGAAGAGCCGAACGAGTTCCAGGTCCACGTCAATCCTCTTATCACGAGAGTATTGGTGTTCCAAGAATTTCGTGAGCGGCGTCCGTCCTTTTCCGTCCGCGGTCGGGCCTGCGCCCGCCTCAAGGAGGACGCGGATCATTCGTGTCTCGCTGGCGGAACATGCAATGGTGAGCGCAGTATCGCCGGATTTGTCTCGTGGGGCAATGTTGGCCCCGTGTTGGAGCAGCAGCCGTGCAGCCTCGGCCGCACCGCACCACGCTGCCTCCATCAGCGGAGTACGTTCATATACGCCCGTGGCGTTGGGGTCTGCGCCCGACTTGAGCAGCATCTCTAGAATCTTGTCATACTTGTTACGAACAGCTGCCGTTATCACAGGCTGGCCGTTACGGTCCCGAGTATTGCAATCGGCTCGTAGGTCCAGCAGCTGCTGCACCGCCACCGTATATCCGTGCTGCATAGCCCAGTACAGCGCGGTGACCCCGAAATCGTCTCTCAGTTCTAGGCCCACTGCTGGATCCTTTGACAAAAGCTCAATGACAGGCGCAAGGCCCAACATGATCGCTACTCTCAGTGGCGATAGTGTCTGCACTGGGATGCCAGAATCATCATCGCTCTTAGAATCAGTGGAAGCAAAGGTCTGCGCAAGGTCCTTGCAAAGCTGTGCCGCTTTCTGTATCAGTTCTATACCGCCGCCTTGTTGACTTTCCAGGATGTGCGAAGCCCATTGCTTGAAGGCGTAACGTTCAAAGAAACCCGCTCGATATTTTCCACCTTCGTAATTATACCGACGGGCCTCGTAATGCGGCACCACAGAGGGCTTCCTGCCACGAAAAGACCATAATGGGCAGCCTTGAAGGGAGAAGTAATGTAGGCAAATCTGGGCCATGACCAGTTCCGCTTCTGCCACTATAATCGAGCCTTTCCACAAAATGCCTTCTCCCATCATGGTGGTGGGTGGCTCAAGCAGAAACTCCCTCGCCGTCTGATGAAGAAAATATACCTTTTTGTCGACAACAATGACGAAAAGGCCGCACAACCCGTTGAGAGTATGACGCATCTGGGCTTCCGAGAGGACTTCCAGGTCTTCTACGTTGCGAATCTCCGGAGTGAGGCTCCAAGCTTCCGCTAGCTGCAGCAGGTTCAGAGGCTCCTTTGCAGCCACTATAATGGACAACATCCTCCTAACCTTGTCCCTCTGCCTCTGGCCTCCTCGGTCAAGGATCCTTTCGTAAGCTTCGTCGACGCTCCGTGGTAGCCTCCGCACCGTCTCGCGGAGCGATTTGCTAGTTGTCTCGCATATTTTGTCGATCTCGTCGAGGACTAGATAAGCCCATAAATAAGTCTTGTGTTTGACTCTTGTGAGTTCTCGACGTAGTAGCTCTTCTTGCTTTGAGTCGAGATGTAGATAATCTCTAGCGCTATGAAGCTTGTGGGCTATCACAAGATCAATCTCGCCTGAGATCTCGTCCACTACCATGTCATTCTCCGCAGAGAGATGAATCTCGGAAGCGACTGTATGAAACCCTTTTTGAATATCATTGTACAGACGGCTCGACACAAGAATCTTGGGCCCTGTAGTGACTGCCTCGCTACTCCACTCCACCAGAAGTTGCATAAACACACGGCGATCGGCCGTGTGACATTCGTCGAGTGCATCAAGTACAAGCACAATGTTGCCCTTGGTCGCGACGCGTGCTACGTCGACAATGACGTCCCACAAATTTCTAGTGGAAGACAGCAGCTGCTGATCCTGCTCAAACCTCTGGATAACCTTGTCTGTGAGAAGTTCAGGTCTCTGCTGGAATAGCTGGTGGAGCAGGCACCGTAGTGCGCTGTCCACAGACTTCTGATCCTCAAAGTCGTCTTTGAAGAAGAAGTAACATACTGCCGTGTTGGGCGCGACCAACACAGTATCTACGAGGTGCTTGAGCAGGACCGACTTTCCGCATCCTGGATACGCCGTCACCCACAGAATGCCGCTCGACTTGGCACTATGCCACTCACGAAACTTGGGATGATTTGTGAACCATCTGCAGGTGCCCGCTACTCTCCGGATTCCTGTCCTTACGATCCCTGTAGGGAATCGTCGGTAATCCGCCGAGCACCCTATCACGCCTGCGTTCGGACTCTAAAAATGCCAAACTACCGAGTTCAGCCGACTTCATCTTCAGGTACAATTGGCGTACTTCAGCGTTCTCGTGATTCGTTAGATCCCGTCTTGCTTTAGAGTGTACCTTGTCGAACAGAATGCTGAGATCTTTCTCGGAGAGCTCGTCACGCCGGTCCTCGATTTCTCGTCTCCCGCTCCTGTATGCTGCCTCGTATTCCCTGATAGCTGCGTGTTTCTGCGTGTGCACTACGCGCAGCAGCTTGAAGAACCTGTCGTGGAGTGCTGCTTCTGCCGAGGCCGCGTCCACATTGAGTTGGAGGTTCGTTGGCTGCGAAAACCGCAGGTAGTCGATGATGTCTCTGTCAAAGGACACCAACACGACTCCGTGCGATTGCGGAGTGTACTTGTGACGCAACTCGAGAAATCCGAGCTCAGTGAGCGCGTGATGGAACCCAGGCTGATCCGCCGCAGCTACCAGGACATGGTTGAGAATACTCTGCCGCAGCTTGTCGAGCGTTGCCCCTGTGGCTGTGCACTCGTCGTACACACTTCTGACTGCATCGAGATAGCCATTCGTGAATGCATGCTGGCAGTAGCTCTTTAGACGGGGCGACCCGCACACGATGACTGTGTTAACGGTGCTGATGCCAGTCGCCCCGTCATCTCGGTCTGCTCTGCCAACTCGTGGAAGTAAACAGAACTGGTTCTCCAGGATGTCGCGGCAGGCTGACTCCCCGCTGCCCAGCCGCGCCTCATGCCAAAATAGTGCCTCCGGGTTCTGGTCGGACAGCGTGCGACTGCGCACCCTGCGCAGCCACGCGATGAACTTCTTGACGATGTCGCTGTAGGCCGGGCCGAGTTCGTCCCCTCGCTGTCGGCGTCGTGGGCGTATACGACGAAACCGGTCGGTTCTGACGGCACGGAGAACGCGTCAATGTCGGCGAGGGCGTCGAGCGTGGCCAAGAAGAGCCGTTCGGTCGCTGTGATCACTTTCTGGTTAGTCACGATCCGTGAGTCTCCTCCAAAGTCGTGGATACTGACCGTCGTCCTGAGACAAGGTCGCCATTCTGTCCTCAGCACCGAGTTCTCAGCCCAAGGCTCGAGCTTTGCGAGAGGGAAAAGAGAGGGGTAGAGGAAAGGCTGCGGCTGACGCTGTGAAATGCTGCACTCAACTGGAAGCAGTACCCGATTGATACGTACTTTGGCAACAGAGTTCCGTCAACCAGTTAGAAAAGATTGATGGTCATAATAGTGGAACCTTGAGAGCAGAACCAACGCACAAAACTTATGAATGCACCACAAAGGGTGCTTGCACTTTGAAGATGATTGGCAGATTGCACGACAAAACTCAAATACGGACATTTTGCTCCTGTACACAATGACCTAATTTGATTGCGAGGGCCGCGTTCTGTTTTTATTCTTGCGCGTAATCGTAAGTGACGACGACGTTTCCGAGCACATAAAGCACAGAGATGAGGCTATAATAGTGAAAACTTATAGTTGCCATTTTGGATGAAAGGAGAGTTATAAGTGAATGACAGTGAGCTCTGCTATGCTATTGATATGCGCGCAGGGAGCTCTAGAGTGACTGCTTAGGTACCAGGGAAATACTCATCCCTGTCCTTTGGTGCTCCACGCGACATCGTAACTATCAAGTGCTTCCGCCAACCACGCCGCCTGCCGCGGTACTTCCAAACACGCCCATCCCACATACGACAACCGACAACACTTGCTGGCGATCAATCCTCTTCCAATAGAACCCCTGCAGTCCTCGCGTGCGACGAGGAGTTGTCTGTATAGCTAAGCGCTTTACTTGCCAGCACGGTAGGTGTTCCACATGGTGAACATGCGGGTTTTTTGACCGGGCTAGAGGATTATCTGTTAGCGAAACATCACCACAAGGCTCTAGGGGATATAAAGAAAAGGCTACAATACTGTGAAGCTCTCATAGCAACTGTCCCAAGAGTAGTCCATGTAGTTGTGAACGGGGTCGAAGCCTGGGTCGTTAGGGCATGAGTCGCGGGCGGCAGGACAGTCACGGCCCGTAGAGTTCGAGGCCGGGGTGTCGGCGACCAAATCACCAGAGCCGGTACAGCCGCCCTCAAAGGTATGTAGCAGGCCGAACCAATGGCCAACCTCGTGGGTGAGGGTCTTTCCCAGGTTGTATCGTGTGGAGCTGCCGCCAGGGAGAGTACTGTAGAGAATAGCGCAGCCGTCGGTAATAAGGTTCTTGGGGCTGACCGTAGTGGGATAGGTGCACTTGCCCAGCAGACCAGGCATAGCTTGTTCGATGTATACGTTCAGAGCCGAGTAGGAACCCTTATGCAGAGCGGTCCTCATAGCAACCGGATCACCGTCGTTAGCCCAGGTCGCGTTAATAGTACGGTCAGTACCCCGGAGGTTAAAGTGAATGCCGTGAGGGGCAAAGTCGTTATTAAGAACGGCGACCTGCTGAGCCAGCTGGCTATCGGGGACATTACCCTGGGTGAGGGCGGTACCCGAGGTAACGACGTGAAGGTAGAGGTCGACCTCAATGGCGGCCTGGACAGACACACTACCCTTCGCAGCCGCGATGGACTTGTAGGCAGCTAGGATCTCCTTGGACGGTCCATCTGCACCGCAGCCAAAGTGTTCCTCGGGGGCAGGGCGAGCAAGGGCACCGACGGCTGAGAGGACAGCGATGGTAGCAACGGAGAATTTGACCATGATGATGATTGTAGGTAATCGTAATAGAGGCGTAACGGGACTTTGAACTCAGTTGAAGGAATAGGAGAGCGAGTATCGAGGCGACTAGAGAACTCAGGATGAGGTGAGGTGAGAAGAGAAGTTCCAGGGAAAGCAGGTAACCGCCCAAGACCTTTATATAAATTTTAGAGGATGTTGATCCAGGATCGATTATAAGTCGATCTCTATGAGTCTTCGTCTTGTTGCGTGGGTAACTCTTGTCAATGTGGCACTGGTTCCCCCGTACGTTCTGCGTAACTGAATCTGACACTTGCAGCTCTAGTGGACAGTGACAGGTCAGGATCGCCAGGCCCTTTGTTAGCGACAACCTGTCGTTTGCCCCGTGATTGTTGAAAAGAAACTCTTCCAAATTCGAGCATGTGACTGCTTCGCCAAGCTCGCCGTCGAGACAGGTCGTTGTCCGGCAGCTAAAGCCAAGCCAATATACAAACACCACGGGAAGGGCCGTCCCGCGCGGGCAGCACATCGAGGGGTAGAGACATGATGCCGCCTGTCCCAGCCGGAGACTTCTCGACATGGCTTGCCTTGGCGCACAGCCTTAAAGCCACGAATTCCGCAACGGGAAGCTTGCCTGGCGCGCTCTATACTGCCGGGTACTTGTTAGAAAGGAATGCGGAATTTCTGTTTTTGGCATGCTGGAGACTATAAGCGTCATATATGTGTCGCCCACTGATTCCTTGACTACAAGCTTGCTACTGTGGATAATGCTGTTATTCGCGTCCCACGGGCAAAAGCGCCGTGACCGATGGTCGCGGTCGAAACCAATCGTGGTTGGCAGCCTTGGCTGGTTCCAAGTCCTTCGCAAGTAAGCCCTATATTAACTGAGTAAATCGAATGGACGTGACCTATGAAGCCTAGGCTGCTCGTAATGTCACCTTGTCCAAGCTCTGCCACATACATCTACGTTGCAAAATGACCTCCCATCTCGAGACAGGTCGTGCAGAGTTACTGGGCTCGCGGCTAACGGCACTCATGTGCCAACAAGCACTTTGGGTAAGACACGGGCGAAAGCGTGGCTGGTGTAGCCGAAGCACCCATCAAGGCAGACACTTGAAGGCTCGCCTTGGCACTTACGAATTTCCCAACCTGCAAAGAACTTTTTGGTTGTGGCGCTAACTGAGCTGCTTTGATTGCACATGGCCTTCCCACACATCCCCCGACCAACTGTTATTCGTTGGCGAGTTATCGAGCATAGACAGTGGCCGAGCTCGTCAGCTGTAGAAGAACACGCCTCTCGTTCTCCGCCTGCTACATTCGACATTGCGCCGCCTTGGCGCTACTAATATTTCAAGAGTCGCTGCCTAAAACCAGAACTCAGCTCCGGCACCCAGCGCCACATAGAGAGACATTGGTCGCGCGTGGCGGGCTGAGTCCCCACAAGTCGTGCTTCCTGCACGGCATATCCAAGGAACGTGCACGCCACAAATTTGACAACTAACGTCGTCCGAATCAGATCGTGATTTCGATCATCCCAGTGCGCAAGAACTCGACCAAAACCTAGGCCCGCGGATTAAGAAGGGCTTAGACCCTCCCGAGTCATTTCTCCCATGAGCTATACTAGAGCCACGATAATCGATAGGATCGGGTCATAGGCAGCCTATAGCTGTGAGAAGCTTCTAACCTATGACGAAATATCTGCCACGAGTATTCGACAACATATACACCCTCTTCGCGTCCGCCGTTGATTCGAACGTTGAGCAGGGGAACAATCGTGGGCATCATGTCTGTTCATTGCCAAGACGGCGCGTCAGACGACAAAAGCCGAGCTGCGTCCACGCGAGGTCCTATGCTAAGCTATTGGTCCGATGCTCTATACGTTGCGCCGATCTCCCGCTCTGCAGGACGGTTTCGCCAAGACAGTCCAGACTAGGCGAAAAAGGGGCGGACCCGAGACACGCCTCGTACGACGGTTGCTTTAATTGCTCTAGGTCTTGCCGTGGGGTATGGAATACTCTAGGATAATTGGTTGAGCTAGCAAGACCCGCGAAGCTGCGTCAAGAATCGAGGAGCTGCGCGTTGCTACAGTATGTGCACCACAACACGTGAGTAGTTGACATGATAAACGACAGTTGTTAAAATATTGCACTGCATAAATACAACGAAGCGGGCTGAATGCACGCATGCAGGAATGCACAGTATGCTTATGTACTAGAAGCAGAATAAGGAACCTGATGCGGGAGGGAACTGCAGGCGTGGGCGCTTCCTTGCACTTTACAAGACATTAATGCATCGATTCAATCATTAATTGCAGCAGCCACTCCTTTGTCCTCCAGCATCAATCCAAGTGTGATTGTGTTTACTCAAATTGTAACTCAACTAGAGACAACAAAGCCTTACTCTGTGCATGCATTGTGCCACTCCCGGTACATGGCAAATATAGCTGCCGCTTCCTCGATAGGAACATCTGCCACCTTGGAAGGCTATTGTTCTTCCCACAAGGAGCTTATTGTCATGTTACAGAACAACTGGTACTCGGGAAACTGATCAGACTTTTACCAATCTGTGGAGGTTTGGCAGAACAGTGATGTATATATATAAATAAAGTCCCCTGATCTTAGGAGAGATCTGTCTACATACAAAAAGTGATCGGGGCTCTATTTATGCACAGATGCCTGACCACCAGCGATCCCTTTCGTCTGTCACTGAGACATCCCGAAGAATGACTCGTGCCTTTATTTGCCCCTTCCGGGTCGAGTCATGCGCGTGCTTCATTCATAAAAAATAAGTGCTCATGGTTATGCATTGATCCTGTTTGTGCGTGACACAATCAATCACGCCCAAGACCCGGTATAACCCAGGCCGCCCTGACACTATTATGTTGGTCACGGCATATCTGCCAAAATGGGCCCGGCATTGAAACGCGGGCATTTTGGGTTTTTGTATGAAGATGGCCCCGGGGTGGCCACTGACAAAGACCTGCAGAAGAAGATAGAGTACCTCCCTTCCAAAGCCACCATCATTCATGTCGTCAGTAAGCCCTGAAGCCAGGCTACCGGCAGATTTTCAAGAGAAACTATGTTAGCGAGGCTTCGAAGGCGTTGAAAAGCTTGATCTTCATCGGTTACTTTAAGCAGTTGGAGAGACGAGTGGCGAGATATAGGGGGATAACCATTCATGCAGTACTAACGAGTGGGGCACAATTACAGAGTGAAGCTCTCGCGCGTGCAATTTTAATACTCATACTGGTGAATCAGGAACCAGTACAGATCAGTGGCATTCTGGATAAAGGCTACGACTACTACTGCCGCTGATGATGATATCCTGTTGATTGCCTTTTTGCGTACATTTCACAGGACGGAGAAGGGACCCGGAGTGGACCCGGCGGTAGAGGGCTCTGGCCGAGAGCAGCTCGGCGCTCCGAGGCCCACCAGCCGGGATCTCAAACCGTTCCAGCCAAACCTGACCGAGTACAAGCTGCCATATATACATCCTGACCGACATTGGTCATCAAAGCTCGCCTAGCGTGGCCATCTTCCTGTTAGGTCATCGTGCAACTCGGCAGCGGCGGCAGCGGCGGCGGCGGCAACCCGGTCGGGGTAGGTCCGACAACGGTGCCGGCGAATCCCTGCCGCGTGCTGATAACGACTTACGCAATCAGCCGGGGCAGCGCCCGACCCCGGACCATTGGCTGCTAGACTGTAATCGACAGAGCAGTAGTGCCCCCGTCATCGGCAAGCTCCCGCCGGTCCGCCCCCGGCTCTCCGGGCTTTTTCCCAGTTTTATCTGGGGCTAATGCTCCTGTCATATCCTGCTGGGGCACTTGCCGAGGGTGGCTGATTTTTCTTGTCCCTATCCCTTTCCCCATCTTTGCCAAGCTGGCGGACGCCGACGAGCTCCACGGGGAATAACAACAAGCGTCAGCACAGTTCCGGACAGTGACGCAAGAGGCCCTGCGGATCACAGACTGGCCTGCACGGCGCCAATTGAGCAGCTGTCATGAAGCCGGACAACAATGGCCAAAGTCGGGCCTCGTCTTCCGGTGACGATGGCAACAACGACGACAATTCCCACAGTACAGCCGAAATAACAACAATAACAACAACACAACATGACACTACGAAGCACGACACTACAGCCCCGGCCATGGACGGCATAACAAACACCACCAACGCCAACAATGTAGACCTCGAGGCTGCTCGCAAGCAGCAAGATGACTACCCGCCTCTGACTCCCACAGGCCTCGCAAGTCCAGACGGACTCGAGATGCTCGCCCGCGAGCCCACCCGCGGCAGCCACCACACGCAGCTCTCTCGCGACTCCCACCATGGCGACTCAAACTCGGACTCGGACAGCGATGCCCACCACTCCTCGGCCGGCTCCCATCACGACAACGACCAGATCCGTCCTGCGGCGCTGTCCCGTGCCTCGTCTGCAGCCACCAACACCCCAGGCACAACATCAACCCCGTCCCCAGCGCTGGCCCGGATAACATCCGTCATCGAGGTCCCCGACGACTTCTACGACACGCACACCCGACGCCGCAAGATCACACTCGTCTGCTTCTGCTCCTTCTGCGCCTTCTTGTCGCCAATATCTAGCACGGCCAACCTTTCCGCCACGCCCGAGATTGCCAGCGAGTTCGACACGACGGGCAGCATCATCAACATCTCCAACGCACTGTACTTGCTCTTCATGGGCATCAGTCCCATGTTCGTCGGCCCGCTGAGCCAGGTGTTCGGGCGGAGGATGGTCAACATCGTCTCGGCTTGGGGCTTCCTGGCATCTTCCATTGGCTCCGCGCTCTCCCCCAACATCGTCTGCTTCTTCATCATGCGTCTGATCGGCGCCATCTTCGGCACTGCCTTCATCCTAGCGGGCAACGCCGTGATAAGCGACATCTACCGCCCCATCGAGCGCGGCACCGCCACCGGCTTCCTGCTCATCGGAATGCTCGTCGGCCCGGCCTTCGGCCCTTTCATCGGCGGCGTCATCGTCACCTACACCTCCTGGCGCGTCATCTTCTGGCTCCAGACTGGTCTCGCCGGCTTGGCGCTGGTGGGCAGCTATCTGGTCCTCGTGGAGACAATCTACCACCTCCGCTGGCACGACCTCGCTGGCTTCCCCGCCAAGCAACGCGCCAGGGTTCTATGCGGCATGGTGAACCCGCTCAGGGTGGTCAGGCTGTGGCGGTACCCCAACGTCACCCTCGCTGGGCTGGCTAGCGCCGCGTTGCTATGGAACATGTATGGCTTGCTAGCGCCGATTCGGTATACCTTGAACCCGAGGTACAATCTGACCACGCCAATGCAGGGAGGGTTCTTCTACTTGGCACCAGGCGTGGGGTATCTGACCGGTACTTTCGTCGGGGGACGCTGGGCGGATTGGATGGTCAGGAGGTGGATCAAGAAGAGAGGCGGAGAGCGGGTCGCTGAGGACAGGCTGAGAGCTGCTGTGCCGTTCTTGGTAGTTGTGGCCGCGTGTATCGTGGTATACGGCTGGACTGTAGAGTATGACAAGGGAGGAATCCCGTTGACGGTGGTGGTCATGTTTCTGCAGGGTGTCGCCCAGCTGCTCTGCTTTCCTGCTTTAAATGTCTACTGTCTGGATGTCAGTCCTGGGCGTAGTGCGGAGTTGATAGCCGCTAACTACGCGATGAGGTACTTTGCGGGCACCGTGAGTATCGCGGTGGTTTTGCCGGCGATTCAAACGATCGGAGTAGGGTGGTACTCTACTATTTCGGCGCTCTTGCTTGTGCTGGCTTCTGGGGGGTTGATTGTTACGGTAAAGAAGGGACGGGCGATGCGAGAAAATATTGATGAGAAGTTGAGGGTGGAGAGGGAGGCGGAAAGGGAGAGGAAGAGGTTAAAGCATGCAGTGGCAGAGGCAGAAGTTAAAGGTGTACGAGCCGAGGAGACGGGCAAAGCGGGATAAATAGTATATAATGAAGACGAAGAGAGCAAGAAAACAGATAGTAGTAATATCCGGTCAAAGTTAGAGCCTCCCGTACGACGTGTAGTGTTGGTGTAATAGTAGTAGCAGTGTACGTCCCGCATACTCAGTAGAGTTGGTGCTCTATTCGGCTCTCTAAGCTGAGCTGACAATATATACTGTAAAAAGAATCCTTTCTTCCACGTACGACCATAGAATCGAGAAAGCTGAGGGTCCCGTCCGCTCCCCTGTACATAAGCTCGATATCGCCGGATCAGTAGTTGGGTCGGTGACGACCAGCGAATCCCCGGTGTTGTACGTTTTGCATTTTTGCATGGGTCGACACCTGACGATGAGCTTTCACTGGACGATGGGCTGACAGCATCGAGGGGGACTGGGTGGATTGAATCGACAATGTATCCAGTCCATACGACGAGGCACCCGAAAGGTATCGAGCTGCATTGGTCGCATTGCTGCTCCGCGTGCTTCCCTATGATGCAGTTCTGCACGTTGCTCGGGTCACAGCATGCACGGGCCACTATCTGCGAGTGGGTCGCGAAGAGTTGGGCCAGAGACTGAACCTTGTCGGTTGGGTGGGGGGGGGGCATCATCAGGCCGCCAAGAGAAGCCATGAAATACGGCAAAGCCTCCGTTGTCTGCCTTTTCGAGATCACTAGCCCCGTCGACCGTAATGGCACCCAAGTACGAGTACACTTGTCTCGAGAGACCCGGCACTATACGCATCATTCATCTCGAGCCTGGCAGCGGCGATGACCTCATCAGTTGTACCCTTGAGAACGTGCCCTTGGGCGAGGGTGTTGAATACGAAGCACTGTCCTACGCCTGGGGAGACCCCAACGACCGGCAAACAATCAAGTGTCATGGCAGAGACCTCGACATCACCACCAGTCTGTTCAAAGCCCTCCAGCAGTTGCGTCGAGCAAATGAGAGCCGTATACTTTGGGCGGATGCTATCTGCATCAACCAGCAGGACACGGCGGAGAAGAGCAAGCAGGTCCAGTTGATGTCGCAAATCTACTCGCAGCCGCAGAGGATCCTCATCTGGCTCGGCGACGACATGGAAGGTATGGAGGGTGTACAAGAATCTCTCCAGACAGTGCTTTGCATGGTCCCGCCGGTCAATTTCGATGCGGACTCTATAAGAGAGTGCTCATTGCGGTTTTGTCGCGAGACAGCAGTACGTATCGACGCTCCTGAAAAGTCCTCTGATGAAATATCTCAGACGTAGCAACGGGCATATCCAACCAAGACTAATATCGGGCAGAGGCTTACAAGAGAAGGCCGAAGCAGCGAGACTCTCTCACACCACGACTGGAGACCAATAAACGCCCTCCTGGACAGACCGTGGTTCTCGCGCAAATGGATTGTGCAAGAGGTTGTGATGGCGCCCAATCATATAAAACGCGTAGTCATGTATGGTTCAATAGAGGTCGCCTGGGAGACACTGTCGACAATCGCTTATGCAATGTTCTCATATGGTCTCTTTCAACAGGCGACGAGTAGATCCCTGAGTAAGTCGTTTCACAAAGTCTGCTGTATTTTGAACTTTGGCTTGCTAAACTGTTTCACCAAACTCAGTATACGCCCCAGGTCCTTTTCCCTCGCACCAATTCTCCTCGACCACAATCCAGCCAACAATTGCCATAGTAAACGCTTATCTGGTTAGTCTCATTCAACATTTCACGACCGGCAATCTCTTCGACTGCGCCATGGCGACCTATGCATTTCATTGCACCGATTCTAGAGACCACATCTACGCCCTCCTAGGTTTAGCCCACCGAGGACCACACCCCATCACCATAGAGCCAGATTACAGCAAGTCCGTCGAACAAGTCCTGTTCGACTTCGCCAGATCCGTGTTGTTACAAGACCAGAACCCAAACCTTCTGGGCCTCGCGCCGAACAACGAGTCCGATATAACAGGTATGGATACGGGCAGAGCCAAGCTACCTAGCTGGGTCCCTGATTTAGTCTGCGGTGCGCTTGCGGCAAGTCTTGGGGGGTATTCAATCCGGGAAGCCGTCTTTCAAGCTGGCCTGCAAGTCTCATCACGAACGAAGACTGAAACCAAGGCTATCTATGAGGATGAGAGCACATGTCGCTTGCACGTGCAGGGATGCATAGTTGATATAGTGGAAGACATGGCGCTGTGTCCGTTCTTCACCAATGTTCCGGAGGATGAGGAAGTCGGACAGAACATGGTCCAGCGAAAGCGGGCAAATATTTGGTTTGACAATTGCTTGCGGGTTGCTTTCGGCAATCGCAATAGCGGTGACGAAGATCAACAAGGTGGGGCAACAAATGAACACAAAGACGACGACAGAGAGATCGCCACCGAGACAATCAGTCCCGATACCGAGGACGATATCAGTATCCAGAGCCTCTGGAACCGCCAAAGCCCAGATGCGAAACAAAAGTTCGCCCGCACCATGATGATGGGATATTGCGGCTTCTTCGACCCTCTCACTCAAGATACAGTGGAGGCTGTGATCGACTACATTGCCTATGTTTGCAACTACTTTGACGAAGACAACGTCCTCTCCAACGAGGCTTTTGAGAGAATGGTTGCCCATGGGGGCATGATAGAGCACAACATTTTCGGCGCATCGTTCACTCGCCGGTTTTGCATCAGTCAGAATGAGCGGTTTGGACAGGTTCGCAATAATACACAGAAGGGGGACCTGGTGTGTGTTGTGGTAGGAATGCAGGTGCCTGTGGTCATTCGACCTATTCATGGCAGTGACGACGTGCAGACGTACGAATTGATTGGGGATTGTTATCTTGAAGGGGTTATGCACGGGGAGGTTATGGATGATGGGAGATACGAGACTGTTGAGATTATCTTGGAGTGACTACCGTGTCGATAGTGTGGGATGATTGAATACTGTAAGGATAACGTCTGGCTTCTGACCTTGTTGCCTTCTTAAGCTTAGATCGTCATAAGGGTCCATGCAACCTTCGACGGAGGCATTACGAACCACTGTGGACTTATCCTCTAGAGCCAACTCACGTCTCTGCGCTATTGTTATTAGTACATCGCTCACGACTCCCATTCTCTCACCGAGATTCGACACAGAGAGTAGTGGAGTGTCATCATGAATGCGTCTGTGGTAGCTGCTTATTTGCGAAGGTATATATTTATATATATATCGGCAGTCAGGTTCAATCTCAAGACCTCAAACCACTAGGTGTGGTCCCCGCATCGGGCTCAATTCCGATGCGTTCCTAATCATAGGAGCAAGTCGCCACTCTTTTTTTATTATTTTTTGTGACAATTTACCACTGAGGCGAAATGAAACTACTCCACTCTGTGGCAGGCTCAGAACACAGAACAGCCAGGGATCTAGAGACGCTAGTAGGTCTGGACTCCACCGGAGTACGCGGCAACTGATCGGCAATTGAAAGGTGGCTGGCCGGTAACTGACCGGCAATTGATAACGCTCCTCCCATCTGTGACCGAACTCTAAAGTCCAACGACATCTCGGGGGTCATGACTAGTGTTCCCCACAGCCCGACCCATGATATGGTTTATGGGGTCCCCGCAATGGCCTAACCGGCCCATGGGGTTTTGACTTTTTGTACATGATTCCCCCGAATCCTGCTCGCTCACCGCTCGGTCGGATCCTTCCTTGCCATGCATTAACCTTGTCCCACCACCTGCCGGTTTCTTATATATTGACTCCCCAGAGTCCGCTTCACCATTGGTCAGAGTATCTCGGTTCAGACTGTCTGGCACTTCAAAGTCATTCTGTCCTCGGTCGTTCGGCACATCGCTGGGTTCCCCCGGAAGGATCAGTCACTCGATATCTGGATCGCGAAGTAGGATACACACAGAATCAGTCGATAACACTATACAAACCATGGGTGCGACCGAACTTCAAGGTCGGTCGCTCATCCTGACCGTCAGCGTCTTGACTTCCTTGGGCTTCATGCTCATTGGTTTCGACAATGGTCTCATGGGAGGACTCGGTATGTCAAGCTCATTTCTCTATCTCGGCTTAACGATGAAGTCGATGACTAACACGACGACCATGAAACAGTCGGCACGCCTGCCTTCAACGCAACGTTCGACACTCCTGACGCTAGCATGATTGGTGTAATCGTCGCGATTTTCGAGAGTACGTGACCGCGTTCCTCTCCTGCATGGTGTCAACTACTGACGTCAGCTACTACACAGTTGGTTGTTTCTTTGGATCGTTAGGCTCGGCTCTCTTTGGCGAGAAGCTTGGTCGCCGCCGGTCTGTTATGGTTGGAGCTTGGATCATGATCCTCGGTGCTGTTCTTCAGGCATCAGCATTTGGTCGTGCTCAGCTCATTGTCGGTCGTATCGTGTCTGGTGTTGGTCTTGGTGTCATCAACTCTACCGTCCCCGTCCTACAGGCCGAGTTCAGTCCCAAGTCCAGCCGTGGAATCTGTAAGTCAAGATTCCTCATTCATCCCTATAACACCCTGTCGTAAACTAACACCCGCTCCTCAAGATGTGTGCGCTCAGCTTTCCACGCTGAACTTTGGTATCTTTCTCGTCTACTGGATCGACTACGCCTTCTCCTCTCACACGGCCAGCTACGCCTGGAGAGTGCCGGTTATCCTGCAATGTTTCTGCATCATCCCCATGCTCGTCATCGTCATGTTCATTCCCGAGACGCCTCGCTGGCTGGCCGCACACGACCGCCCTGACGAGAGTCTCCAAGTCTTGGCACGCATCCACGCCACCTCTACTGATGATGTCGAGGTTCGCCATATGCACAGCGTCATCACTCAGGCCGTTGCTATCGAGGCATCTATTGACTCCGGGTCGTGGAAGGATCTCCTCAAGAACGACAGCATCAAGTCTCAGCGAAGACTGCTGATTGCTTGTGCTATCCAGAGTTTCCAGCAGCTCGGTGGCATTAATGCTATCATCTGTAAGTTTCTCTTTACGGAAGCCACATGCCTCTAGAATGATAAGCATGTCTGTAGCATTCATTTGAGACTAACCCAGGTATTCCAGACTACACAAGCACTCTCTTCCAGCACAGCATCGGTTTCAGCCCTCACATGTCGTCTCTCATGTCTGGCTTCCTACAGACTTGGTTCTTCGTGGCTTCCTTCATCCCTTGGTTCCTGATTGACCGCATTGGAAGACGACCACTGGTACGCACAGCGTATTTTGCCTATCTTGTCGAGAATCATCCTGCTAACATTAATATCTTCAAAGCTTCTTTCCATGATCAGCGTCATGGCAGCCGTCATGGCCGTTCAAGCCGGGCTCATCTACCAGGTCCAGAACAATACTGCCATTGCGTACTCCGCGGGTATTGGTGCCGCGGCGATGCTCTTCATCTTCGAGGGTGCTTTCACCATTGGCTTCCAGGCGACAGTCTGGGTGTACCCGTAAGTTTTTCTTCGACATCGTGCGAGTCTGCCCTTTAGTTTGTACAGCCGCTAACTGTCCATGAAGGTCCGAGATCCTCCCGCTGCGTCTACGCCAAAAGGGCTCTGCCATCTCCACTGCCATGAATTGGATCTTCAACTACGTAAGTCAAAACCCAGCTTTTATTCATAGGTCGAATATCCAACTCACAAGAAACGCGCTAGATGATCGTCCAAGTTGCACCGATCGCTATCGATAACATCGGATGGAAGACATACATCATCTTTGCGGTGCTGAACGCCACGTGGGTGCCGATCATCTACCTATTCTTCCCAGAGACCAAGGGTCTTGAGCTCGAGGACGTGGACCGTCTCTTTGCAGGCGAAGAGCTGCTGGACAGGATGGACGAGAAGCCTGCGTCGAGCGCAGATGTGGTGGAGCACGCTCATGATAAGGAGGTTGTCTGAAAGGGACAAGCGACCACATATACTGTACAGGATGACGTCTTGTTTCCAGTTTCTGCATAAGCAGAAAGATGCTAGCGGAAGAGATGACTGTGCTGTTTCAGCCTATGTAAATCGAAAGTATTTGACCAGCGAACTATACTGTACACCTACGTCTATGATGTCACTACCCCGACTGCTATG
This sequence comes from Microdochium paspali, assembly GCA_031142775.1. Taxonomy (NCBI): domain Eukaryota; kingdom Fungi; phylum Ascomycota; class Sordariomycetes; order Xylariales; family Microdochiaceae; genus Microdochium; species Microdochium paspali. The sequence goes on from JAVBIV010000013.1 coordinate 221,036, forward strand.
AGCCGATAGAGCATTCTTGAATAGCCTTGGGGCCTGAGAGTTCATCTGGACATATGCCGTATATAAGTACTAGATCGAAGGTTACTAAAGAGTTGTCGACATCGATGTATAGTAAGTGTAGTAGTATAGAGGTTTAAGTATGGTTGATAGTCGTAGAATGCCTGCAGTTAACCTTATGCAGTGGTCACTCAAGCTGGTGTCATTACACTAGTGATACAACTACTGTTTGACCAAGGTGTCCATCATACGGTGCTCAAGCTGCGGGTTCTGAAGACTCCATCCTCTCGGATCACATCAGCTCCTTTTCTCGACTCTACAGACCTCATCGTGAGTAAACCCACTACCCCGTCCGCTCGCATCAATGCTCAATAGCCCGACCTTATCTGCTGTAGAGTTGAGACCCTACGTCGCGCACAAGGTATCACAAGGCAAGGTAACCGGGCCTTCCGTAACAAACTGGTCACAGGAGTCAAGCCTTGTCCTCCAAAGGTTATTGAATGAGTTCAGATCGGACCCGGGATCATCTAGCTCTGTAGGAATGACCGCCTCAAAAGGGTCAGACCTCGCAAGTGATTCCATCTTACCTTATCTCACGAGACTGACAGGTTGCACTGGCTCTCGACACTTGGTGCTTAACGCTCAGAGAGCTGTTGGCGCTCGGCATACATATCCCAGGCAAACCTTGGCCAGTTTAGTCAGAATTTAATAAAGCAGAGAGCATCGGCAAGGGAAAAGCATCGTTTCGTTGGTTCTTCCAGTTCCCAGATGATGTTGGATCGGCGTCTCGGCGGATGTGCTGAAAAAGCGGCAATTGAGGGCATAGCCGGGAAATTGAGTGGCTGCAACATCTTTCCAGCTGCGAGAGGCTTCATCCCAGTCCGTCGTCATCCATCGGCAATTCTGAGTTAGCGCGAATCGGCTATTGAGACTTGGACGGAAAGCAGTTGCCTAGCGCCAGCGGAAGCGGGCTGGAACTTGTTCAGCTCTCGCGCCATCGGACGTTGGACACTAGGTCGGCCTGCGCAGGGGGGTGATCCCTACTAGCACCATAGGCAAATGACCCGTTCATGCATGAGCAAGATCATGGAACCGAAGATCGGGTCGCGGCAAGCCACGTTCTCATGCATGTTGAACAACGGAGAGTGCATGTAGCTCGGCTGCTCAATCCACACAGCGAACATGTAGGACTGGCATCTGATCACAGTGCAAAGCAGGATGGCCTCCTCACTGAGCACCTTCTAGGTCTGCGCAGAAAGAGTAACCTTGCATCTTCGACAATGCCTCAACTCTCGAGCCGCTCATTCAGAATCGTCCGTATCCCCTTGCTAGCGAGGCTGGTGTCTATGTGACCACGGATAACACCTTTTCCTGGCCAGCCATCAGTCTGATGATTCGTTAATTGGCCGAGGCCATAAACGCACCAGCAAAGGATGCGGTCCCTCAATTGAGTATCGAAAGTGGTCGTCTACGAGAAGGTCGCTGCCCTCGAGATTTTCATGGCTATTGTTGGTATCGACTTCCGAGATAGCATCCTCATTGTGTCCAGGGAGTACTCTCAACAATGAATGGTCTATTTAAGATGGACATAGCACTACCATACAAGTGTCCGCCACATTCGCTTTCTTTCATGAACGTGAGCTCAATTCAGTCAACGATATGATCGTGCTTCCAGGGGGCAGCATCCGGTTCACAGATCCAATATTGAGCAAAAGCTTCGCCTCAAACTGTGAGCACCAAGCCTTGTCGATCGCCTCGATCCTGACGCTGGGTCAATCTGAGCAATGGCAGACGGATTTCGGCGTCCCACCAGCACCTACCTTAGCCCACAGGACAAAGCTAGATTGCGCCATACACTACCGCACGACTACTCTCTTCCACAGCGACGATATGGCCGAGGTTTTCACCAAGCTGAAGCAGCAAGGCTTCACTTTTCCGATGACACACGGCACATCCAACGACACAAATGACACGTCAGTGGGCAAGTGAGCTTGATTCGACACTGCGGCAGGTGTTGTCTGATGTTCTGGACGTCACCTTTCTGTTCAACAATGCGGACTGGTGTTAGACACACGTATGATGTGTCTAGGGAGTGGCAAAAGAAGAGACGGCTACGCGTAACGCACACATCATGCTGCAAGACTCCATCATATCCGCCGGCAGCAGGCTGGTACGATGGCATACTCTCGGCCAACCTTATGGGTTTCATCAGCTTGTCATTCTCAACAGGGACAGCAGCGGCGATCACAGAACTCATCTGCTGCCTACACCGCATTCCATGACCGCAAGAACGGCAGAATCCTCAGAAGTAGCGTTCCACAGAGCCCTGATATCTCTGATTACCACCATCTTCGTACGGACGGACCAGGACAACCACAAACTCAAGCATGACGTCGCGGGCCGTCAGCATGATTCACAGCGGCGTTGATTCCACAAGCACGGGGTTTCGCATTATGAGGTGAAGGCGAGGATTGTTGACGATAAGGTCTTGCTCTGGGTGATGGCTGTAGGGAGTGCTTCTGTCTCATACTCACACCAGACGGAGGATGACAGTGACGCCGTGTGGCTCGCTAAGCTGCTGAGGGTTATTTTCGGGACATTTGGCTTTTGGGACTGGAATACTGCACAGAGGCGAGTTGCGAAGAGGTTTCCCTGGATTAGGAGGTTATTTGAGGTTATTGGGCTGGGGACTTGAGATGGGATGTCTGGACGATGTTGAGCACAGGCAATGGTCTAGGGTGTGTGAAATACACCTTCGCTCTAGGTCGTGCTTCACTGGACGAGATCGGGACCAAGCATGCACGAACTTATAAATTCCTCCATTCTCTGGGTGGTGTCTACCACGGATTGTTCTTCCTTTCAAGGTGTGGCCACTTAGATTCTTCACAAGTTCTCTGTGTCTGCGGCTGGTGATTCGCTCGTCACTGTAACCGGACAAGCTTTCTGGTGTGGATCGCAGAAAGCTAAGCCCAATGACACAGGCGAGCCGGCAAAGTCCTATTCCTGCCGCCAAGGGCATGGCGAGCGGCAGATATGCATTGTCAGCCCTATGAATCGTTACTGTCATTGAAAAATTTGACAAAATTGGCGCCCCGCGTGCTTTGTTCAACGGCGTGGCTTGGATGAATGACCATTCCACATGTGGTGGAGCCGAGCCATGTTCCCCGTAATCAACGAGGGGAGAACCGAGAGATGACGACAGGGCGACATCACTATGAATAGCCTCGTCAGGGAATGCTATAGATACGTAAAGAGGCAGTCATCCAAACTTCGGTCCGTCTTCGCATGAGCCACGGGAGGCGTCCAGAGTGGACAAACTGAAGCGTGACCTTCGCAGATCGGAACAAGTGATCAGCTCCCACCGCAGCCATAATTCCCATCCTTCGAGGGACAGAGGCTGGACCCAAACGCTGGAATGCTTGAGGACCTTGCTGTTCTTCACCTAAGCTTGTGGCATATACATTGTTTTGACAGCCTTAGAGGCTGGGGCTTGAGAATCGACCGCCCGTTCGCGGGTTTCTCGCCCGATTCTCGGCACAGTGAATGAACCCCTCCTGTTGTCTACCTAACCGTACGGAGGATTAGCGCTAGTCCCCGCCACCCGACATCCGGCGCGCCGACCGGGGTGGTGTTAACGCCGAAGAGAGGCTTCCGCTCAGGTCCAGTGATGGTCTCTGAATCCTGAATCTCGCGGGCAAGCCACTACACCGCGATGGGATTACTACGGGATAAATGGCTTTGCACGGCTTAGCTTCCGATGATTTTCTGCAAACCCATGCATAGATCTCCTATCACGGTGCGATGGAAACATTGGGGTGGTGGCCTGCAGGCAAGCTTCCGCGCAATGCCAAGCATGACAAGCCATTGAGCCAAGTCCTGCACCCGTCCTTGGCTAAGCCTCTCCTTCATCAATCCCTGCCTCTATTAGCAGGTTCCCTCATCGGCACACAGTAGCCAGTGGCTTGACCTTGATGCCTAGGTAGTCGCAGATCGTATATGCCGTTGGTCATGTAGGAAGAATCGCAAATTGCGCATGGGCAACTCAGTGGAACTGCATCTGACAGCACGATTGACACTATTGAAGGGATGAATCGGCAAGACGGGAGCGTTACGCGAGGAAGGGGCGTGATAGGCCAGGAGATGGACGGATCACGACACGACCCTGAACCCGCCTTTTTTTTTTCAATTAAAGATTCCAGTGGACAAAGCTCAAGGCGGGGTTGTCGTCTTACAATTGGCGCTTACACCGTATCAGCATAGTGCTGATGTTGGGCAGTGACAGCCTCCTCTTGTAAATGCTGTGCGGCGAACACAAGGGGGAAAAGATTCTATCGGCTTCGTGTCTTTTCAGCAGAGAATTACATGGGAGTCAAGCCTCATGACGATGACGATGACAATTATTTTACCAAGCTCCTTCGCAGGGGCGCTTTTCGATGCAGCCCGATCCTGACCAAGGCGCCGGTGATAAGGAATTGCCTGAAGGGGCCAGTTTGCTAGCACCGAGAAGAAGTCTCGCATAGCTCCGGGCAGTGGGCATCGCTCAGCTGTACGGAGCACAACTGCAAGCCGGGGTCTTGGTCTGCTAGCCAATTAAGAGGAGGCCCACGGCATTAACTCCTCGCTAGAGATTACCCCCGGTCTTTAGCTTAGCCCGAGGAGCTGAGCTGAGCCGCATGCGCAAGTTATCTGGTTTACCTGAATGCTTTGGCAATTGAATCCGAAAGTCGCATGGGAAGCGAACTAGTGCAGCGTGCCTGCAGACGCATTTGCCATGGGAAAGTATATAAGGGTTGTACGTCCCGGAGCGAACGTACCACTTCAGCTGCGACTTTTGCTAATGATTATTTTCCGGACAACGGATTGACGGACGGATTTTCATCCCGTAATTCGACGACGAGACCTCTAATCGACATTCTAACAATTGCACGAGATTCTCTAGGTCCGAAAGGACAGAGCACCTTGATCGCATCGTGCGCGCATCGTGTGCGCGGCATGGCAGACCCGATGGTCATCTCAGGGGGCAATGCTGGACTCGACCAGAGCCAGCACCACCCCCGAGCAGGCCGAAGCGCGACAGCACCATCGAACGCGTCGACCACGACGCGAGAGAGCACCGAAACGAGCTCGTTATCGAAAGACGGATCGCAGACTGAAAGCATTGAACGAGAAATCGCCGAACTTGTCAAGACTGAGGATAGGGGGAGGCTCCAGGAGCTCCTCGACCAGTGGTATGACGCGCGTACGCGTCGCGACAACGCAGCGAAAACGGAACGACGACGAGAGACCAATACCGACGCCGAAAGCCGGAGGACATCGACCGATATCGAAGCTATTATAGCGAAGACCGTCAAGGCTACACTGGCCGCTCAGCAACCGGCAAAGACCTGGGCCTCAGTCGCGTCGAGCGCGCCGCTTAGCAACGGCGCGTGGCAGCCGAAAGCAGTGGTACCGGAGAGAGAGAGAGGCAGGTAATCATTACGGCCGGGCCAGGCAAATCACTCGCGGAGATGGACCCGAAACACGCCGTTGCCGCGGTCAACGCGGCAATGCGCGGCGGGGACGCTCTGGCGGCGCAGCGCCTTCAGTCCGGAGATATGGTAGTCACATTCAAGGGAACAACGGCTGGGCGCGACGAGGCATGGGTGTCGGCCGCGTTCGGCGAAGGAGCGATGCTACGGCACCGCGAAGTCGCCGTGATCGCGAAGGGCATCCCAACGGGCCTTCTAGCGGCGGCCCACGATGCTCACGCACTCGCAGGAGAGCTACGGGCCGATAATATGCCTAGCATCACCAGATGCCGTAGGGACATTCCGAAGAACAAGCAAGCCGCACACGCATCGCTCATCATCTACCTGAGCGGTGCAAGCGCAGCGCAGGAACTTATTAACCGCGGGCTCATCTGGCAGGCACGCATATTCGATTGCGAACCCTTCGACCCGAACCTACGGTTCCTGCAGTGCTTTAACTGCTACGGCTATGGACATAGGGCTAGGCTGTGCAGAGCGCCGGCGCGGTGCGGAAACTGCGCCGGAGCGGCGCATGAGGGCGGAGAAAGGAACTGCCCGGTAAAGAGCGGTAACGCAAACAAAAGATGTATCAACTGTAAGGGGCGACACCCGGCATGGGACAGAGCATGCCCCGCGGCGAAGACGGAGCGCGAGCGCGTTCGTGAAGCCTTCACACACAGGGCGCGCCAATTCGAGGTCGCTAACTCAGCAGCGACTCCGTCGATATTGCAGTCGAGCTACAGCGATGCGTCACAAGCCTCGCAGCAGGACCGCGATAGCAGCGCGGGAACACAGTGGGAGGTAGTCCAGTCAAGACATGCGTCGCGGCCCAGGGGACGGCCCCCAGGCAGCAGGACTCGCGTACTACGACCCCAAGGAAGCATCACATCCCTCCTCAATGCGCCAGCGAAGAGACCGCGGGTCGACAGCGCCGAGAACACGCCACACAGCTCCCATGAGGAGACGCCTGCAGGAACACAGGGGACCGCGGCATGAGACTTTCCGTCCTCTACTGGAACACGGCAGCAAGTAAGGCAAACGTCGCGCTAGCGCTGGAGAATAGCGCCGAGTGCGACGTAGTCGCGATCCAGGAACCATGGATCAACCGCGAAACAGGCGGAGTCTACTGCCCGCGGAGATGCCGCTATAACAGTATCTTCTCTGGAGGACGCGCCGCTATCTACGTCCACAAAAGGCACGACATCGCATCGTGGGAGCAGCGCTCTGGAACGGACTGGAGCATGATAACGTTCGGGGAAGGGCCCGATGCAATTAACATCTGGTCCATATATTCCCCTAACCAGACAGACCAAAGTCGGTGGGACAGCCCGCTTACGGAATTACCAGCGATAGCGCCGCGCGGTCGCCACGTCCTTGTCGGCGACTTCAATACGCACCACCCGATGTGGGATATACACGGCCGATGCTCGCCACACGCCAGTCGACTACTAGAGTTTACGCAGCGATGGCGACTCTCCCTCGCTACTCCCTACGGCGAAGTTACAAGACTACAACAAGGGCAGAGAGACTCTACCATCGATCACGCATGGGTGAGTACGGGACTACAGGTGGCTTACGAAGGCGACCAAGGCCTCGAAGGGTCGGACCATAGAGCGCAACTCATTCGCCTCTCTAACGCATCGGACACGCATAGCGATGAATTAGCGGAGGGCTGGAACTGGCAAATGCTCCGTAGGGATATCGCACGGGCGGAAGCCAACTACCGTTTCAAAGATCAGGCACCACCATTAACAACAGGAGCGGAACTTGACAGGCGAGTCGATTGGGTTATCGCGCAGCTACACGAGATCGCAGACGCGGCGACAAAGAGACGCACACGCTCGAAAGGAGGCGGAGCTGACTGGTGGACCCCTGAGGTCGAGGATGCTTGCAATTATACAAAGAGGCTACGAAAGGAACAAAGACGGTGGCCAAGTGACCTCACGCGGTCCCGGCTCCAAGAGGCGATCAAGGCACAAAAGACCGCCATAGAAGCTGCGCAAGCGGCACGCTGGCGGCAGCAACTAGCCGCGGCGTCAGCTCGGGACCGAGACATATGGGCATTAGAGAGATGGGCACGGCTCCGGAGCGCGGCCCCGGCTGACTCCGGACGTATTCCGGATCTTATAGACTCGACCACAGGGGACACGGCACGAACACACAGCGAGAAAGCCGCGCTACTAGCGGCGCGCTTCTTCCCAGCCCCACGATTACCACAGACGGATATACTGCCGACAAGCAGTGAGAAGTACGCTATCTCGCAGGTTGTCGACTACGAGGACGTAGCGCTTGAGCTGCGCAAGACCTCTCAGTGGAAAGCACCAGGCGATGACCTCATCCCGACGGGTTTCCTCCGACATTGCGGCCAGGCGCTTCACGAGGAACTAGCAAATATAGCGAGCGCATCGTTCGCCTTAGGGTACTACCCGCAGCGCTTCCGCAGCGCCCGCGTAGTAGTTATCCCAAAACCCGGAAAGAGCAAGGAACAGAAGGCCACCCCAGCGGCGTGGAGGCCGATTTCGCTTACTAGCACGATTGGTAAACTTATCGAGTCGATCCTGACCAAGCGGATCGCAGAAGTAGCGGAATCGCAGCGCCTACTCCCCGAAGGTCAGATGGGAAACCGCAAAGGGCGTAGTACGGTCCTGGCAATTAAAGTCCTCCATGACGTCGCGCATACGGCGTGGAGGCGCGGCGGGATAGCGTCGCTCCTACAACTTGATATCAAAGGAGCTTTCGACACGGTTGACCACTGTAAGCTCCTTGAGGTGCTCGCTGAGAAAGGATACCCAGACTGGGTATTACGGTGGACGCAAAGCTTTCTCGACTCGCGAAAGGCGCGCCTGCACTTCGATGGTGGCGTCTCAGATGCATTACCGGTCCGGGCGGGCGTTCCGCAGGGATCACCACTGTCCCCGCTACTCTTTCTGCACTACATCGCCCCGCTACACGAGAGACTCGCCGCGCACTCGCAGCTCGTTATCGTCGGGTACGCAGACGATACAAACCTAGTAGCCATTGGTGAGGAAGCAGAATCAACCAGTCGGGCTCTCGAGGAGGCGTGGGGCACCTGTATGCAATGGGCGAACGCTATGGGGATGAGTTTCGAGCCTTCGAAAAGTGAGCTCCTCCACCTAAGCCGCGCCCACGAATCGCCAACGCGGCAGGTGAGACTCGGGGACACGATAATACAGCCCAGCGATAGCTCGCGGTTCCTAGGGGTCTGGATAGATAGGAAGCTGCGGTGGGGAGAACACGCGAAACGCACCAAAGCCAAGATGAAGACCCAGACGCTAGCTCTTACGAGACTCGCAGCGACAACGTGGGGTTGTAGCCTCGCACGCGCACGGCAGATATATACGGCGGTGATCAGAAGCGCGCTCGCTTATGGGGCACCCGTTTGGCACACAATCACACCTGGCACGGCGCGAGCGGTGGGCCCAAGCGCCGAGTTCGCCACGACTCAGGCGGAGTGTCTACGAGTTATTACCGGAGCGCCACGTTCAACCCCTATTAGATATCTCGAAGCGGAGGCAGCGATACCTCCACTCGACATCTACCTGTCGCATCTCACGGCGCGGTTCGACGACCGCCTCGACCTGAAGAAGACAGACCGCCTTATACGCAGCGCGTGCGCGCGGACAACGGCTATTATTAACCGAGCGCGTTGGGCACGACTCCGTAGGCACGCGACCAAGCTGGAGGCGCAGCCTAGGCCTGATGAGGTGCTAGCAGAACGTTCGAAGGCCGCCCTTGAATGGGCCGGAGGATACCTCAGTAAGGCAGAACAGGTGCACTGGGAGAGCCGATGGGAAGCAGGTCGGCCGCTGCGCGAGCGGGGCGCGGTGCCCTTCGCGGAGAACAGAGCCACCGAGTACAAGAAGCGCCATAAAGGTCTCCTCAAGTACGAGTCGTCGATCCTCACCCAGATCAGAGTAGGCCGACTACCACTCAAGGCGTTCCTATATAAGATTCGCGCACCAGGCGTGCAGTCACCGCTCTGTCGCTGCGAGGAGTCACTAGAAACGTTTGAGCACGTCGCGATTTACTGCGACGCCCTAAGGGCTAGTCGACTACGGCTCTGGCAGCGTGTCGGCGTCCCCCCACCACGAACGCGCAGCGAGATCGCAGCGTACCTTGAGAAACCAAAGGTCACGAAGGGGGTAGTGCGGTGGCTTATTACACAGGGACTGCTGCCGCAGTACGCCAAGGCGCAGGAGGAAGCGCCGGCGCAGGAGCAAGCGATTCGCGAGGTACAAAGACAGGAAGCGGAAAGACGTGCGAGGGAGCGTCGCGAAAACGGCGAGGACGACGCGGCGCAGCAGCGCACTGCCAAGAATATTAATTATGGCCCGAAGGCCGCCCGACGAAACAACACCGAAGGTTTTACGCGCCCGAAGCGCCCACACGCGACACACGACACACCACGCAGCGCACACGACACGACGACGCACCGATCAAGCGGCCTCCTCACCCTCGCCGTCGCCCTCCTCCTCCTCCTCCCCATCCTCACCCTCCTCCTCCTCACCCTCCTCACCCTTCTCACCCTCGCGGCGGTGGAGATAATCCACCAGCCAGCCCAACGACTTATTGATGCCCTCAAGGGCCAGCACCTGGCGCTCCCGCAAAGCGCGCTCAGCAGCAGTCGAGCCTCGGACTACCGGTGCAGGCGCAGCGACAAAGCCACTGCCGCCGGCGCGGTCCTCCGCCCGACTACTACTGAGGGCTTGCTGGGCAGCCAATGCGGCACCCTGAAAGTCCTGCGAGGCGTTAGCGCCGCTCACGCGAGCCGTAAAAGACCAGTACTTACCTCGTCCTCTTGGTCGGAGGCCTGGTCGGCGGCCTCGAGCATCGCCGCCACGCGGGCGCGAACCATGGGATCCATGGTGAGCTTGACAGGTCAGCATGGGAAACGATACGTAGTCGACGCGCCAGCGACGCACGGAAGGAGCTACTTACAGGAACGCAAGTTTTGTTGATTCTCGCACAGGAGAAGCAACGCGCACCCCGACCGCGGGCGACATCGCGACAGCGGTGACTGTAGTCACTCGCTGTGCGTGTCACACACGCAGCACAGGGGACAGCACGCACCCCTCCTGCGAGCAGGGTACGTTTGCTCTGCGCTGCGTGTTAGTAGCGTGCTCACAGCGTTATACGAGCGCCGTACGTACCGGCGTCTCTGGCTCAAGACCGGCCGGAACCGGGCCATCGTCGTCAGCAGACGGAGGCTGCTGCTGCTGCTGCTGCTCTTGGGCGGCGGCGGCGGTGGCGGCGGCGACGGCGCCGGCTGCGAGGCGCAAGCGCTCCTCTTCCGCATCGGCGGCGCGGGTTGTAGGTGGCACTGACGCAGTCAATACTGACTCGTGAGCCGGGGGTGAGGGTTGACTTACTGGTTGTTGTCGTTGTTGTTGTTGTTGTTGTTGCTGTTACTGCTACTGCAGTGCTGTCAGCGCCAGCTCTAACGACGCGACTCTGGAGAGGCGTAGACGAAGCGCCCGAGTGGCTGTACACTTACACGAACTTATGGGAGGTGTTGGGAGGGAGGAGAAAGGAAGCCGGAAGCACTTATCGCGAGATCACTATTTTGACTCCCATCTCGACGGAACGGTTGCTGTGGTTATTACGAGGCGGTGGAGCATATCTCGCGCAATAGTTACGCAGCGCGAGATGGACGACCGCGCTGCGCGAGAGCTGCGCACACGCTGGGGGGATGCGTTACCACTGGGGTGAACCCCAACTTGACAAGTTTGGCTGGTGAGAGCCATTCGTTGCACGAGTAGGACCGACAGAGCGATGGCGCCTCTTTGGCGCAGCGAATACGTTGCGTATATTTTTTGTCCAGCCGTACAGGCAAGGTTTATTATACGATAGATTTGTCGCACCGCTAAACCTATATAGTAGGTATAGCGTACTACTAATAATAATAATAATATAAGGGTCAAACTCGGCCCTTGAGATGGACGATTTCTTTCTACATCATCCTCATCATCATCATCAGTATCACATCTCACAACAATCACCACAACTGGTCTTCGAACCGCCTTACATAACACACAGCACAATAACAACCATACTAGAACCCCCAAGTCTATTCGACCACTCTTCGTCATGTCCCATGTCAAGAACATCGCCATCGTTGGTGTAAGTACTCTGCGTGCCCCACGGTCTCTTCTCTGAGACGTACAATTCGCACACACAGGGTTCACCATCACTAACACCATCACCACAGGCCAATGGCACCATCGGCAAGTTTATGACCTCGGCGCTCCTTGCGACCGGCAAGCACACCATCACGGCCCTGACTCGCTCAACATCCGGCTCCTTCCCGTCGGATGTCAAGCTCGCCACAATCGACTACGACAAGCCCGAGACCATCGTCGCCGCCCTCAAAGGCCAACAAGTCCTCATCATCACCATGGGCGTGAGCGCCCCCGCAGAGCAGCAGCTCAAACTCATCGACGCGGCTGCCGACGCGGGTGTTCCCTACGTGATGCCCAATGACTGGGGCTTCGACGTCCTCCGTGACGACATGTACAAGGATGCCTTCTTCAGCATGCAGTCCAAGAATGCGCGGGCCAGGATCGAAGAGCGCGGAGTGAGCAGCTGGGTCAGTCTCGTCTGCGGGTTCTGGTATGACTACAGTCTCCGCCGAGGGACCGAGACTTTCGGTATTGATTTTGACAAGAAGGAGGCTATCCTGTTCGACGGTGGCGAGACGAGGATGGATACTTCGACATGGGCCTATGTCGGACAGGCTGTCGCAAAGTTGCTCTCGCTGCCGGAGAACAAGGCCGACGCTGGCAGCGGTGGGTGTCTGGAGCAGTTCAAGAACTCGACCGTCAGGATCGCCGAGTTCTCCGTCACGCAGAGGGAGATGCTCGACTCGGTGCAGCGCGCGACGGGGACGAGCGACAAGGACTGGAAGATCAGCCACGAGAAGACTTCGGAGCGGTACGCGCATGCCGCGGGCGAGGTCATGAAGGGCAACTATGCGCTGTTTGTCACGGCCATGTACTCGCGGGTGTGGTTTCCTGATGGGAGCGCTACTTATTCCGAGCAGGGTTTGCATGACGAGCTTCTGGGCCTGAAGAGGCGGGACATTGATGTCGTGAGTAAGGAGGCTGTTGAGGACGGGTTTTTCAATTATGGCGGACAGTGAGCAGTGCTTGTATGGTTCCGTTGTTTGGCATAGATAGTCCCATGTGGGACAGGTTGTAGAATTGGAAGTCGAGGGTTGCTGTAGCATACGGTTTGAACACTGTCTGGTTTCTCTCGCAAGACCTCCCGTATATATTTAAGACCCCAAGATGGACTATACCGATTGGACTAAGAGGGGCTTTTGGTGAAAGAAAAGTGGTGTGTAAGAGCAAATCAATCAGGATCTACGTGACTTGCCCAGCTGGCAATCAATGGGTAACATAATTGCATTTGAGCCAAAAATGCACACCTCTGCGCTAGTTCCCTCCACCAGAACATCGTCTCAGTACAGCAATAGAGTGTCAAAATATGATACACAGTCTGACATGACTCGTGAGGCCACAAAGAAGTTGAAGCCAAATCGACAACAGCCATGCAGGCATAAACAACTGGCTTCACTTTTGATGTCCGTACACACATAGAGGATCAATACAATCCTCGCTCCCTTTCTTGATAGGCTTCAGGCTCTTGTAACATTTCGCCACACGTGACTGTTCCAAAAGCGCGTCGTACTCCTCGTTAGTGAGTGCTCTATGCAGGTGGTTGCGGTTGTGGGTTTCCTTCCCGATAATCTCGCAACGTCCGCGCAAGTAGAGCCAATAACACAGTTGTTCCCTTGCGATCCTATCTGCAACGGCTTTGTTCACTTTTGGTGACCAGTCCACGCGACGCCCATCTACACCGTAGACGGGGATTCCCAGTCTGTGAGACTGGACAGTGAGGTGTGCGACACCATTCGCATCAATGGTCGGAGTAGGGTACTTCATAACACTGGCAGCGCTTCCGGCCACGGCGGCAGCAAAAGAAGGCTTGACCGTCGTTTTGGGGGTGCTTTGGAAGACGGTGTCAAAAGTGATCGAGTTCAGATTCAGCTCACGCATCTTTGGCAGGAACGTGTCGCCTTCGATGAGGGTCATGCGGCTCGCCAGATGAGCATCTCCAACAAACCGTTGCAACCAAGAGACGTATCCCTCGTCATGGACACAGCCCAGAACAAGATGCTTGCACTGGAAACTCTCCAAAAAGAACTCGGCATTGGCTGCCCTCGTGGGAAGTGTCAGTTACTGATGTCACTCCGTGGGGACGAAAAGGGCACATGCATACCTTTGAACTTGACATCAGCCCCCTCCTTCAGCTGCCCGACATCAACAAAGTCGAAGAACGGCTTGCGCCGGGAGAAGCCACCGGCAAACGCGCGCAGCGTATCCTGCGCCCGCAGCTTGCCTGCTTTCTGCAGCGCGGTCTCGAGGCCGTTCATCTTGGCGAATGCCTTGACCATGATGTCGACGTCGTGAGGTACGCCAGGTTGGGCCCGGCAAAACTCCTGCAACTCAGCGTACAGAGCGTCCGCGGCGAGCTCGCCGCCTTTCGAGCCCTTCTCGAGGTACTCATCTTTGAACTGTGTGATAGTCAGTGGGATTGATCTGAGGAATGCACGGGCAAGGAGGGGGGATGCATGTGCATCGTGCGTAGGATGGAGGGGAGAGCGCTGTACTAACAAAATAGCAATCGTGGTCCGCATCTATCAAGGCCACGACGAACGGCCGTCGGCCTCGGGCCTCGGCCAGAGATTGATCGTTCTGGATCTGTTTCTGGAGACGAAGTCTGCCATCGCGCTCGTTTTCAAAGTCGAGTTGTACCTCTCGTAGAAAGGCCTTTGTGGTGTCCAGTTCTTGTAAGAGTTCCTGTCGCGCACAGCTTGTGTCAGCATTTGGTTGCCTTGCAGGATCATTAGAACCTGCGTGCGATGGGGGCTCGTGTACCTCCATTAGCGACAGGCTGCTTTCGACTCCGGTTGTCAGCACCTGCCTAATGCCAGCGAACCGATCGCGATGGTTCAGGCTTTCATCGCCCAACATCCGCTTGGCATCTGGAACAGAGCCCATCAGACAAATCTCTGCGAGTTGCCAATGGTCAGCAAGACCTTGGCAACAGAAAAACGGATGAAAGTTGACCAGCGCGCCGTCGCGAAGGTTAGATATCCATTCTACCGATCAAGAGAGGAATCCTCGCGAACCCGGTTGAGTAGCTGAAGGCGGACTTTTATCTACTTCAACTAGGCTCTCGGAGGCACTGGAGAGCATGGTGGCTCAAGTCTGCCTGGCCAGCGTCAGCGGGGTAGGCCGAATATGCAACCAGGATGAGCGCCCAACACGACACAACTGCAGCAAGAACCAACATCTCTTGGCATGCCGCGGCTCCTGTAGTGTGCCATGGCAAATGCAGGCCAATAGGACGCTTCGGCCGCGAGGGCGCTGGCGCTTGTGGTCGCAGCTCAGGTCAACACTTTCTTGATTGTGTACTCAGCCACTCGGATAGCGCGGTGTCCAGTTGTGCTGTTATATGCGTCGTTTCTTTTTCTGAAGGCTTGTGTCCTGCATGGATCAATGTGTGCGCGCCACCGATGTGACCGATCTGCTAAACTTTCTGAATTGTGATTACTCAGCGTGAACTACGCAGCGAATATCGGAAAGCCCACTTGTTGGTCACGAGATAGCTTCGCGGTTGAGTTACCGAAGTATACCAAGATCGATCAAGAGTGAGAGAGCACACATGGACGGCCGAGTAGCGCCAGTCATGTCGACTCAGATTGTCATGGTCACTACGTTGTAAATTCATATGCCTATGAGCATGTTACCAGGCTCATTGTCGACAACATTTACGTAGCTTGTCAGTCCATTGGCAGGCAAAATGGGAAACAGGCTATCCGTGGGTATAAACGCTGTCGTGATTGTTACTATCCATAGATAATAAAGGGAATTGGTATATGCTCATGCTCTCCCACCCCCGCCTTCCCCCTTCCCCAAACCTTAACACCAAATATGCCATCTCAAACGACTACTCCGACACACTGAAATTACACCAAATACCACAAGCCTCCTTCAGCGACTTTACAAAAGCACCGCAGCAAGACCAGCAGCGACTAGTGCCACAGCGGGGGTAGCCATGGCGCCGGCGGCGGGAACGCTGGTAGAAGGCAGCTGGGTGTTGCCCACAACGGTGGGCGTGCTGACGACAACGGTGGTGCCGCCTGTGCTGATGGTCGTCGGGGCCAGGGTCACTGATGGCTGCCCGGTAGAGCCCGTGCCTGTCGGGGTCGGGGCAGAGTTGGCGGGACTGGGAGGTGTTAGTGCGTGCTTGCGTTATGCCGCCGGTGGATTGTTCTGTATAAACAAGGCTGGGAGCTACTTACGTGGTGTTGGCGGCGGCAAAGTCCCAGCCGCAGTCGCGCATGAGCTCAGCGACGTCTGTCACAGTGTTAGCGCAATATTTCCGATCAAGAGCGTGACAGTTGGGGTGTCGAGAGTTGTGTGTCAGAAACTCACCATTGTCATCGTCAGTGTTGGTCATGCCATTGGCCTTGACGCAAGTAGCGCACTCCTCGATCCTGGCCTGGGCGCTGGGCTCTTTACAGAAGCAGTCGTTGTAGACGATATCGTCGTCGGTGTTGGAAGTGTCGTTGTCCGCCTGGATCTCACACCGGTTCGAGAGATCAATGGTGCTGCGGCAGATGTTGACGCAGGCCTGGGGCACATCGTTGGCGTCAATGGTCGTCTCGGCCGCGGCGCGGATGGCAGCGACGGAGGCGAGGATGGCGAGGTTGCTGAACTGCATGGTGGTGGTTTTGCGGGTTTGTCTACTTGTACTTGTGGTGTTGTAGTGGAGCGGTCGTTGTTGTTGCTGTGAACAAGCTGGTATTGTGTCTGTATGTTTGTGTGTGTGTTTGTGTGTGTGATATAGAACAATAGACCATCAGTTGAAAGGAGGTTACCCGTCAACTATATATAGAGGAAATCCTGCCTACATGGCCAAGACTGGCGTCGGTGTGTCAACCACACGGGCATGGCGTAGGAGGCGACCGCAGCACGGCATTACGTGTCTGCCAAGAGATCTGCCAGCACCAGAAAAGTCGCCAGACGTGGGACACGCGCGGCTGGGGACCAACGTGGTGTCTGCCGATCGTGGAGCAGGAACACGGCTGCCACTGAGCCATGGGCTTGGCAGCCTCACTAGACTTGGACATGTTGGAGCACCTTGTGGTTGCCGGCATAATTCGCAGGTGAAGCCGTCTTGCGCAGTTACGTACAGCAATCACACTGCAGATGTTGTCTGCCGTGGCCGCACAGCGAGGAACCGCGGAACTTGGCCCTTCGCACGTAGTACTGATCGAGGCTCGTAGGCTCGGTAGAGTAACTTTTAGGTTTAAGCTCATAAGCATGATGCTTGTGCCCATGCACATTCAATGTCCCGAGCACAGACTGCCCCAGGGTCAGGGCACAGCACAGCCATCTCGAAACAGCTAAGCCAAGGAAGACAGTAAAGCTGTTTTGTTCAAGCCTGCATCGCATGCTGCCAAGATGACGAGCAGACTCGTGCCAGCAAGTGCCAGGGCAGGCAGTGCTGTGGCGCACCACGTCAGCACGTTAATCAATTAATCGCGATGCCATCTTGGCTGGCTAGTCACCTTGCCGAGCCCCCTTGCTTGCTGCTTCACTGTACTGTACTGTATTCTCCCGCACAGAAGGGGCAGACCAGCTGGCTGGGGTCGAGTTTCTTGTCCCCTGCAAACCTTCTTTTAATAGCTTGAGTTGTGTCGCCATTGTCCCCATGTGGAGGGAGGAGAAGTAAGAGAGACGAGACCCGCGTAAGAATGCCGCGACTCGCGTCCCTGTTTCTCCCGCGTTGGAATGACATGCGCCAAGCAGGCTAGCGCTGCCAAAAAGAACACAGCCCTCAGCGCCGGCGGGGGTTGGTCGCTGGTGCTGCACTCCTGTTCATGTCATGTCCAGCAGCATTTGCCAACTACTGGCCCGACATTTTGCTTACATACGGTCTGGTCAGCGCAGTTGCTCTTGGCTCCTTGGGGCAACTGCGCACCTGCTCAACTGCCGTAATCGGCTATTGTGCCCACGGCTTTGTCTTTGTGCTGACGCGAGGATCGTCCCCTTCTTCCCCCCCAGCACGGTGCATTCTCCGACAGGCATACCCGAGTGGTTGGTTGGTGCATGCAAGTGCTGTGCAAGCAGAGAATCCCAGCATAAGTACTTGCACAGTCCCACAGGGAGGGACCTTGTTAGATAGCCTTGGGATGACACAATTTGCACGTATCTCTGACGGGAGGAACTCTTGCTGCTGCGAGTCGTGCGCCTGGAATGTGCCTGTAGCCAACAAGGCCTGGCCTGGCCTGGTGAGCTTGTGGTCATGCCAGGCGCTGTGCACGTAGTTCTGAGCCGCGATCGCATTGAGACGATTGTGTTGTCCAGGGCGTTGTGACGCAGCACCCACCCCGTAGATGCTGCTGTGTCCCTAGAGAAGCCGCTCACTGAATCAGTCTGACACGTTGCTCTCCCGAAGCATGTTGAAACTCGGGACCTTGTTGGTTCTTTAGTTGAGAAGTCCTCGTCCGCCAGGAATAGGTCTCTGCAGTACATACCTGCGATACGGAACAGGCGTTAGATAGCACATCGCAGTACTGTTGCTTGGATATTCAGATGTCGCTAGACAGACAGTGTGAACCTTTTAAGACATGGCGTCTGTTCAGTCAATAACGTACCTGTATAATGATTCTGTAGAGCTTGTACGCTTGTAATAGGTGGAAAATGTTACCAAATGCTATGGATAGCTTTTGCTAGTTGTAGCTTTGCTCTTCGTGTGTGAGTAGTCGGCAAGGCTTTGAGGAAGTAACATCAGTCTAGCAATCGGATTAATGCGAGACGCGTCTGAGTACCTGAGGCAACAACTTGAGTCAACAAATGTACTTCAATATTTGTTTGCAACTCATCAGCCACACAATAAGGAAACAAACAATCAGATACTCACACCTCCAGACAGCAAACAAGAAACCCTCTACTTAAAAAAACACCCCCCGCATATCACGAAGCAGTCGGAATCCTCTCCCCGGGCCGTCCACACACCTGCACAGCGCAGACCAGTCGACAAACTCTTGACCGACACAGAGAGCAGCACATCCGTTTCTCAACCTCCGCCGTGCGATACCAGAAACCGACGTCCGCACGATGAAGACCACCACCGCCGCCATCTTCGGCCTCACCGCCACCACCGCCCTCGCCCTCGCGGCGCCTTCCACCACGCCTGGTGCTGTCGTGCCTATCGTGCCAGGCGATCCGTGCAACTTCGACGCCAAGGAGTTCACCTGTAGCCAGGACCGCACCGTCGTGGTACGTCCTCCTTCGACCTCGATACTCGGTCCTCGTCTGTACACTTCCTCGCCCTCTTTTGCTATAACCTTCACCTTCACCTCAGCCTCACAAAATCTCCAGCCAACTCCTTTCATCTTTCGATACACCTCCAGCCTGTGGTTCTTCTAACAATCTCCGGGACTCAATGCACCCACTTACTGACAAACCCAACCCCGTTATGAAATAGTACGCTTGCAACCAGACGACCAATATCTGGGAATACCTCTGGAAATGCGAGTGCCCTGCGCACTGCCTCGAGAACGGCAGCTTCTGCGCCATCGACTCGCCCGCCGCCCCCGTAGTAGGATAGGCCAGCAGCTACCACTGCCGTGGTTTCCCACGAAGAGGGCCACGATGGTAAGGGACGGGGAAATGGGACATGAGAGGGCTGACGAGCCGATTTGACATGCTGGCGATGAGCGTGGTCTGGAGACGAAAGCACAGGTCTGTATAGAATTCGTCGGAGGTCTTGATAGAGAGTCTATCTCGCTAAGCTACACATGAGGTTATCCTTGATCTCGCTGGTCTCGTGGAGGGGGGCAGACTCCTGGCTATAGTAAAGCTCAGGATAACATCCAGGGGATGATACCGAAGTGAGCCCGTCGATATGGGGGCCCTGTATCATCGTCCTTGGTAAAGAAGTTGGTCCTGGCTAATCAAGAATTCTCAATCCTGAGTCATAGCTGAGATATTCTCTGGTGGGCCTACAAGTCGAGCCATTTCGAGCTTTTCCGTGCAGCGAACTTTCATTACGTACTTTTCTTTTCCTCAAGCTGACGTCCATTGTTCAGAGAGTCGACGCTACACGTCAGGAAAACAACTTCCTCGTCACCCAACACTCCCTTGCTTGGCCCTCCCCGTTCCAGCTTGCTCCAGATCACCCATGGACTTGCATAACACACCACTCCAACAGCGGCCTCCACCATCCGCCCAAGTACGCTTGGATACCTTCCACAAGCACTCTCCCCACGCAGAGCCCAATACCCCAATACTCTCCCGCGCGGTGCAGGAGGACGGCGTAGTAGGCAAATATCACTAGCGCCTCAGGGCGGCGCTGGGCAAGGAGATCCCGGTATGCGGAGGGGGACCGGACGAGGAAGTGCTGCGTTGCGGATAGGTAGCGCTGAGTCCGGGGGCGGATGCCATCGGGGGTGATTGCTGTGGTGTATTCTTTAGCCAGGACTTCGAGGGTTGTGCGGTAGACTTGAAGGTCGCCGGGGGAGATTGTAGTGGAAGGTGGTGAAGGGAGGCCTGGGGATGGCGAGGCTGTGGTTGATGAGGGGCCCGGGGAGAAGAGGTCGTGTAGTCGGTCGAGTGGGGGCGCATCATCGCTCAGATGGGTGCTGTCGGCATGTGCCGTTGAAAATGATGGTGTCGATGCGGTCTCTGGTGGTGGGCTTCCTTCTATGGCTTGCGCTCCCATTGAGGCACCCGGGTCGGCGAGGATGGTCTTGCCAGCGAAGCCGAACAGCTCGTTGCGCACGTCTGGGTGGATGAGGGGGATAGCCTTCTTGGAGACATCGGCCATGCCGCTGTGGACCATGAAGCATGTATCGAACTCGTCTAGGACGGTGCCGAAATTGGTAGCTGTAGCGGTACTCTTGGTGAGGTGGTGGTGGTATGTGGTGGCCGTAGCACAGGCAAAAAACAGGGCAGTATGGCTGACGAGCATGGAAAAGGACAGGACCTCGAGAGGGTAGCTGTGGAAGAGGGCGTCGCCACCAAGGGTCTCGCGGGCGGCGTGGAACTTGCGCATAGAGCGGGACTGGAGGGTTGCGGCTTCGACCAAGTAGTCTGGCCGTCTATCAGGCTGTTGTTGTCGTTGTTGGAGACTGCTGAGCGAGTGCTTGTGTGCAGCCGCCATGCCGAGGAGCTGGTCCATGAGGAAGGGCGCCCGCAAAGCGTGGGAGAGCATGCAGCGCAGCATGGGCGCGGCCTGGGGCTGCTGGGCGATGAGGAGAGCAGAGAGGTCTGTCTGGTAGTGGTGCAGCAGCTCGAGGTGGGTGATGGTGAAGTGGTCGTCGGGGAGGGCGTCTTCTTCGCCTTGCAACAGTGTCGAGGGCTGAGGCGAGCGGGAGGCTGGGCGTGGTGTGGGAGGATGTGGTGAGGATGATGAAGGTGTAGGTGTAGGTGTAGGTGTAGGTGTAGGTGTGGGAGCATGAGCACCTGCCCATTTCCCTGTCGTCGATCCGCCTTGTTCTTTTGTTTTTTCTTTTTCTTTCTCTTCTCTTTGTTCTTTTCTTTGTCCTTGTCCTTGTCCTTTTCCTTGTTCTTCTCTTGGTGCCTGAGGCAGGTGCGTGGCCGGTGTCGAGGCGAGGAAGGAGCACTGGCGCCTGACGGTTGTGCAGTTGACACACGTCGGCCTCGACTCGTCGCACTTGATGTGCCGCTGTTTGCACTCACGACAGCCATAGCGCGACTTGGTGTGGCCCCGCGCCATGTCAGACGCTGAAGGATATGCAACAAGTCAGACAGCGAGACTCTGCTCGGTCGATGAATCAAATCTGGTGATGTAAGAGTAACACGCACACGGCAGCGATCAGTTAGTTGCTTGCCTGTCGTCTTCCGCGCACGCAACGTCGTCCGACTCGCCATGGCTGCTGCACCAGCCCCAGCGTCCCACTCGACCTGCACCGGCCTGACCCGCCTGGCCCACCCCCCTCGCATCCGCCAATCACCATGCATCGAGTCCGCGGAACAGAACTCGGGCGCACTTACACTGCAGGCAACATGAAGGCATGCATGTACTTACTACCAACAGAAGTACACGACAGTGGTTATAAGAGTGAATGCAACCTCCCTTTTCAGGCCACTGTTCTTGCTTGATCATCCACATCACACAATTCCCCAGCGAACATCAACATCACCACCACCACCACCACCACCATGAGTCTCCCCAGATTGGTCCCCCTCCCCAACACCATCCTCTCACCCGGCCTCATCCCGACCCTCGTCCCAGAACTACACCTCAGCCTTGACCACGCCTCTGTCTCAACCGCGCTATCAGACAAGCTCATCACCCTCTGCACCCCAGACAGTTTCTCCTCTTTGTCCCTCTCCGGTGCACAAATCCTCTCCACGACAGCAACGCTAGTCACAGGCTTTACAGCAGACTCCCCCGCCGTCGCCCGTTTCTCCCAGCCGGGTACAACCCTCACCGACGCAACCTTCTGCAACGTCACCGTCTCATACACCCACCCGGGCCAGAGAGACGAGATATACATAGAGACATGGCTGCCCATCTTCTCCTCGTCCTCTTCTGAGCAACCCAGCACCAGCAACAACACCGCCTCGGACTTCCGTCCTAGCCAGCCCACCACCCCTCCGGAACCAACCGGCCAGTGGAACGGACGTCTCCAGGCTGTAGGAGGAGGCGGCTGGGTTGCCGGGCGCAGTCTGATGTCGTACATGGCCATGTACGGCGCTCTGGCGGACGGATACGCCACTGTCACCACTGACGCGGGGCTCCCTGCGGGTGTGGACGAGGGAGACTCGTGGGCGCTGCTATCGCCGGGGAATGTGGATTTGTACAAGTGGCAGAACCTGGCGAGTGTTTCTTTGGACGACGAGGTTGGTCCTTTCCGTACTTTTCCCCCTGTGCCCATTGGGATGTTCATGGCCAGATTTACCCTCCTGCTGCCGAGGCTGCCATAACCTTGTCGGAGACATTGGAGGCTCTTTCTGTCGAGAACAAAAGCTAATAACACCCCTTCCACCTCACAGGCAAAGATGGCCAAATCCTTGATATCCCTCTTCTACAACAGGCCTCCAAAATATAGCTATTTCAACGGCTGCTCCCAAGGCGGTCGCCAGGCCCTGACCCTCGCCCAGCGCTACCCAGACGCATACGACGGCATCATCGCCGGCGCGCCTGGTATCAACTGGCCTGACCTTATGGCGTTTTTCCAGTGGCCGCAGCAGATTATGAACATGGCCGGCACCGGGGAGGCGCCGTATTCTTGCGAGATGGACTCCATCAATGCTGCTGTTTTGGAGTTGTGTGATGGCCTTGATGGGGTTGTCGATGGCGTCGTCAGTGAGCCCGAGGAGTGTCAGAGGGTGTTTGATCTGGATTCCATGGTGGGAAGGGTCGCGGGAAAATGTGCGACCAATGCGGGGAGTGGTGAGAATAGTGGGAGGAAGCGCGCCGGCAAGCCCGTCAAGATCAGCGCCACAGCTGTGGCCGTGGTGAAGGGGATGTGGAATGGCATGACCACCGCCTCGAATAAGCCCGTCTATCATGGCGTTTTCCCGCCCGCGGATATCACAGGGAACGATCCCCTCTCGTATCCCCTGGTCGGACTTGCTGCGACGACATGCCAGACCCCATCAGCGTCGGGGTGGGCGATGGAAAGTAAGGGCAAGCCGTACCAGAGCGGGGTGGACTGGTTGAAGTTGGTGGTTGCTAAAGATCCGGGGTTTGATTTGAATGGGCTGAGTCACGAGGAGTGGGATCGCTTGGTCAGGAAAAGTCGCAGGGAGTGGTGGAGTATGATTGGGACTGCTGAGGTTGACTTGTCCGAATTCAAAGAGGCCGGGGGAAAGATGATGAGTTTCCATGGGCTGGTAAGTTCGGACTCTCCTACGTAATTACACTGCTCTGGGTTATAGAGTCTGTTGAGATTAGACTGGCTAATGCGAATGATGCAGGCTGATGCCATGGTCCCTCCAGCAGCGACGAGGAAGTATTACGCTGATGTCCTCGCTCTTGACCCCTCCGCGAGAGAGACATTCTTCCGACACTTTGAGATCCCGGGGCTAGCGCACTGTCTTGGTGGTCGTGGATCGCAGCCATCGAGCATGTTTGGTCAGCTTAGAGACTGGGTTGAGAAGGGAAATGTGCCGGAGAATTCCCCCGTCAGTGTCAAGGACTTTCAGGGGAGGATGCAGGAGCGGCTGGCTTGTGCTTGGCCAGAGAAAGCTATGCTTGACAAGGGCTGTGGTGATGCTGCGAGGAGGGAGTGTTGGAGATGTCGATGATGAGCTCAGATGCTCGCAGGTAGCATCGTGATCAAATTCAAGCATATTATTTGGCAACTAGGGGACGATCCTCAAACGTTTCACCGAGTTAACGGTCGTTGTTGTTAATGTATTGAAGATATGTCTTATTCAGGCCGTATCAGTGTATTTTTCTTACCACAATTCAATCCTCCGTTAAGGTAGAACTTTAGCTAAAACCTCGTGACAAGCGCTTCTATAGAGTTAGTTCGATTTGTGAGTTGCAATTAACTGAGGTCCCACCCGAACTTTTAACAAGAGCTTCGTAACGGTATCTCATTGCATTGGTCAATATGTACCGTAAAAATGACCTAACTTTTCACGTACGACCATAGAATCGAGAAAGCTGAGGGTCCCGTCCGCTCCCCTGTACATAAGCTCGATATCGCCGGATCAGTAGTTGGGTCGGTGACGACCAGCGAATCCCCGGTGTTGTACGTTTTGCATTTTTGCAGTTTGCGTATACATCGTCTTTTATGCGTATCCCAAATTGCTATGGTTTGCAATAAGACTCTCGTCTTTCACGTACGACCATAGGATCAAGAAAATTGAGGGTCCCGTCCGCTCCCCTGTACACAAGCTTGATACCGCCGGATCAGTAGTTGGGTCGGTGACGACCAGCGAATCCCCGGTGTTGTACGTTTTATATTTTTGCTAAATGAGCTATTACGTAATCCAAGGGTGACCCGCCTATCTCCTGATCGCTATTGTTACGGTTTGCTAGAACCGTGGCCTCCCTAACGCTAGTCAGGTCAGGCTTGACAATAACTCATCCTGTTATCACTTGCATCCTTCTCGGGATGCACGCTATCCATAGTACAAAAGGCCTTTAACTTACTTTTTGCTTCTGCTTATAATAAGATGAGTTTTCTACTATCTCTACCTACTACAGGAATGCTTCACTAATACATCCGGGCTGTCTGTCGACTGACTGAACGACAACTTCGACTTCCGAGACGTCAAGCCTGACGAAACGAAGGGGCGCCTTAACATTGAGGTTGCCGAAAAGGGTAGTCAATGTTTAGTAGGAAGGTTCACCCAGTATATGTAATGCCCTAATGGGCTGTAGGTGAACAGGTCCTCACAACGCCTACGCGAGGCCAAGGCACTGGAGAAGGTATCAGAAAAAACATCTACTAGACGCGCTATAGTTGACTATATAGAAGGCAATTGAATTCAGCCTCAACACCAGCTCTGGGGCCATTTGCTATAATGGAAACATCGTGTGGTGTCCCAATTTGGCAATTGTGCCACTTTGAGGATGAGCATCACCTTTAGGTAGTGCAGGTGTTTTGACCGCCAGAACCGACTACAGTGGGGTGTGGCACAAGTATGTCCTACCATCGTCATTACACGCTCAAGGGTCAATCAGGTTTCTCCGAGCACTGAGTGCCGCCAGGATAGATGTTAGCCCATGCAGCCGCATGGAGGGGTTCCTCGTGTAGCCAAGGTAGGTGCGGGGAAACGCCCGTCACAGACATCGATGATGGAATCTTTCTGACCCATCCTCAAAGACTTCGTCTAGAATCTACCACAGAATCAAATTGCTACGCTTACCATTATGGCACCCCATCAGCTGCCTGTCGGACCAGCCCGACGTCGTCCTCGATCATCGTCACTTCCGGGCACTGGCACTGCTATTGAGACATCGACACAACCATTGCCATGCCCTCCGGCAATCGATAGGGTAGTGTCCTCTGTACTCGACACATCTCAGACAGCGCAGCTCACGTCCTCCGGACTTCAGCGCGCAACATACACGAGTCGCTTCTATGAGCTTGTCAGTGATGAAGCCGGTCTTGATCCTCCTTTGTGGCTGTGCAAACCATGCAAAGACTTTCTTTGTAGGCCCCCAACGCCAATAGAAGCCAATCGGGGTCAATACCGTAGACCCAAATTCTTTTTGGCTGGATCTCACCTTGCCAGCGGTCATGATAGTTTACTGCAGTTGATGGACTGTTGCTATGCATCTCGCAGAGAGCAACACAAGTCCTGCCAGCTATGTGAGCTTATATGGCATGGCGTATGTCGTCGTCTGGCACGCGGACGACGAGAGCCCCAGCACAATCACATCCGGAAATATGGGTCGCATTTGGAGGACGGTGAGCACTGCCACACGGGCATGAAGATGGCTCTGCTGCCAGATGCCTACACTTCACGAATCATCCTGAATATTCCCCTTGGGCCAGACCTGGTGTTCAATGGTTGGATGTGGATGGAGCTGACGATACATCACCGTACGTATTGCAGACATAACTGCAGCAACCCTGGACAATCTGCTCAACTTATTACTCACTAATGCACACCACCTTGATAGAACACGGCCGATCACGACCACGTGGACCGCTTTCCCACGCAACCGATTCTTCCGAGACATTCGAGCAGATTCGAGAATGGATGGAGAAGTGTGACAAATGCCACCTACTTTGCGGCCGTGATCACCCAGAATATACCCAGCCTTCGCGGTTAATAATAATAGACGGATCAATGGCGAAACTCATTGATCGTGCCAGAGTCACTGGAAGTTCAGATGGCGGGCAATCTGAACCCGACGGCCTGCTTGCCGATGCCAGATCATCGTCAAAAGAATCCGCCTATATAGCCCTGAGCTATCGATGGGGTAGCGCAGATCAGTCAACATGCGCCAAAGAATGCACTCTCAAACCTTTAATGCTTACAGCAAGCACGCGGGAGACCCTCATATCAGGCATCCCTATATCCTCGCTTCCAAGAACAATACGAGATGCTTGTACCGTCGTGAAGCGCCTTGGCTTCCGAGCGCTTTGGGTTGATAGACTGTGTATCCTGCAGGACTCCGCAAAGGATTGGAACGAGCAAGCAGCATCAATGGCAGACATCTATAAGTATGCCAAGCTCGTCATCTCTGCGACATCTGCCATGGGAGAGGACGATGGCTTCTTCCGAGACCGCACTTTTGATGGCGGAGGCAACCGAAGTATATGGCTGAGTCGCAACCTGTTCAGAACGACACCCAAAGATTACCAGCAAGAGTGGGAGTGGGCAGGACCAGAAACAACAAGTTGCATCATTTCTATACCTAGGGAGAATACAACATACTCGACAGCATACCCGACAAATAAACTCGGTAGCTCTAGTGGTCGAGGATGGATGTTCCAGGAACGAGTTCTTGCACATCGCATAGTCCATTTTAGTAAGCGAGAAGTCTTCTGGGAATGCGCGGAGCTCGAGGCTTGCGAAGGTCATCCCGACTTCGGAAAGGATATGTTTATGAGTCGCCCCATGATAGACATGGCCAAGTGCCGATCGCTGCGCGGCTTAACTGGTTTGACAGCGATGGACCTGTGGCATATGACCGTTCAGGAGTACACTGTGCGCGAGTTCTCTTTTGAGAAAGACAGGCTGGTGGGCTTGGCTGGCATAGCGAAAGAGACAAGCAAGGTCCGGAAGAGGAGCACATTTACCGAGGAGTATTATGCCGGCATATGGAAATCAACGTTCTTGCACGACATCTGCTGGAGCGCAAAGTTATACCCACTGAAAACACAACAAGATTATGCGGCTCCAACGTGGTCCTGGGCATCGGTCCACCACGACTGGCTCCCCCAGTCATGGTCCATCGGTTGGCAATTCAGACCCGTCGAAACGCAGCCTTTACTTGCTCGTCTTGTAGGGGCGCGGGTAGACTGCTTCGGTGGGAACGAGTTTGCAGCTGCTCTGGACGGATGGGCCATCATCAACGGTGGTATTACAACCATGAGTGCAACACAAAGCCCACCGTCAGGCTTCCCAGAAGTATCTCCATTAAAGCCCGAAGCGGAGAACGGTGACGCTGTCATGTTTGCGGGTCCTTCCCATTACGATTCGGGACAAATAGAAGTATGTGGCTTAGGTGAGACAGACTTCTCCAAGCCAACATACGTGAAATGCCTGCCCATGAGGATAGAGTTCAATACTCGCCTTTCCCAAAAGACGCTTTTCTGTCTTCTTTTGGCAGAGAACGGTGCAATTACGTATAGGGACCGAGATCATGAAGGCACGGGACTGGACGCTCCAGACTCATATCATGGACCTGAGTATCAACGCGTAGGGCAGTACAGGATAGACATCGTTGACGAAGATGGGCTCAAGACATGGTTGGAGGAGATGCCGAAGCAGGATATCCTGATTCGCTAGGGTAGCTGGTTGAGGCGTATTTCGTCGACTTTTGAAAGCCACTCTCGTGCGAATGCAAGCCTTACTCTGCGCGCAGCTTTTAACAGAGAATCCTCTTCTGGGCGCGCCGCTCACGTAGTTTTGCCTCATAAATGATGCGCTTGACGGATGACTTAGATATCGGGAAGGGTGTGGCTACTATAGTCTCTGGCCATGTTGCCTTTCTCTTTCGCTTGACGATAGTTAATGCACGCTTTCTCTGCTCTTTTTCGGATACATTGCGACCACTCCGGGGCAATTTGGCAGAGACGCCGTTGTTTTTATAGCCTATGATGATTCTGTTGATCACCGACTTCGAGGTACCTACAAGCTCTGCAAGGCGGCGCTGACTTACACCACCAAGATTGGCGGTGTAGATCGCTACTTTCTTTCTAGGACTGAAATCCCGGTTTTCTAGTCGACTTGCGCATAATTTCTCAATAGCAGCCTCCATGGTCATCTCCAAATGCGGTTGGAGGAGTTGTTTTGGCGGGATGGAGGGTTTGCAAAAACGCGTCGCAAACACGGTGGTGGGGTGGCTGGGCCTGATTAATCTAGATCCCAACTGTGTGGCAAGCCTCCTTCGAGCGGAGTGTGGGAAATCTCGCACTGGATTGTGGCGCTGGTACCTCCGAGTAACCAGATGACGCGAATTTTGCCATTGTTGAGCGCGTGATACATGTATTGTGGGCGGGCATCGCATGCTCATTGGTGGCTGCAGCTGACGTCGAGTTGTTTTATGGTCGATACCAAATCCGCCATTCACTCTAGGTTCTCAACAATGAGTTGTCGTAAGTCGCATTCAGCGAAGGGGTGAAGTGCCAAAAGTCGGAACTTGTCTGGGTGATGAGGAGGGGTTGTGTTGTTCATAATATGCATACTCAAGGTTGATTGTAGGCCATGCACGCCCGCTGGCGTTACACAGCCTTTGGCTGACTTGAGAGACTTCTGATACTCGCTACTAGAGAAGGTTTCATTTCCAAGAGGGTTCCGGTTCCTTAAATGCGAAATTAAAGCCGAGAAACACCATAGTTGTTTGGCACTGATATCCTACTCAACCAGAAACTTTGCGAAGTCTTGTTGAGCTTCAATCAGATCCCAATCAACAATTTTGCGCTCCTTCATATCCTCCATTTTCCTTTGCACCAACTCTTCCATAGTATCCCTCTCCTTCTCGCTTAGAAGGTGAACCCTTGTCTTCCATAGCTCATCCTTCGTAACACTGTCCTTCCGGGCGCCAGAGAAGCGTTCATCCAAGTACTTCCAATAGAGACTATCGAACAGCCGTGTCTTACGCGTTGCATAACTGAGCCAGAAACGCCCCGTTGCCCAGCTTTCACGCATGTACTGTGATAGCGGTGCAGAGAGATCTTGGTCTTTGAGGCTGGCGGTTTCCTTCTCAGCTCTTTCCATAGCAGCAAGCCAAATTTGCAGCCGTGGCTCGTATGTGGTAACCCAGTCATCTATCCTATCCAACATCAAAGCATCATGCTCCAGGTGCTCGATGATAAGGTAGGGGCCAAAGGTGGGATCTTGACCATGATGTAGTATACGGGGAAGGGGGATCGTGGTGGCTTTCGCAACCAAAGAAGCTGTCGCAGCTTCCTGCCTAGTCTTGTCTATTGGCAGGTGTACTGGGCCAGGCAATGCAAGACGAACCATGACATCGTGAGGCATGCCGGCGACGCGAACACGGTAGAGGAAGTTAAAACCACCCACAATCAGTGGTGGTATCAATGTCGCAGTGCATTTCAGTTGTTGAAATATGAGTTGTTCGACCTTTCGACATGTAGTCTTGAAAATAAGCTGTTTCTGCCCATTCTCTTCGCGCTCATCCATGCGATCCCAGGCAAGATTGTCCATTGTTTCCTGCTTGTCGTACATGACTTCTCCGATAAATGTATAGAAATTGGGTGGCTTCGCAAAGAAGGAAAGACTGGGCGAGATAGATTCCGTGGGGATGGGGGGGGGCAACTAGCAGGCAAAGTGGAGATGAGTCTGCAAGAGATGGGTAGGTAGTGTAGTTGGTTCAGCCGGCGGACTCTGTCCCATTTAAAGAGTCCTGCAAGACAGTCTTTCGGCGCTGCGGGTTGGACGATTTTGATTGGACAATAGTCCCGTGGTGCTTAGCACCCACACCCCTACACAAGATCTCCGACTTTGCGTCTCGCCAACATGGAACCAACAAGATCGCCCAGACGACTGAGACCGCTGTACGGGGGTACCTAGGTGTGACCAACATGGGGCTCACACACGGCTCATGCCGCCATTCCAAGCAAGGCAAACATGTTCGTGGAATGGACGCTACCAGATCTGTCACATGCCAACTGATGCAAAGAACCTCGTGACTTGGTGACGATTTCCAGAGAAGCAACCGATATGAGCATAGAACTGGATTCATCTCCCAACTGGCGTTTCGGAATGTCCATCGCGTCATTATCGACGTGCAGGCCTGTTTGTTGGTAGTCTCCCTAATGCTAGGAACATGACGGCTTCTTTGACAGCCTTTCCGCCCCCCAGCCGGCAATTTGTTTGCCTGATTCAGGAATGATATCTTGCACGCAAGTAATGTAGCTGCCAACCAGGGGCTCTCTGGAAGCGTTTTAGTCAAGTAGTACGCTACGGTGGGAGGAAGAAGGAGGGTGGGTGGGGCACTCGTTGGTGTTGTGTTGGCTCACATCTCGTGGGCGGCTGTTGTGCGACCACATAGACCTTTAATCTTTGTGACTTCCTCGAAGTTTTGAAAAAGGAATGTGATGGTATGAACGCGATTGTTGCGTTTGCTTCAAGTGTGTGCTCTTCACCGCAGTCCCGTGCCAGTGGGCCAGACCTCTGGGATGTTGGTTCATATCTTGTGGCCAGCTTCAGGGCGATCTCTTGGAATCTTCTAGCTTCATTGCTTCCCAAAGGCTTTTTTTAAAAAGAGGGCTTGATGGCATGCATTCAAGTTTTGTTTGCCGACGAGTCTCTCC
This sequence comes from Microdochium paspali, assembly GCA_031142775.1. Classification (NCBI taxonomy): domain Eukaryota; kingdom Fungi; phylum Ascomycota; class Sordariomycetes; order Xylariales; family Microdochiaceae; genus Microdochium; species Microdochium paspali. Next base: position 252,080 of record JAVBIV010000013.1, read on the forward strand.
TTCAAACGTGGCACATCTTTGAGGCGTTGGTTGGAATGTCCTGGCCAGCGTGAGGGAATTGCCTTTAGAGCTTCTGGCTTTGTTGCCTCTCGACTTTGCTGCCAAAGCCATCATGATGGTATGAGGCGTACATTATGGCTCAAGAGGTCTTCCGTCTACCTACCAGCAGTGGGGTGTGATCTTCTATGGGTACCATGGGACCAAACAGTGATTCGGGCTTTTGCTTCATTCCAGGAACGACAAAGCAACATATCCCGTCATCCCATTTTCAAATTTTCAAAATATAAAGAGGTTTCATCCAGCCTGGTTATTTCGACCAATGTGCAGCACAAGTCAGCCACCATCAATAGTCCTTAAAGCTTCATTATCCCGTCTTCCTCACACACCAGTCAACGATCGTACCAAAGACGAGTATCATTATTCGTGTTTCTATCACTAACTCCATTACCCGCTGGGTTACCAATAACTCTGCTCTGCCCATATGATACATATACCAGCTCAGTCGCTGACTTTAGAGGTACAGTTCCAATCAAGAGCCATGTCAGACCGCAAGCCCGATGTCGTTCTCGATTAAAACGACCCAATCGAAAAAGAAAATCGCGATGAAGATCACAAACACGGAGCCGGCCTCGTGAATCAGGAAAGGCGAATGGCAGCAAGGGCTGGGAAAGGGAAAAAGCAGGCTGAGGGGGAGAGGCGAAAGGCGGAAGCAAAGAGGCTGGACGATATCGCAGAGGTCGTGAAGAAGGGCAATGAAAGTCAAGACCGTCGTAGGAAGGCGTAGTGTATTTATGGTCCCTCCTGGCTTTGGCGACGCGGTGCATGTGGTAACGGTATGTTTTTCTGAGCACCAGCGTATAGTTCCACTGAGTTTTGGTTGATTTTCCTTTGTCTTTGTTTTTGTTTGTCTTTCTTTTTGTTTTGAAGAGCTACTCCCTCCACGGAACACTCCTGTAGAGCTATTTGGCCCAGTCCCCTCGTCATCAGCAGTCTGTCGGTCGCTTTGATTTTGCTTTTTCGCAGCCCTGAAGATTAGAACAGAGTCTTTTGAGCTTCTCGCATTCGTTACCGAGTCTTTTTATAAAATTCCAAATACACAATCGTTTTTCAAAAAAAAAAAAAAAAAAAAGGAAACCCAATTTGACCATGTCTGAGCAAGACATGTGCCAACGTCCTCGTTAGTGCTTTGACGAGGTCAAGTCTAGTAATGGCTCGAATGCAGTGCTCTCAGCTTGCATCCAATGCCTTGAAGGCCTAAATATCATTATCGTGAAGAATTACAGTGCAGGTTCTCAAACCAAGTTTGTCTACTGGTCCGGATCATGGTTGATAAGTGTGAAAAGCGCTTCGTAACAAGTCAAGTATGATCGTCCCGTGCGGCGAGCAACGTGATGTTATGTGTCCTTCAGGCTTGCAATATAATATGCTGATTCTGGTCAGAAGAACTCAAAATTTGGGTTTTATAGGCTGAAAAGAGCTCGTCGGGGCGAGTATTAATGTGGTCCGTCATCACAGGGGCTGCAATCACCTGACACACCTACACAACATATCAGAGTGAATCAATTGCCGACCAAACGTGAATATCAAGCGGGATGCAAAGTCCATGACACCAGATACGAGACATTCACAGCCATGGCAGTCATATAGCTGTTTACAATGGGTAGAGGGCCGCCTGCAAAGAAGATATGCCTTGGTTTGAGCATTGGGCTTGTCCTCATCATGAGCATCATGTAACGATGCTTACTTACCAAGTGTTACTGATACTGCACTCGAAAATAAGCAAGACATGAGCTAGCCCTGGTTCAATGAACTCGAAAGCTGCTCTCCAGTCCATCAATTTCACTTTCTGCTTCGCTTCTCCATCCCCTCTGCAACCCCCTAAACCCTCTCAGGGATATGCTCCCTCCTCCAGGCCTCCCACCCCATCAACCCACCAACAAACCTCGCAACCGCCATGATCCTATGCGTCAAGTAATAACTGCTCGTCGACGGCCCCTATCCTCCTTGCCCGCACTCATATATCCCCCAGCCTTGGTCTTGTTCCTCCGACCATCCGGATCCGAAAGCCCCGTCGACACCCTCGGCACAGAGATATTACTCTCCAGAAACAACATCCAGACATCCATAAAATTCAACACATGCAACACCCTCAGCATCCTCGTAACCGCCAACCAAACCAGCATCGACATCTTCAATAGCCCCACCCCAGATTTGCTGTTATTGCCTCTATCATTCCACGCCCCGCCACCGTCGTCAGAGGCAAAAATAGCCCTGATGTTATCCCTAACCCAGCTCATAGTGTTTCTGAGGAACACCTCCTTTCTCCCATCCGCGAGGAGGGTCCACTCGTGCATAACACCCTCTTCGCCTGCCCATTTGTCTTCCCAATCTTCCGAGAAATCCAGCGGCTCCGTGCCATATGCTTCTTCGCCGTTGCGGTGCTTGAGGAACCAGAATTCAGTAAATATTGTATACGGGACAGTACTCCTAGCTGTATTATTAGAGGTCGCTTCCGTTTTGCTATTAGCGGCGCTGCGACTGTAGATAACTGTTATGGATTAGAAAAAAGAAAACCGGAATCAGCTTCAAATAGACATGGTGGAGAATCGAGTAGGTCCCCTGTCGAATAGCTGTAGTGCAGAAGTGCTAGTGGGGAAAGTGGCTTCCGATGTTGGATCCAAAGTAATCTAAGAACGGAAGTCATTTACCTTGGAGGAGAGTATTACTACCGCCAGATCATTAGTTGGGCCGGTGACGACCCGCGACTCTGACGGCTTTGTCGACCGCGATCGCCACTGGAACGTCGGAATATAGCAAACTTCGTGACGTGCTTGTGGACAGAAGTGAAACGCGAGGAGACAAAGCTTGCGGAGGATGTGATTCAACGTGTGTCCAATGGCATCGATACGTTGGTCGTTGGCAGCGTTGCCATGTTCATTTAGAATCAGCTCTGCGCCTGAACCAGCCATAGGCACAAAGAGCTGCAGTAGGCAAATCGAATCATCGGAATGCGGGAAAGCGAGAAGACTGAGGAGAGAGGGGGCCACCTATTAGTGTTTTGAAGGTCCTCGGATAATCTATGTTTGTGGTGGGCGGACTCGTCCGCCGTTTCAGCTGGACTTCTCGACCACTAAGATGATGATGAACCAGACAGACAACCTGGCAACTATGTGCCGGGCGCCGATATGGTACGCATATGACATGCCTGCGGTTAGTGCTGAGGTGCTGAAGGGGTACGCAGCAACCCCAAGTCAAACATCAAACACTCATAGTCCTTTGTTATCCCAGAGGCTTGGAATGTTCCGCGGTACCAGCCGTGACGTCTGGTGTAACGGGGACGGCACAAGAGGTGTTCGTTGAAGCTCAGGTGGCACCAGGAGCCGGATGAAAGTCTCCAACACAGCAGAATCACCTTAGCAAACTTGTTTTGTTGTTCGCCTTGGTGTGCTGTGCAACCTTTTATGAGCCCGGCGCTTATTCCATCACATTCCTGGAAAGGTGATGTGATGTGCCATCGTGGGCCGCCCACCCCAGTATCGGGGACGTCACACCAATCAAAAATGTTGTTGGTAATAGAATAAGTTTGCTGGGTGATGCACAGCTGGATGTTGCTCGCGAGTCATGACCTGCACCGTAGCGGAACGGCTCGCTGACATCCTTGTCTTACCCCTCGAGTAGTTTGCTTGTGTGGCACGCAACATGCGGTGAATACATCAGTTGGTAACGACACAACGGCTTGGCTGACATGGTTGTTGAGCTTAACATTGGTTCTTGACGTTGTTGGTCCTCGGCGTTGGTTGCGTCGTCCATCTACATCCCTGCCCCTGACTGATGTCGCCAGCAGACATCGACATCTGGAGCGAGTCTGCCGCACATCCGCGGGATGTGGAGTCTTCAGATGAATTTTCTGCACGTGTCATGCTGTGGGTTTCACTACATGTTGAGATGAAAAAAGTGCACTGCCAAATGCTTCGAGATGTACACGCCGATGTAACTTTGAATGAAATTAGAAGTATGAGTGACCGAAAGCGGCCCTTATCCCATTCTGTCACGACTGCAAATTGTATCACCAAAAACGACTCGCTTAGATAGAGGTATAAAAAGTTCGCTTGTGACTAAGCTAGAACAACTAAAACGAATGTGTAGTGGGCGGAGAACAACACGTCCTGGTAAGGAACGACTGGTGGTGGTGCAAATGACCGCGCGGAGGGGAAGCACATAAACGAGAGGATGTCCACATTTACATGTAGTGGTGATGGTGTAGATAGGGATGACGAAAGAAAAGAAAGTAAGAAAGAAAGTAAGAAAACAGAATGACCAAAAACAGAATAGATGCTCACTGGAATGTCCCACGCCGCCGAGCCCTATGGTGTTGATCCTTTATGCCTCCTCCCGCCATTTGGAGTTGACTACTTCCAGAGTTAGATCCGCTAGTACCTCTTCCACGTTCATGACTTCGAGTCGATTGTTCCAGGCCTCTTCCAAGAAGCCCAAGAATGCAAGACGCATGTAAGAGTGTTGTTCCTTCTTGTTCCAGTCTTTCTTATCCGCCTCAATCTGCCTGACGACAGCCGGATCGAGCCCAGTAATTTCCCCGACCTCCTCCTTTGGGTATTCCGCCGTGTTTATCAGGACCGTGACTTCGAAATCGTTGCCTGCATTGACCCCGTCTCCCGCTACTGGCTTATCTTCCCAATTTTCCAACACGGTCTCGTCGAACACGATGAGGACCAGTGTCTTCCAGTCGAATAGCGCAACGTATCTGGTCCTGTGGAGTCCAGCATACAGGCTTGCTTGCTGCATAAGCTTTTTGAGCGTGTCTGAGGGCTCGTTTTTCGCTCCAGACCGATGGACCCGGGCACAGAAACGAGTGAAATCCTCCGCAGGGATTGCCCCAAATCTCTTGTATTCCAGCACTGCATAAGCTGTTCTCTGCTTAAGCAATTTTTCTTTCTCCTTGCCTAAATCTGCTTCCTTCTTGGGCATGAAGAAAGCGATGTCTGCTCGGCCTTGCCACCCCTTCAAATCCTTCAGGTCTATCTTCTTGTCTGTGCCGCCGTGCGTCCCATCAGATCCTTCGGCAGGCTTCTTTCTATCGTTCTGGTCCTGTCCGCGTGGTATTTGCGGAGAGTTATTCGCTGACTTGTCGTCTGATTGGTTGCTTCCATCGGGTTTCTTGGGCTTCTCCTTTGGGACATAGAGAGGGTGGGGCTTTGCCTCAGTGACTTCGGCCTGGGTGATACATCTCCTACCGGATTGGATGAAGATCTGTTCCAATGGTAGGAGGAAATTGATGCCTGAAGTGCGCACGATATCCGCCTCGACGCAATGCTGAGTCTCGATCTGGATAGAGGCCCAATGCTCAATACCGCTAATGGCATGAAGGGACTTTTGGAGACGAGAGAAAGCGGCGGCGAGCCAACGGGCGATGGGGGTTTTTCTGGCGTGACTGGGGGTTTGAACAGATATAGCTGAGGTGCTCGGGTCACTTATCTTTGCTCCGGTGCTATTCCCACCATACTGGGGAAGACGTTGTCTCAGCAAGGTATAAAGTCTGGCTTGGTGGTCGAGCAACATGACTGACTGGCAGAGAAGAAAATTCAATGCAGGGAGAAATAATAGACAAGACTGGGATGATGCTAGATCGCTGTGTGTACATTTGCACGAGTTCAAACGTGACCGCTAAGAGTGGACTGTGTAATATATATGCATTCGCACTCTGAAGGCGCTCGTCGACTTTTGGATCCACGTCTGGTGACGCGGAAGAACATGGAAGAAGATGGCCTTCTTTGTTCAGATAGCAGAGTAATGTTGTATATCATCTCATCGCCTATGCCAGTCCCAAGATGAAGGAGGTGATTTGTGTCACCAAGATGATGAAAGAATCTGGGACAACGTTGGTTCGAAGCTGGCCACGTGAGTCGTGCCTACGCTTAGGCACACACCTGTCCCTGTGCACCAAGTGTGGTCTTTGCTGGATGTTTGCTTGCAAAGGCAACCGTGGCGTGTATTTCAGGTTGTTGCTTTGGTGTTTGGTCGAGGTGGGTAGCACATCATTCCAGAGAACCCGCCACCATCATCAGGCATGAAGTTGGTTGGTATGCCCTCCTGAGCTTGCGGTTGGTGCAGGTATATGTATAAACCCTTGCCGAAAGCACGGGCCATGCCCAAGGAAAGCTGCGACCTGGGTACGTACCCAGCAAGTGCACTCCAAGTCCCAATACGCTGAGGTACTTCAATCCATCGACACTGACAAATTCCACCATCTACACATTTGTTTACCCTGGTTCTCGCACTTCTTATCTGATTTTCCCTTCCACAATGTCGCGCTCTTCTTCTGTCGAAAGCTATGACACCTCAGAATCAACGACGAGATTCAAAGATTTTTCTAATCTGCCAGACCTCCCCTACAAGGCTGGTTTCGAAGCCACAATCACTGCCCACGTGCCCCCAGCTCCGTTCGGAGACGACGAGTACGACGGCCCTGGTCGCAACAACCTAGCCGCCACCAACGAGCAGAAATCTGTCACTCGTGTCGAGCTCGTCAAGGCGTACATTCCCCGCGAAAGCGACGCGACGTCACGACAATCTACAACCCCCGCTACCCAGCGTCTCCGTATTCTCAAAGTCTTAGCTGGCGGCTTTCACCGGGGTCCACAAGTCGTCCTTTGTCATATACAGCCAGGACAGGGGCGTGGCGGATCCTCCTTCCGGGCAGTCGCAAAAATATACGATCCTCTCTACTACAAACTGGGAGGCTTCAGTCTCGTCCACTGGCATTCTACTGGTCTGGATGTTGCATACAGAGCGGATGGAGATTACAGCCGAGAGGCAGCCGCTTACGAAAGGCTTCGGACTACAGGCCCGACCCTCGAAGGCTCGTTTACGCCAAGGTACTACGGCAGCTGGACCCTCAATATTTCATGGCCAACAGAGCCTGCGACCACCGGCAGCAGTGCACCAAAACACAGGGCTGTTCGACTTATCCTCATCGAGCATATTGATGGCTGCACCATGCGAGATCTTGGTCTGGACCCTGGTAAGTCATCGGGGACTGAACCTGGGGGGTCCAACTCAGATGGTGGTGGTTGGGACGTGTCACGATACCAGAACTATTCCCAGGACTATCGAGAGGCCGTCATGGTGAAGTTGCTCGAAGGCCGCGCACATCTATGGCACAATGGTGTGAATCATCGAGACTGGGCTGCCCGCAACCTTATGCTAAGCCCTCGCCCACAAAAGTCCACGCCTCTCGCGAAGCAGCCATTCAAGGACTTCCGAGTTGTCCAGATCGACTTCGACAGAGCGGTTGTGTGGGATGGTGGCGCAGACAAGAATGCTGTTCCTCTGCAGAAGGAGTGCCGCCGGGAAAAACTTCCCTGGAATCCAATGGAAGGATCATGGCATGGTGTCGAGACAGACTTTGTGCATTGGCTGCCAGAACGTCTGGAGAACCGTCGTTCTCGGCGTGAGTGGCTAATTGAGAACTTTGGTCTCAAGGGAAAGAGCGAGCAATACTTTGCCTTGGATGAAGTGCCGAGCCCGGACTGGAAGGAGGCGTGGAAGTCTTCGTAGGATTGGCTTGGTCTTTTGAGACAAAATTCAACTGCTATAGCGAACTCATCATATGACAGAGAAGTAAGTATTAGATTGAGTTGTATTGAGACCACATGCTCAAAGTATGGATAATGAGACTTCCTTTGCAGACTGTAATGAACACCGGTTAACCACCGGCAAACTGCGGCAAGAGTAGCGGCCTTTCTTTCATTGCCAAGATGCCAAGATGTTTTTTACCCGCGGCTCAAAAAACCAAGACGTGACTCGCGTACCCCTCTGCTCCAACTACAAGCAATTTGTCTTGGCAGCTATCGTGGCTTTTCCAGCCAGTGTCCTCCGCAGAGATGGCTGGACAGCGCGGAGAAACTAGCAATATATTGCCAGGCGAGGCAGCTACAGCCAGCCCCCCAGCTTATTCATTATGCATAACAGCTCAACCTTCCGGATATGCTCCACGAACCAGGTGGCCGAGGAGGAGCTTGTCTTCCTTCATCGGAGGACGCTAAGCAGCTTCCCCGCACACAGGCTGTGTCTTTTGACGTTCGTCCCCATCGAGCTGTCCCTCTTGGCGAACCGCGCGCTTGGTCAGATTTTCGCAACAATGCTGCCGATCACCTAGTAAGCCCAGCAGGCTGAGATTTTTCCCTGCACGAGACTGCGGCGTAGCAAGGAGCCTGAGTCCATCCCAGCGGTTTTGCTTAACCAGGCTTGCCAAGACAAGGGCTTGACAGGGTATCAAGTCGACTTGAAGCTTGGCGACCGAGTTCTGATCACTTGTCTGTGTCTGTGTCCTTTCCCCACGGGGAAGCTCGGCGCGGTGCGGTCATCGGGACAAGGGCTGGCATGGGGAAAACTGTTCCAGACGGGGAACCGCCCCATGTTTTCGGGAAGCATTGAGCCGACATAAACAAGGCATGAACTTGGCACGATCACATGGCAAGGTAGTGTTATAGGGCAGCAGTGTGTAGATATAAAGAGGCTGTGATGCAACCTCCAGTCTGGGTCTGAAGATCTCCTTGACCCTACCAAGGCTCGTTGAGAAGAGTGTTCAAGATCGTTAGAAGCAAGCTCTCTTCAACAACTATCCGCCATGATATCACATCATGTGCTCGGTCTTCATCTCGGGACCCTAGGCGTTGTCCTGCTGTCCGCCTCGAGCGTGATTGCCACGGCCTTCTCCGCCCACCCAGACACTCGAGCCTCAGCCCTTGACTGGACGACCCTCGATATCCTCACCACTGCCGCCGACGCGCAAGTTAAGTCCGTCATCGAGGGCAAGGATAACATCTTTGCCGGCGAGCCGCGTGGTGTGGCCCACGCGGTCCGCCAGGTCATCGCGCCCTTTGTATGGCCTAACTCGACCTACTACCACGACGTAAGCCTGCTTCCGCTCGTCGATGAGATGCTTGCGGCTCTTGTGAGGCTGCAACACGACGATGGCACATACACTGTGGGCAACAGACACTCGCCCCCGGATACGGGCTTCTTGGTTGACGATTACAGCATGTTGGTACGCATGCTTGAGAAGGACGACTATCCCTCCTCGCAGGACCGGGCCAATACGATCCGCGCTATGCTCGAAAAGGCCGGAAATGGGCTGTCAATAGGAGGAATCCATACGCCGAATCATAGATGGAAGCTGTGCGGTGCGCTGGCACATATCTCGGCTATCACCAGAAACACTACACTCGTCCAGAGGATTGACGAGTGGCTTGCTGAAGGCATAGACCAGGACGAGTTAGGTATCTACAGCGAGAGATCCCCCATCTACTATAGTGCAGTTACAAACCCGTCTCTTATCTCTGTTGCGCGCGAGCTCAACCGCCCAGAGCTATATGAGCCCGTCCGCCGTAACCTCGAGCTCATTATCGACTACACGGAGCCCTTCAGCGGCGAGATCGAAACAGTTATGTCTCGCCGCCAAGATCAGAGACAGTCACCGGGCAGTAACCTCGCTGATTCCTACCCCTTGTTCCGCGAGCTCGCCCTGCGCGACAATAATGCGCGCTTCGCCTCTATGGCCCGCCTCACGGAGGAACTCATCCCGAGTAAACTCGGCGACTACCTCGGCATACTCGTCGAGCGCCCTGAACTCGCCGCTGTGCTACCGACTTCCGAAGACCCCTTCGCGAGCAGCCTGACAAAACATTACCCGACCGCCAAGCTCGTCCGCTCGCGCAAGGGCAAGCTCACGACGACCGTTTTCGGTGGAACAGACTGGTACACGCCGCAACGCGAATAATCTGCCTTCTTCAACCGGTTCGGCTCGGGGTTGTCGACGAACCCCACCATATTTCGGGCGTGGAACGGCGACGCGGTGCTCGAGGCGGTGAGGATGTTACCGAACTTCTTCACCATGGGACATTTCCGCTCCAACGGGCTCAACTACACGGCCGAGACGGGCGTCAGTACTTTGGGAAACGTTTTTGAGGTGCCGTACTTCCTGCCTATGAAGCCCGAGAACCGCAACGAGGACGGGACGTACGCCTTATCCCGCGCGACTCCTGACGGGCGGTTCTACGCTATGCTGGATTTTGAGAACCGCCCTGTTAGTCTGAGGAGGCTGCAGACGGATGTTACGATTACGCCGACGGACTCGGGGTACGATCTTGAGTTTGAAGTCACCGGTGAGGAAAACGTCGAGATCATGTTCGAGCTTACATTGCGCCCGAACGGGACTTTCTCGAGCACTGTAGAGGGTGGGCTCAAGGAGCTCGAGGACATTCAGGAGGCCGACGGAGCCAAGACTTATCATCTGATCGAGGGTACGGGGAGATATTCCTCCGCGTCGGGCGGTAGTTCGATCACGTTTGGCCCTGGTCTGGGTGAGGGGCTGATCCAAAGCGGTGCAGCGGGCGAGCAGTATAGCTGGATGAATGGAAAGCTTGAGCTTGTTGGACATCAGGTTTATATCACAGGGGTTACGCCGTTGAATTATACCCTTCGTCTGGGATTCGAGTAGACCGAGAGAAATGAGGAATTGATCCCCAGCAAATACGAGATTAACATCGATGTGATAAAGAGATGACTGAGCAACTCAATATGCCATGATGGTCTCCGGTTTGAGGCCGCCTTTCGCAGTGCCGGACGGGTCACTTTTCTCTCATTCTGTAAACCTCTTGATTCCTCACCCTCTTAACCTCGATATCTCGTGCTGCTTCACAGAGAGATATTACCAAATTTAGCAGCCATGTTCTCGGCGGGAAACCCTGCAGCTCCGCGACTTCTTTCCCTGCATGTGAGCGCAAGATAACATCATGATTAGTTATGTGAGCAGGATTGTGTAAAGCTTGGCAGTGGCAGAACCATGGCACCATCTACGCTTAAACCCGATGAAGAGCAGTTTTCGGTGAGTAAATGCTGGCTTCGAGGGCTCCTGACTAGTCAAAAACTTGAGGAAAGTCCCGGAAGTCTGCTGCGTCACATCCTACTTCCATGCTGCCTAACACCGAAGCTTGAAAATTCTTGAGGTTCTTGCTTCATCGGCCATAACGTGAACCGCGAGATGTAAGCGACGAGTGATCCGCTCTGACGCCTGCAGCAGTCTGCATGGAACGGCTGCTGCCTGTGGTCGGTGTGCGTCGAGCCAAGGCGGCGATAAAGCGAGCATGGCGGCTCGACAGCACGAATTGTTCGGCGATTAGAGGCGCCAGGCCCCTTGCTAACAAGGCAAGGCTTAGCATACCGAATCCTCGACGATATTATGTCCGATGTCGAGTTGGCCGTCCACCGGCGGACCGTGGACTTGTGCTTACGTCACCTTGGGTCGTGCACAAGTTGTGCACACCTGCACGTGCCAGGCCTGCCTGAATTTGTCAGCCGGAGTCGTTCCGCGGTGGGGCTCAGGTCAAGTACCCGACTAGGCGATCCCAAGTATCATTTGGAGAACTGGGCCAGCCACTTTGCGACCGGCCCCGAGACTGCCGGGCGACAGGCAGTGCAGCCGCACCCCAGCCCACGGGAAGAGTCATCCAAAAGAGTATTCAAGGAGAGAGAGAGAGAGAAACAGCATTGAGCAAAGAAAAACAAAGCAGAGAACAAAGTGCCGTCTGGGCACGGGTACCTCGAGCTGATTAACACAGGTGTCTTGGCAAGCTAGGCGACGAAAGACGTGCAGGCAGCAGGTACGTTTCTCATGCTCGTTTTGTGTGCGGACGGACTTAGGCTTAACATCGAGCGTCTGCAGTGGGCAAAGCTTGAGCAGCGTGGCGTCATGGACTTTGTGGGAGACGGCCGGGACAGGCGAGACAGGCTGCAGGGCATACGCCCCCACTGGTTCAAAACTTTTAACTCGTAGAGAAGCTTTTGGCTTGGTGGGTAAATCTGCGGCATAGCTCTACAGCCATGTGTACCAAGCAAGTGCTGGCAGGTTCTTGTCAATGACGCGTCCAGTCCCGCCTGCAACGGTCCTGACGACTAGGCCGCGCTGTGGCGACCAGGGGAAAAAACCGCGTCCATCGAGAGACACCCCGCTGAAATCCCCAGCGACCATACGAGCGAGTGAGTGGTAGGTAAAGACTGTACGTTCTCAGTGTACTGCATCTGCGGGCAAGCCCACTCCGCAGCACGTGGAACATGCCTGAATCGTCTTAGCCCCAGAGGCATGCATACTATGTATGGGCCCCTTGTCCACAGGTGGGTGGCACTTCGGCCTTTGCATGTTCTTGGTTGTGCTGTTCCTCACGATGACGATGGGGCCGCAGGTGCTGATAGCGCCGGTACTGTGGGCACTATGACGGCAGTCGGAACTTTGTGTGACCCCTAACTAATCATCCGTTTCCCGTCCGATTCATGCTTCCACCTTTTCGATGATGTCGATGCCCAAAGCTTCCTGAGGTCTCACGGACAGATAAAAAGTCCCTGTCTGCCCCTCTTCTTCCCATACAATATTTTCTTGCCAATTACCCTCCCACCAAGCACACTATAGATCCTCCACAATCTCGATATTCGATTGACGAAGAACCCGTCCCACCTCGAAAAATCACTTCTGTCCAACGGAAGAAAACAAGAAACCACGCACAATGGCTGCCAACGACACGTTTGAGGGCTGGCTCGGCCTAGACAAGGAGGCGGTTAAGGGCAACATGCAATGGGGCGAGTTCGAGCCCAAAAAGTGGTCTGAGGATGATGTTGACATTGAGATCTCGCACTGCGGTATCTGCGGCTCTGATGTGAGTATATCTCAGAGGTCGTAGTGCTGGATGGAACTGTAGTGGTCGGCAAAGGATACAGGCACTGACAAGGCTTTTTACATAGCTGCACATGTTGAGCTCCGGCTGGAGCCAAACACCTTACCGTAAGTGCAGCCCCAGCAGAGGACTCCTCCAGACACAAATACTGACCTTCAACCCTATCCAGCTTGCGTTGTTGGCCACGAGATTGTCGGCAAAGCCGTTCGCATCGGCTCCAACGTCAAGGATATCAAGGTCGGCGACCGCGTCGGCGTTGGCGCGCAAGCCCGCTCGTGCCTGAAGCCCGACTGTGAGGAATGCTCGACACACCAGGAGAACTACTGCGGCAACGGCAACATTGCCACCTACGGTGGCATTTACCCGAACGATGAGGGCAAGTCGTATGGCGGATACGCCAAGCACAACCGCACCCACAACCGCTTCGTCTTCAAGATCCCCGAGGGCCTCGAATCGTCCGACGCCGCGCCCATGCTGTGTGGTGGTATCACCGTCTTCTCTCCCCTCAAGCGCTACGGCGCTGGGCCGGGCAAGAAGGTTGGCATCGTCGGTGTTGGTGGTCTTGGTCACTTTGCCGTTCTCTTCGCTCGCGCTCTGGGCGCGGACAAGGTCGTCGCCATCTCCCGCAAGGCTGACAAGCGCGACGACGCCATCAAGCTCGGCGCCGACGAGTACATCGCCACCGACGACGACAAGGACTGGGAGAAGAACAACAAGCGCTCGCTCGACTTGATTATCAGCACTGTCTCGAGCGCAAAGATGCCCTTGACCAACTACCTCGGCCTGCTCCGCGTACACGGCACGTACATCCAGGTCGGCGCCCCCGACGCCGGCGAGTTGCCCCCGGTCAACGCTTTCACTCTGCTGGCGAGCGGCGTCAAGATTGGTGGAAGCGGTATCGGCAGCCCCGATGAGATTAGGGAGATGCTGCAGCTCGCGGCCGACAAGAAGATCAAGCCCTGGGTCCAGAAGAGGTCTATGAAGGACGCCAATGCTGCCATCGTCGATTTGCAGGACGGCAAGGCCCGCTTCCGCTATGTCTTGGAGAACTAGATTTTTCTGCGAAGGGCATTGTTGTTATAGTGTGGTCGAAAGGAGTCAGCGAGCAGATGGTTTAGACAAGAATAGTAGAATTGAATTACACAATATGAACATCAAGCACATGATGTATGTTTGACAGTCTACTGATCAACGATTATGTTATGATTTGCCACGCGCCCATGTTCATCCACCGACCCAATGCGAGTAGGAGTAGCAAGGACACTAAACTGGGCGAATAAGCTATGGAAAGCATCAGTGCTGAGAGGTAAAGAGATTTGCAGGTTTTAAGGCTAAGAGATATAAAGACTGAAACAGACATATCTTGACTATAATGCCAATAAGGTTGCCGGGCACTGAGCTGTTTGGGCGCTTGTGAAATATACTGCACTTGATTGTGCGACCGATTCCGCTCTTTTTTGGCAACGAGCATTTCATCCACAGAGGGCGAGCCTCCTACTCAGATGGGTCAGGTAGGAGTGGTTTATGCCATGCAGTCATACTTCTGTTGTCACTAGTTTTTGTTGAGCGTATGAACGCTTCATCAAGATACAGAGTATCGAATCGAATCTAGCACACATCTAACCCGGGCGCACTCTGTTTTGTTGTAGTGGCCCATGGTCTCTGTGAACCATGCCGCAACTCTGATGTTGTGAAAGAAACCACCGTACGAACATCCTGTGTCATGACAACATTCCTTACTCTGCCTTCTCCTTCGTCATCTCATCCTGCACCTCCCTCAAGATATCCATGTACCAACCGGCGGCTGTTGCCGTAAAGATATGCCACCACCCATGCAACTCCAGGCCCCACGCCCAAGGGAACCCAACCTTCTCCCTGATCGCCCTCAGCTGCCTGCAGAACTCGAGATCGATGTTCCACAGGACATACGCGAGCACGAGTATCACAAGGGCCTTGCGACCCCGCCACCGCCAGTCCCTGCGCTTGTCTTCCGGGAACGAAGGAGTTCGCAGGTAGAAGAGGTAGTATCCCCTCATGATGATCAGGACAACCAGGGCGAAGAAGCAGACGTAATGGTATACAAGTTTGCCGGTGTAGACGTAAAATGCGCCAAAGGCGGGGAAGAATATCGCCATAGAGACTTTAATGAGGCGCTCGTAGGATGTCGAAGAGGGAGAAGCAGACTTGGGACGTCCGTTGGTCCACATGGCATGGAAAATGGCCCATGCCAGAACGAGCATCGCTAGCTCGTCACAGTACTGCATAGCCTGGCGGTTCGTTGCGTGGAACAAGGTTGATGAGGCTCCAAGGATGATCATGGAGATGGACATGAAGTCGTAGCGTGGCGAAAAGAGGCCATTGCTACCCGGGCCGTACATGTAGACCAGCGCGAAGTAGACTGTATCATGCTATCAGGATACATGTCAAGTTTCTTGGATGCCAGAGCCATTGCGCGACGTACTGTATGACAGATTGGTTGCCGAGTTGATGAACTCGGCTATGTAGCGAGTAACATCATAGTCCTCCTCGCAGAAGCTGTGAGTTGCGATCAGTCATGGCCTGACTGGTTGCAGCATTACACCACTCACTTGGCACTACTAGTGGGAGGGCTCCAGATGCCCTCATAGTGGTGGCTGTTAGCCAGGTTGTGGCGACTATGCTCGGCCATGTTTTGATGATGAGGGTGAGGACCAGCTGCCACCATTCCGAGTTGTTGTGCTGTGTTTGACCGACCAGAGGTAGAGGTGGCTGGGGACCCGCTTCGTCTCTCGGCGCCAGATAATTGGCTGCTACCACCTGGCAGCTTGGAACGGTTTGCTACAGTTTTGATACCACTCATGGCAAAACGGAGACCACCTGCGCCTGCACAGTCTTGTGCACTCTCTTCGCACTATCAGTGCTCCTCATCAAGCTCTTCCGGAGGCCATCAACACTTGGACAAAGTCTGAGCGGAATGGCAGCTGGGGAATCTGTTCGTACCCGGCTCTGAACCGTCAGCCGTACCAGCATGGACTTGAAACTCTCACAGTGCACCTACGTGCTTAATAAGGCTCCGGAGGAAAAATGGAGCCTCGAATTTAAAAACTGGGTCATCACGTCGACCTCCGTATCTGTGAATGAAATAGCAAGACCGGGAGATGTATGCCCCCCAGCGAATCCGGATTTGTCTCCCAACTTCATGTCTGGCCGCCTCCAAGGCAAGGCATTCAAGATCTAGTGCATCACGAACTAATCGAAGCCTATCAAGCAAAGCTTGATTGTGCAAAAAGTTAAAAACGTACAACACCGCGAATTCGCTGGTCGTCACCGACCCAACTACTGATCCGGCGATATCGAGCTTATGTACAGGGGAGCGGACGGGACCCTCAGCTTTCTCGATTCTATGGTCGTACGTGAGAGTAGTTGCCAATATTAAAATATATATACCAGATTTGTCAAATGCTAATTGCATTTGCGACGTGTGCTCATTGCCGTTAGCTAACATATCTATCTATAGTTTTCAAGTGCTTCACAATTGACAAAAGTCATACTGCAAATAGATCCGAGAAGTTGATATTTGAGAAAAGTGTAACAGCTATCGCAATGACGCGACGACCCGATGATCATCTTTACAACCATACTATGGCAAGTTCCAACCTACGCTCGTGCAGAGAAACGCGAGAGCTTATACGGCTCCAGCAGCGGATCTGTCACACCATGAAGGACCTGCGCTGCCATCAACTTGCCAACTATAGCAGCATTGGTAACTCCAGAGTGCATAACTGCACAACTCAAGCCCTTCAAACCTGTTGGTCCCAGAATCGGGAAGCCATCCTGCGGGTCTGGGCGCACTCCGATGGTGTAGTAGTCGTATTCAAGCGCAGGCTCCTGGCCATCCATGAAAGTCTGTCTGAAAACATCCTGCACCTTTGCGAACAGTTCGGCGGCCGCGTCATCGGGGCCCCCCCCGGTGTCACCGCCAGCATAGTCCTTTCCCGAGCGGATGCGGCCTTCTGATGTCTGTCTCATATGCAAGGCTCTCCCGTTGTAGAGCTTATTTAGGATGATGGTGGAGCTGTTGTTGACTGGCTTAGTGTTGATGAGCAGGCCTTCGCGGCCAGAGACTGGTAGTTTGATGTTCTCTGCCGCGAGAAGGGCAACACTACCAAGACCTCCAGCAAGCACGACGTGATCCGCCTGTAGTGGTGTGGATGTCGTGGAGGTGAGCACGCCTGTGACGGCACCATCCTCGCCTTTGAGAAAGCCAGTCACGCTGCTCTCGATAACTGCCGCGCCGAACTCGGTCCTTGCATTCTCGATGAGCTGCTTGGCAACTTCATCTGCTTCCATCGACCCTTCTTGCGCCGAGTAAATAGCCCACTCAGGCAACTCTTTCATGTCGAGATTGGGCTCAATGTCGGCGATCTGTGTCTTATCTACGCGCACAACATCATAGCCCCAGGAAGCGTGTTTCTCGAAATAATCTTCAAGCTCACCAGGCGGCTTGTCGAACCCCAAAGCGCCGGTCCAGTGGATGGGCAGTTGAGGCAGCCGCTTGCTGAGCTCGACCCAGTGCTCGACAGACTTGATGCGGAAGTCGTAGTACGTCTTGTCGCTGGTTGCCGCATTGATCCAGGCGAACGAGTTTGGCGTGGCGACGCCTCCCAGCTTCTCAGCGATGATAGTCACGTTGGCGTTTTCTGACGCCAGATGCCAGGCAATGGAGGCACCAACGATGCCGCCACCAATGACGAGGATATCGGACGGGCCTGTAGGTAGACTCATGGTGTGCTGGGAGACAGGCTGATGATAGCTCGGAGGTGAGAGTCCGCTGTTGCTGTGTTGCAGCTGTGAAGCAAGAGAGAACGCCATCTCACCCAAGTCGGTGCTAGTATTTCTGGGCTCGCCGTGTAGCTTGCGACTGAGACGCTGGTCCGCGATTGCACGCCTGGCGCGACCCCTCTCTTCCCGTGGAGATTTTGCGGGCCGCCAAGGTTGGGAAATGCTCAGTTGCGCACTTGATGTAGAATCAAATATGGTATTGGCTATGCGTGTACATCGGGCTGTTGGAGGAGCGAGTCGGACAATGGCTGACCAACCCCCTCATTCCCCATGCAGGACGTCGATCAAGTCACCGGCGCATGCCCGCCATGCACTTCGCCACAGAACCGCGCCGCTTGTGGCAAGGGCCCCGTCGTCAAATTCCAACTCAGCACACCATGCAAACTACGACTAAGTTGTGCCAATCAGTCTCGACCTCAGCCTCAGCCACAGCTACTAACATGCTCATTGCCTGTCTCTGCTAGGTGTGGTCAAGCGTACACTACGACCATATCTGGTGACAGACTGACAGGTTTTTGCTGTTGCTGCAATTGTCAGCCAACCAGACAGCAGCATGAAGCTCCTTGTGCTTTTGGATTCGTCTCGTTGTTCTATAGTAGTCGAGATGGAGCTCGGAAGGGATTGCAAGCTACCCAATGCAAATTGCGAACTCATCCTAACACAATGCCACGGGGCCCTTGTGTCTCAGCAAGCGACTCAAGGCAGAGATCTTTGTATCACGGACCACGACCCGAAAGCAATTTTCTGCGAGTTGATGATGAGCTTGCACACATCTTTCGAAGACTGCGCTGTTGGAAACAATGGATGTGTCGAACATCTCTCAAGTCTCCACAACCAGTGGAAAAGGTTAAAAGTATGACTGCGTCCAAGCCAAGGACAATCAATCCGCCTTTCCCCTCATCCACGGCTTCCCCGTTACTCGACAGGATTGGCAAGCGCAAATTGAGGCACTATTCAACCACGACTATGGTGTAATCGCACCAGATATGCTGGGCTTCGGCGATTCCGGCGGACCAATCGACGTCGAAGCCTTCCGCCCGTTGGCGTACTGTGGTTGGCCTGAAACTGCAGACTTTTCTCTGCATCTGCACTGCTTCGCCTTCCAGGAACTCGACGTGGCATGGTATAATGTGCAAGGCGTCCAGGCCTACAAAGACTGTCTGCTGTCTCTCTAGCCCACATCTAGGATGCTTGCCCTCATGCCTTGTAGGGTGTTTACGTAGCAGCGAATTTGTAAACTGGGATACAGAGGCAGAGGTACCATCGACTTGTAGTTGAGTTTCAGCGATTTTAGAGGCTTGTATCTGAACAGGAAAAGGCGGGCCGTTGAATTCTTGGGGTTGCTACTTCATTTGTTTTCTCATCTTTTTCCCTTCTTTCGGAGCACATGATCGACATGCAATCCACGGTCGCCTTTGACTACCTACTGTTTGTCCCCTGTCCGCTTCACCCTGGCGTTCACCTCATTGTTTCATATTCCGAGGCGTGCCGTCAACATATATTCGTCTGCGAGTAAAGCCACGTCGCCTATGGCCCTCTGGTTATCTGCCGTGGAGATGCATGGCATGCTCTTAGCGCTACGCTGTGACCAGCAACACAAGTCAGGGGGTGAGGCTGACGTGTATGACGTGCCCCACTGGAGAGAGCACGGACGGGATTCGGATTCGCTCTGGGGGCAGGCAATTCCGGGCGTTCCGGAGCCCTTTCACCTACAACCTTGCAACACCAGGACGCCACCTGCCACCAGTGCCATCTCGTCCAGTCTCTGTGATGTGCTGTACTGTACCGTACTGATCGTTCGATACTGCCCTCCGCTGCGCTCGGGGTTGGGCGCTGCATGCGGCGAGATGCCTGCACCCGCCATCTCGAGCACAAAACCCGAGCCCAAGTCGGCTGCGTACGGGCACGTCTGTGTCGACTGCGCCAAAGCCAAGGTCAAGTGCTTCCCACGTGAAGAGGGAGGCTGCGTGCGGTATGTATCAAGTACTCACCATCTCCTCCAAACCCAACGGGAGATACTGTTTCACCCCGCGATGCCCTCGCTGCCACGAGAGGAGTACAAGAACAACAACAAGATCAAGATCAAGAATAGCAGGCTAACAAAGACACAGCTGTCATCGCCGTGGGAAGCCATGCACGCCAGCGACCCCGGCCCGGCGCCTGGGAGCAAAGCGGGCGTCTTCAGCAGCCAGCCCGGCGCGCAGCTCGCGGCTCGAGGGTAAGCTCGACCATCTCGTCGACCTCATCCGCTCTCAGCAGGCCGCCCATGACGCGACCGTGGCTACTCATTCCAGTCATGGCGGCTCGGTGACACAGAGTCCTGCCCAGCAGCAGGACCAGCACTTGACAGCTCACGTGCCGCCGAGACACAGCCCTCAGGGGCACACAGTCTATAGTCCACACCAGCAACAACAGCAACAACAACTACTACACCAACAACAACACCAACACCAGAACGTCTCGCTCGTCACACCAGCAGCCACGACTGTGGTATCTTCAGATTCCCCCTTGGGATTTACCAAGGACGACGATGATCTGACTTTTATGACGCCGGACCAGGCCCAGCAGTGCCTCAACATATTCCAGTCCGGGTACCTCAAGTATTTGCCATTTGTTCACTTTCCCGAGGGAACAGACCCCGCGCAGCTACAGCGAGACAGGCCTTTCCTCTGGCTCACCATCCAGGCCATCTGCGCCCGCCCGCCATCGAGGCAGCTGCTCTTCGGCGACCTCATCCGCGAAGTCCTCGCCAGGCAATATATGATCAAGGGCGAGCGCAGTATGGACCTGCTGCTCGGCTGCCTAGCATTTCTAACATGGTAAGCAAAAACAGACGAGTACCCTGGTCATTCTGTCTACTGTGCGCCCGGAACTCACCTCGTCAATCTCGTATAATAGGGCACAGCTCTTTAACCGCGGACGGCCCACGATGACCATGCTGTCCCATATAGCCAGGGCTCTCACCTACGACCTCAGGATCAACAAGGACCTACCCGACGAAGCCACCATCAGTTCCGTCTACACCAAACACCTCGGGATAATCCGGCCAGAACCCAGTCATGAGGTTCGCAGAGCATTGCTAACATGCTACATCACTTCGTCCGTGTAAGTCTCCAGTCGTCTCCAGCCCAGCTCATCCACACTCACTTCCTGACAACTTGAGCGCCGTGATAGAACTACCTCATTTGGCCGAATAGCTCCTTTATCATGGTCGATGTCCATGGAAGAGGCTGCTCAACATCTGCGCGAGAGTCCGGATTCTCCCAACGACGAGATCCTTGTGGCTATTGCATCTGCTAGGCGAATCATCGACGAGACGAGCCTGCTTAACAAGCTGCAAATCGACGACCCCGTCGGATTTGGCAGCTTTACGGCACATATCCCCGAGCTCAAGAATGCGCTGCAGGCGGAACGCGAAAAACTCCCATTGGAGCTGCGTGATAATCGTGCGTGTTGCTTTCTGTTCTGCTCGACTGCCCTATTTTCTCCATATTTGAAAAGCTTTGCCTCCCTGTAGAATACAAGACTAACAAAATGGCATCATTAGGCGTTCTGGCCTCCTACTTTGGTCAAGTCGAGATCTGCATCTATGAGCTCGTGATGCTTATGCCTTCCACGGCGGACAGCAGCACGATGAGCACAACCACACACCCACGCGCAAAACGGGCGGCTCCAAGCACATCGGCAGGTTCTGCCGTACCTGTAACTGGCCAAAGACATCACGAGCGCAGCAACCCGGCCACCACAGCAGCAACAACAATAAACTCGATGCTCTTCTCCGCACGCTCGAATACCCGCCGTCTTGGCTACCTGACATGCTGCCTAGATACCACGAAGCAATATCTAGATAATCTCCTCTCCCTCGATGCGAATGACTTCCTGTACATGACCTTCAGTGTCATGGTGCAGGCCTTTTACTCCCTACAAACACTCAATCGACTTACTCTCGTGGAAGGAGTCCCGGGATGGGAGAGGAGCGAGGTTAGAGAAGTTGCTGATGGACTGGATTATATGAGCCGTGTGGAGGCGAAACTACGGCAGGCCGGGGAGCTCTTGGATGGAGAGAGCAGGCGAATCAATAGTAGTACCGCGGGTGGTGGTAATACGAGGGGGCGAGGAGAGGGGGACGATGCCCAGGAGGCGAGCTCGTTTACCAATGCCGCTGAGCTGCTCAGGAAGATGGCTGAGTTGTGGGCCATGGCGCTCAATGCTAAGCCTGTTAGTAAGAAATCCGGGGACAGCAGGCTCGCGATAGATTTTTCTATTGTAGACTTCGGTTCGCTTGGGAAGCGGGTGGATAAGGGTGGTGGTGGTGGTGGTGGTGGTGAGATAGGTGCTGCTCCGTCTAATGCTCCGGATGCGGCCCGAGGGGGTGCTGGAAGCTTTGACACTATCCTCAACCACCACGACAGGAATGGGGATGTGCCGATGGCCAGTGGTGGGATGAGCACCCAGATGCCTACTGTCACAACGGCGGCGAATGGACTGCCGCTCTATAACCATCAGCAGCAGCAACAGCATCAGAACACATATGCTACGACAGGGCCAGCAGTGATGCCGGAGGGGAGTGTGATGTTTGGCGGCATGGGCGATCAGCTCATGTATTCCAGTATGCCAGACTATGGGTGGATGTCGGATATGCTTGGGTATTGGGAGATTTAGCATACCCCTGGTAGGTTTTTTTTTTTGGAGGGGCCACATAGAATATCACGGCGTTGTACTTTTTGGAATGACTCTGGCCAAAGCGGTAGCTCAATAGCATATACCACGAAATTTATAACGAAGGTCTCCATAGGGGCAAGATTGCCAATGGTAAATTGCAACAATCTCATACAGATGGTGACATATCTGATTAGTCGGCCATAACAAAACACTCGAATCTATCCGAACAAGACCCGTGCCTACTGGTCGGATCAAGTCGATTATTATTATTCTTGGCTACCAAGGTCGCAGGGATCCTAGTCCCATCATTATACATGTCTGGCGCGAAAAAACAGCGGCGCAAGAACTAGCCAACCAAGAAGGAGAATAAAAGTTGTGAATCAGGGGCGTCTTACGGCTGACAAGCTCGTGCATAAGCGTGCACAAAAGCAGCGACCTAATTCGCTCTTGCCCTAGCACAATACTTAATAGGCAAAAGTTTGTGGCCCGGGACTTGGCATATGCATAGTGACAGCCTGGCAGAGGATACCATCGCGCTCCGCCTCGTGGCAATATCCAAAGATGACTCACGCGGACAGTCGGCCGGTTCAGCGGCCCGCGGCGGGCCAGCAAAGACAGGACAGGGACAGTCTAGCATGCGTGCGTGCAAGTTGCATGATGCGCACAGCCTCACGTGTTATCCCTATCACAGGCAGGTTGCCATTCGTGGTCCGTGAGCTGACTTTTGAGCAAATGGTGGTCAGCTCGAGAGCAAAGCAAAAGAAAATGCACGAACTCGATAAGATGCGTGGGGCGGAAGCCGCTGTAACGTTGTTAGAAATCACGGCGGTTGTCAGCCTCCGAGCCCCGAGCCCCAAGCCCCGAGCCCGAGCCCGAGCCCGTGGTCGGTGTCGGGGACCAGGTGCCGCTGTGGAACTTGCCGCTGTAGCCTGGCTGCAGATGTTGCAATAGCCCACGGTTATGTTGTAATCGCTACGCGGGGTGCTCAACCGTGTGATAGATATGCTTGTCTCATCAGAAGATGCCTGATGATCGACAAGCCGTGTAGACAGTGCCCACAGGGATTCCGTTTCGTGGCGGGCACTGCTTACACCTGTGACACGTAGCATCCCACCCTTCCGTCGAGCGTAGGCAAGCGTGCTTCAAGCGGCCTGCAAAGCAGTGTGATCGGACCACAGACTACCCCGAAGGAGCATGCTGAGCCAAGACAGCCTGGTCGCAATAGCATCGAACGCAGTATAATAAAGCGTCCACGGGCTCCTCAGCCTACATACACACTTGTCCGACATGTATCATCAAGCTTGCTCTCACTGTTTTTTGCAACACATCTCTCTCGCCAACGTCTCCGTCAACTCTCCCCCTTTTGACAATCATCATGGGCGATAATTCTGACAACTCCGCGCCGTACCCCCGGTACTGGCTGCTCACGGCTGCCCGTACGGCCTCCAACATGCTGGTGACCATGCTCAACCTTGAAGAGCAGAACGTCGCCCCCCTGCGTCACGGTGGCTACTTCTTTTTCCCCGCAGTCTGGAAGAGAATGCCTCTGCTCTTCGACAACCCAATCGAGTCATGGTCTGCGGCAGACCGGGCCGAGCTCGATGCTATCAACAAGCAGATCTTTGACAAGATCCAGGACCACATCGAGGAAAGCGAAAAAGCCGGCAAGACTATATTTGTCAAGGAACACGCCCTCTTTTGGAACGATCCACGCATCGAGTCGCATTTTATGTATGGAGAATCCGCGGACAACAAGAACGGCAACACACCCCTTAGATACGAAGACCTGAGCACCCTCGAGTGGCGCGGTAGCTCACACGGCACCAGGTCCAAGTATAACTTGACTGTCTTCCCCGATGAGTTCCTCCACACCATCACACCGACCTTCCTAATCCGCCATCCAGCCGTTATGCTCCCCTCGTATTACCGAGCAGCACGGGACAATGCCAAGATGGGCGCGATCATGAGACCAGACTCCATGGGTGACGGACCCTCCGCCATGGAGGCCACAATGCACTGGAACCGGACTCTGTTCGACTTCTATGCAGATTACTTCTCGTCCCTAGGCCGCGCGCCACCCATGGTCCTAGATGCGGACGACCTCATGACCTCCGGCAGCACCCTCGTCCCCAAGTATGCCAGTCTTGTAGGTCTGGACCCATCCAAGGTCCGCATGTCTTGGAGCAAGGGCACGGGCGATGACGGCCACCTGGTGCCCATTGAGAGACGCATGCTGAGTAGCCTGCTCGGCTCTTCTGCTGTGGACAGGTCTAAGATTGCCGGCAAGGATATCGATATCGACGCTGAAGCCATCAAGTGGAGAGAGGAGTTTGGTGAAGACGGCGGCCGGAAGCTTGAAGGCTGGGTGCGCGACGCGCTACCGCACTACTTCCATATGCGGGCTCATAGGATGCTTCCAGACGGTGTTGAGAAGTGAAATGGAGCTGTTTCATCTGCGCAATGCCGGCGGCATGTAGTGGTGGTCCTAATCATAGTAATTAGACATCTGTAACACTTCTAGACCTATGCACCTCATGGCCTTCATATCCTTGGGCTCCGATCCTCCAGACATGTGCACTTGTGAGCACCTGAATCCGAACCTCGAGATGTCTCTGGATATCTGGTAGATCTCTGGGCATTATTAAATCTACACCTTTGAATGTTACTTCTGAGTTGCCTCTCCTAGGCGTCATGCAGCATTGACCAACAGGTATTGAAGAGATGCGGTAGATGCCGGCTCCAACTCCAGTAGCTCACAGTATCAACCCAAATATGATCCCGCTACCAAACATGCAAGTCGTCGTGACAAGGCTTGAAGTTGAGAGCAACCCAAGCCCGCTAATGCCATGCCCCGATGTGCAGCCTCCCGAGATCCTTGAGCCAAATCCGATTAGAACACCACCGACCACAGCCCGCACTACACTCAAGCTCTGATGTGACTTTTGCCCAGTCACCGTCGCGTTCACGGCGGCAGGCGATGCAAGCCGGGGCAGCACATAACGTACCGTACCTGCAGCTGCAAGCATCATACCTCCAGCAAATGCCAGCCCCGTCACGCTCAGCCTCTTCTTGGGATTCCCAGTGCCCTTTCTTCCCAAAGTCATTACTGAATCGACGCTCGCCCAGACAATGCTACCAGCCTCGTCAAAGACGTTCGAAACCCCCAGCGGCGAGCCTTTAGTCACCAGCGCGGCGACCTGTGCGGCTGCCACAAGAAGCCCACCCACGACAGGATTCATATAAGCCTTGTCCATGGCCGCACTTGCTGCAGTCTTGGGCTGGAGTGCCAGACCGGCGACCATGCCGATGGTGATGACTTCTGCAGCCAGTGTGCATGGCCAGTGACTTGTCCCCAGTTGTTCATAAATGGTTAGCCTGGCTGTCCTGTTGCCCGCCTCCTTGGAGGCTGAAGGCATAGCTGCGTCAACACGCTCTGGCAGCTTATCTTTGGCAGCAGCAGCAGCATTCCTTTCCTTGATCCATCTGCCTACGGGGACGTGAAGAAAGCCCCCAACTGCAGCGCCAGCTAATGTGTGTAGCCCAGATTGCGTTCCCAATGAAGCCTGAACGAAGACTGTGGTAGCACAAGCACCTGCGAGAGCCATCCCAACCCCCTG
Organism: Microdochium paspali; assembly: GCA_031142775.1. Taxonomy (NCBI): domain Eukaryota; kingdom Fungi; phylum Ascomycota; class Sordariomycetes; order Xylariales; family Microdochiaceae; genus Microdochium; species Microdochium paspali. The sequence continues at coordinate 277,926 of JAVBIV010000013.1, forward strand.
CATAGTTCCGCCGATGATGTTGCCCGCATATGTGCCTGTGCTGCTCAGGACCCCAGCGATGGGTGAAGGGCTGCGAGGAGATGATTTGGGTAGGCCCCGACCTGAGAAGAGGCCAAAGATGAGTCTGAGGTCGGTCAGTTCTACGAGCACTGGATATTTCACAAATTCGTGATAACGAACGAGATACTCACAGGCTTGCTCCGCTGGCCGTCAGGAACATGCGCAGCATGCGGAAGTCCTCGAGCTTCAATTGGCTGATGATGACTGAGGGCACCCAGACGCCCGAGAGGGACAAGGCTGCACCAAAGGCAGCGCCCGATGCTGCTTGCCGCGGAAGCGTTGACATTTTGGACGTGACGAGGTTCGGAAGCCTCAGTTGCACTGTCCTGTACTAATGTCCTGGGCGGTCTTCGTAAAGATGAGGGGGTAGTGGAGACCCCACGGCATGCGTGGCGACTCAAGATTGAACGAAGAATTGCGCCATTAATGAGTCTTGCACATCACGTTGCAGCGCAGAACATCAGCCCATGCTATTGTACATACTATGTCCGCTCAATGACTGATTGGTACCTTGCTCAATAGTGCTATAAAGCGACACATATCTGGCACTGATTACCTTGGATACAGGACAGTTCCCAAGGAAACGCAACTCTGAATTCCATGTTAGTGCTTGTCATACATGCTATCGCGGAGAACAACGCCCCCCTCCCCACAACCGCTACAAGAACCATTCATGTGTTGTCCTGTGCTGAGAAATACATGAGGTGCAGTGTCAGCAATCCTCTAGTGCCTTCGACGACGGGATAGTTGGGCCCGTCATCACAAGTACCTACTAAACGAATATCGAGGGAGTCCGCTGAAGAACTGCAACTGACTTCGATTCTTGGCGTTATTGTTCTTCATGGGCCGTGAGTTTTAAATCAAGAAGAATTCACGACTAAGTTGGAGGAGGGGAGGGGTCTCTAATGATTGAACCCTTAAGGCTTCTAGAATTAAATATATTTTTATTCGCTTGGCTCCTTGCTATCATACATCTGCCATAGTAAACCTACATAACTACTATCCTACTTGTGTAATGTTTAGTCGCTAAGCCGCCCACGCCTCCGTTTTTTCATTCTTATTGACCAGAGTATGACTGGAGATCTCATATATGAGACTAAATTATATAAGTTACCCCCAGTAACATCCTTATTATGCGTCCTGGTTTGTAAGCTAGTAGTATTGGGACTTCATACTTGTGTACAGCTTAGTGCGAAAGTAGAGGCCGTATAAGCCTAGGCTATTTGTTCTATCTTCCTGAAAAATTGACGGGAAATACCAGCCTAAAGCTAACACAACACCAAAGGTATTAATACCTAAGAAATAAATAATCATCTACGATCAAAGAATCGATTCACTAGTCATTTACTAGCCTAATCCATTTTCTAACAAGCTATAATATATGATAAGTAGTATGTCGGATTCGTTTTTTTGGCATTGTTATCTATTATAACAAGGAATTTGATAAAAAGCTTACTATTGAATAATTAGTATTATTAATGCTTATAAGTTTGATATCTTCAAGTATATGTGTAATGCTTACGATTCGTACTGACAAGGTCATCATCACATCACGCCTTACTAATCATGTCTAGTAGGTAAAAGCTGATTGTATTACAACAGTCTCAGCAATCTGAAATTATTTGGAGTTCAAGATTTATTAACGTCTATGTGCAAAGTAAGCTAACTTTGAGAAAAGGTATCCATAATATACATAGATAGCTAAGTTTAAGTTAGTAACTGGGTAATCTAGAGTAGTCTGGTAGTTACGTCGGGTATTACCGATATAGGAATATAATATCAAGAATAGTTCTAAGCTTAAAGACATCCCGATAAGAAGCGGCAATGAGCTACTGTATACTCTAACTATAGTGATATAATATAGTTTAGTGATAATATTTTTTTGATCGACCGCGCTGCGCGAGAGCTGCGCACACGCTGGGGGGATGCGTTACCACTGGGGTGAACCCCAACTTGACAACTTTGGCTGGTGAGAGCCATTCGTTGCACGAGTAGGACCGACAGAGCGAAGGCGCCTCTTTGGCGCAGCAAATACGTAGCGTATATTTTTCGTCCAGCCGTATAGGCAAGGTTTATTATACGATAGATTTGTCGCACCGCTAAACCTGCATAGTAGGTATAGCGTACTACTACTACTATTTTTTTGATACATGAAAGTGAGGGATAGAAAATAAGCACGGGAAGGAAATGATATACGTTATCTACACTCTTTCCGTACTACAAGGAAAAAGAGTATCGCTATGCTCTTGGAGTATCGTGAATAGTGCAGTGCCATACTTAGTAGGATGCTTGGTATACGTATATATCAAGTATTCCCCCGTATGTTGAATCCCGCTACCAAAGACATCCTATACACTTCAATAGAGTATGCTATATAGTTACAATATACTATTTGATCATAGAGATTTTATGTTGTCGGGCAAGCGAGCCTAGAACCTTGTAAAAAGGTTATATGTTAATATCGCAGGAGGTCAAAGCTAGGCCTGGAGGCCGTATAGGTAAACAAGGCTTTGACGGGGCTCGATGAGTATCAAATGATATTGTGCTAAAAAGCTAGATTGTTATAAGTAGTTCTATAGGGTATACATCAAATCAATAGAACTATAGAGGCGAGATGTGGTATACATCTATGCGCAGTTTATATATACTTACAAGACTCGAAAGTTTTTAGTTGTTTATTTAGAGATGCTTCTTAATATTCTTTCTCATGAACTATAGGGAATACACAGTATTTCTGCTAGTTATAATATAGGTTTCTTAGACCTATCCGATCTCCTTATCTAGACGTAATAGTAGTTCATACTCAAGTAGTGGTATATTATATGCTACCAAGGCCTATAAGATAGAAACCAATATAACAGAGTGTACCATGAACGAACATATGTAAAGGCAGGAGCGATCATATTGTATAGTTCAATACATCTGCAGACTTGACCTATAGGAAGTACATCTATATATATACCAAGGGTCACTACATAGTTGAGACCGAATAAATAAAAGTTATAGGTTCGTTCCGATATATTAGTACAGCTTTAGGAGCTATAGTGATGTCTAAGGGCGTATATCATATGCGCGTTGGTTAGCTAATAAGGATTCAAATTAACTCTTTCGGATAGCAAGCCTAGTATCCATTCAAGCTGCGAGTCTAAGAATTACAAGTATAAAGCTCAAATGGTATCACATTATGCTCATATATAGATACATATGTATCGTTTTACACGAGGACTGAGTAAGTAGTTTACTCATGTAGACGTAGAGCCAAGAGAAGTTATGAGAGATGATATGCTAATATCTTGATCTATCATAGCTAGATGGATGGAGAGAGGCCTCTATATAGTAGCCTCTAGTCACGTAGTAATCATGTGGTTTTTTAGTATTGTGCTCAACTCTGGAAGTCGTTCGAAGATAGTTTTATCGCATGAGATTACGTCGTATATCTTGTATAGCAGACGGTATATCAGCAGAACCTAGGGGGTGTGTCACTTTACTAGAATACTGCTATAACAGCTTCTCTCCTTCCCGTAATAAAACTACAAGTATATTCCCCATATTTACTCAGAGTAAAAGAGTATAGGTTACTACTTTCAAAATAATACGACTTATTTATAAATATTGTCAAGACGATATAAGAACGATTGTAATAAGAGATAGATTATCACCCTAGTATGTTTCATCTGCAAAGACCGATGAAGTATACTCTAACGTAGAAAGCCCCTCTTTTCTAGCTTCATGATAACTTCGAGACTTAGTTCGAAGTCTTTGTTCTATTCTAGTATAGTATACTAATATATAACTTAAGGTATAAAGAATCCACTTCTTTTAATAGTAAAGCAGATAGTTAGAACTCTACCTCGTTCAAGGTCTAGAGTAATGAACTATTGTAGTCATTTGTGGATTTATTTTGAAGTGTAGAAAGTTTTTGTTCTATATACATAATTAACGACTTAATGCAAAGTGACTATGGAGCATAGGCGCATATAGGGCGTATCGAAAATATAGCTTATATTCCTCGGCTAGCGAAGAGACATAGTGCATTATAAGACAGGCTCGCAGATTAGCAAAATACGTGCTGAGGTAGAGCTTACTATTGATAATAACAACTATTCCTCTAAATCTATGTAGTATGATATCTTTACAGATTAGAAACTATGAATAGTGAAGTCCTACCTATTTAGACCCAGGAATAAAAAAAGAGGTGCTATCTAAGGGGAGGGAGTCTCAATCTCTGTAATCTACTATATATAGAAATGTCTAGCGTGGGTAATCTGGATATATAGAGTATATGCTTCCTACTCCAATATCAGCACGTTTTTCTTTAGTAGTATAGGGTGGCTGAGTATCTAGCTACCTTCTCTTTAATAATAGTCGTCCCCTAAGAGTAAAGCGTAACCGAGACAATGCTTATAATATAACCATATTAGTAGCAAAGCGCTATTTTACTATATAGTACTAGCTAGACTTATAAGGGACTTTTACTTATTCGATCTGCTAATTAACGGTTATACGAGTACGACTTCGCTACTCCGTATAGGTACTTAGGCGGGCGTCAGTCTCTTAGCTCTAAGGGTCAGCTCGGAACAATGCTCTGCTAAATAAGGCGTAGTAGAGCATTCAAGGGGCCTCGGCCACTAGGCCCTGAATGTTTACTTGCTACGATAGATTTGAAGGTTAGGTGGGCTTCAGATAGTGTATAGTATACTAAGGGTAATATCAGCATATTTACTAGAAACAGACTAGTAGTGAAGTATATAGAGTTATGAAACATAGGCCGAGGAAATACTAGAGAATCACTAGTATACGCAAACATTAGCTAAAGGTCGTCCTCTATACTTTACTATACATAGTAGTCATTATATAGATTGTAATGAAAATGTGTCACGACATACTATTTAGGCAACCTTCTTGTTATAACATAATCCTGAGTTCAGTATAGGTTGCTTGAGTAGAGCGCCTTGGGCCCATGAAACATGGAATAATTCTGCTACTCAAAAGATTGACATGGCCTTTATATACATATATCTATCAGTATGAGGCTACTCTCTTATATTACGGGATTAGAGATGGGTGCTGGACCCCTTCATATGATACTCTCTTCGACTAATATAGTCGTATTGATGTAGTCTTTTTAATAAGTCTTCATTGATAATAAGAACCCTTCTTTTCTATAGTATTCTTATATCAACACTTATACATATGAGTTGTTGATATGAAAGAATAGACGATATTGTATCTATACTATCAACTCTTTCCTTGGACAGCGTATGAATTATTACTTTATTTGTTATACATGAGCTTTTTTACAATGTCGTAGATTATAGCCGAGGGAGGTAAGAAGATGTCTAGCTCTACTGTATAGATAGTGTACGTCCAGGTAAAACTTTTGAGCACTTTTCAATATAGTAAGTAGTAGCTTTAGTATATTCTTACTACTTGTATCAGATATGACGATGAGTTTAGAGGTATAGAGAGTATGATGGTTTTTTTCTTCTCTCTTATACTATTGACAAAAATGCAAACAGATCGAGGCTATTATAGTTGAGAAGGGTGAAGAGATTCGGTGTTTTGTATTTGAATCCCTTTGATAAACCCGAATTATCTCTCGTATAGTATACTTCTTATCTACTTGATCGTTATTATTAAGCTCGACGATCTATATATAAAGAAGACTCGAGCTGTATACTAAAATATATGTAAAATTTGAATAGAAGGCTTCTTATTAGGAGAGGCATCAAGGATACAAAGGGACGTGATTCTATATAAACTACGACAGCCGACTATTAATTGTATACTTCGGCTCTATATATGACTATTGAGCTAACTATATACCCTGAAGAATTTCCTGGATTCACGAATACCTAATCTTTTATTAAAGTGATTATAGGAAACGTATCTCGTTAAGGTCATAAACATCATTCTCATAATTTTCCTTTACTGTAGGACATAGAGCGCCTTTACGTAGTACCTTACTGGCCCAGATGTATCTATACCCAATTACTGACTATGCAAGTCCAATCAGCCTGATCTATCTAATATATGATTTGTTCTTAGTCTGTAAGGACTATTTCTTATATCCTTACAGATCAACGAGTTCTAATAGTAAAAGAATACTACCCATGTAAGCTAGAATCTCGTAATTCGTTCGAGTATCGTAGTATGAATTTACACTGTTTCTTCACCTCAAAATGGCCATCTATAATATTAAGTTTTGCTATGCGCATAGGGACTAAAGAGCGCAGGCGCCATATTGTCGTATCGAATACGTACGATGTGGTTTTAGGGCTACAGAGAGGCACGGTTTATTTCACGACGGTATCGTAGTCTAGCTAAGTCCAAGATCGGATACGGAGGTGCGTCTTAAAGGTACTGGTCCGCTAAAAAATTAGCGACCCCAGCGAGCCGCGCTCGACAACTGTCAGACACGACTTGGATGATTGTACCTCAGCACGCGATAACATCTGTGCCTTATGAGCTGTCCTGATCAGCCGGTGAACACGTGTATCTAAGATGAACTGCAATAGTAAACGCATACTCACACACTACACTGCCAGCTACCACTTTTCGGCTGTACTAGCACTAGATTAATACTTTCAAAGGCCCATCCGCACAGCTTGCTATATAAAATGATATAAATAAATCTCTTGAATACTTAGTGCTACGTTCAGAATGCTCTATTGGTTCATAGTTCTTATAGATCTCCCTCATAAAAAACTGATAATAATAGTAATATATAGAGATAGTTAGCGCTTTATACAGCTCACTATAATAATAATAGTAATCTTATACAATACTTTGATACTAGATCTAGGTGAGTTCAATTTGGAAGAAATCTAACATCTTATAGTGGAACGAGCTATATCGGGTTCTTTAATAGAGAATACCACTACAATTTCTTTCTGGATATACTACCAGGAATATAAAGTGTTTATGCTAACAAGCTATAGATAGTATAATCTTGATAGATTATATTGATTTTCACATACGAATTTGATCAACAGTCAAAGACGTAGTTATCACTAGTAGATTAGTAGGCATATCGATTGGACAGAGTAGGATTACTACATACGTATGGGTTAAGTACCGTTGTCTTAGGACAGATCTGTTTATACTCATATAATGATTGGGCTATATATATTTTTATATACATATAGCTGTTAGACAGCTAGTAATCCCATCGTTCGCCTCTGAGAGATCCTGAGTAGTAACCCGTGACAATATCAATTCTTCTTGGGTTAACTAATGCGCGTGCTTGAGGTTTAAGAGATTGTTTACTATAATTCTGCATCGTTCCGACTCATACACAATAGCAAGGCCGTGACTAGCAGTAATAGTTTCAAAAGGACTTTTTTCTACAGAGCTAGAATATAAAGAACAGTACTACTCTGAGAAGCTAGGACCATATATATATTAGGTTCTATAGCTATAAGCATACGTTCAAAATATAATATCTACAGCTGGTCGTACTAATCTAATCTAGTGCACGATACGAGTGATTTTGTTGTTCTATATAAACCCCTAACCCCTTCCTCAACCCTCCGCTTCATATCTCTTCTATATAAGGCAAATCTATCTACTAGTCTATCTTTTACCCCTGACGCCTAAAGTCTATACGATATGTTATAGCAACTATATTATATTAGAGATGCTAATATAGAATACTGATTATGAACTTATTGTTATTCATACTAAGCTATATGCTAATTGGAAATTAGCTAAGCTATAAGTCCGTTGTATAATAGAACATGACTCGCCGGCTAGAGTAGTATACACGCTACGTATCCGATACGTAAGTAAGGCGCTTATGCTCTGTCGTCTATCCCTGTAAAATAGAATACGTGTAAAACTATAGAGATTATTATATATAAAACATCTAGTAGTTCCATTATAGTAATAGCATTATATATTAAGACGTAAGCATAGTACAAGATAGTCGATAATACACAGCGGGATAAAAAGAAGCTATATATCTCTTTTAGAATACTTTTATATATATGTAAAAACGTATATAGACTTACGTCTACATTTTAACTTGTATGTATTAGATATTCACATATCCTACTCTATACGTACCGAGGTAAGAAGGAGAGTAAACAAAAATACTCTATATACTAAGTAGTACTTAACCTTCTCGCAAAGGTAGAAGAATATTGTGCTTAATATCAGTATGAGATCTTCTAGCTCCATACTAGGCTTGATAGTTATTTTAATATTGTATATATACTACTAGATACGTTATCCGAGATAGGAATTTATGCTTCTTTGAAAATGACTACACTTGCACTATCTCTACTACTCTTCCGTATACGATATAGGTTCGTATACGAAGAGTACTCTGCTCTTAAAGGTATATAGGGTTTTGATTTTTGAAGTCTCCAATATTAAGCCTGGAGAGCCCCACCTACTCTATTCTATCCTACCTATACCTATATAGAAGGAATGCTACCCTATATATAGACCTTGAAATATAGCACATCTTTCACTAAGAGTCATATTATGATACTTTACAGTTGAGTACTACTATAATAGTACTTCTACGAATGACTATATAGATTTAGCTAAGACCTATAATATATTGGTTGCTAACACTCTATATAAGATCGGCATAACGAAGTTCTCATCATATGTATTTGAAACCTTGGTTTAGCCTCATATAAGCCAAAGATTCGTCTCGCTTTATAGCTAGATATATACTATAGTTGAACAGCACCCTAAGGACTACTATTCTGAATGCTATTTTCCCAGCCCATCATGAATTTGATTCATATTGGCTAGCGCCTAATTATGAAATGAGTCTCAATATGGCAACCCTCCATATATTAAATCGGAACGTGTAAGCTCTCTTTCATAACGATAATTACTACTGAAATAGCACAGAGGGGCTATACTATGGTTAGAGTATTCCTACCTGTTATTACTGAAAGAGTATATTTAGACTTAGCTCTACGCTCCAAGTATCACTTCTAGCTGCGAGAATGTATACCTATATATTTAATCGAAAGCTATAGTATCCTAAGGGGAGAACCTTAGGCGGATATAAATTTAAATTTTATAATTTCGTAGAAAGACGTAGCACACTATAATATTACCTTTCATTATAGAAAAAGAAAAGCTATAGTCTAGTATTAGCTAAGGGTTAGAGAAAATACACTACATATTCTTCATATATTATCTACCATGTTGAATCAGTAGAATAATATACACATAAAGTTAAATGATCATCACAGGCGAGCAAGGCAATGTCCCATCAACAACCAAGTATAGCTCTCAATTGACTTACTAATATACCTGCTAGGACTTGTTATATACGAAATATGGATATCTTTGCATTTACAGCCACACCATCGCTGGGAGGCCTATTATCTATACAGTTATACAGCGACTGCAAAGGGAGCTAGAAGTATTAAGGTGTTGTTTTGTTTTGTTAGGCTTGATGTCCTACTAACGAAGGCTACGTTACGTTTTATTGAAAGGGATCGCGGAAGGGGTGAAGCAGTCTAATCGGAGGTTTTCGGGGAAACCTATCTTATCACGTAGAGTCGGGAAGGTTTCTTGAACGCCTTTCACATAGTAAGAAAGTGCATTCCGAGAGGGGTGCATATGATAATCAATTGGGCTATTATCAAGACGAAACCGGGTGATGACCTTGCGGAAGTCGAGGCGGGCTTATGTTCCAGAAGGGTTCAACCCAGCGTCATTTTGAAAATGGAGTACCTAGTAGTCGTATTCTGAACGGGGGGTGGGTTCCTCACCAAAATAACACAAAGGAACAAGCAACTATGTGTAGTTATTGGCATGTGCATTAAACAACTGTAATGCTTCTACATTCCATGGAGCAGTTGTTTCGCAGCCACCACGGCAGTTACCAAGCCTGTGCTGTTAAGAGTCCATCCACATTGCAGTGGACCGAGGGTGGCTGTCCTGCGAACAGCATTGATCTAAATTAATTAATGCCGGGGTCACCGAGACGAAAGAGCTGGGCTGAGACAGCTAGATTCTCGTTATCCTAATCTAGCTAGAAATGCATTGCAGTGAGCGAGTTGTCACGGGGGATATTGATAGCTTAACCGGAAATACCTCACCAAGAAATCACAACTAGAAATCCACCAAGGAAAAAAAGAGATCAGTAACGAGGACTTTTTGGGAAGAGGAGAGCCTGCCTTGATGGGCCGAGGACGAACATGTGAGCTTGGTAAGAACGTTGGCTGGGCGGAGAAAAGGTAAATGCATGTGGCAGGATCCGAGAGCTGCTCATACAGGCAGCTGTATATCAGCCTTCGCACGCCGGTGTGAGCGGGGGAGAGGTTATGTGTTAACAAAAACATCGTCCTTGGTCCACGAGGGAGACAACCTCATTCCCAGCGCAGTCGATGACTGGTAGACTGCAGACGGGGATCGGCTAGACACAGTCATCACTGATTTCGCGACGTCTAGCCAGTCTTGTCTGCTCCAATGCCTCCCACGGTAGGAGCTGTGTTTGTGGATGAGGTTGCCTGTATCTCTTGGATCTAGAGTTGCGTCTGCTGCGCTTTCTAGATGGAGCGAGGTCCTGCTGCCTCCCAAGCCTCATCCCACCTGAATCATGTTGCCAGCCCGACGAGGTGGTCTCTGGCGCCCACGGATGGAGGGGAAAGACGGCTGGTGAAGCTGATATGTATAATTGCCCCGGGCTGATGTAGTTGTGATGTAGAGGGGCTGTGATCGCGAACGGGTTGTTGTTATCCCTATATGCCGAAGGTGGTGCTGGGCACGGGCTTGACGGGTGAGCTTTGAATGGATTGTGGTATTGAGGCTTTGTCACAAGCAGGTGGAAGTGACCCAGGTCTGATATTGCTGGGTTCGGAGAGCGGAGAGCATAGTGGCAGGAGGAGAAGGCCCACGGCTGCCTAGTAGGGACAGGAAGCTCGGACTCACGCCCAAGAATGCTGGTATGGTCTTCGGTATGATCGGACGCGGTCATATCTATGCTCTCTGTGTAGTCGGAGGGGCATGAGGCGGTGCCTCGATAGTTGGTAATACAACATAGTGGAGAGCAGAAGTCGCCGCCAGGACTCGACTGCTCGCATACAAGACAGAAGGATGCAGACCAGTCCTCGGCAACGTCCATACTCGCGGCATGGTAGGATGGATGAGCAGTGCAATCAAGCACCGCCTGAAGATGCCATGTTTAAAATCGGGTTTGCCTGGACAAATATATCTAGCTTGGACATGTCGTCTCTTCTGTTGCCTAAAGTGGCTTGTCGCATCGTCGGACGTGGTCCGGGAGAGCCCCAAACCGACAGACCTCGATCGGGCAGGCGACCACTTGCCATCCCTGCGGACTCACGCCTCTGCAAGGGGCCATCCGGGGGCGAAGTGAATTTTGTGCATACTGATAGTATGGAATGGTGTGGCCTAAGTGCTGTGCCATCTTGCAGATGTCGCCACGGGTGCTAATCGTCTCTTGCATGGTGCCAGATCTCGGACCCAAGAATGTTCGCAGTAGCCTGACTGGTCAGCGAAGCTCGGCACTTCTCCCGCCGCGTGCGCCACATCGTATTGGCTAGACCCTGCATTGTTGCACGATGGCGCACCCTTCTCGTGCTGACATGTTCGGGGGCTCGATGCTGCTCCGTCGTCTTGGTCCGCCCTTGACCCCTTAACACGGTACTTGCCGATGGAGACACGATATCAGGACGAGGACACCCCTCCGGCCGCGTGTCAATGGAGCTTGGCTGCAGGCTCAGCCTACTATGTAGCGCGCGATCTCCACTGTGCAACAGCCTCTGCAGTGTGTAATCAAGTCTCACCGTGACAAATAGAGATCGAGGAGAGTGACCTGTGTTACCGACTGGCCGTGAGCACGGGACAGGGCGATGGCCCACTCCTGGCTCCAGACTGCTGTAATTCTCACGTCATGATTGCACTTCGATGCCGAGTCCCACGTTTCGTGTCTCGCGAGCAGTCTGGGGTGTCAGCGGCTGGCACAGACGGGCACCCCAAAACCCGATGCTGTTGGCCAGTCGCGTCGGCCTTTTGTGAACTTGGAAATGGTGCCCAGCCACAGCTGGGCTTCTGACTCACCGGTTTCCCACTCCATCCTTGCTCAAACCTGCTGACCCGTTGCTTTGGAATCCAGGGACTTGGTTATGCCGGGTATCTACGGTCATGACTTTCCCTCAATGGGCGTGTATGCGGGCTTGCATGGCTGTGAGGATGAAGCGCATCCATCAACCAAAGTCTTCCCACTTGCGTCGGGGAAACATCGAAATCCCTCGTGGCAGCAGTTCCAGCAGGGCATATCAGACTCGGGGCTGACTTTGTTATATATAATAGACGGCGTCCCGGCCCGATCGTCGTAGTCTGACACGGATGCATAGCCGGGACGATGACCCGAGTGCGGCTTCTCGGAAGACAAAAGACAATGCAGCGTTCTTGTCTCTCTCAGCTGGAGTTCATCCGGTCTTGTACATACCCACACACCCGGCCCCAGTTCCCCAAGCTAGCCAGCGCAGTGTGACCACCATGGGACCCAGTGCCATTAGTATGTGCAGCCTGAGACCCTTCCGGGTCTGTTGCCGGTTCTGCAGCTGGTCTCGGAAAACGACCGGCCTGCAGTCCGTTTCTCACAGTCATCCGAGAGGTTCCATTTTCACGATGAGACATTGACGGCACAAGAATCTAAGACATGTGTAGCCCACGCTTGAGTTACGCAGGGGGGCACCATTGTTTTACCCTAGCCGCAAGGTATGATATGCGGACCATTCATAGCTAGCGACTTTGGTTTGATCTGCAAAACACTCTCGCGGCTAAAAACTCGTTACTTGGTTGTAATTGTTCACTATGAGATTGTGAGTCCACTACCGACTCTCTGCCTGGCTGCACAGTCGATTCCACGGGTCTGACTAAAATGATTCATTGTGGTTTTGCAATGCTTACCTATTTCCGTGCTTTGACTGCTGCCGTTAGGCGCCCAGTCCAAGCAGCGATCTGCAATGGTCGCAGAGGTCTAGATGTATAGGCTGATGGAACGTTGAGGATCCATTCCAAAGCCTGGAGATGTGATGCCTATAGTAGAGTGAGTGATGGCGAGCCGGCTGTTCTAACCAATCAAACGTCCGCAGGTTTGACAGTGTATTGTATGAAGTAATGTGCATGTTCAGAGCTTCTAGGCCATTCATAGTATAAATATAAAAAGATGCATACATTAAATTGGTGTGGCGAGGAGGAAGTACGTGATATGAAGAAGTATCCCTAGCCTTCAGCGATAGACAATGCTTCTGTGTCATTTATATAAACATCAACTTCCCAACAGCTGCCATTGCTCAAGAATAAGACGAACAAAATAAACCATTGTATGATGCCCTGCATTGTTTCCACTAACACTGAGCTGATTCTCTCGATATCCACAAAATGTTGTGACAATTTACAAGATGGGAAGCAAGCGAGCAGTATCAAGCCAAAAGGCCTTAACCGCGACGTAATTCTGTGACTTGGCGTGGAAGTAACCGACACATGTGTCTTATCCGTGCTCCAATCATCGTCACCCCGCCTTATTAGATCGAGTACTTCATCCACCGCTCCAACTCTGGAGTCCAGTTGCGCACAGGATCCGAAAGCGCCAAGGCAATGCCGTGAGGGCCGTCTGGTAGCACAAGAGACTCGAAAGGAACCTTGCTGGCAGCGAGCGAGTTGATGAATGCGAGCGTGTTCTGGACCGGAACAGTGGGATCGTTGGCCGTATGGAAGATGAAGGTACGCGGTGTGCTCGGAGTGACTCGCTTCTCGGCCGAGGTTGCGTCTTGCAGCGCCAGGGTGGCATTGGGTCCGATTAGGTTGTCCCGCGAGCCGAGGTGCGTAAAGCTAGGGTCCATCGTTATGACAGGGTACGCCAGAATGCCGAAGTCGAGGCCAACGCCTGGTTCCGTGAGTGTCATGGCTGAAAGGTGTCCGCCAGCCGAGTATCCCCAGATGCCTAGCTTGGTGACACGATTCTCCGCGCGGATCTGCTTGACAGCGGCGAGAGCTTCCTGCTGTGGCTTTGGGTACAAAGGGACTGGTGCGGTGGCCGCCGTAGAGTAGTCGAGAACCCAAGCATCGTAGCCTTTCGCATTCAGATAGGCTGTCGTGTTGGCACCCTCATAGTCGAGAGAGACCATAGAATAGCCACCGCCCGGGACAACGAGGATGCCGATGCCATTCGGCTCGCTGGCAGGGTAGAAGGTCAACTGCCCTTCTTGAAGGCTGCACGTTTCAGTCATGTTAGCAATGGTTGAGGTTGTGGCTGTTGCGAGGCTTGGAGACAAACTCACTCTTGTCGTTTGGTGAGGGAATCGTGCGGGGAATAATTCCCTCTGGCGGGGGCCCCTGGTACGGCTAAAGTCGAACCGAAGAACACTGCAGCAAGTGTAAACAAGAACTGCATCGTGGCGCGTTTGTTTGTAGTACAGAATTTCTCGGGACCGTACTCCTGCTGAGGCCCGTTCAAAACACCCAGAATGACCTGTATTTATACACAGTCATACCCTACATACCGCCTCTCAATCGACCGACTCCAGTTACCTTGCAGCAACAACCTAGTCACGGTAGCGTTTCCCAAGTCTATTATCGACAGGATCCGCGCGGGGTCCCCGCCCTTGAAAATCTGCCGGCAGTGGCCCATGTCCATCCGTAGTGGATGCAATGCAGCACAATAGCGGCCAGAGGTGATGTGCCCTCAGTGGCGATTCTGATTCAAGGGTTAAATCGTGCTCGATACTACCGGCTAAAAGGCAGTATCACACCTTGTGGGTGCCCACACCTGCGCCGGCTAAGCTTTTAAGTTCTCTCCAGCGGGGATCGCATGTGGGACAGGCATACCGTCGTACCGTTTGGACTAGTTGGCACGCTTAAACGACCTTAAGGTTGGCAAGTAGTATGAGCTGATCATACTACATTCGGAGTTTGTCTAGCCAGGGGATGTTTCCGAGGAGTAGGAGTAGCTCGTGCTTGTGCGTCTTACTAAGGCATACTCGATCACTGGGCAATACATGCTCTGGTTGATGCTGCCTTGGAACCTTGGTCCAAGGAAAATAGGTCTGGCAGTGGCAGTTCTGTCAGCACCTGGCAACTCACTGTGTCGAATTCGAGATGGAAGGGCGAGGCCGTGTGGATGCAGCCAAGAGTGGGAATCTCAAGACAGAGCATATGCATTACTTGTATGCAACCACCGCCCATGGTGGGTAAGGGCCCTTATGACCTGTACTTGTCGACAAGATGCCCGCCATTGGCGGAAGCTAGCCGGCCCCTCTATGTATAATGTCTCAGATAAGCTACTTTGCTAAATGTATGTGGTAGCAGTTGTAGATATTTATCAAAAGAGGCCTCGATCCCCAGAGCTTTGGCTATCCGACCGCCCTAGAGTTCAGAAGTCCATAGTATGCACACCGAGAGCCTAAGGGATCCGGCGATTTGGACAGCTAGTAGTTTCTCTGTCTGGAACTCGAATCAGTGGAAACCATTGCATTTTTTACATATCGGCGTTGAGCCCAGAAACTTCATTATCTCTAGAAATCTTGTGCCGTCAAATTAACGGGCCGGGTTTCCCGTCTTAGAGTACAGTTCCAGAAATCTGTTCGCCGCAACTTGCATACAGTCGTGTGAGAAGATCATCTTCTGGACGTCCGGCGATGCCCACTTATCTGGGACGCTGCCGCCGTTCTTCTTGGCCTCGGCGAACTGCCGATCGCGCTCCTCCTTTGCCTTGCCCTCGCCCAGGTGCAGTGTCCGGCCCGAGAATGCAGCCATATCAACGAGAGTCGAGGTACGCTGCTTACGAAGCTCTTCATACACAACGAGAGCCCTACTTATAGCTTTTGCCACGCCTTTCTGGGAGTCTATGCTAGATGACGAGGCACTAGCAGGGAGGGGAACCCTGGATAGCACCTCTGCGAGCACAGCAGCATCCTCTATGGCCATGGCAGCGCCCTGACTGAGATGCGGCAGTGTCGGGTGGCAGGCATCGCCCAGTAGAGCGACGCTGCCGTGCGTCCAAGTGGCCAGGGGCTTGTGGACGTGCAGCTTCCACTCGCAGACCTCACCGTCGGGTATGAGATCGAGCATCCTCTTGACAAGGGGACAGAAGTCGTCGAAGACGCCCAGCATGGTAGCTTTGGAGCCTTTGGTGGTGTAAGTGGCAGATAGGGACGGCGCCTGGAAGTTGACGTCAGGCTGTGTCGAGCTCATATTGTAAATCTTCTTTCCGTGGATGGGATATGCGATCCAGTGCCGTCGCTCGCCAATCCAGCGGACGACCTGGTTGCTGTCGAGCAGGGCCATCATCTCTGGGTCAGCCTCCATCTTCTCCCGTGGCAGCATAACTCGGTACGCAGCCTGGCCCGTGGGCTCAGCCTCGGCAGTGTAGCCCAGCTGGGAGAGTAGCGTGCTTCGAGTTTTAGACTTGACGCCGTCTGCCGCAATGAGGACGTCGACGGTGACCTGTCTCGTGCTGTCTTCGCGGGGTTGCACAGTAAATGTCGGCCTCGGGGAAAATGAGTCGACACTGACAAGGGAGTGGCCAAAGTGGAAGGCGATGGCCGGCTCCTTCTGGCATGCCTCGTAGAGACCAGCAGCGAGCGAGGCGCGATGGCCCAGGCAGTGCGGATAGCCATACTTGTCGCGGATATCGCCCATCTCGACGTGGGTCAGCTCTCTGTCGGTGGCTCCGTCTGCATGCGAGCATTAGCATTTTTCTTCAGATGCTGCTTCCATGTTCTGTTGGTGCCCATGTGCGGGACTACGTGCCTCTGATGCTTGTTTCATGTACCTCTGTTGATTCCGCTGCAATCTTGTCCCAGCAGTCCCAGCGGGAGAGAATCCGGACCATGTTAGGCGCCATCTGAATGCCCGCGCCCACGAACCCGAGGCTGGACGCCGTCTCGTAGACCTGGATGTCTTTGAAGCCCTTCTTGGCCAGTCCCAGGGCGCACCCAAGGCCTCCCATGCCTGTATTTATGGTCTGTTAATACTCAGTCGATATCTCGCAGGCCCCATCATGACGTACCTGCCCCGATGATAGCAATACTCAACTCCAGAGGACTCAAGCCCCCGGGGGTTGTCGTGCTGTCTGCTGTCATGGTCGCGTGCTCCCGCGGCTAGCCGATCTCTTTTCAGTGACAAGACAGTGGTTCTGCCCGCTTCTGAGTCCATATGGCCCCTTCATTTCGACATCGGGTCATGGACGCCATTAGTACTATTCTCCTGGGGCGAGGCCCGGTGCGGACTCCGGTGCGTGTGCGGGCCCGGGCGGAACTGCCGGGTGCGGGGGGAGGTCGCGCCTGAGTCGCCTCGGAACACAAAGGACGAGAGTCTCCAGCCACTCAAAATCCGCGATTCACCGACAAATTATGGGTCCCACATTCCCGGCCATCTATGCGTAGATGAAACCGGGCAATAGAAACCCCTGCCAAGAAATCAAAGTCGGCACGGGTTCCTCTCGTGACACAAATTCGTGTAGTCAAACAGCAGTAGTCCGCTCTGACTGTGGAAGCTAGGCATTCCTTCACCACGTACGAGTCTTGCGACAGAATTTCACCCAGTGCGTCCCCCTCCTTTATCGGCAAAGGCAGCGGCTCTCACAGTAGGAGAGACCGGTTGAGACGACCAGTGCAAGTGTGGTTCTACGTTGAGCTGGTGCACGACAATCAAGTTGACAATGTCCGTCACTTAGGTCACGGCCTTTCATTGTTCCTAACCTCGATCGTCTTTAGAGGTTTGGTTAAGACACAAGAAGCCTCTCGCTTCTCGGCAGACGAGTCAGACACGTCGCCGTCAACTGGCTTCGCATTGTTTGTTTACAGCAATTCCGTGCTCCCCATAGGAGTACATGTCTAGTCATTGGTAGCAAGCGAAGCATCGTTTAATGCATGCCAGTCCCCTGTGACTAGCGGTGGTGAATTGGCCTACACGCCGTGGCCATAGTTGTGGAAATGAATTCAGAGGCCGTTAGCTTATAGGCCCTGTTGCTGTACATAAACCAATTTTCGGTAGATGTGCGCCCGCCCCATATAAATCATCTTGTCGGTCATAAGGAAAAGTAAGCATATATACTCGGCTTACGTTTAATACAATTGTGTAAACACTTCCCTAAACAAGCTAATCCTGTTTGCATGAAGATCGTACCCAACTAACACAAATCAACCACGGTCGGGGCTATAAAATCGCTACATCAGTCACAACACAAGAAAAGGTTACAAAAACACTTGAAACTGCCACCCTGGGCACCTGCAGATCCACCAAAATACATATTTCAGGTAGGTCTTTTCAATTCATGTACGCTAAAGGGGGAAAGGACCGGCATACACGAGTTGCATCGTTTTTTCCCCGCATTTTTGCGGGAGCCAATCAGAAGAAGAGCACTGTCTTCTGGCGAATAGTCTGGCCTACCGTAATCGTGGAATGCGAGTTATTGTGCCCAATAGTTCTGGCAACAACGCTCAGCTGGGCGTTGACTATACATGCAACCTGACCAACGAGAAAACGCCATTTGGTGCGACTATGCCTCCCTGCCAGGACTCGAGCTCGCGGATGGCCGCGGAAAGAATAATGAGGTCGAGTCTGCTAGTAACGAGCTTATTCTGCGATAAGCTTGGATCATGTATACATCAAACAATTCTACCTTCACCTGAAGGCAAGTCATTTGTTTCTTTCGCAACAGTATATATATTCAGAGCTTCCCCAGACTATCCAGCTCAAGGCGTTATCTACAAGAAGAAAGTGTTTGTATCCAGAATCCGGGGGGTTTCCAACAGTAGCCCGCCCAAGTTCGTATTTACAAGAAAAGAAAGGTCATCTCTGGCATCTCAGGCATTGGAGGTCTCCCCCTTCCCCATCCCCCATCCACTCCAGTCCGCTCCACCCAACCCAATCGTTTAGCATAACTATTGATGGCCGTGCTCAAGCCGCTTAGTTGCCAGTGTATGAGCAGGTGACGGTGCTGCTGCTGGACTTGCAGCTGGTGAGGACAGTGTTGCCGTTGTCGGGGGAGATGTCGAGAATCTGAGCACCAGAGGGGGTGGTGGTGCCGCTGCTGCCGGAGGCTGAGGCACCAGTGAAGGTGACGGTGCCGAAGTCGGCAAGCTCGACCTGGCTACCGCCCTCCTGGAAAGCCTCGACAATCCACTCGGCGTTGGTCTCGCAGAGGGTGGAAGGGGTGCTGGTGAAGGTGTGGGAGACGCTCTTGCCGGTGCTCAGGTTCTTGAGGGTGGCGACACCCTTGGTGGTGGAAGAGGCATCGACCTCCATGTAGATGGAGTCGCCGACCGAGACGTCGAAGTTGCTGAAGCTGTACGAGTAATCGGGGATCCACTCGTACCAGGCGTCGAAGGAGCCGTCGGCGTAGAAGGAGATACCAGTCTGCAGGATGGCAGTCTGGCAGGTGTCACCGTCGATGCCGACCCAGGCGGAAGCGGCAGCACCGCTCTGGCCGCTGGTCTCGGGCACGACAATGGTACCAACAACCTTGTTGTAGCCCTTGCCGATGGAGACGGCACCGGCCCAGTTGGACGAGTACTCGACGCTGTTGGTCGTGCTCTTTCCGGTCTTGATGGCGGGGACAGTCTGCTTGCGGGCTCCGGCGCCACGGCGGGCAACAGGAGCTCCCTCAGCAGAACGCTGGACAAGCTTGGTGGCGGGTGCAGCGGCGGCAAGGCCAGCAACAGCAGCGAGGACGAAAGCAGCCTTCATTTTGATGGAGATGAGGACGAACGGACGGGTCTGGTCTGGTGTGGAGTGAGTGAGAGGAGTAGGCTGAAGTGTCGATGCTTCTGATGCTGTTGCTGATGCTGGTGGTGAGCCAGAGAAGTGATGAGACTGGTCGGGAAGTCGAGCGATATTTATACCAGCTTGTCTGAGAGATGTCGACCTGTTGCCGAGCTATATCAGCCTCGACCCTGCCCTACTGCTAGCCAAGTGAAGCCCCATCGTGAAGCGTCGAGACGGCCGTAGGACATGGCGGAAGAAACAAAACTGCCGTGGACAGGGGTGGTTGGCGCAGGCGACAAAGAAGACCACAGGGCTCTGATCACCCGGTCCTGGGGGTGGTGGAGCTGAGAGGGCTGGACATGCCCGACACCTTCCCGCTTGGTTATAGCTGGAGATGTCGAGGAGGGAAGCTGGCAACCACAACGAGCAGGAGCCACGTAAGCGCTGCCTAGTTGCAACGTTGCTTGGCGAATGCTTGGGGGCTGCTTGGCGAATGCTTGATACTGCTTGGCGCATGCTTGACTGGATTAAGCTCTGGCACCAGCAGCCACCAGCAACCCCCAGCAGTCCCCTCGGCAGTCCCCCAGCATGGCGACATGGCCGTGATTGGCCCCCTTGTGCTTTGCTCCCACTCCTTGCACAATCTCCGTCGAGCGTCTGCCGAATCCAAGAGCGTGCTGGATAGATACGGATCGTATGCAGACTCCAGGGCCTCTCCACCTTCCTCGTCTGGTCCCACGACCGTTTCCCCATGGTTCGCCATTGGTCGCCTGCCAGCTGTCCCTGCAGAAATAACCTCGTGTGCCGTTATCTCGGGTGGGGCGTCGGCACATGCCATTGTGGCATGTAAATCGCTCGCTCGACTCGACTCGCTCTTTGCGGAGCAGGCACGCAAGGCACGCAGGGCACGCATTGTCCTGTCGTCCACAGTAAGCCCAGGGCCTCTCAGCTCAAACTATAGGTTGTCCCTGATTACCTGCCACCAAACCCCCGCGGCAAGGGCTTTGTGCAAGCACGCTACGACCTTCCGTTCCTGTGATAATCACGCGGGCTGTGATGGTGATGGTGGTGGCGGTGGTGGTGGTCAGGCATGATTGCTCCAGATGCTTATCGGCCGACAAGACGCTGTCTCTCTTGTCAGAGACAGCCAAGTCGACGCAGACCCTTGCATGGTCGATTGTGTGCAGAAAGACCAAGGGTATCATGTGGCGTCGCCCACCCGCAGCACTTGTCGTCGACCCCGCATGTCGTCCTCGGCTCGGCCTGCGTACGCGCGCTACGAGCCCAGCACCAGACACAGACACAGATCCAGACAAAGACACACACAAAGAGAATGCAATCGAGTCCTTCGCCTTCAGATCTCAGGGACCTGGATAAGACAGACTTGCTCAAGTCAAGACGATGGACCTAGGATTAATTGTTCTCTCTCTCTGATCGTCCGGTGCCGTCCGGCCGGCCGGCGCGTTCCGGAGGTGTTAGTGATTGCTCTCCACCGGAGGTGGGGGGACACACACCAGGTACTTTGGTAGATCCTTCAAGTAATTACAGACGAAACACGCCGTGCCCCTGGATCGGCACAAGGCTGCACAGCCGCACCAGTGTATGCATGGACCCTGCTTTGCTGGCCATCATCGGGTTGTCACGTTCTCGGGGCCTCCTGCTACGCCACAGTGGCTCAGCAGACCTTGGCTATATCTATAATAGTCACGTCGAGCACAGCCCCATCAGACACATGACACATGCAGACGACTTGCCCCGCGTCCGAGTCTCCATCCTCGGCCGATTCTGCCACCCTCCCCAGAAACTGGAGTGCAACGCCCCCCCATATTCCAACCACGGGAGAACTGAGGGGCTCGTTTTGTCGGACAAAGAAATCCGAGCCGTACTGTAAGCCAAGTGACAACATTAAGACACAATGTCATAAACTCCGCAACCACAATTGCTGAGCAGCCTCCCCTGCAGATCGTTTTGGCCACTGGCTCTGCAAAGAAGCGCCCATAATGCCCAAATATTAATATAATGAGTCAATATGACAACCTGAGACCACAACAAAGATCGGATATGTAGTAATTTCACCGGCATTCACGCTAGCATGAAACCACCACCATCAGTAATACATCAAGCGTTCCCCAAACACCTTTTAGTATGTTTCTGTTTTATGATGTCAAAAAAAGCCTTTGTCAATCATGTGGACCAACTGTGTTAGTAAGTGGTTATTAGCAATGTGTATCTCCGATGCCAGCGTTTTTCCAATTCATCCTGGCGCACCCATGACAACTCCTCTACGCTACCATCATCATCTCAATCTCATCATCCCTCTTTCCTGAGTTGCTCCTTACACACGGGGGGCCAAGCTCTCTCTCGTTCTGTGTGGTAGTTTGTTCTCGAAGTATAGCTCGCGAATGCATACTCACACCTTGGGTAAGCTCGAAAAGTATGTGCATGACTGCCAGTTGCACACCAACTACACTGTAGACATATTGAAATCGCTCACATTGCAAATAACTAGCCCGTAATCACATACATCTAGGGCTGGGCCTCGAGCAGAGCGCTTCGGTCCCAGTGGAACTGCTCCGCAATCAGGTCCTCGGCGCCGGCCATGTCCAGGTGTGCAGTCCTCTCCTTGATCTTCAGCCTGCTGTCTAGCAGCTCAGTCGCAATGTCCTTCCATGTCAATTTCGCGCCAGGCGCAACGCCAATGTCTCCCTGAACCTCTGATTCCACTGCCTCAACCACGACATCTACTAGCTTGCCACCCTCTTTGCGGACGATGCCATCCACAATCACCATGGAGATATCGGCCGGGCAACTGTGCGCCACAATTGCAGCAACGGGGTTCTCCAGCGCGGCGGCTAGCATCTGGGGTGTCTGGGTCTCATACACCAGGATGTCTGCCTTGTACCCGGCCCGTAACCGTCCGACCTCTCCTTCGAGCCCCGCAGCCTTGGCACCACCGATGGTGCCTAGGTTGTAAACGTCGACAACGTTCACGCCCGGGGCTCTAGACCACAGCTGCTTGCCCTCGTGCCCCTCGTACTGCCCCGTGGCCAACTTCTGGCCTCTTTCTAGTCTCGCCGCCTGTACGGCCATCCTCATCTGGCCGGGCATGTCGCCAACACCCCAGGTATGGCAGTCGACCCCGAGACTGGCATTCTTGAAATGGTCTGGCCACAAGGCGACAGGGTACTCGCCCATCTGCAGCTCCGAGTTGGGAGTGCTGCTGACGTGGGCGCCAGAGGCGGCATAGAGGGCGCCGTCGCCGGGCTTGGGGTTGTTGCCGTGGGAGATGAGGACGTCGGGACCGAGGAGGCCGTGGGAATTTAGGACCTGGATGGTCGAGGGAACCTTGTCGCCTCCGGCGATAGGGCCGGCGACGGAATGGGTGGTGATAAGCTTGGCGGCAGGGCCGCCGTCGGCGCCACGTAGCTGCGCGTAGTGGTTCTTGATGGTGTGAGCATCGACATAGACGTTGTCGAGGGTGGCGCCGATGTGAACGCGGCCGTTGCCGTAGGGGCCATTGCCGGCGAGGGTACGAAACTCGGCGACAGACTCGGGAGAGTAGTACTCGATGTCGACGAGCAGAGGGTTCTCGCGGATGACGGAGACGCGCGGGGAGAGGCAGTAGACGCAGCGCAGGCCGGAGGAGACGAGGGCCTGGAGGGCAGCGGGAGGGTGCTCTGCGCGGGCGTTGCAGTGGGCGTGGTCGACGAGGGTGGTGGTGCCGGCGTGGATGGCCTCGAGGGCGCCCGACAGCTGGCCGTAGAAGAGGTCGCGGGCAGTCAACAGGACCGATGTATTGTTGCCGCCGGGCAGGTACTGCATCAGCGTATGGTCGGCGTGCTGGCCCTTGTGCGCCGTCTGCCACAGGTGGTGGTGCGTGTCGACATAGCCCGGCCCGACCAGCTTGCCCGCCACTTGGATCACGCGCGTCTCTGCATGCGGCGGCTCGATGCTGGGCGCAATACTAGCAATCACAGAGCCCTCGACGAGCACGTCGGCCACAGTCGGCACCACGCGGTCCGCATCGTCGTGTATCAGCACCGTGCCGCCGCGCAGGAGGATCGAGGACGGGGCTGCCATGGCGAGTGGTGTATGTGGTATGTGTTGTGTCTTGTATTGTGTATCGTGTGGCGTGTGTCGTGTGTCGTGTGTCCTGCGTTTTATAGAGGCCTTTGTTGAGATATGAGCGTGGGGCCGAGACTGCCTGTCTGTGGTAGCGATGGCGATGGCGGTGGCCATCATGCTGAACCAACATCTTGGACCCCTGCTATTCGGCCTCGCCCGCGAGCCGAGTTGCAAGGCATCAACAAAACCCCCCTCGGCATCGGAGTTAAGGCCGCGACGTTGAACTCTAAACTACTCTCTGCCGTGTGGGGGAGGGGGGGAAGGGAAGGCTCGGGAGCAGCCTTTGAGCAGCCTGGTCAGGATCCCAAACGCCGGCCGACACCGGAGCCGCCCCGCCCTGACCGCCCGCAGAGCATTCTGCCACTGCCCTGCAGAGCTGACTCGGTGGCGTCACTGGCCAATAAGCCCCACGTCCGCGCCCCCGCACCGGAGCTCTGCATGCGGCGCGCAGCTGCCGTTTAACGCAAAGGTGTGGTGGCATAGACTCGACTTTTTTGTTGTTGCTGTTTTGTTGCCTGTCACTGCAAGTGCTTTCTTGATAACCTTGAATATTGCCGTCACCAGCCTACATTCATCTCTAGCACAAGACACTGAGCATTGCCAACCAGCTACAATGACGTCTCACAAGTATGCCCATCTCCAATTGCCTCTATCTCTCTCTCTTTCCCTCTCTCTAGACTCTTGTCTCGCTTGCTAATATGGCTCCTTACCTCTGTCTCTCAGGGTCCTCATGCTCGGCGCGGGCTTCGTCACCCGCCCGACCCTCGATGTGCTCTCCCAGTCTGGCATCGCTGTTACAGTCGCCTGCCGCACCCTCGAGTCGGCCCAGGCCCTGTCCAAGGGTGTCGCCAACACGACCCCAATCTCGCTAGATGTCACTGACGCCTCAGCTCTCGACGCCGCCGTCGCCCAGCACGACCTCGTTATCTCGCTGATTCCCTACACCTTCCACGCCACCGTCATCCAGTCCGCCATCCGCAACAAGAAGCACGTTGTCACCACCTCATACGTCTCTCCCGCCATGCTCGAGCTCGACCAGGCCGCCAAGGACGCCGGCATCACCGTCATGAACGAGATTGGTGTCGACCCGGGCGTGGACCACCTCTGGGCCGTCAAGACCATTGAGGAGGTCCACGCCGAGGGTGGCAAGATCACCTCCTTCCTCTCTTACTGTGGTGGCCTACCCGCTCCTGAGGACTCTGGGAACCCTCTTGGCTACAAGTTCTCTTGGTCGCCTCGGGGTGTCCTACTCGCCCTCCGGAACTCGGCCTCCTTCTACCAGGACGGTAAGCGCGTCGACGTCGACGGCCCCGACTTGATGGCCCAGGCCAAACCCTACCACATCCGTCCCGGCTTTGCGACCGTTGCCTACCCCAACCGCGACTCAACCCCCTACAAGGAGCGCTACAACATCCCCGAGGCCCAGACCATCATCCGCGGCACCCTGCGCTACGCTGGCTTCCCCGAGTTCGTCAAGGTCCTCGTCGACATTGGCTTCCTCAAGGACGAGCAGCAGCCGCACTTTTCCCAGGTCGGTGCCTGGAATGAGGTCACCCAGCAGCTCCTCGGCGCCTCTTCGTCCAGTGAGGCCGATCTCATCAAGGCCATTGACGCCAAGACCAGCTTCAAGGACCAGCAGCAACGCGAGCACATCCTCGGTGGCCTGCGCTGGCTCGGCCTCTTTTCGTCTGAGCAGGTGAGGTTGGCTCTGTGTTAACAGCAATCTCTTTCTCGTAAAATTCTGAACACGCTAACCACCATTTCTTGTTCTCCAGACCATCCCCAGAGGCAACCCCCTCGATACCCTGTGTGCCACACTCGAGAAGAAGATGCAGTTCGCCGAAGGCGAGCGCGATATCCTCATGTAAGTGCTTTTGTCACCATCTATGCTAGATTCCAACACAGTTGACTGATCTCTTATAACCATGATAGCCTCCAGCACAAGTTTGGTGTCGAGCTCAAGAACGGCACGCAGCAGACCCGCACCTCGACCCTCATCGAGTACGGCAGCACCGACCCCAACGGCTACTCGGCCATGGCTAAACTTGGTAAGCACAACTCCGGACACTGACAACCCAAGGCTCCCCTCGTGTTCGCCCATTTCTGACTTGCCATTTTGTAGTCGGTGTTCCTTGCGCCGTGGCTGTGCAGCAGGTCCTCAACGGCACTCTATCCGAGAAGGGTATCCTCGCTCCAATGAATGGCAAGATCAACGGCCCGCTCATCAAGGAGCTCAAGGAGAAGTACGGCATCTTTTGCAAGGAAGAGATATTGTAGACGAAGTACATGACAACCAAGATAGAACGAGATATAGACAAAAATGAAAAATGATCAAGTCCATAAAGCTGGCCATAGCATTGATTTCAGCACCTATATGTGCGACAGTTTTACGACATGCTTGACGAACAGCCTTGTTCAACAATGACTGTCAGAACGACCCCCAGGTTATGGACTATCTTCTTTACCCACCATGCTCTTTTCTCGACAATTCCTCGGTCCTCTTGAACACTAACCCAACTCATTCCAGCGGCTTCAGCCTGACATACATGCCATTGGCCGGCTTGATAGTGATGACTCCTCCAGGCACGACTTTGTCCTCCTCCATGCCCAGCGTCCAGTTAAACGCCGCCACAACCGTTGCCAACAGACACCTCAACTCGGCCCTCGCGAATCCCTGGCCAATACAACTCCTCGGCCCGTGCAGGAACGTAAGGAAATGGTAGTTACTGCCCGCGCCGCCGTGCATATTCGGCTTCCCGTCCTCACTGACCCACCGCCCGGGGTGGAATTTGGTCGCATCCTCACCCCAGATCTGAGGCGACCGGTTCACTGCCCAGGGCACCAGAAGGACCCGTGTGCCGGCGGGAACAGGCTGGTCGGCGATAGTGGTGGCGCGGATAGCCTGACGCATAGAAATGGGCACAGTGGGGTAGAGGCGGAGAGTCTCGTTGATAACCCCGTTGAGTAGCGGGAGGGACTCGAGGATCGCGGCGATGTCGGTTGTCGCTAGATCTACAGCTGTGCAGCCCTGTGGGAGTGCGTCCCGGACCTCGCGCCGCAGAGCGGCCTGGATGTCCTGGTGCTTGGCAAGGAGGTAACAGGCCCAACTGAACGCTGATGAGGTGGTTTCGTGTCTGGAAGCAAATATGTATGTCAGCCCTTCCGTATCTACTGAAACCCCTGTCGACACATTCAAGGATAAGATGCGGACTCACCCAGCAGCCAGATAAGTCAATAACTGGTCCGTCAATTCCTTATCCGAGAAATTATCCGACTTGACCAGCGAACTCAACACATCAAAGTGTTCGTCCCCCTTCTTGACAATCGCCTCGCGCTTCTCCTGCATCATTGGCCCGCACAGATTCGCCAAGCTCGTCGTCAGCCTCTTGAAGACCTGATTCATTTTCCACGGCAGCATTTTCACCGCACGCTCGCCCAGCATCGCCGTCGCCAGGAAGAACGCGAGCTTCTCCTTTGTCGGCTCGAGGAGCTCCTCGTACACAGACATCAGGGGGTCCTCGTTGCGCTTCATCATGTTGAACTCCCTCCCCAGCCCCGCCACGCCGATGATGTCGAGCGTCGCGCGACTCGCCCAGGTGTTCAGCTCCACGGTCCCAGGCTGCGCGAAGCTCGGCCACTGTCTGTCGCCCGTCACATGGTAGCAGTTGGCATCCTTGACGTCTGCCCTCAACGCCTCGGTCAACAGGAGCGCCTTGTTCCAGATCATGGGGTACAGGTCCTTGATATGCCGAAAGCTGAACGCAGGGAGCGAGTTCTTCCTCAGGAACTTGTGCTGGTCGCCCTCGACGACAATCAGGCCGTCGCCGAGGACATGGCGCAGGAATCCAGCGATGTTGGGCGGCTTGACGAAGTCGTACGGTCGGTGCACTAGCACATCCGCCAGACCGCGCGGGCGGGAGACAAAGACCTCGTTCTGGAAGACGTTGGTCAGAATGAGCTCTTCTGTCGCGTGCTTCTCCATCACGTCGATGAAGATTTCGCCTGGTGGCGCTTGGCGGCCGACCATGCTACGCGGGAGGGCTGTCAGGCGGTACTGTGAGAGAAGTGTCAGCATGGCCACTACGATATCTGGTGTTCCCGCAGTGCTCGCGAAGTTGGAAAAGGGGGGTTTGTGAGTGTGTACCTTGGGCCCAGGCAGGTGTCGAAGTTTGCTCAAGAGTAAGGGATGGATGACAAAGAAATGCAGCAGCATGAAGGCATAATTGATGCCAAAGATGCCCACGATGAGCTTGACCTGGCTGGTTGCAGACAAAGAGTCCTTCAGCAGCCTAGGCAGCGCCAAAGCTTGGATGGTGGCGGCCAGCGTCACATTGGATGGCGTGACGATGCGATAGGCCATCTTGACGATGATTGTTCTTCACAGCTACTGCTGTGCCGATGTTGTGTGGCAAAGAGGAATATGAGATGGGTTGTTGTGGTAAGAGCAGTCGTGTGCTCGCCTCACCCAGTCCCTATCCAGGGGGCGAACTGGGGAGAACCGCGTTGTGATCTGTTATGTTCTGAAGCAGCGAGATACAAGACAACTGCTAAGTTGCGAAGGATGAGTGAAGCGTTGGCTATTGGTGTCGCCAATCACGATGACAAGCTGGATATCTTGCTGCCTGGCTGCACGCCTTACAAAAACGTGCCGAGGTGGTTGTGTGTAGAGAGAGTCTCGATCGTCGGGTGTGCTCAGGATCACATGAAAAGCCGGAACCTTCCCGCGCCTCCAGCGATCTCAATGTGCGCAGATCAACTTGGCGGCGACGAGCGTGACGACCTCTGCATCGTTAGCCCAACTGTCTGTGGACGTGGCGAGTTAGAGAGCACTGGAAAGGGTGGTTTTACTGCGCCATGGCGTCGGCAGATGCCAGAGGATCATCCTGCAAAGAGGGGTGTTGCAGAACGTTGCATCCGAATAAGAGGGTTGACAGGCACTGGGCCGTGCTGGCATGTGGACAAGGGAATGTAAACTTCGAGCAGGGGTCGTCAGCCCCAGGAAGGAGGGGAAGGAGCAAGCACCAGACCGGGGTTCTTGGTGATCACACCAGTCATCACACGTTGCCAGAGTGTCCGAAATCAGCGCTTGACCAGGGGGGCGGTCGGCTGTTCGGGTGCTGTGTACTTTCTCACTTGGATCCTGAGAATCCGGGGAATCTGCCAGTAGGGGCTGGAAGGGCAACGTGTCGCTGCTTGTTGGGGATCGAGTCGCGAGAAGCTGCCTGGGTAGGCCTGACAGCGTTACATCAGCTCACTTCGAAGCCTGCAAGAGCGGAAGAGCGGAATTTACTCCGGCCTGTCAGTAACATCACCTCGACCGCGTGACGAAGCCTGCTCGAGATCCAGCATACGAGGACTCGAGTTGTCATTGAGCCTAAGATAGACTCGGAAACCCGTCCTCTTCTGGGGAATCGGGCCAAGGGATAGATGCCTGCCGGTCTGTCAGTTCCCTGCAAAGACGTCGATCGCTGCAGCTGTCACGAGCCGTGTCCCGGCGCAGAGTCCGACAGACGTCAAGGTTAACTCTAGCATCAACATGCGGGCTGCAGGTCTGACAGGGAGTGTGTCTTCAGGTGGCAGGGCACCTTTGCCATTGCTCGAGACAGGCCTTTCCAGGCGGCTCGCGTGCCGTCGCTTGCAGGATGCTCCCCTCGGCGCATCATTGTCATGCGATTATTGTCTTTCCTCGCGAGAGGATAACCATCAACCATGGATGCCAACGAGGCTAGCGATGGAGCGTGTGAGTTAGCGTGGTTTGAGAAGTCGACTGCCGAGGCAAGTTCTCTCAAGCTAACGAGTCAAATGGCGTCACTGACGCACCGTCGAGAATGCCCCTGAGGGGTAGCTTGGTGCCCAAGTCGCACATACAGGCCGGCACGTGCTGTGTTCCCTCCATGCGAGTCTCTAGGATTTTAGAAACTTGGAGGGAGCCTTGCCTGCAGAGCCGATTGGCTCGATCGTTCTACGTAGACACCAACGGATCACAACGACACGCGTGCTGGAATACGAGCATCACTTTAGGCAGGGAGCCGTAGAGCACATTCTGTTGTGAAGAGTATGACATGTGTGTATGTCAAAGAGGCTAATCGTCTATCTTCCAAAACCAATAGAATAGGCCTTACGCGCTCTGCGAATGCAACGCCATAATTTCTCAAGAGCTGTGCTTCCCAAGAACCAGTCCCGACCGCTCTGTATGCCTTTGTGTAATGCGCAAGACTTTTAGGATGCTTTGAGGACCTAAGTCCTGATCAAATATGTAGCCCAACGAGAAAAACCTCAAAAGAACAGCCCCCTTGGTTCCGATTCAGCCAGCTCTTTGAGTCTATGCCTCGCAGCTCGTATTCCCATGTTCTTATCCATGCGATGTAACACATCCGTGCTCATCTGCTTCTGCTGGGCTGTCGAATAGGGACATATGGCGATCAAAATGAGTGCATGCATGATGATAAGCGCCACAGCGCCAACCTCGAGCTGGTTTCTCGATAGCGTCGTGGTTGAATGATGGCCCATCCCACTTCCCTCCTGGAAACTTGCAATGCCGTCGAGATCGTCTTCCGCGTGGCCAATGGCAAAGGGCACGCACCGCTCAATCTCGCCCACGCTCTCGCGCACGTCGTTCAGCATCTTCTCCACGCCAGCTGCGCTTGCCGACGGGTCCGAGAACATGGCTGCCAGTAAAGGGGATACGGAAGGATCGCGCAGTAGTCGGGGGTAAGCGACGACCCAGTCCTTGAGTCGCTTGAGATATGCAAGGAGGCTGAGCAGGAGCATGACCCTGGTTGACTTGAGCAGGATTACGGTGCAGGCGGTGCGGTTGTCGTAGCGCTTCGGTCGGGGTTGTTGCTGCTGCTGCTTTTGTTGTTGAGAATGATATTGTGGTTGTTCCCCAGTCACCGGGCTGATGGGGCTGATCGGCTCGTGCGACGAACCAACCTCGACGATGTCCGGGTTGAAGTCGGGCGAATTGGCAATGGTCTGGTCCCATTCGCTCAGCTCGTGGAGGACCTTCATGCAGCTCATGTACAGTGACATGATCTGTTGGAAGTCGTCTGCCTGTAGCGGTGGTATTGTTTCTGCGGGCATGTAATCACTCGCCGGTGGCGATGATGATGCATCACGTCCGGGGGGCGAGTCTGGACTCCTGTGGTTGCTTGTTGTCTCGAGTCTGTATTTCTTCGCCATGGCATGTAGGTGATCACCGAGGGCTCTGCGTAGCCGCGGGATCTTGCAGACGAGTGCTCTTCCCCGCCAGATGGGGTCGACATCCTGCATGAGCTCTGAATAACCACCAGGATCGGCGTACGAGAAGTCGTTGGTGACAAATGCATGGATGTGCTTTGAATGACAGTCAGCGGTTCAGCTCGAACGCTCTCATAGTTGAGATGATCCATAGGCATACATACCAGCTTCATCAGGCCGACAAAGAAGATGTCGGATCCCGTCGTGGATGTGAGCTGCTCCTTGCCTCTCTGCTCAAGCAGATAGTACAACCCAGTTATATGGGCTCCTTCTCGGAGCGAACCTTCACCACTTATGTCCTGTATTCACAACCATGTTCCGTGAGCAGGGTTGCTTGTAATCCGTCATGATCATGAGCCCAGATACTTACCGCAAAAGTGGCAAGGAGCAACACCGTCCCAATCGTCCTGTCACTGAACCGCACATTCCGATCTGGACTGTTCAACGCCTTGGAAAGACCTCGTATCGCCGCGCCTCGGTGCGCGTAAGCGCGCTGCCTCATCTCGGGCACGCCGAACTTGTTGTAGGCCGTCATCGCTGCGGCACTGAGGGTCGCCATTTCCAATGAAGACATATTACTGGCGTCGTACAAGTCATACAGGAAGCCCAAGTGTCCCGGAAAGGGCTTGGAGGCTTGACGAGAAACGAAGCGGTTCATGAAGTAGTACAAAGACTGTTGCACCCTGCATTGCTTTGGTGGTGGCGAGAGCAAGGGGGCTCTGAGCCACTGCTCGTAGGTTGATGCAAAATTGAGTTCCAGATTCTGTGGTTGTTGCCGGACCAGCTGCTGTGGCTTCTTATGTGGACGTCGCCGTTGATTTGGCTGGCTTTGATGCTGGAGTTGATGAAGCTTCGTTTGGACTTGTGGCTGTTGCTGCCGCGGTCGCTTGATATAGAACTGGTGTTCGGGTTGCCATGTCTTCAGGTCGAGCGTGGGCTTCTGCGGCACGATGCGCTCGGCTGGCGACTCCTGCTTGAAGACGACCTCTTCAAACCCATCCTGTTCCGTTGTGGCTACGCTGGCAGGAAAGCTGCTACTGCCGCTGCCGCTGCCACTGCCATGGCTGCT
This sequence comes from Microdochium paspali, assembly GCA_031142775.1. Lineage (NCBI taxonomy): Eukaryota > Fungi > Ascomycota > Sordariomycetes > Xylariales > Microdochiaceae > Microdochium > Microdochium paspali. The sequence goes on from JAVBIV010000013.1 coordinate 310,132, forward strand.
TTCGCTCGCATTACTGCCTTGTCTCTCTTTTATTCTGACGACACTGTCTGGTTTCGCTTCTGAGCCCCGCAATGTCGAGGCCGCCACGGCCTTCTTAATCTTAGCCTCCTGCGGACGGAACTGGAAGTTGTCGCCATAGCCGGGGCAAGGCCTTCCATAGATTGCACAGCGGTTGCACCCAGGTTTGGCCTCATCGCACTATATATAGAGGGTGACATCATGTAAGTCAGCTGCCTCGCCACGGTTGCCAGACTCGCGCGTTGTCATGGGCGAGTCGAAACGAAGCGGGAGGGAGTGTACGCGACGTGGCATGGTTATCGATGCTCCTCAATGTTCACAAGCGGTCCACACAGCTGTGCCATGATGAAAGTTGTGGATGGTGGGAGACTTGCTACAGGGCTAGCCGACTCTGGCGCTGCACTCGCTATAAACAGGTAGGCAGAATAGCGGACAGGCTCTGTAGTGCTCCGAAAATGGCCCCGAGAGAAGGAGACGACTGACCTTGACCTTGCGGCGGCGGCACAGCTTGCAGCCGGTGCTCAGGCGGCCCGGGAAGACCATGGCGAGCTCAGCGTCTGATCTGCGGCATGCGACTTGATTACTCGACTCGAGGCAAGCAAGGAGGTGGCCGCTGTTGAACAGACGGGCAGGAGTCTAAGGTGTCGAGCTAGGATGGCGACGGAGGGTTCTTGCGAGCTGCTGGGTTGGGTTTGGCGAGCCCAGCCCAGCTCCCCTGAAATGGAAGGCAGCCGGCCCAATGCTAACCCGGAGCTCCCTAAAGCCTGCAGGACTGTCTCGAGTCTCGAGTCTCGAGTCTCGAGTACACCGCTAGGCGCTGCAGGTGTTGCCGTCTACTGTGTTGGACACGAGGGCCGCTGAGCAGTGTGCCAGGGGACTGAGTGACTGGCTGTGCAAGCCACGGCACTTTCCGAGCAGCAGACACGATGCTGTCGAGTCTCGTTGGTTACAAGAACAGAGCAGGGCCCGCAGCCATGTAAGTACATGTACTCTCCAAGTTAAATTAACCCGTACACGCTCTGTCACTCCCAGCCGTCTTGGCCGTGTGGCGGCTGAGTGGGCGCGAAGGGCTGCACAAAGCACGGCCATGGCTGCTAATTACTGGCTCGCCTGCTGCGTGCGTCTTCGCCAGAGATACTTTGCCAGGGCTGTCAGATCCCAAGTGTCCCAAATCCTCCAGGCTCTCGCCCCCGGTCTTCTTAGAGCTGTGCTGGAAGACATCCCCTGCCCAGACTCTGGGGAAGAGGACTCCCAGGCTCCAGCTGACCTGAACATGGCATGGCATGGCTCTCGTGGGTCTTGTTGTTGGTTGTCTAAGCCCGATCTGACCTTGTCTTGCGAGGCAGGGCACATCATCATCATCATCCCTGGCCCGCCACATCCTTCTCTTTACGGAGCAACTACGTCTCTCGTCTCTGACTTTTTGCAGGTGGTCATAGCAGCCACCCCGAACGCAAGGGCGACGCATATGCTGTCCACAATGCTGTCCGCAACACTGCGGCTGGAAAGCACGAGCTCCGCGCCATGGTTAATTACTGTTTGTTGAAGGTCGCCGTCTCCTTGCGTAAGGCGAGGACTGGGGACGCTATTCACTGCAACTCCTTCGGCCAAGCAGTTTGCTAGTTGCCCATGCCAGTTGCCCCTTACTGATGATGCTGTCGGCACCCTCAAGACCAACCCCACCACATCTCAAATCCTGAACCGCGGTTCAGTGACAAGCGCCCCTCGCAAGCACAACCCCTCTGGCGAACCTCGTCGTCGTCGTCGCCATGTATCAGCAGCACGCACTGCGACTCCTGAGCTGCTCCAGGCAGTCACATGGCGTCTATACTTGAGACCCCCCGCCGCTGGTGGACGTGAACGAACCAGATCGTCCTGGCTTACACGACATCGTCATACCGTTGCCCGGCACTTGCCCAGCATTCGACAGCACTTCAAGCCAATCGCTTCCAACGATCTTGCCCGTTTCTCAACTCGAGTCTCCCGGCCAATTCACCGTCAAAACCAGACACAGACATGACGATACCATCACTGCTCGCCGGAGCTTTGCTTGGGTTCACCACTTACTCCCCTGAGCATGTGCACGCCCTCCTCGCGAGACTGCCAGCGGCTCTCTTGACGAGGCTGCAAGTGGTGATTGGAGATGACCTGAGCACGCTGTCAGCCATTCTCAAGATCGTCTTAGCTCTAGACCTGCTTCGGACCGCCAACCGCGTCTTGAATCGCATGGCTATGAACCACTGGCGTCTAAGTGCGCAGCCAGGCTGGCACTGGCCCGACGAGGTCGCCATCGTTACCGGCGGCTGCAGTGGCATCGGACAGAAGCTCGCGTACGGCCTGCTCGCAAAGGGGGCAACAGTCGTGGTACTCGATATCCAGGACATGCCCGACGACATGCGAGCAAGAGCTGGATGTCTGTCTCCAGACGCAAAGTCTCGTCCCCCAGGCAACACAACCAAGCTCTTCTACTACAAGTGCGACATCACCTCGCCCGACTCGGTCAGCGCCGCAGCCGCCGCCATCGCTGCAGAGCCCAACATCCGTACCAGTCCCAGCATCCTCGTCAACAACGCCGGCGTGTCGCACGAGCTGCCCATCATGACGGTCCCGCTCCCGCAAGTCCAGCGCATCTTCCAGGTTAACACCATCTCGCACTGGACGCTCGCGCAGACCTTCTTGCCCGCAATGATTGCCGCAAACAAGGGCCACATTGTCACTATCGCGAGTCTGGCGTCATACGTTGCTCTGCCCCACGGCGGTGCATATGCAGCTACTAAGGCTGCTGCACTCGCCTTCCACGAGGCGCTGGCGTGCGAGCTGAAGCACATTCACGCGGCCCGTGGGGTGGTCTGCACGGTTGTGCACCCTAACTTTGTGGACACACCCCTGACGGAGGGATTTGCGGATAAGCTGCGGCGCGGCGGCTTGCCGAGGATGCTGACAAGTCAGCAGGTCAGCGATGCAGTGCTGGAGCAGGTCGTCGAGAAGAAGAGGGGCGGGCAGGTGTATGTGCCCAGCGGTACTTGGTGGCTGAGTTTCCTCAGGGCCGCGCCGAACTGGGTGCAGGAGGTTGCGAGGGACACCCTGGGACGAGGCACGGCAAAGACATTTGGCAGGGTCTCGTCAAGGGACCTCAAGGCGACAAGGTGAAGCTTGAGACCTGAGGCTTGAGACTTATTGGACGGACATGCAGGTGCATCTTACTGTAGACAAATTGACATTGATCTTGCCAAGACAGACACTGTAGCGCTGGAAGCTGTGGCGCAGACGGCCTGGAAAATGATTGAACGTACCTCGACATGTCCAGCTTACTGTTGCGTCTCGCTACTGTATAATTAGATCAGACCCGTGGTCCGCCGTCCTAAAAGGTTTGCGAACGAGGCTGAAACTGCTGGTCCGAGACAGAGCCACCAACTGCCAACAAATGATCTGGCCTGCGCAAGTTGTTTGCTTCAATCTCAGCCACTTTCCCAACATGCAGAGCATTTGCGGCGGGGCGAGCGCTGTAGGTCTCGTTCTACATGCAGTCATCTTTTGCTGTCGCCCGGGCTCGGGAGGGAGAGGGGGGCGGCTCTTTGGATCAGCTTCAGGGGTCTCGCCCTCCCTCCTTGACACGCCGCGGCCTCGCAAGCACGCGCCGTTCCGGGGACCCGGGTCAGAGGTCACACACCGAGAACCGACCAAGTTTGCGGTACCGGTGTCCGCGGGCTGCAATGTGATACTTTGTAGAAACAGCCAGTCTGCATCTTGTATCCAGCGAGCGAGGGACTCGTGATGGTGAGGGGTTGGCGGCCTAGCACCAGTACTAGCGCCACGACAGCGCGTCATGCCTCGGGATGTTGGCGGTGGATCTCGCAAGCTCATCTGAGGATGTCCAAGGTTGCTCTAGCGCCGCGTGGTGATGATGGCCATGTCCTGGTGCCTGAGCCCGAGCCAGAACTCTGCCCCCCTGACGGGCTGCCGCTCAACCGAGCACAGTACAGTAATGGACTGCGGCCACGACGATCCTGAGGACGACCTGTGGAAACATCGACAACTCTTCCCCAGCTATATATCAGAGACAGTGCTCCGGACGGCAGCTTGTCAAGCACCCCAGAGACTTTCAGTCACGTTTGCCTAACCCAACGTCCTACCAGCAGACGCCAGTTTTGACTTGGGCTTGGCTGGCCACTTCAGTCCAGGGTCCGCCGTCAGCACCTAAACAGCCGCTGCCGCTGCCGCCGGCACTTTTCTGCACGTCATTGTTCCTCGCTCGGCGGTCTCGGAGCCTAGGGCGGAGGGGAATTCAATAAATCTGCGCTTGCACAAAAGCTCGCGCCTCTGCGCCACAACCAGTCACCAGGTTGACTGTCTGGATTGAATAGTCTTACTCGCCATAATCTTTGCACTCAGGCACCCTCTCTCCTCACAGCTTCTCAAGAGAACAGCACCACACGCGATTATCATGGGGTCCGCCAACGTTGGCCCCGATGTCGACGTGCTCATCGTCGGCGCCGGCATCGCAGGCATCAACGCGGCATACCGCATTCAGCACGAGCTGCCTAACGGCACATCATATGCCGTGCTCGAGGCCCGGTCCGCCGTGGGCGGGACATGGGACCTCTTCAACTACCCAGGCATCCGCTCCGATTCGGACATTGCCAGCTTCTGCTTTCCCTGGGCCCCCTGGTCCGGCTCCGACTATCTCGGCCAGGGCCGCGACATCCAGCGTTACATGGACCAGGCCGTCCGCGATGCCGGGATCGCAGACCACATCCGCTTCCACCACAAAGTCACCGCTGTAGACTGGGACTCCAAGGGAAGCTACTGGCATGTCTCCTTCAACAAGACCACCAATGGCGAGACCAAGACCATGACCTCGCGCTTCCTCGTCCTTGGGACAGGCTACTACAACTACGACGAGCCTCTGGCCACCACGATCCCGGGCATCGACAACTTCGCCGGCCGCGTCGTCCACCCGCAGTTCTGGCCCGAGGACCTCGACTACACCGGCAAAAACGTTGTCGTCATCGGTAGCGGTGCCACAGCCATCACTCTGCTCCCGTCCATGGCCGCGAAAGGCGCAGGGCACGTCACCATGCTCCAACGCAGCCCGTCCTACCTCCTCCCTATTCCCGTCACAGATCGCGTGGGAGCCTTTCTGAGCCGCTTCCTTCCCGTAACCTGGGCCGGCACTCTTCTCCGCCTATGGAACACCGCCCGCACATACTTCCTATACTGGTTCTGCCAAACCTTCCCGAACCAGTCCATATCCATAATGCGCAAGATCACAGAGGGCATGCTCCCCGAAGCCATCAGCTACGACCCGCACTTCAAGCCCCGTTACAACCCATGGGACCAGCGTCTCTGCGTCACCCCGGGCGGTGACTTCTTCCGGGCACTGCGCAAGGGGCAGGCAAGCGTGGTGACTGACACTATCGAGCAGGTCACGAAGGACTCGATACAGCTGAGCTCGGGCAAGGTGCTGCACCCGGACATCATCGTCACCGCGACAGGACTCAAGATCAGCTTCGCGGGCAACATCACCTTCTCCATCGATGGTGGGGAGCCGGTCAAGCCGTCTGAGAAGCTTGTCTGGAAGGCCGCTATGATCCAGGACCTGCCCAATCTGTTTTACATGCTGGGCTACACGAATGCGTCGTGGACGCTGGGCGCGGACGTCACTGCCACGCTCATCGTGCGGATGCTGACGCGCATGCGGAAGGAGGGCAAGAGTGTCGTAGTACCGAGGTTGAGCGTGGAGGAAAGGCAAAAGATGCCGATCAAGAGCATGTTTGATCTTTCGTCGACGTATCTCAAGAAGGCGGCTAGTGAGCTGCCCAAGGGCGGTACGGGACAGTGGGAGCCCAGGACGCATTATTTCAGAGACTTGTATCGTGTCAAGTGGGGGGACATCGACTCTGGGCTGGAGTTCCGGTGATGGGAGCTAGATCGTGGGCGAAGCTGAGTAGTATGTGCAAATAAATAACTAGAGCATGAGGCATGAGATCAAACGGACATATTGAAGATGTAATCGGACAGTCCAAACGTGAACCGTACTATGTGCTGTGTCATGATGATGTTGCGAAAGCTTTCGTACGCCACCGTCTCCAGAACTTTTAGGTGGTGTGTACCAGACTGCCTCATGAAAGTAATTGTCGTAAATTGTGTCAATCCATGCAGCTTCGTCGCAGGAGGTGTGACCACAATATCGGACATAAGGTAGCTTTGTTGCCATGTTGCATTGTTTCTTCTTCTGATGCTTGCAATGATTTTATGCTTCCTCCCATGTGTCCCTGCTGATCTCGCGCTGGTATGCTGTGCTCTCTGCCTTTCCTTTGCTAGCTGTATATACATACCGTAATATGTACATAGGTGGGGGATGCTACTGAGTGCGCCAATGTGTTTGCAAAACACTACGCTGGCTGATTTGAGACGTATCCGTTTCTGCCGCCATTGTGCTTGCTCTGTAATTGTGGTATTTGAGGTTGCGTGGGCGTATACTTAGTTGGGTGGAGGAGTAGTCGCTTCACCTGGTCGTTGGTATAATTAGGTACATGTATCGAGCGGGTTCTTCGGAGTGCCGAGTATGGAGACTTTGATCGTGTCTAGGTATAGGTCGATGACTGATATGTAAGTAAAGTCCGGGAGCCTAAACTCCGCAGCCAGCTTTGCCAGCTCCGCTCAAGCTTGTAGCGTAGTGTTCGCCCCTGCTTGATCGTGCATGGTACTAAGCCACGATTAGTGACCGATATTATTAGTGATCGCGAGCACGTGCGTCATTGTTCCCTGCGTGGAATAACAAGCGGAGCCCGACGTCGAAGATGGCGAAAGCTCTCGTGCAAGATTAATGACATGGTTCAATTTTCCCTGCGCTAAACGAACATATTCTGCCAAGACGAGCATGCGCCACCGGGCCAAAGCTGCCGGACGCGTGGTGGTAGACCAAACGCTATGCCTCGGGTCGTCTTTGCCCAGAGTCTGTTCCAGACATTCCAAGACATGCTATGCACGGCATGGTTGGCGAACGGCTTGCAGTGACTTGAGCAAGCAGCACTATGAGCGTTGGGGCGTCCATTCTCGTCGTAACAAGCAAATTATCATGAGTTGAACCGCCCAGCAGCAACGCTCGTTTTCCCTAGTCTTCATCAGGTTCGTTTAGAATCATTCTGAGATCGCTCTGCACGATGGCCGACCCCGAGAGCCGCTGCTGAGGAGCTTTCGGGTTCTCGTCCGAATGTGTTCGCGTCAGGGAGGGTTCTGTCGGGGTTCTCGTGCTCGACTCGGGGAGCTGCTGTTGCGTCTGTGTCGGCGTCGCCGCCGCTATTGTTACTAAATGTGCCGTCGAGCTACCGTCGCCACCGCTACCCGCAGGACTCGACTCGGCCATGAGCAGTCTCGCCGCCTGAACCATCTGGAGCACACGCAAGGGGTCTTCGTTGGTCCTGAGCTGACCAAGTACCTCGGACGCGTCGGGCGGCGGCAGTGTCGCAATGAGCCGGAGAAGTTCGCGCAGCTGATTGTTCTCGCTCTCGAGTATAGAATACTGGTGGCGAAGGGCCATCAGGGCAGTCCTGCCACGAGGCCCAACATCGTAATCGCATACAAGTCCCTTCCGTTCGCACAGGCCGCACGTGGGCCGCTCGCCATCGCATTTGCACTTGACGCGCCGACACTCGTTGCAGGCCAGAGAAGTGACTTGGCGACGAGTGCTTGAGGAACTCGTGGACGTGGACAACCCCGCTGCGGAGAATTTCGATGTCGACGCAGAAGCAGGAGCATTGTTGTTATTATTGTTGTTATTGCCACTGCTGCTGCCACTTGTTGACGTCGCCAACAATGCCGGCGGCGACTGGTCGAGAGGCTCATAGCCAGGGAGCAGTCTCCGAGGAGGCTTGTCCATCCAGGCTGCTTGTCCTTGGCGGTCGTTGGTCAAGACAGGAAGTTCTCGCAGACCTCTTTGGCGCTGTGGTCAGACATGTCTCCGGCGACGAAAACACGTCTTGAACGACAGCGGGAGTCGGCCAGAGGGGGGTATGGTCAAGACGGGCTTGGGGAAGGAAGGAGAGACGAAAGCGGCGAGCGGGATAAGTACATCAAAGCACAGTAGAAGAAGAATGAGACGAAGCAAAAAAAGAACGGGCCAGGCACCACTGAGAAGGAACCGGACGTCTGACAAAGCTTGACTAACTGGAAAGGCACCTGTCGCGGACTATGACGGGACGAGCAGCCAACATTGAGACAGGGGCAAGGCAGCGAGCTGCATCATGCAGATTTTTCAGTGAATGGGATGGCATGTTGACAAAGACACGGGCAGTGCCGAGTAAGTCGACGGCCGCCGTGCAGGAGAGGGATGTGCCGATGATGTGCAGCAGTCGAGCCAACAGAAGGCCTGCTCGCTGGGCTAATTAGCTGCTGTGCTGCCCGCGAGATACGCCGGTCTGGCTGGCAACCAGGAAGTATCCCTCCGCCGCTCCGCGGGGTCTCTGGCACCCGGGTACACGAGGTACAGTACACATGGCCCAGCACAGCTTTGCCTTGCCCCTGGCCCTGACCTTACCAAGCCAGCCGGCCGGGCATGTAATAACTTATTAACCTTCGGTCGCCCGAAAAGCCCTTGGCCAGCACGGACGTCCCCAGCCTGACTCTTGCCCCCCCCATTATACTTTCCTCAGGACCGTCTCATCTCGGTCCGTCAGCATGCAGCCAGCTGAACTCACGGCCTGCTCGGCAGCGATCAGTACCAGGATGAGAGAGCTCGTTGTTCGGGCCGCGACGGGTCAGACAGCAGCGTCGGCCAGCCGTACGTGGAGCTTCGGGCACCCGAGACGGCAACGTCGTCCCAGTGGCTAACTTGCAGGCGCTCGGAGCTATCCCGACGGCAGGCCCTAGGCCAGCTTGGTCCTCGACCCTGCTTTGCTCTGCAGCGGGCCTCGTCGTGCGCGGCTAATGGCACCAGTCGATGGCATGCTCGCCGTTCCCACAAAGGGGCTTGCAGACAACACAGCCCTTGGTCACCACGCACAGTCTAACGCTTACGGGGTAGTCTACGTACGTAGGTAGTTTGGTCTGCATGTGCCTCGTACGGCCCAACCGGCTGGCCGTGCCCCTTCTTGAATCAAGGTTTGCAGCCATGCCATGCCTTGTCCCCAGGCCCACAGACTGCCACTCAGACCCTGTGCTCGTGGCGGGTTTTATACCGGAGGATCCAATGTTAGCGCGTCTTGGCCAGTTGTGTTCGGTGGTGCTGCCGATCCGGCCTACCACAATGCCACAATGCAGCAGTGTGGTCCCCCTTTTGACGTCAGGAATGTGTCAAGCGCATTTGCTCCCTGTCTTCGTCCACCGGCCCTTACTGAGTACGCACGCTCTGTGTCGCCGAAGAGCACAACAAGGAGGTCGGGCAGGAGCTAGAGCTCCGCGGGTGAAATGAACAAATCCGCTGCACCACAGTCTGCAGCGCAGAGAGGGCACTTTTGAAGACAAAGAACGAGAGTGCCTTCTTATGGAAGCCACCACGAGCCAGCAGCGCCACAACCGCGCCGCAAAGTGCGCGATGGCGGCATCGTGGCATCGAGAGTGGGCATACAGTACCGCCCGCCTATGCTAGCCCCCATGTCGGGTGGGCGTCAACCTTTGGCCAAAGAGGACAAAACCCACATGCCTGACTGGGCGAGGACCGGGACGCTAGTTACTATCATGTCTATCCTCGGTGTCCTCCTCCCATGCTGCCTCAATCCATAATTTATGAGCCCATGGCAGTGGAATGAAACAGCAAAAGGGCTAATTAGGTGGCCATCTATGCCGGTCGTGGTCGTCCAGACTAACTCGACTGCGTAAGGGACCGACAAGTCTTACCCCGGGACCTCACAAGGTGTGGTGGCTAGCTAGCTGCGTGGTGAGGGTCAAGCTTCCAGACTTCGATTCTCATATACGTCTGTGATGCACAAGACATCCTAGCTTACCGGCCGAAAATACTGATCGAAGCATTTCAGATCTGCACCCTGCAGGGTCTGGCTTTGCCCCCCCGATAGCTGTCACGTCCTAAGGCATCGGCATCCGTTAGTGGCTCTGTGTAGCTCGGTTGCCCAAGCCCAACTCTCTCGTACGCGGCCCGTTCTGGCCAGGCTAATAAATTAGATGAGACACACCCGGAGCTTTTCGACCGGTGTTGCAACCACGAACTATTATTGATTTGTAGGCACTCTAAGCACGGGTAGAGTGGTCTCTCGAGGGCAGCTGGACTCCAGCTAGTAGCTTGCAGTGCACGAAAGCTTCTGCTCATAGATATGCATCATAGTGCCAATACGCTACTCCCTCTCTTGTGTCTGTACTAGCTGGGTCAAGCCTGTAGCTACGAAGCTACCGGCTCATATCGAGACAGCCCGGGTACCTGCGGCGAGAGTCTCACTACGAAGTAGTTGACGCAATAAACGTCTCGGACTTCCCTTCTTTCAGTCTAGATGTTGTTTAGATAGCCGGCCTTGTGTGACGGCACGGACTGTGAGAGTCACCAGGCCACAATGGGTAACAAAGGGCAGGCATTAAAAAGAAAATCAAAAAAGAATCGCCGGATCAACGATGATGAGACACATGGGCAACATCTGGGCAGCATTTGTTGCTTGCAAGCATACCGCCGATCGGTATGGCAGGGTCGTGTTTTGGGGATGCGACACAGTAAAAAATGAACTTTAGTTGCTGATTCCTTGTTGTTCAGTGGCGATAGCCTGTACACTGGTTGCTGATAGGAGTAAGAGGGAGCTCAGTCCACGAGGACGTACCGACTGAAATTCCTAGTCATGTCTTTAGTACCCCTGAAACATTCTCTTGTGCCTGTGCTGTGCGCCGAAGCCGCCATGTAGTGCGAGGAAGTTCTTGTTTCGTGCTTCGCACTGGTGGGCTGCCCATGGGGTCAACTCTCTTGATGCTTTCAGGTCTGCCTGGGGTATGTTGATCCCCATGTGACGCGTTCTTCGCCCAGATATTGTCCCTGTGATTTCTTTGGGTCTGTTCATGGCTCGTCCAACGATACGTACTCACCAAATTATCGCGCCAATTATCCACAGCACCTCTTCTTGACCTTTTCACCTGCTTTGCCAACTGGCCACGACAGCGGCAACCCCGAAAACCAACCTCCATCGACATATCAACAAGAAAACACGCAGACAACGCACGCTACGCATTCTGCCCACCAAACGTGACCGGCGAACACACCGCGTAACTGTAGCACACCACACATGGGCGCAGCATGGCCTTGTCGTTATGCACGGAAAAGGAAAGCCTTCTGCATCTCGGTCCATCCGATTGCAGTCGGAGGTGCACAAAGGAGCAGCATCATTGCTCGAAGTCATCACTGTACACTGCCGAGTCGACACGATGCTCTTCCCTGACTAGTCCTCTAGACACTTTAGCTGCCTGAGACGGGAGGAACATGAGACACTGCTTCTTCCGTCAGATACCTGAGACAGACAGACATGCCGAATCAAGGACGGTAGAACGGCCCCGATGTGTCTCGTCATGACCATCACGCGACCTGACACCACCACTAGAGCCGAGTGCACCAAGAACGAGCACGCAAACACCACACGATAGAAGCCTCGATATGTTACGATACACATGACGACACGCGACCATCGCGTCACCCACCCTCGACTTCGCGACTATACTGCCAACCGTCACCATGACACACTGCGACATGAAACTTGGCGGAAGCATTCTTCGTTTTGATTCTGAATCATGCATCATATCAGCCCATTGTCTTGGGAAGTCATGTGCTGTTTTGAGTTCGCAGTGTCCAACTCGTTCTGGGAGTCTGCCCTGTGCTCTCTGGCGACAGCAGTGGCGTAATCGTGCCTGCCGCAGTGCCAACGTCTGGAGTAAGCGAACGAATAGATATCCGACATCGTGGTTGTCCCATCTCTCACATAGGAAGGTATTGCATTAACGACTCGCCAGCATCCCGTTCTCGATCCCAGAGCTATACGAACGACAGCCAAGTGCGGCACCTTCCGATGTCCCAGCGACGCCTATAGCTCGACCGCTCCTGATGGTCTTGTCCATTCGATCCCCTCGTCCAACCTCGCGAAAACGAATAGAGATGAACAATACGTATCCTATCCAGAAGAGATGCCCTATGTTCGCAGAGAGGCTCTCCTGGGAAGCGTCACGCCCCGCGACAAACGGCTAGGAGTATAGTTGGGTTGGTCTCTCGCTGCAGATTACAATCATAACCTACCAACGTACGACCGTGTACCTACGAATCCAGATCTTGCACTCATGCAAAAGCTGGCCTGTGTGGCGAGAGAACATGCGCAGGCTGGTTTGGCGGACAGCCGCACATCATCCTGCAGCACCAGGTGAAAGGGCAGACTCGGTTCAATTTCGCAGCCCAAAGGATGCGGGTTGCGGATGTACCCGCACCCCCCTCTTTCTCTTGTTCGGGCACTACTCTAGACGTTCAATGACACAACCATTCGAACATTGCTCCAGTTTTACCGGACTGGCTCAGTCCTGATCTAGAACCAGCTAATCTGGTGCATCACTGGCTGTACCCTCCTGCAACCAGGCTCGCCTCCCCTCTATCGCCTCCCGACCACTAGTGCCCCTTGGCAATGACCGCAGTTTATCTTCATCACTCTCGACCCCAGTCTTCCTCAATGAAGAACTAGTATCGCTATTGACCCCTGAGGCCGAGTTCTCTTCGGGTCGCCCGAGTTCTCGAGGAGCCATGGACCGACAATGGCCGTGGTGTGGAGCATTTCCTCCGCAAGCTTGCGCACTTGCCCATGGATGAGTTCTCCCAACAGCCGGATCACATTATCATATCATACATCTTTGTAACAACAGCTCTACCACACAATAATGTTACTATGGTCAAAGATAGAAGGGTCTGGATCGGGATTACATTGATGCATTGAAATTTGTGATCTAGCACGAGGCTTTAGGTTCTCGCGCATAGAGGAGATTGCCTTCTGCATGCGCCTGTCGAACTTAGTTTGGGCTGACGCCATATGATTCGAACAGGCTGACGGTGTAGAGGAGGCACAGTAGGCCTCGTGGATGCTGGAGACATCTTATACGGTTGAAGAGGTCCTGGGATGGCTGTCTGAGCTTGTGCTTTCGGAAGTGAACACAGACACAATCGGCCGTCCCAAAGGCATTATAAATCAAGGCGAGAATGTGCTGTCTGTGCCGCCAGTTTAAGCCGCTCGAACAGAGTGGCCGGTACTATTCGGAAGCACTGAGTCCACCCCTTGCGACCCAATGGGCGGGGGCACTTTTGTCGATTCGCATGGCGAGGATCTGCACGACTCGCCCGCGGGCGAATTCATCATCTCAGTCAAGGCAGACTACCCGCGCGACCACGACACGCCCGAGGACGAGTAGACGGACCACGAGTGCGATATGCTCGGCTTCACCGACTGCTCGAAGCGTGGTCACTACGGCAAGGACATGTTTTGCGTGGCACCGTGCCGGGAGCGGGTCGAGCCGCTGCTCGCGGCGTCCGCGGCGGCGGCGGCGGGGGGGGGGCTGGGGAACATGCACGCACCGCGGGACGCCGAGCTGGTTGCTTATCTGTGGTGGGACCATCGCACGACAGGGCAGACAAATTTGGATACGAGGACGAGGGTGCGCCACACGCTGCCGAGCTCGCGGAGGACGACTACGCGGACGGGCTGGCGCACAAGTGGGGTGTCATGTTTCTCGCTGAGCGCTACAACCGCGAAGATGATGATTATGACGGTGAAGGCGATGGTGATGATGGTGTCGCTGCTGCGGCGACGTTGGTGGTGCAGCGGCGAGTGGATGACTGGCGTCCGACAGCCGAGGTCATGAGCCTGTTCGAGGCGCTGGAGCCCACGAGTGGCTCGACTTCGACATCACCGAGGTAGGCCTCGTGATGAGGATATGGACTGAACACTTCTCTGGTTCTAGCCTGGGCAGGTTGGCATAGTGATTTGCCATTGTCGCTTTCGACTGCTTCCATGTAGCCAAGTACGATTGGGGTCAGTCCTCTATAGCCACAGAAAGTTCTTATATGTATATTCCGGTAAGTAAAACAGGTGGCACAACAAAGGATATCATATGCACTACTGAGTCGAGAGTCGCCGTTTGCATGTTGCACCTTGACAACACGGCTGATTCGGACGCCATGGCCGATTTCATAAATCCGCGAGTCGAACGGCAGAATCACTCAGCAGGAACATCTCTCATCTCCTACCGTGAAAATTGACTGTGACAGAGTGGCCAGCCGCGCCAAGGAAGCTAAGGGGTCAACGTCCTTTCGGCCGCTGCTTGTATCGTGATTAGGATCCGCTGCCAAGTGCCAGCCAGACCACCTAATCATCCACATGAGGGCTTATAGTTCGCAAGTCATGGTGGATTTTACCGTCGCAGATATGGGCTCGCTTGTTCATTTCCACAATGACAGTGATTGTCACTAAACCGCACGGAAAATTGAGAAAAATACTAAACAGAAAGAGTATCCTTCTAGTCCTGCATTTTAAACGAGCCTTACAAGGGCGGAACCTGAGCGTTACTACTCCGTTCCAGCCTCGGGGGTTACCCTAAGGACAAAATTATGAAGGATTGATAATATCAAGTCAGCTTTGAATAAGTTAATAGTCAATCTGTTCCTCGCTCCTTGGCGGGGTGAAAGTGTGATTTCTTGTGTTCGTCCCATGCCATTTTCCTCATCAGAGTCCTCTATAGTGAAAAGGTTAGGTATGAAGAGATTTGATTGACTAAAGGAGGAAGTCTCACCTGTACCTTGAGGGTGCAGACAGCTGTCTTATATATAAGAGATTGAGGCATGGTCTTGAATCTTCAGCACTTTACAGCCCGACCGTAGATACAGAGTTAGTTTCAACCACCTCAGATAAGAAAAGCTATATACAGTCTAACACACTTGACTTCCAATACGTACGACCATAGGATCGAGAATATTGAGGGTCCCGTCCGCTCCCCTGTACACAAGCTCGATACCGCCGGATCAGTAGTTGGGTCGGTGACGACCAGCGAATCCCCGGTGTTGTACGTTTTTTTTTTGACATTATTTCGGTGTCCTTGTCTGATTGGCTTCGGGATCTGTGCCTGCTTGCCTTGCTTTCGCTCTAGCGAGCGATGTTACTTAAATTCGCCGGTTTGTCTCTCGCAAATGCCCACCAGCAGTAAATCTGGAGTCAGGGTCGATTCAAGTGGGCGGCACCTGTATTAAAGTAGGGTATTGGAGCAGATTGGCTCCGGCCGGACCGGTCAAAGCGTCACCCGCGCTCCTACCCTCTCGACGAAGGCGGTGGAAATGGGCCGATCCTACAATATATATAGACAAGCACGCATATGAGATGGTGAGGGCTTGAGTTCTGTTGCTGGACACATGTCCATATTCTGCCATTGCGTCCTAAGAATTCATTATGGTCTGGGCCACTCATTATTGAAAATCCTCATACCTCGTACCAGGCAGATACAAGCACAGAAGTTGTGTGCCAAGTAAATAGAGTGTGTAGGTCTTTCGTAATACCTCGTGTTTTTCGTTATAATCAATTAAAGCCTTCGGGAGGGCTTCCGCTGACTTTTCAGGCATCTATGCTGACGTGGTTTTTTGTTAGGCCTGTGTTACTAAGTAGTCCTTTGCCCTACAGCACAGGGCGCGCCTCATTAAGAGCTTGGGCGCCATCATCCAGTCAACCATGTAAACCATCATTTCATAGTCCCAAATCGCCAACACCTTTCTTTTCGTGCTATCCGTAAGAAGGGGGGTTTGAGACGGCGAAGGGTTTGATCTGTGGCGGGGTTATCCAGTGGCGGATTGCGCGATTCAACATATAGCATTGGCACGTCCGCCAATGTTTAACAAAATCAGTGAGTAGCCAACACCCCCCGAAATAAAGATAGGTCATTTCCATCCCTGGCTTTCTCCGTGCCTATAGATGGCATATGTTACCAAGCTTTTTTGAATCTGCGTCCAACTTTATGCTCGTCACCACCTTCCTCGGTTACCTCGACGTACTCGTGTTCTGGTCATCGGCCATTGTGCCGGTAATTTCAGAGCCAACGGCCGCGACACCAGACACCGCTGATCCAGCCATCATCACGGCGGCCAACCCACCCGTTGCCCCAATCGTCACCCCGCACACGATCAGGCTCATGCCTGCAGTAAGCATTGTGTTCAGACTGGGCATACGAAGCCCGCCAACTTCTCTTGTGGCTTCCTCGATAGAATCGATCAGCTCTCTCTTCTGAGTTCGAAGTGGTGACGTGGCATTGTCGATGTCCTTCTCCTTGGCCGCGATGACGCTTAGTGCTTTGTCGATATCGTCTTGGATCAGCTTCTTCCGGTAGACATTTGTCGAGACCCCTTGGCTCAGGGCGGCCGCAGCGCTCATCTGATCGTGATAGTTGTCGATAGAGTGCATGTAAGACTTCTCAAACTGTGCCAACCGTTTGATCTGCTCCCGTGCATCTTCCAAGTATAACCTGTACGACAACCGAGGCACACAGTCCTTGGGATACCCAATGAGATCAGAGCTTGCTTCCAGACGAGCGATGCGCGAGTTGACTTCGAGGTGCAGATACTGGAGCATCTGAAAGGTCCAGAGCGAAAGACTTTCTTCCTTCTCCATCCTGTAAAACGCTTTTGCGAGGTTGCTGCTTGTCGGATCCAAAGGAGTGCTTTCGTCGGGACTCTTCCCACCGAGTTGACTTTGAAGGAGAGGTACAAAGCGAAGCTTTTCCTGGAGAACTGTGTATATGTCTCTGGCGCTCTCCAGGTTGTCCGCAAAGTAATAGGTATCTGCTTCGCGTAGTGCCATCGCGCACTGATCCGGGTGCACGAGTGGCACGTTGCTGTCGAGGTTGTCCTTTCCGTCTCTTGTGTAACTGACCATGGCGATATGCGGCGATAGGTCGCCTCTCATGTTCCGCAACGCCTGGCTCTGAAAACCGTCACGATGTTTCCTCGCCACCGAAATGATCTTGTCGATATTGACAGATCGGCTGACAGCCCCCGATGTCGATGGGGTTGTGCTTTCGTTGGATCTACTGATCAGCCCCAGACAATGGCGTAGCTGTTTCTGGATCTTCGCTGTGCCACCAGTTCCGCTGATCTCAGTTGCTGCATCATTTCGCCTTAACTCATCGTCAACAGCTCGCTGGAGTTCACTGACTGGCTCCCGTAGATGACTATAATCCTCCACTTTCTGCACTGGGTCGACGAACTTATTGAAATCTTGGCACAACTTCGACCCATTGCTCTTCTCGTCATCGTTGCCATCGCCGTACAGAGCACTCAGTCTGTCTGTGACCAGGGCCAGACTCGCCATCACCTCTAGTGTTCCTTGCGCTTGAGCCTTGGTGGTGACTACGGCGGCGATGTCCTCGAGACCAAGTCGTTGCCACTCTTGCTCGATCTGTGGTAGAATCCTGACAGACATTGCGCGAAACTTGTTCGTGATGCTGTAGTTTCCCGAACTGTTAGCCATCCATGTTTGACACAGTCTGCGCTCATGTTGGCACATTACTTCTCTTTCTTTGACTTCACCACGTCTAGTAGTTCCGCGGACAGGCGACTCAATTTGTCGCAGTAAAGGATGCGGATGCTCCCTTTGGTCATTCAAGTTTTAGAGATATGTACGTCAAGAGGCACTCGACCTCAATAGTGGGTTGATGTTCCTTGTGTGTGCATAAACTCACCAGGCTTGCCAGCCACACCACCATTGACGTCGACCTCAAGTGTCTTGTTATTGAAATAGCGCCCCAGCATGTCTATATTGTGCACATGAAGAGTGAGACTACCACTGCCCTCGAGGCCGTCACCCGTGGATATCCCACCGTGATTAGCTCCGTCTGCGCCACTCAGATCAATGAGCTGGTTGCCTGTCCATTAAAGTGTGTTGCAATGGAAACGGATTTTCTTGCCGGGTCAAATAAGCGGTTGCCCTGTGAATATGATCGTCTCGGCGTATACTATGAGACGAGACGTGGATACATTGCAGTTTGCCACTTGGGCGACAAATACTGTTGCGCATAGTACCAAGGTTGTGTCGTTTTGCGTGCGTGAATATCACGTAGTTGTCGTTGCGCAACTCCAGCTTGACGGATGGGATCCGCGATTGAGTTGCCATGCTGATGTGCACGACTTGGACAGGAAAGCTAAATCGAGGATCCAATGACGGCACAATGACCCAAAGTCATTGCCATAAGTTCGAACTGGTCTTTACGGGTTTGGCCAGCTCCATCCCGGATATATGCGTGCTCCATCCATTTCACTGATCTCCTCGGCTCTCGCTCGGGGACGAGGCTTGGACGCACGGGAGTTCTCAACCATGTCCAAGGGCCGCATCTGGCGTGTCGCCGCGGCTCACAGGATATCGTTCACTCACAGGATATCGTTCAATAGTGCAGGAAGAGGCTGGCTGAAGGTACGTCAGCAGATCGCTGACAGTGTGCGCACACTGTGATCTAGAGGCGTCGCCACATCCGCTTTAGGACAACGCGGCCGGCGACTACGATTCAGCTGCTGCCGCATGAGGGGTGGAACCCTTGGGAATTCTCACTGGACCCGGGCTGCTTCAACCGTTAGTGAGTGTATACGTCGATGGTGAGAGGCAGTCGTGCAATTAATGCAGTCTATTATCGGACGCACTAATTATACATTTTACACACACCTGTGAAAATACTGTCGTCCCCAAGAAACCCGAGACAAATGCTCCCAGTTGCCAAGTACTAGTTTATCCCCTGTCGAAGACTACATCATGGCCACGACAGCCCCATCGTCCCAAACCGTCAGCCAAGTGCGTCATGAATTACTAGCACAATATCTCCTCGGCAAACCAGATCATGTTGCCAAGTCGTTTTACGAGACCGTCGGCGCTGCTGCTGGCCAAGTTGAGGACGGCAGATAAGTTAATCTGGCAGGTGCTGCTGCTGTCGTCTTCTCCAGAGTGGCTGTCAAATCCTCACATAGTAATGGCAACAGCAATTTCAACTCATCGGATGCGTTGCTAGCCTTCGAATCAATTACAGGCCTACTAGTACCAAAGTTACTAAGCAAGGATGCAGGAGAGGGCATCAAGAACAGCATGAACCCCAACTCTTCCGAGGGGACAGGCGACCGTATGTCACTGAAGCCAATTGCAGGACGATACGACATTATAGAGGCCGACCCTTTCGGCAAGGCCGAGACTTCTTTGGGCTTTGTCACTATTTCCACCGGCACCAGCACAGAGACAAGGGCGCTCAAATTTCAACTCAGCCACCCAAAGCTTCAGGGTTTCGCGGAAGCGAACGGCTCATCTACTTGAAGTGCCGAAGATCAAGCATGGCACCTCAAGCTTGCGCAATCGCAGCCGAGGACGACTCCGACGGATCCTTCTTTTGATCTGAGGTTTCGGGTGGGAGCTTCCGAGGACGCAAAGTACAAAACCTCCCACTCATTGGACGGCTGGCTACTGAGCCCATCGGGAGGCAGCAAAAGAGTAGAGGTCGAGGGCTTTATATCGCAGGATGAAGGACCTGTTGCTGGCGATACTCTCAAGAGCTCGGCTACAATCATGGGTAGGGTGTGTGCATTTCTTGAGCGGCTTCTAAGATGCCCGGTCGGAAATGAGGCGCCCCAGATCTTCAAGGATGAACCATCGTTGAAGACTGGGCGCAACCAGAAACTTGATAATGCTAGCATTGATCTGGAAGATGGCCCGGCTGGCGAAGCCTGCCAAGGTAATGCTAACAACGGCAGCCAGAACGGCGGCAACAACGGTAGTAACAACGGCAGTAATAACTGCAGCAACGGCACCTATTCCCGTCTCAGCTGGAGGTGCGGGAACCACTATGTCCTCAAAACCTGTTGTTGTGAAACCACCCACTTCCACTTCGACAGCGCCCAACATCAACAACCCCGTCATCGATTCAGGAAAGCCCGTAGTGACGAAGCCTCAATTGCAGAACAATCCAATCAAAATCCCCGTCTCAGCACCTGAGTTGACCACAAAGATTGACCCTGTGAAGATGGACAAGCCATTTACTGGGTCCAAATCGGGCAGCGAAAATCCCATTGCAGGTGGCGGCGTTGGACTTCCGGTCGGTGGCAGCCCCACGTTCACGAGTGATCCTTATGGTGCTAAGGAGACGATGGCATTAATCAACCAAAAAGTCAAAGCAGGAGAAGTCGGTTCTGTCAAAACCTATGTTAAATTCAAGAGCGATGGATCCTCGACCTCGAATTGTCAGTACAACTTTGGGAAGTCAAGTCACCCACTTGACTTCATTCCAGGAACTGGGATGACAGTGGGGAACATGAAGGAAGCAGGAATTAAAAATGCCCAGGGATCATAGCGTCAATATCTGTGACATCTACGATAGAATGAATTGCAATCATGAAAAAGCATATCCCCCAATATCAACCTGCGCAATTGACTTGCGCAGCGGTAGACTCTGAACTTTCTCGATGTGGCTTGTGCTGACGAGTACTGGTCAGTGACTAGGCTACACGTTAGGCACGACACGCGATGCACCCAAAAAGCAACGTGTTGCGAGTCTTATGCGATCGAGACCAGCACTGCAGATCATGCCTAGCGGGTAGACCGGCTAAAGTAATCGCCAACCTTGGAATACATTGTGGGAGGGAACCGTCCACTTCTTTGGGGGGTCCCGGATGAGAGGCGGCATCTCTAGTGCCCATGCTACAAGTCCTCTGTGATCCAGACCAGCGCCGCAGGTTGAGCCTAGATCGTGCGTGCCGTCCTCCAAGGCCGAGACTCAATACTGCTGTATGTGGCGTTGGCCTTATGCATCTTTCAGCAGGTATCCTTCAGCTGGAGGACTCGTCCTATTGATACGCACTGTAGGAACTCTCCACTTCTGACGGAATCGGACAGGAGCGGAATAGCGTCATCCCAAAGGCTCATCCCGTTGGTTAGCCACCGAGGAGCATACATATTTGCTGGCAAAAGGTGACGAACGCTTGGAAATCCAGAGGGACCCCATCACCTTGTTCTCCGTGGCGGCCTCAACATATCCATCAGAACTCTCGATAAGCGTACCCTTGGCCAAAACTTTGCATCCCAACCAAACATGAGCACCTTCAATAGCGCCGACCTTACCGGAGACGAGGTGAAGAAGACTGTTTCGGATTCGATCAAAGAAGCCAAGACCGCTATCACAGATCTGTGGGATCTTGGCGTGAAATTCGACAAGGACATCGGGCGCAGTACCACTGGTGCAGCAGTAGATTTTTTGATGCACGCTGAAGTGGTGAGTTTCCGAACCCTGCAGAACCAGTGCTGGTCATCCCGCTATTCACAAAGGAAACTCGAGAACTTCACGGTCGTTGACTGACATCTACATTCGCGTGCTTTGTGGTTCTCTGCAGCTTGAAACGTACCTCGAAGAATCTGGGAAGCATGCCACGTCCATTGGGTGTGCTATCGATAGTGAGTACCTTTCTTCATCAATACTGGGTGCCAAACCTTGCTGGGAGACCGATACATGTGGAATTTGCTTGATTATTGGCAGCAAGATCGTCTCTAATGGCTTCGAAATCTAGAATGTCTGGACGCACTGGCCGCAATTGAGCGAGAAGGTTTCCCAAGCACAGAGCGGCTAGAAATATTGACTAACGTAAGTCGTGGGATGAGGACTGCAGTACGATAATCACGCCATGGGCTTGAGCACTGCCGTGGGAATGTATATACCTCGACTCCTCAAGGTCACCTTCTAACAATTCTTATTCCTAAGGAAACTGATGCAATCTTCTCGGACGGGAAGATCATGTGCAGAGTCACAAGCGAGATATGCACCACTTTCGACAAGGCTCTTGGGCCCGGCCTCTCACACGCGGGATCAGATCAGTCCTTAACAATCACAGAGGAACTTGAGGATGCAAAAACAGAATTGGCAAGATTGCGTGCACAGAGCGACCAGCGCAAGTCGTTCACGGACCATGAAAGCACAAAAGTAAGACCCAATGCATATTCCCCTGTCGTCGTGTTGCCTTTGTTTCGACTCTATCTATGTGGTGGATTCGATCTCAAGATCTACTCTTAGACTATTCACTGGTGCTGACATGTGAGGTCGAGCTTTAGTGGACTGGCGGCGGCGGTGTTATTCTGGCGGGTCTCGATGGCGTCGTTAACGGCGGCATAGCGCTCGCGGCCCGCATTAGTGATCGTAAGTGCTTTGCTCAGATCCAGCGGGGTTTTCCAGCATCCATTTCCAGTCTCAACACCCTCCCAATTTCCGGTGCTCTTTGGAACGTATTTCAGGAACGGGACGAAGTCTGCCTCCAAGGGGGTCCGCTAAAATAGCCGAAAGCTGACCAATTGCCGCTCCGGCCACGGGCTTCTATGAACAGCGTTCTCATCAGAGATCAAAGATCAGGAAGCGAAGATTAAGAAAGCGAACGGGTGGCTTGATCAGTACAAAGTTCGGTTAAGCGCATCGACCGCCAAAGCTCAGGAACAAGCAACAAAATTTGAGAAAGAGATGGACACAATCGCTCTGATTTGGAAGATGACCACGGCATGCGGGTACCAACTGCTCGGGGATTTGTTGCCAGGCCTCAAATTGGCGTCGGTATGTCTTCGAACCCTTTACACTTCACGACGCAACCTAAAGGCTCGATGCTCATGAGAGCAGCCTCTCGATTGGCGTCCATCGCAGAGCTTAAGATATTGCTCATCCGCCACTGTCGGTATCATCATTTGCTTGACAGCATGTTGATTAATTACAGGATGACCCATCGATGATTTCCGAAAGGGTTTATCAAGCCACAAAGATCTGTACGTATCTCCAGCCTTACCTCAAATATCTGTTACTTCCTGTTATTCTGTCACTGCCCAGAACGTTATGTACTCATGTGGGATTGGTATAGACAACAAGCTGGCTGTTTATGTCAAGTCACTAGAGTTCGCGAACCCTTCATGAGCACGCAGGTAAGGCATTAATACAATGTCTTTTCACTTCTTTCGAGACACACCTGAAAATACACACTCAAGGCGTCTATGAGCATAGGAGAACACACAAATAGATACTTTTTGCATTGGCGAGAAAAAAGACAGTCCGTTTTTCAAATGGACAGTTATAACGCAATGCGTATCTATCATAGTGTGCTCGTGTTGAAAACAGTCCTCCGGATACAGCCATATGGGAATTCTCAAAGTGCGGCGCAGTCGCGATATAAAGACGTGTGGAGGAAAAGTGTCTCCTTTATAGGCTTCATTCCGTCCAGAAATGGATAACGCTTGCTTGCATACACAACGTACTCGTAAGTTCGCTGAATCCTAGATAGGATGGAGCTCACAGTCAATCGTAATACTGATGTTTTGTGCGTGAGTTATGCACCAACAATGGAGCACCCTATGTCTTGTTCTCCACCATTTCTCGGACGTGATCTTCGTGCTTCAGTACCTCAACGTATTGCGATCAAAGTACAGATACATGACCCAGCCATCGGTCTTATATCGACATTGTATTCTGAAACTTGCGGGTTTATTTGACGAATAACTAGTACCCCCCCCCGAATCTAGAGCTTTTATCGCCCTTAATCGGTTGCACGCGTTTAGCGTGTTCGCGAAAGGTCGCGTGACAAAGCTGGTCCTGGAAAACACACTCGTCATCGAACCAGCCACTTCAACCATCATATTGAAATACCTCTCAAACCCATTTGATAGACGATACAAGTAACCCAAATTTATCATCTCATTACTATTGCGCTCTATCTTCAATCGGCTATGTTGCATGATGTGTGTTGTCTCCCCGCGGGCGAGAGGTGAAATGCCCAGACTGACGCCGACGACCATTTGGTCTGTACGGCGCATGCTACTCGCATTGTCGACTAACTGATATCGGTCAACCGAACTACCATGTTGAGTAGAGAAGTTTGTAAGATCGGGAAGACCTCGCATCTCTCTGTCTTCCGGCGTCTACGTATTACTTGCTATACGTCCTTGTGGCTTCCCTATCGTAATATGTCAGGACTTTATGAAAATTGCAGGCGCACGTGACATAGTATCTACTCTGCTTGAGGGTGTTCGTTGCCTCAGCACGTGAGTATGCCTTGACAACAAGCTATGCTTATCAGAATGGTGACCTATCGTATGTCTGAGTGACGGTCGTGAGGAGGAGCCAGCCCTCCCGCTACAGGTATGCCAGTTAGGTATTGACCTGGTAATTGCGATTCCCTTTGTAAGCAAGGGTTATGATTTTACCGAGGTCTTCAATTTGTGAGACGACAAGAGGAAAGGAAAAGCTTACCTAATTAAGATTGTATGACACCGATCCCGAACGTGAGGTTTTTGATAGCTCCGACATCCCATCATCACCGAGCTACCTGCTGCCATGTTTAGATCTCCCACTTGCACACATGCGTCCAACACAGACATCACTGGTCTCTGCGAACGGCTCTCGCAAATTGCCCAGCGATTTCTGTAAAACACTATCTAAGCTTCCCCCTGTGATCGCTCGTTCTTGGATAGTGAGATTTGAAAGCCCTGAGAAAAACCCTCCATTCCACAGAACGTCAGTTAGCAACAAAATGCAGTTGAAATATAAAACTTGAAAAGAACCGAATTGTCCAACTACAACAACAACCAATAAGGATCCTCCGTGGCGCAATTGGCTAGCGCGTCTGACTGTTATCATGGGTCAAACCTGGTGCGATCAGGAGGTTGACAGTTCAAGCCTGTCCGGGGGAGCTTTACCTTTTGTAGTTTTCGTTGTGTCGCGTCACATCGTGTGTGGGCCTTGACTAACTAGACCAGACTTTTATTTTTTGCACATTCGCAGAGTTGTGCCGCTTCCCCGCACATACCGTGTTGCTCTTGCCTTCGAGTCCTGCTAAAATCGCACTCAGCGGGCACGGGCAATGAGGCCATTACTATAGGCCATGAAGTGTGCATTCCCGCTGCGTCGGTGTATAGAATCTTTTTCACCCGCTTTTTGATCCGTTTAAACATCTAGTCAGTCCTGAAGACGACTCCACTGAGCCACAAAATTGCATGCTTTGACTAAGCTTAATCATGCTGTATCCAGTATGCACACTTAAGCCCCAGTTGACCTCACGAAATTCTGTACCAGGGCATGCAATTCCTTTTCTGTATGTCCGTAAGCGAGGGTACTCTAAACCAACCAGAAGGCATTGTGGCAGAGTGGTCTAATGCGATAGACTAGAAATCTATTTCCTTCGGGGTAAGTCCCTTTCCATAGTATAGTCGTCGGAGCGAGCAAGGTCCTAACAAGTTCAATTAGAGCGTCTGTTCGAATCAGGCCAATGTCGATCAACTACCATGTTATCGGGCATCTATAGATGCGCCAAATCCTTTTTTGTTGTTGCGTAGGACGTTTCTGGAAATTTCGTTTTTAGGATCTTGTGACCACTTTCTGGCTATCTTGCGCACCACTCTCACGCGAGCAATCTCCTAACACTGTAGATGCATTCAAGATTCTCCTGCTACTTAGTTCTAGTTGTGGCTTTGATTGCATTATGGCGCACCTAGAGTGTTAAGTCATGAACCCAGTCAATTCCCGTAAGACTCACAGTCGAGCATGGGCCGGTAAGTTGTATTTGAGAACGGCTTCCACATTCTGCTTCCTCGGCACCACGTATCCTGCTATCGAAAGACGCAACATTGGAGACTGTTTTCCACGAGACTAGCCCGAAGTACATCGAGACGATTTTCGTCCAAGCGAATGTATACTACTTTCTATTTCGTATCACCACTTCAACTCCTGAAGCTCCCATATAAGCTGTTGCTCCCGAGCTCGAACAGTCCTATTTATTGGGCCAGGTATCATTCTCGGCCTTCCTGATATGGCTGGCTTGGTCCACTGCCCATTATTGGATGTGGCTGCTGCCAGCCATAATCGTCGAGTGAAGTACGCTATATTATTCGTCGTTGTGTAGCCCATAATGGCAGCCAGCATCACCCACGTAATCTGCGCTCTTTCATGGCGGATCTGACCACTGGCAACGAAAGCAAGTCAAGTCTGACCAATGTAGAAAGGCCCCGCATCCATAGAGCAATGTTGCACCTCGATCTGGCTCATGTCTGCCACAGAAACAACAGTTTCCATATCGCAGCTGTGCTCAGCCTTGACTGTCGACTAGTGATTACACTCAAACTATATCTAATTATCGATGTAGCGGTTTTGATCCAAGAAACCGACGGTCTGTGGGGACGTCGTGGTCAGCAATTAGTAGGCACAAACAAGACAACACAAACGCTGCCGCGTAAGGACAACGGGAGAATGATACCAAGACCCAGCACAACAAACGCGCACCGCTGTGAAGTCCCACAAACATGGCGCTTGACGTTGTCCTCACGAGGCATCGCAAGTATAATAGCTGGTACGATGTTAAGGTCCTCTCGTTTGACGAGGCATCGACTAGAATCCTACCAGCTCTAAAAATCGCGAACTTTTCTGTTCTTTTAATCTCTGCCATAACTACCGGAACCAGCTCAGTGGCCACCAAATATCTCGGAACAAGCACAACTTGTCATTCTCCGGACTAACTACGAAACCAGCTTGTCTGCCAGAAAAAAGTGTCGACATGTCTCAACTCAACGCGCCGACCAGCGGTACCCCCTCCGCTATATCTCAATCTGGCGACGAGTTCTGGGAGGCGCTCCTCACCGAGTACAATTCTCGACGGAGCGATTTTGAGTCACCTAGTCCCCCAGACTCACCCTTGCCAAAATACCGAAGTACAGTTCCCACCGAAGAGCACTTCACCGGACGTCCACGCCACAGTAACGAGAGGTTTGCGCCATGGCGGTTCGGGCATAGAACAAGATTTGTGCCACAACAGGCTTCAAGTCATGGCGAAGAAAATATTGTTCGTTTTCCCGATGATCGCACGCGATCATTGAATGATGTGTGGGAGCAGTTCGCCTACCCACTCCATAGAAACGGAGAATTCGATCCATGGGTGCGCAATGACAAAGAACCAAAGTCCTCGTCTCGGCAAGGCACTCATAGCGACAGCTTGATTAACCGCGTGGTGGATGAGCTCAATCAACCTGTTCATGACAACGACTTGAGAACCAGCGAACCACATCTCTCTGCCCGCGCTCTGAGCGCCTCCTTCGGTGACTTCCCCAATGCACCAGGCACTCTCAGCATAATGCTCGGCGACCTCTTCCCCAGAGATGCTGAGACCATCTATACTTACGACAACTCGTCAAACCCAGACATGGCCGTCCCTCATGGCCAAAGCGCTGACTTTGCCCAGCTTGCCGAAAGCCTCGCCAATATCAGTATCAGCACTCTGCCAAGCAGCACGGGGGAGCAGGATAGCTCGGTCATACACCACGATGTTACTAGCCCATCTGTGGCCAGAACGCTCTTCGCCATGTCCCACGACGTTGCCGCCCTCATCGACTTCGCTGTCGACGCTGACGCCCGGGTCGCAGATCTGCGTGAGACTGTCACCACACGTCATGAGGAACAGCTTTGCACCACGGATGAACTGGCGAGACGATTGCGTGAGGTCGCAGACGACACATATGACCGTCTAGTCCAAGTTTGGGCGGCGATCGGGCAGCTGCGGGAGCAGATCGCTCAAGTTGAAGACGAAAGGAGGATTATGAGGCGCTTGACTCAGAGTGAGAGTTCTAAAGAGGGATACGACTCTGGTACGAAGATTGTTGGGCAAGCAGCTGTCCGTAACGGAGAAGCTCGACATGGTAGTGCTGCCGTCGGGCTTGGCATCCATAATTCCGCCCTTTCCCGGGGGCTGCATTCTTCGACTTCCAGCGTTTTCCGCCACCGAAGCTTCTCCGGTCTGAGAACAGTTCAGGCTCAGTCCTTGGGTGTCGTGGACGAGGATATGCAGCTGCATCGATCTTCACCAGCCAGTAAAGAGCAGTATCCAAGCTGCTCAAAGTCGCTCGAGGGCGCTTCTGTTCTACGGCGTCAGGGCCAACGGATCGAACACGAGAACAACGAGCTAATCCCACTATGCACCGAAATGATTTATGAGCATGAGCGAAGGTATGTGCAGCCACAGAGAGGGTTTCCCTGGGGATTCCTTCGTGCTCAGCTTGAGGCATACGTGTTGGCTTCGTTCATCGTGGCTGGCTTCGGCCTTATCTGATGCGGGAGGGCTTTTGTATCCAGTCAGATTTGTTTGGCTCCACAATCTTGAGGTTCAGAGTAGCACTCGACACGCACAACCTCCATGAGAGTACTGTACCAGATATATAGATGAGGTAGTATACAACACTTATCGGCAGAACAGACTCCATTGCACACGCGGTTGCTTGACCTACCATGCTAGTAAGTGGACAAGATATTGATGCCGCTTTGCCCACTTTTTATCATTGCACTTGTTGCCATAATCATGGGAACATGATCCTGCAGAAGACCAGAGAAATGAACCTCGACAAAGGAATGTAGACGAGTACCTGAAGGGCTTGGATTCCAGACCATTTAGGCGGCGATCGTAACACAACTGCACAGGACAGAATTTATTCGGCTGCCCGATGCACTTTGAACAAGGATAATGGTAATCCGAAGTGACTTGTGCTTTTCCCGTCCAAATGGCCAGAGCTTCACAATCACAGTGAGCCGGCTCGTGTAGTGGCCAGCGGAGTGGCCCCGACGTGTTTGACCACACTATCGCACGTACTCGACCCCTCGCATTCATGTGTATCAATTCATGGAGATGCACTTATTGCAAGGAGTGACAAATCTACAGACGTGATACTGCAATGCACTGCCTCGCTGATCTTGATTTCAGTACGAATCGGATCGTGCTGCGGAGCTGGGCAAAGCCGGTGACTGCGGGGACGTTGTGCTGTAACGCTGTAGATACCGGACTTTGGATATCTCCGTGTGCTGATGCTTGCATGTGAAGCTCCGGCGTGCGCATCTGGATTGGTACGCGCAGTGACGTGTGTCCACTCACTGCCAGAACCCAAACTTTGAAGCGGCAATACCCGGGTTGGAGAGCATGTTGATGAATTATTGCCGGAGGCATGCAGTAGGGCTGAACATCGGCCGATCTTTGGAGTGAAGCTCTGAGCCCGGCTGCACCCAGGATTATCGTGAGCCTGCAAGACTGCGGGGTCAAGGTTGCACAGGAGGTGGCCTGTCGGGGCTCTTGAGGCTGAGGCTCTGACGTACTGTATCTGTGGAAACCCCGCCGGTCCCTACCCAGCTCAGTCCTAAGCTCCGAGGCGGGACATCGTATGGACCGAGATAGTCCTAAAGCTAGCTGAGATAGAGAGATAAAGACACGAACCTTGTTTCCTCGATAGGTCAAGAGCAGGGTCGTATGCTAGCACCTTGGCTCCCATATCAGCATCGCTCCTTGAACTGGAGGAGAACAGCTAAACTCGTCGTCATCATTACCGGCGACCTACCTCAAGCTAGCCACAGCTCCCTCTCCCTCTACCTCTCTCTGCCGGCCTCAACTCCGCTCCTACGAACAAGATGAGCTGCCCCGACTGCTTCCGCGGCGGCCGGACCCTCGAACACCCCAAGGGCAACGAAGCCACTATCCACGGACGGGCGACCTACGTCGCCACCCCGCCAGCAGGCACCACTCCCAAGGGGATAATCCTCTTCATTACAGATGCTTTTGGATGGAAGTTCCCCAACAACCGGGTTCTCGCGGACCACTATGCCTCCCGCGGCGGATACATGGTCTACATGCCCGACTTCATGGACGGGCACGCGATCCCCGCCCATGGGCTGGAGCTGATGGACAAAGTCATGGGCAAGGCCGCGACGTGGGGCGAGGCGCTGTGGAAGCCGTGGTACGTGCTGCAGATGGTGCCCAAGTTCATCACCTTCACGTGGCACTGCAGCCCCGGGTCGCGCAAGGGCTTGGTCTTTGACTATGCCCGCAAGATCAAGGAGAGTGCGCCGCCTGCGGAATTCCAGGCGCAGGGCGGTGCGGCTGCCAACAAGGCGGTGCGTCTGGGAGCCGCGGGGTTCTGCTGGGGCGGCAAGATGGGAGTCTGGCTTGCCGCGGGCGAGGGCGGGACTGTGGGAAGCGAGGAAGCGCCGCTGGTCGACTGCATCTTTACTGCGCACCCGTCGTTCCTGTCGGTCCCGGGCGACTTTGACAACACCAAGCTGCCGCTCAGCGTGGCTATCGGGGACACGGACATGGCGCTTGCCGCGGACAAGATCCAGCTCATGAAGAAGGTGCTCGAGGCTAAAAACAATGGCGGCGAGGGCAGGGACAAGTACGAAGTCAACATCATCCCTGGGGCCGCCCACGGGTTTGCAGTGCGCAGTCACCCCGAGGACAAGCACGAGATGGAGTGCGCGCTGCGGGCAGAGGACCAGGCCATTGCGTGGTTTGACAAGTGGCTGGCGAGGGACTGAACTGGTGTCTTGTTGTTATTGTCATGGGGTTACAGGGTATTTGCTGGCGTTGAAAAAGCGGTGTTGATGTAATGATCGCGGTGTGCTGATGGAAATAAATTAAATCTGCAAGCGGTCTGATGAAGCCATTCGCAGAGACAGTCTGTGTGGACCCAAGACGGCGACAACAAGAATGACAATGCACAAAAAGGGAAAGATTTGATGATTTGCACTTTTGCTGCCTGTGTCAGCATCTGCAGACAAAGACAGATGAATGTGCCACTCGACTGCCTCGTGCCGCTAGCCGCGGGCTGTGCTCACATCAGACCAGAGATAATCATGTCTCGGCGGCCTCGGAAGCAGCCGAAGCCGATGACATGATGACATGGCATCGCACAACTGGGCCACCACGCGAGCGAGCGTGTGTCAGAAATAGCCCGCCTTGCAGAAGCAGTCTTTGACTGAGACTTGCACTAAATACAGTGACCCGTGTGTCGTTTAGGGATCCGCAGGGCTGCCCTGTCGTCCTGCATGAAACAAAGGCAGTCAGAGTCAGATACCGCCGTGGATGGGAAAGGCCAATTGCCGTGGTGACCAAGCGCCGTCCCAAGCTTGGCCACCACACGACCTGGACACGCCAGGAACACGCCGGGAACACGAAAGGACGGGCTGCCCGATGTCTGTTGGGGGTAGCGAGGCTTTCACCAAAAGCTAGACTGCATCTCCGCAGGCAACTAATGTCAGCTCAAGGAACAAGTCCAGAAAGACCCGAGTCATCCTCCATGCTGCTCATTTCCCCCGACTGGGGAAGCTCTATGGAGAAGCTACTGACAGCTGGTCCTGTCTGTGCTAAAAAAGCACGGGGCTTCCGTAGCGCCCGGCGTGCCTGCTGGGATGCTGTACCCGCCGTGGCTACGGCCATTGGACGCAACAGTCTGTACTTACGCACGCGGTTGCCAGACTGGGACAATGAGGGTGTGTTTTTGTGTTGTGCCCAAGTATTGGAATCGAGGTACCATCGAGTCTAATCTGGTTATGGTCTTGGCGCCCATCTCTTCCCATGTTGAGAAGCAGGATTCGGCAAAGAGATGTGACGGCGCCTCGGGTCATGGTAGGTCATGGTAGTTGTCAACAGCTTGAAACTGCAGAGAAACATCCGCCGAGCATGCCCCTGATTCCTCGCCTCGGGCTCCGTGTTTCGGGCAGCCGCTGGGGGGATGAGCGCCACGATCAAGCAATTCTCCACCATGGCCAGCCTGCAGTTGGATCCGAGAGGCCAAGCGATCCAGATCATCGAGACGCTCTGCCCGAGTCTGCATTGCTCAGCTGCTGGCTGCAGCACGGCATAACTCTGCGTCAAGCTTAACCGTAAAGTAGCTGCAGCTCTAGTTACCCAGCTTTGGCTGAGTGCCAAGTAAGCTTAGCGGTTCTTCGCGCCTCCCAGTGCTCTAGACCAGCGCCAACAGGAGCTTTCTGGGGAGCTACTCTCCAACAAGGCGTCTGATGGCTCACGCTCGTCGTCACCACGATGAAACGTGTATCATGTCTGCTTCCGCCCCAGGGCCGTGTTTCTCGTGGCCTGTGGCCCGTGGCTTGAGGCCTGTGGCCTGGGGGCTCTCTCCGAGCACAGACTACTGTACTGGTGCAATTCGCCAGTGGAGCAGAAGCTTTTGGCTCGTCAAGTGGGCGACCAGCACTACCCCAGCACTGCCATCATGGGCGTCGTCCACCCTGACCCTCTGCCACTCAACCTGCCGCTTCCCGAAACGGACAATGAGACACCCCGAGTCTGGACAATGAGTTTCGGGGCGCTAGGGATGCGTGCTGACCACACGATGGCTTCCGCCCCAGGGCCGGGTTCTGTACCTGGGTGTTTTGCTGGTCGAAACAAGGGATTTCCGCGCCGGCTCGGTCTGAAGACACAAGATGGACCCTGAGGTCTGCCACCGACTCGGGTCGATTGAAGATTTATATAAGAAGTCCCAGTGAGCACGTTTTTCCGCATCCAGAACAAAACAGCTCATTCACACTCATCTCCTCAAACATACACACACTCACACATACTCCAGCAGAAAACTGCCTCTTATTCACTCACAACCCCATAACCACCCTTCACACACACAAACAACCCAACAGCCAAGATGCTCTTCAAGTCGACCATCCTGCTCGCCACGGCCAGCACCCTTGCTGCCGCCAAGAACATCAAGATCGCGGTCGGCGCGGGCGGCCTCGTCTACTCGCCCAACACCACCACCGCCGCTGTCGGCGACGTCATCGACTTCACTTTCACCGGCAGCGTCCACGATGTCGTGTCTGGTCCCTTCGGCAGCCCTTGCGCGCCTTCCACCAGCGGTGGTTTCTACTCGGGCTTCATGTCGGATGCTTCAGCCTCGTCGGTATGTTTACTTCCCCACTCACCCTTCCACACAAACACATCGAAAGCATCATCTAACAATTCCTTTCCTCACAGCCCAAGGTCTTCAGCGTTACCGTGAACTCCACCGACTCGCCTATCTGGTTCTACTGCAGCCAAGTCAAGCACTGCCAGAACGGCATGGTTGGTGTCATCAACCCGCCCACATCTGGCGACAAGACCCTGGATGCTTACAAGCAGGCGGCTGCCGGCACCAGCTCCTCGAGCGCCCCCGCCAATGTCTTTGGCGGATCCATTTCCAACGGTGCTGCCGCTAGCGGTTCCGCGTCCGGCACTGCCTCCGGCAGCAGCCCCAGCAGCACATCCAGCAGCACCCCCAGCGGCTCGACCACCCCTAGCGGTGCCAACGCTGCCCGGGCTGTCAGCGGTGGCCTCCTCGTTGCGGGACTCGGTGCCGCCATGATGATGCTCTAAGTCGAAAAATTGGGGATGACAATAGAGTCCTAATTGAGCGGGGATGGCCTTCAGGAGGCGCGCGATAATGGATTTAGATAGCTGCATTTGTTTAAGCGTAATACAATGCCATTTTATCAAGAACAAAGAATGACACCAAACCCTGGCGTTCCTGCAAAAGTGCTTGATCCCCTGCTGATTCCCACGTGTTGGATTGCCCCTTACCCCATACTGGACCTCTCACCCTTCGCTAGAATCTGCAGGTGTCCAACCCCCCTGACAATGACCCAGACCCGGGGAAACGCTCGGGGGCGCTCTTCCCCATTCCCCGCACCAGCTGCATGCTCGAGTGGACGTTACCTCGGCCCCCGGCCATGAAAGCTCCAATTTCTTCTTTGTTTCACGCACACATATGCCAGAGCTGCGCTCGACACTACACATACAGCTTCACGACGCCATTCTGGTGGGCGAACGACGAGGCAGCAGCGGACTCACCAGCACAACATCGACGAGATAACACTCTGCCCTTCAGCAGACCGACAAAATGGCAACAACTCATCCCCAAACAGTCGAATTCTACTACGACGTAGGCTCCCCGCTCCCCTCCCCTCACCCGCTCCATCGTCCCCTTCCCAACCTCAGAGCTCCCGCTTGGCCTTGAACTGATAAGACACCTCCTCACCGACAGATCGTCTGCCCCTTCGCATACATAGCCTCCCTCCGCCTACCCCTAGTAGCCAACCACACCTCCACGAAAATTTCCTATCAACCTGTCCTCCTGGGCGGCATCTACCGCCTCACCCAGGCGCAACAGGGTGCCCACGGATCCGCGAGCGACGTCGCGAACCCCGCCAAACGCGCATACGGCTCGCGCAGCTTCGACCGTACATGTCGGCGCCTGGGGATCCCCATCCAATGGCCCAGCAAGGATAACCACCCCGTGCGGAGCGTGAACGCGCTGAGGATGCTGTATGGAATCCCCGATGAGCTCGTCGGTGCTTCTGGGAGCAGCATGCGTGCGGTCGTCAGCGCGGCACTGTACCGCGCTTACTGGGTCGAGAACCGCGGGAAAGAGGTCCTCGGCAGTAAAGACCAGCTTCTCCAAGTTGCCAGAGATGCGCTGCGCCCAGTCTTCGAGAAAGCAGGCAAGGACGTGGCTGAGCTCGACAGACTCCTTACAATGGCTGTGTTCGACGACCCCGCCAACAAAGCTGCGCTCGAGAACAACACCGCCAAGGCAGTGAGCAGAGGCGCCCCTGGCGTCCCCGGGTTCTGGGTCCCGGACGTCGAGTGGGCTGGTCCAGGCGGGGACAATGATTTGCGCAAGGGACGGTTCTTCTGGGGTCAAGACAGGATGCACTTCCTCCACGCTATGCTTCTCGACAGCGCAGCGAAGCGCAATGCCAAGGGGAGCGGGAGTCTGCCTAAGCCGCAGTCCCTGCTGCCGCGCTGTCGCCCACTGCAACCCCTCAAGGGACCGGAAAAGGTCCGCCTCGAGTTCTGGTTCGACTTTTCCAGCCCCTGGGCGTATCTCGGATACACGGGCCTCTCACGCCTGCAGAAGCAGTTTGGAGGGCCCGAGAAGCTCGAGATCGTGCTAAGGCCGTTGCTGCTGGGCATTGTGTTCCGCGAAATCGGCTCTCCAATGTTGCCCTCCTTTGCCATATCGAAGCAGAAGCGCAACTGGGCGAATCTGGACATGCTCGACTGGCAGAACTTTTGGAGGAGTGTGGATGAGCGGGATGGGTTGAGTGGGGAGGAGGTTCAGCCCGCGAGGATAAGATGGCCTGATGTCTTCCCTATCCGGTCGCCGAATTTGTTGAGGTGCGCACTTGTTGACGAGAGCGTTGTGCCGACCTTGTGTAAGTCCTTGCTCCTTTTCCTGCCTCCCCTCGTGGTGAATCTTGCTTGGCATGAACTGACGTCACCACAACAGACCGCGCCTGCTGGGTCCAGAACAAGAACATGTCCGACGATGCCGTCCTCGTGCAGATTCTCGACGAGGCGGGCTTCGACGGCAAGGGACTGCTCGCCAAGGCGAAATCTCCCGAGATCAAGCAGCAGCTCGTGGACAACACCAAGGAGGCCATCGACGCCGGCTTCTGCGGTGTTCCCACTTATCGGGTGTTCCGACACGATGAGTCGGTCAAAGTCGAGGGAAGGAACAAAGGGTGGAAGCAATTTGGCGGCTTTGTCTGGGGACAGGATGAGACGGCGCTTGTGCAGGATCTTATTTCGGGATGGAACGAGGATGGCGAATCGGGAGAGGTGGCTAAGATTGAGGCTGTTGAAGCTGGGGACAAGGCAAGATTGTAGGATTTAGCAAACATAAAGGAAAACTTGGAGCTGTGGAACTTCAAGACTGTGATGACTGATATTGTTTGGTTTGCGATAATCAAGGCGATTAATCGCGTGCAGAAATCGACAGCCTCACGCCATAAACTTGCCGCAACCTGTTGCGATCAACTCAAAGGGACAATGCTGGCTAAGCGGCCAACGGGTGGACAAGAGGCTGCTACAATGTTAGCAGGAACAAAAGAAATGCCACGAATCGTAAGCACAACGATATTTTTTATGCTCTACGGGTAAATTCTAATTATACGTGCTAGTTAGTGCAACCTCAGCAATACCGCGGTGTTGGTGATGCTGAAGACTGAGACTGGACTGTGAAGGGTATGGTGGGTGGTAAAGCCGCCAAGGGCGATTAAGCGTGGGACGTGCAACAAGATCCGGCCTTTCGGTCGTTCTTGAGATTGCGAATTAGGTCAAGACAAAGGTATCAGTCCGCGAGAGCAGGCTCGTAGAAAAAATCGAGGAAAGGGCTTGACTGTCATTCAGGCAGGCCCGTCCATCGTGATCACAAATTCACAATGGATACATTAAACTATTAGATCAATTATCCTAGACGTAAATTCGTGATCTTACTGACACTGATAATTACTGGGCATTGCCTCTTCACAGACGGTAGAATTAACTTACATCAGTAAGCAAAAAGGAAAATAAGTCACGTTCCAAAACGCCGATTTTTCCGAGTGAATATTGCTAAATAAGATCACAAACCAAGAAGTTGAGATCTAGAAGCTGAGTAGTGCATATCAAATTCAAAATAATAGCACCTTAATATTCACGAGATACAACGTTTAACCAGTCCAGTCACTAAGAACAATGGCTCCTTTTGATAATGTTAATGAAAAAGTATGCGCTAAGTCTCAATACGCTGCGCAGCCATTTCCGGAGTTGCGTAATAACAAGTTGAAGTCTTGAACCCGGATGCTGGCAGCAACACGCACGAATGCCCGGCATTCCGGCATAGGCATTCAGGGATATACGCCGTGATAGTAGTTGTTCACATTTAGGGGTGATGTGCGAAATGTAACCATTATAAGAATGCGGGCATGCACCAAATATCGGAGCGGTGTGCAGTTTCATTGGTGTCCAGGATTAACCTCCGATACAGAGGTTTTTGCGCTTGGCTCTTGCTGGTTGGTTGCCGACACGCACTGCAATTCCCCTGTACTGTATCGATCACGCTTCCTGTATCCTGGGGACGGACAAACAAACAGTCAGGGGCGCTCACAAGAGGCGCGGGAAGGGGGGGACAACTTGGGTGTGACCCCGGTCGAATCCTGGAACGTAAAGGGTCGATTAAGTAACAGATGTGCTGGAACCTTTTATGATGCTGGTTCCCCTGGGCAAAGGCAAGCCCAGCACGGCAGCTATCCGAGATGATGGTGGGCGGAATGCGATTTGCCTGCCCTTAAGACTGTATTGTCACCGATGCGGTCCTGCACTCTCTTGGAGTAGGCCTTCAATGCGTAGTCGAGGTTAACTCAACGCTGCTCGTAGCGAGTATGCAACATGATCCAACCCCAGCCAGCCTAGCATAGACCAAGACAAGGTAGGGAGTGGGCGCTTTAGGAAAAGTCGTGGTACTTGTGGAGCGCTTCCCCTACAAAGCCTGAAGGAAATATCCCGAGACGCACGGGCTCGTTCGATATGTCCATGCGGCAATACAGCTGAACAGGACTGCAAGAATGCTGAAGCACATGGCATGCAGACAGCTGCAGAAGTAGAGTTTGCCTCATCTTCAACTTTTGTCTAACTGGGCTGAGCAATCATTGCGATCTGAACCCGCGAGGCTTACGCGTCAAGCTCTGCGTAAGGGCAAGTGGGGGGAGACTGGCTTGGGGCATTGTGCCGTCTTGCCGTTGAAACGCCTTCGAGGCTATCCGAGTGGTTCCGTGGGCTGGCCTCGCCAACCACATCCTAGCATGGCACCCCTGGCCCCGACTCGGTACTGGCGTCTTGGCAGAGCAGGGGGAGGAAAGCTTGTTCTGCCCTCCACCGATGCAACCTGGTGCTTCAGACTGGGCCTGATGGTGAAACGACGGAGTAGTTCAAGGATGCCTGTATCGGGCCCCTGCTTCCCGCGTGCTCGGCCTCGTCCCATTGCCTCTCCATTTGCTTGACCAAGGACAGAGCGCCTGCCAACGAGCCGAAAGACAATATACGATTCTGGAAGTCCAAGCTGCGTGTCATGGAGGTCCCCTGCAGCTAGAATGGGCCTTTGGTATTCCGGGCGTCTCACCCACGCCACGATGCTGTTGTTTTGTAACTTGTGCTGGGGCATGGGCATACGCAAGCCTTTGGACGGGCGACTGTCCAGCGTACTGCCATCCGAGGTGACGGCTACTGTCATCGCCAAGTATAAACATCAGATACCACCAGCGTATATTCCGGCTCGAAACATCAAGTTCGCTTCACACACAACATTTCCATTCTCACACGAAAGCGGCTGGTCCTGCATTTTATTCTCTCTTAGACTAATAGCAACAACAACAACAACCTCATCACCTCATTTCTCTAATTCTTCCACAACGCGCCAACATGCTTTCTCTTCAGCTCCTGCCCGTCCTCCTCGGCGTCGCTGCCGCCGCCAAGCACCGCATCGATGTCGGCAAGGGCGGACTCGTCTTTGAGCCCAACACCACGACTGCCGCCGTAGGCGACACCCTCGAGTTCTGGTTCCACCCGGAGCACCACAGCGTGACAAAGGGAGCGTTCGACACGCCGTGCCAGGCTAACCAGACCAACGGTTTCTTCTCTGGTTACTTCAACGTGACCAAGGGTGTATCGGTAAGCAGTCCTCCCTGTGCCCATCATGGCCCCCGGCTCCTGCACCCACGCGTCGCTAACCTCCCATTTCCCACCTTTTCCAGAAATCCGTCTTCGAAGTGAAGGTTGAGGACACAGACCCGATGTGGATCTACTGCACGGCCCCCACGCACTGCGAGAAGGGTATGGTGGCCGTCATCAACCCGCCCGCAACAGGCGATAAGACTCTGGACGCATTCAAGGCCGCCGCCATGAGCTTTACCGGCAGCTCTGAAGTCCCCGCAGAGATCTTTGGCGGCAGCATCAAGAAGCTCAAGAACAAGAGCGAACACGGCAGCGCCGGCAACGGCACGATGAGCGCCAGCCACCACCACCACCACCACTCCCAGACAAGCTCCGCTGCCATGCCCGCGGAGACGGCCGCCGCTGACAGCACTGGCTCGGCCATGCCCTCCTCCTCAATGACGGCAATTCCCACAGCTGGCGCGCCGTCGACTTACTTGCCTGGTGTTGTCCAGGCTGGTATTTTGGCTGCTGGTATCGCGGCTGCTGTTGCGGCCTTGTAAGATGAAC
The DNA here is from genome assembly GCA_031142775.1 of Microdochium paspali. Classification (NCBI taxonomy): domain Eukaryota; kingdom Fungi; phylum Ascomycota; class Sordariomycetes; order Xylariales; family Microdochiaceae; genus Microdochium; species Microdochium paspali. The sequence continues at coordinate 348,956 of JAVBIV010000013.1, forward strand.
AAGCGAGGTTGTTATTGTTGTTGTTGTTGACAAGAGAAAGGAGTTCTGTATAGTTATAATCACAATTTGATGGCGAGCAGGGCTTGTGATCGATGATAATATAAAATTCACAGACTCCACCGCTTTTACACAGACTCTGACTTGATAGTTGTCTCATGTGAACCCGATGCCGCATGACGCTCCCTATATGAGCGCACTATCCTGAGTTTTGTGTCATTCTTACTTTATTTTCCGGAAAAGTGAGAAACCAGGTGGTATGTCGGCCTCAGTCAGATTCTTCATATTATGCGCGAGTTCGAGCCTACATTCCAGGAGCAAATGAGTTAGCATTTGTTTTACTGCATGCAGTTTCGTCGAAAGACACCACTTCGAGACTTCCGATCCAGCTCGTGACCAGGAGCTGAGGTACCATGCTCGTGTTGCAGACGTGTAAGCTTACTGTATAAGATTGTCAGCGATTCCCATCATGACTGATACTCGGTAGGTACCATTGCAACATACCAGTGTCTTGTGTTGTGCCTCACCAAGGCTGTTCAGATCGTACGCGGTCCCATCGGCAAGTACCAGTGTATCCGCCTGCCGACACGGCCTCTCCCCTTGTCCAACATTATCAAGACCTTCTGGAGCAGTCCCCTTCATACTCGGCCGATCCTCCTGCAAAAACTGATACTTCCCACTCTTGAGTGTCAACTCTACATCCTGGTGCCACATGCAAAACTCAGTTCGCCCTCCCGACTTCGACGTCTTGAAATCCCCCTTGCAGTAGCGCTCACTGTGCACGGAGCCCTCGATACTCCATAACTCCGGGATGTCGCTGAAACCGATAGCCTCCCACTGCTTGTCGAAACCCCAGTCGTGGAGGGAGGCGGTGCAGCAGTTCTCTGGGTCCATCATTGTGCAGAGGACGTGGACTGTGCCGGCACGCTCGCACCATGGGTTGTGGTACAGGCCGATGTCGATTGCCTTGGTAAGTGTTGTCAGGAGGAAGAGGAGGGCCGGTAGTCGCATCTTGCAGACTGTCTGTCGAGGCTCGAAGCGTGAAAGATGCGATCGTCCAGTGGCGTTTTCGATGTTAGCTGTAGTAACTGAAGAATGTAAGAAATAGGGGATAGTGGAAGGCGGGCAACGTGTTGTTCCGGCAAGAGCAATAATCTATTCTATCTCTGAACTGAAGAGAAATATTTTCCGCACACCAATTCGAAGGCGCTAGCAAGCGGATGGACTTCGCGACCACGGTCACGACCAAACATTTCGAGTCGTGCTGGCATGAGGCTGTTACACCGGGGGCTGCGAGCAAACTAGTGCAAGCAGTGCATCCTGAGTAACGAGCAATCAGTTGTGGCAGTTTTATTGCCTACTGTGCTGCCATATGCGACGTACTCAAGTTTCGGTCAAAAGACTGAGCAATCTCCGTGCTATAAGATATCCATATTGCACAAGTCCTTTTGTCGCTACTAAAAGACGAAAGGATCTAGCTGCCGTGACCGAGTCGCTATGCTTTAGCCCATTTGGTTTGCTCGAGTGGCAACACGGTTGTATTCCCAGAACTCAACTACGCCTTTGTGGAAAGGGATCGAGTGGGGGCCCCTAACTTGGTTTTTGACCTGAAACATAATTGTCAGTTTGTTACGCCGGACTTGAGGGTCATTAATAGGTATTGCACTTGAGGAGCTCATTGTAGACCATTTGCTAGCACTTTGAGGATCCTGTTTGCGCTTATCCCCAGCCAACGACTGATATCGAGAGGATCTCCTCGAAATTGGCGACATTTCTAGGATCAGACTGAACAAATTTATCGAGGACGAATTTGTGTGGGGAATAGTTGAATTCGAGCCGTGACCCTTGTTACTTGCTATCGCCTTTGCTCTAATAGAGAGTGTTTTTCGTGCATCACTCCAGCACTGCTAACCCGGCTAGCTCGCTCATGTTAACCTAAACACGTCATCTACCTTGACAACCTGCCCAGTTGCAATCGACCGGTTCGCGGCGATACCAGTCAGAATCGACATAGCACCATCCACATGGCTCGCAGCACGCATATACTCGTCCGAGACCGGGTTGCCAAACAGATCTTCCAGCAGGACCGTGTCACCACCACCATGCGCGCCCACACCATCCGGAATCTCAACCTCGACAGGCTTTTGTAGGAGTGGCCTCAGCAGCAACGAGCGCTTCTCGATCGACCCCTCGGCAGCCTGATCACCGCCAGAGTTGACATAACTGTTCTCCACAACATCCAGCTCGAGCCTGCCACCCGTGCCGTTGAAGCACACCCTGAAGCCTTCCCACGGCGCATACGCAGTCAGGGAATACGTCATGACGGCGCCGTTCTTGTATCGTACCAGCAGATTCATCGTGTCCTCGATGCTGATCCCGTCTCCAAACACGCCCTGGTCGCGATAGTACGCATCCTCGTGCTCCGCATCGAGATACATGGCCTTGAGCTGCGGGTTGTCCTCGAGGTGCAGCGCAAAGGGGTCCGCTCTGGCCGCCTCGCTGCCGTGGGCGCGGCTGTACGAACGACTCGCGGGGTCACCTCTCGCCTCGGCGTTCTCGCGGCCATAGAATCTGAGGTCGCCCTGCGCGTAGACCGTCTCGGGTCTCGTGCGCAGCCAGAAGTTGACCAGGTCGAAGTGGTGCGTCGACTTGTGCACCAGGAGCCCGCCCGAGTTGCTCTTCTGCCGGTGCCAGCGCCGGAAGTAGTCGGCGCCGTGGGACGTGTTCAGCATCCACTCGAAGTGCACAGAGGTGACCTTGCCGATGGCGCCGGACCAGAGGAGTTCCGCCACTTTGGTGTTGTGCGGCGCGTAGCGGTAGTTGAAGGTCACTCTGACGCTCTTGCCGGTGCGCTCGACGGCGTCAAAGATGCGTTGCGTGCGCGGCACGTCGATGGTCATGGGCTTCTCAGTGAGGACGTTGACGCCCAGGTCGAGCGCGCGGACTATGTAGATGTCGTGCGTGCGGTCGATGGTGGTCACGATAAGTTCGTCGGGCTTGACCTCGGCAATCATCTTGTCGAAGTCGGCGGCGAGATATGTCGGGACCTTGTCGTGGCCGAATTCCGCGAGTTTGGTGTTGGCATAGTGCATCCGGGTCTGGTTCGTGTCGCAGAACCCGACGATACGTGAGGTCGAGCGGTAGTCACGCGCAATGGACGAGTAGAAGAAGATGGCTCGTCCGCCGGTGCCGACGATGGCGTACCGCTTCAGCGGCCGCGAGGTGCTGGTAACGGCTGAGTCGGACATGGTGGGTGGATGTTGCTTCCGGCTTCGATCTATTCTTTCGAGAGGCAAGTAAGCAGCAAGCCTAACATGGACGACGTGCTGTCTGACTATATTTTACTCCCAAATTTGTTTCCCCCGTTCCCCCGCAATGGGGTTCAGGCGGGGGAAATGTGTAATTAGAGCATTCTCCACCCTGCGTACAAAATCCCCGAGACTCAGAACCCCGGGCGGAAATGCAGCGAAGGCCCAGAGACTAAGAACAAGATCGGCTCGCAGGTCCCGCCAGCCGGTTATTCCACCAATCACCACGGAGATTGGACGGGTATGAATTGCCGTTGTTTGTGCTTTGTTCCGTGGACTTTTCGGCAAAACTGAACAAGAGCTGTCCAAGTACATAGTACATTGCTGTTGTCTTCGGACGCAGTCGATCATAGACCCGCTGCCGCCTGGTATTTGATCACGTACAACCATAGGCACGGGTATGATTTTACACATGGATATTGCCCTAGACATCCATCATCAACACCGGCAGGGCTTTCGTGCGAGATTCTTTGAACAACAGTTCTCTAGCCTCATGGCTTCAACATGGTGCCCATCGGTCGTGCAGGGACTGGAAGCACAAAAACAATCCGTACGCAAGTCAACTTCTCTATTAAGTCTATATTTATGTTGTAAAGCAAGCACATTAGGTAGTACAGTGGTGCGAACCTGTAATAATTTGTGAACAATTTCGTAAAAAAACTCGCCAAAGCATACACAGTCTCTCTCTCCGATTTTTTGTGCAGAGTCTGACTTATAACTCAAAGTTCTCCTTTGCCCTGATCTTCCCGCCGTACCGGTAGAAGAACAACGGAAGTGGAATCATGCCAACACACAGGAACCCCAGCAACGAATTGCCCCAGCCGAGGCCCATGCTTTGATACATGGGCGTGCCGGCAAGAGGCAAGAAAGCCCCGACAAGACTCCTGAGCACGGTGTTGGCCGCGATAGCAGAGCTAGCATACATAGGAAAACAGTCGATCAGGTACGTCGTCAGCGGTAGGAAGACGCCAACAAGTCCGAAGCCGAAGGGCACTAGGCTGAATACGGTGCTTTGCCAGGGGAGAGCATATTGGGCAGACCAGCCGTACCAGAAGAATGTCACTGGGATTGCGACGGTGAAAGGGATGGCGATGGCGAGACGCATCTCGGGGAGGAACATGTCGTTGTTGGCGCGGGTGAGTCTGATGACCTGCTTGTCGGACTTGAAGGTGATGATTCCCCAGGCTATAAACTCGCCGAGGCCCATGGCGAGATAGACCAGGCCGGCTTCGCCCGTGTTGAAGCCATATGTGCTCCCGAAGACATCGGTGAGGGTTGTGAAGAGGAGATAGAGCGTTCCGTAAATGAAGGCCAGGTAGATTGAGAGGAGGGTTACGATGCGCGACATGCAGAGGAGTTTGAGGGGGCGGATGAAATTCTTCGATAGCAGGGCACCCGTGCTCAGTTTCTTGGGCGTGTAGTAGTTGATTAGTGGTGGCAACTGAGTAGCGTTGGTACCGGCTTGTGCTGCGCGTTCTTCCTCAAGACGCGCAATCTTGCGGTCGATGAGCACCGTATAGTTGGTCTCATTGTTTAAAAAGATGATGGCGGTGGTGACGATGCCGCCGAGTATCAATGTGATCCAGAAGTTCCATCTCCAGCCGATGGTCTCAGCCAGAAAACCGCCGACTAGGGGGCCTATGTTGGGACCCAGAAGCGGTCCGAGAGTCCATAAGCCGCTAGCCGTCCCGCGCTGCTCGGCAGGGAACATGTCTCCAATAAAGCCGCCGCCAAGTGTCTATGACACGTGGGAATCAGTCAGTAATCAGTCCTTATCAAAGGATAGAGTTGCGAGATGCGTCTACCAGGAATACGTACCAGACATCCTGCACCACCCACTCCGGCCAGGAACCGGAAGACAATGAGAGCCGCGATATTCGGCGAAAGCGCACAGCCAATCTGCCACAAGCAAAACGACACATTGGCTACATCGAGGATAACCTTCTTGCCATAAAGCTCCGCCAAGGGCGCCAACAGCAACGGGCCGACGACATAACCCAGGAGATAAATGGATACTGTCAGAGCCCCCACAATAGGACTTTCCACGTGCAAGTCGCGCATCATGTCGGCGATGCCGGGTGAGAGGGCGGATGACGTGAAGGGAGTGAGCAAGGTGATGATTGAGATGATGGCGACCTGCATCCATTTCTTTGAAGGTGACCAGTTGAGCGGCATTTCCGGGTCATCTTGAGAGTCCCAAGCCACGATGCCCTCGTCAAGGTTAGTTATTGGTATGGGCTCGCGCTCGAGTTCCTGGTCACGGCGAGAGAAGGCACGGCTAGCGTTGGAGATGGCTCGAGATGCACGACTCCGGCCACTTGCGCGCGTGTCTGTGCGATCGAGCATCGTGTTGTTGCGAGACTGTGGGTGAAGACGTCAGCGACTACTGTATCTTAGCCGTTTTGGTGGCACGACAGATACTCACAAGTTGTCGGTCCACGTAGTGGCCTGGAAAGACATCGGCTTCTCTCTCCTCCTGGCTCTCACTCCCCCTGCGTGGTGATCCCGGAGCGTGAGTATGCGCAACGTCATGATCATCTACGTCTTCTACTTGGGTTTCATGTTTGGCGCGTACACTCGAGTCGGAGGAAGATGAGCTGCCGTGACGCATAGTTGGATCGGACGATGCATCAGTAGCAGCCGATGCCTTCTCAGGGTCGGAATTTGCCGCCATGACTGATTGACTTTGCTGTCAAGCTGTGCTCGGCCCAACAGCTGGGTTGCAAACGAGGTCGTAAACGGATAGGCTTGGGTGAACTGGCCTCGAGACTGGCGAGTTAAGGTCTCGATAAGGTTAGATAGATGGCCACGCCCTGTGTGCAGCAGTTTCTTCGCGTCGTGACACGACCTTGTCGGATGTGGTACATGGACATGGCACAATATCAACGGGCAGCAGCGAGAGTGTCCCTTAAGAGAGTCTGGGGAACAGGGTGGACGGGTTCCCGTGCCAAGCTCGGGGCGGGAATGGGACCAGCTCAAGAGCCAAGAGCTGACCTCGCTGACTTATGCGGCCCCGCGAAGCCCGACAGCATGCTGGGCTCCCATTCGTTCCCTCCCTCGCGACTTCGCGAGTTGGGGCGTCTAATCCCTGCTGCAACACGGGCCGCGGGCGGAAATAAGGGGTTAGCAGGGGCCGTTGTAGCACAGCGCTCCATGGACACACCGCGGGCTTCGCTTGTCTCAGCCTCCAAGCCCGAAATCCGGCCTTGACTAATCCACGTGCGGAGCTGGAAGGGTCCGGACCTGGTCGGATGCCAGAAACGATGCATGGAGCTCAACCGTCTTACCTGAAATTCTGCGGGACCATTCTAATTTAAAGTTCATGGAAGAGCGTAGAGCATGCACCATTGCATGATTGAGCAGGCAGGTAGCCCATCTTGCAGTAACTACGTAGAGAGAGACAGCTTGCCATGAGGGTTGTTTGGGTTTGGGGGCCGAAGGGGGGCTCACCATCCGAACCCCGAAACCCTTGATCGCCACCTCTCCCTCTATGGCAGCCCTGGCTGCCATAGAGGTGTCAATGTCGTCATGGCACCCAAGCCTCCTCTTTCCACAGACTCGCCGACGACCCCAAAGCTCGAGGCGTCCGACAGCATGATTGCTGACAATAGTGAGCGGCACGGGCCAGGTGGTGTGCATGACTTGCGCCGTGTCGTGCCGTCATATACTGATGTGCCATTGCCAGGGGCCCCATGGCCATCGTCTTAGGCACCGACGGCAATGCGAGCAGACAGGGCTGCAAGCAGATGAGAGTACGGGCAGTCTGGAAGCAATTCTGAGAGACTTGCATCTAATCAAGATTCCATATAACTATTCGGCATGCGGAGAAGTATCCAACACTGACTTTTTGGTACGGGTCATGGACGCTAAGCACTTCCCTGGTGGCTATCCGTTATCCAGTTGAGTCGAGTCTTGGGCCCTAACTTGCTGCTGAGCAGGCGCCCTCTCTACAAGAAGTCTTCGAGAGCTGTCCCCAAGTCCGACGCGTCCTTTAAAGGCACAGCGTTGCCCTTTTTCGCAAGAACAACTTTCTTGCCAGCCTTCGTAGCACTCTCGACGTCCCCCGCGCTGCCCGCAACAAACAGCATGGCCTCAGCCGCTAGCCCAATTTCATTCATGACGGCCTGATTCGCCTACTTGCGCGTCTTGTAGAAGCCACTTTCCCCTGCAGTAACGGCCTTGTCCTGCAGCGACGTTTCCTCCGTCCCTTCTCTGTTGGAAGTATCTACACCGGCCTCAGCCTGCGGTGCTGCTGCCCTGCCCAAGGCACCGAACAGTTCGTGACCATGCCAAGTCTATAGCCTTTCGTCTTCCGCTTTTGCAAAGTTTCAGCAACTTCTGGCCAGGGTTTCAGGCCCTCCCCCCAGTCGTCAAGCAGCTTCTACGGCGCCGAGCCCGATAACCCGATGTCTCGCGCTGCCTGCTGGACGAGGTGTTCGTATGGAATGTATTCACCGGCACTGAGGGTGATCTCGAAGTATCTTACCCCGCCAGAGCCGAGCTTCCTTGGAGGTGACCGATAGGAGTAGAGGCGTCCCACAGTGCCCACGAATCGAGAAACGCCATCAGAAAGTCGACGACTATGGCTTCGGGCCTCCAAGTGGTCGGTTCTGTCGCCGCCATGTCGGTGTCTGAGAGAATGTGCTTGCAGGATGGGATTTGACTGTGTGTATTCGTGGACAAAAGTTTCCACACCCCTCTTTGACTGAGGTTCGACCTCGTGATACTCAAGCCCGGCCTGATCTTCGCCAATGACAGTGGGAAACGTTTCTCCAGCATACAGCTCCAAAATGCACACAGTACTGCGGGGTTGTGCTGACGTCGACACATTTTCCTCGATGCCGGGCCCAACCAACTGGGTAATTTGTCAGTGGGACCACGAGTTGTTGGTTATTTGACCAGGGCAGCTGGATGTTGGGGATGGCCAACAGAAGAAGCCTTTTGGTCAATTGCTGTTAGTTTTTGCGGCCTGGATCTGACTGCGACCTGGTCGTCATTCTCGTGTCAGGGCCAACATTCAATCTGTGGCAATTGGTCTGCCACGGGCTTAAGTGCTGCAGTCATGTTTACTTCCGAGACTCCCTAGATCATTCCTGGCTTAGATGGCCAGGCAACGATCGACAAGCTTGAAAAGGAGATCACCTTCAACCTGTTGTATCCGAATCCGCGTCCGGCCGACCCCTCCCCGGCACTCCCGGCGCCCTGTCCGCGCATTGAATCCCGTGAATGCAAAGTAGCAACGTTGGTCGATCCCTTGACAGGTGGCGGCCTGGTGCACGGCACTTGCATGGCAGTACAGCTGCAGCAGCTGAACCTTAGCAGGACAGAGTCGACAGAGGATAAGCCATGCAACTCGACAATGCCACCGAAAGATCAGCCTTGCCTTGCCACGTTCCAGCGCAGTGCATATTGGTAGCCACTATTGGCCTTGTATCTATGGCCTAGAGACCAGATTGGTCATACTTTCTACGACTTGCACTGCCCTCCCCCCTGCACCTTTGTTGCCCATCCATTTCTGGCACAGCCATCTCGCTAGTGAAGTATTCTCTGGACAGTAAAAACACAGTGAACCCCTACCAATATGACAAGGTCAACGTGTTTAGACACGAGCCGTCGCTGCCCTTGATATCTGAAAGCTTGATAGGTGTCACAAGCCCAGCACTGACAACAGGTAAGATGTGCGAGACCCTCGAACACTTTGGTGCAATGTAACTGTGCAATTCCCACGTACCCTGTGCCGGAGACATGGGGCCTGGACGACCTACTGATGCGGAATCATAATTTCCGTGAGAACCCAGATGGGTACCAAGACCTTCCCAAGACTCTTGACAAGGGCATTGAAAAGGGGTAGGGGAGTATGGCGCACTGCTAGTGCAAATGGAAGACGCACTCGATGCGCAAAGCTTAGGAGCTTCATGGCCACACCGAGTGGCTAAACAATTAGAGCCCGCAGTTCAATGACCAAAACCACGGAAGCTTAGTGGTGTATAGCAAGGCGCTCGCTTCTGGATGTCGCTGCCCGGGAATCAAATCATGCTAAGGATGAGAAGCAGTCTTAACTCCGTGCTAGGTTTCAAACTTCTACCTACATGGAAATACACAATTGTTTCCGGTCGTTCCGAGCAACGATAGGACGTGAGGTGGTTGTCATCAAAGCTCACCCACCATTGCTCCTAACTTGATGGTAGTTGCAGATGAACATAGGTTAGAACAGGACAGTGGTAATGTACATATGAATCATGAGTGGAGTCAACCCATGGTGATCTGGAAGCGAGGTGTCCGGCGAGGCAGTCGAAGACTGTGGCGCTGGGTTTCTAGGGCATTCCTTTGGCAGGGATTGAAATTGTGGGAATAAGAAAACCGTAGAACAAGCGTGTTTACAAGGTGCAGCTAATTGGGTGTATTTGTCATCGTGCAGTGTATCCCTCCGCTTTTCCGAAAAAAGAAAGGTGAGTTTCTCCCGTCATTCGCAGCACATTCGTATAGACGTCAATGTCAGCAGACGTATTCTTGTTTGCAGCGTGAGAGTTGATGCTGCGGAGTCTCTGCTTACTATAACCGTATACGGTTTCCACCCATACGTAAAGCTTGTACCGGTCGGACATTCTACGTAAGACTGAGGGACTAATGGCTTTACGCACAAACACAAGTGAGTATGACCCCCCTCCCCGCCACTTGCCCACTAAACGGGTAATCCCGTTTAGTGATAAGTGATAATATAATGATGCAGTATCCCCACCCATGCCACAGGAGTTTTTCACACCGACACTAGCCTGAGTGGTATCGAAACGCTAAAATCCAACTTTGTGTTACACGACAGAGGGATTTGATTGCGGACGTTAAAACTTGTCTCTAGCTCAAAATCTTGGCAGTAGCACGTCCATACCCACCAGCCATCATGGCGGATGTGAGTCGTGAAAAGGCTGCAGGCTGCTCTCCCTGTTCATTGAAGAGGATGATGACGTCTGTCGTTTTGCTGTGAGGTTACCTGCTATGAGGAGTATCTACCCCACTCTCCAAGACGAGGGACATGAATGGGTAATTCCTAACCGTCAACTGAACATAATGATTTGCGGAAGCAAAGTCTCAAGCCTATTGCCGTTGCATCAAGTATAATATCCTGTCTGCTTGAAGCTTACTGAACTTGCAGAAATCTAGCTAACACCTGCAAAAGGGAGAGTCCGCAAGCAGACCCAAACTTGATTTCATGCGGTGGTTTGAATATCGGGCTTTCCTTCCCCCTGATTCTCATTCTGCGGGTTTCGGAGGCGAATTCAGTGAGACTGCCGACATGCCAAGATGTGGCATTTTGTTAAGGGAGCGCTCGCTTGAAGCTCAGTAGTTATGGACGCTGAATCTGGATGTAGGAATATTGCTATCATTGCCGAACGCCATGATTTTTTACATTAATACGAGTTTATACAAGGGAATACGTTTGCGATATCCTTATGGCAGACTAAGTGCTACGTCATACCGTGGCTAAATAAGCAAACCTTTTACTGATAGGCTTTAGATTTTTGCCTCTCCTGTCCGAATTTAGTACTTTTGACATCTCCCGCCACACTCTGGCACAGAGAGGCTAGATTGAGATAGAAGATGGTCCTGGCAGGAATTTTATGTTGTCGATAAGCAAAGGGATTTAACAGATCAATTATGTTTTCCATCTGATACATATTCTGAAAAGCGAAAGCTAGCGTGCTTGTTCTAATCATCGCTTCGGAATGATACAACCCCAACCACCCCAAACTCGTCACAACCACCTGCAAATCAAGCGAGTCTGCACTGACCACCGGCATTGAAGACAACCCGGCCATCCTCATCAGCTTGTCAAAACGCTCGGGCGTCAGAACCTACTTCTACATCCCCACTACTGGCCTCCTGAAATCTCATGGTGAACTGTGCCCTTCTCGATCTGTGACTGGTCCTGCATTCCATCCGCTGTAGCAGAATGTCTCTTGTGCAGGCCGGAACGACCGGCGGCATCGCCAACCGAGCCCATCGAGGACGTCCAGTGAAGCATGACCTTTTTGCCAGTGAACAGTTTATCAATCTGCTCGAGGGAGAGGTTCTGTGTCTCTGGGTAAAAGTAGTAGATGAGAGGGATGAAGAAGAAGTTGAATACGCTGAAGTAGATGTAAGTGCGCCACTGGATGGTCTTGATGCTCACGGGAGTGATCTCAACGACGAGGAAGGTGAAGATCCAGTTGGATGCTGTAGCAAGAGCTGCAGCCTTTGTGCGGATAGCAAGTGGAGCGTACTCGGCCGGCACTATCCAGAACATCAAGCGTTAGTTATGTGTCAACTAGTGAATAATCAGCGCGGACAGAAGGATGTATGAGAACTTACGTAGCCAGGGGATAGCAAGCAAGCCCACAGCAAAGAAGAAGTTGAAGAGGAAGAGCATGATGATGGCAACGATTCCAGCAGCTTTGCTGCCGTTCGAGACTGTTCCAGCAAGAATAGCCATGCAAGCGCATTGTCCGGCCGCAGCGAATAGCATGAGCTTGCGGCGTCCGAGTCGGTCGATGATCCAGATGGGGATCAAGGAGGACAAGAAGTAGGCAACACCGTTGAAACCAGCCAACAGCAAGGATATATCGTGCGACATGCCGACCGACTGCTCGAAGATGACGGGCGCGTAGTAGGTGATGAGGTTGATACCCGAGAGTTGCTGCATGAACTGGCCGCCAACGCCAAGCATGGTTCTGTAGAAGAACTTTTGGGGCCCGTTCTTGAAGAGCGCCTTGAAGCTCCCACCCTCGGCCGCCATTCTCTCCTCCTCAATAGCACGCTGGATGTCAGAGATTTCCATGGTGACAATCTCATTGGTGGAAGTTGTTTCTTTTGCGTTTGGAAGCAGGGCCCAAAGCACTTCGCGGGCAGTTTCGGTGTCACCGTGGGCCAGAAGCTGTTATGTCGGTCAGAACAAAGCAAGGAATAGAATGGCACCAGTGTCAAAGATGCTTACCCATCTTGGGGACTCGGGGAGCAAGATAATGCCAAAGAAGGTGGCGACAGCGAATAGGCACTGCAGAGCCAGCGGGAATCGGAATTGAACTGAGGAGTCCTGGACAAATGACATGCCATAATCGACCCAATAGGCAGTCATAACTCCGAAGATGTTGATTGCCAGCTCGATAGAAAGCTACCACCACTGGTCAGCTATGTCTTGACCCCCGGGATTTGGTTATTATTCAAAGCACAGAATTTTGTCACTTACACCCTTGCCACGGACATCAGCTTGCATAAGTTCCGAATGCCACACAGCTGTTTGATGGTTAGTTCAAAGAACGGCGATGAGGCATTAGACCCTCAAGACGGAGTAAACATACGGATGGTACTAGTGTTCAAACCATTACCAAGCCCGGCAACAATTCGACCAACAATCAAATGAGGGATTCCGTAAGCAGAAGCCTGGAGAGCACCACCGATGCTGAGGACGGCGCATCCCAACATGATGGTCTTGCGGCGACCAATCTTCTCGCCAATCAACATAGCAAGGATGGCCCCGAAGAAGCATCCAATCTCGTAAATGGCGACAACGGTTCCCTGCAACGAAGAGCTACCGCCAGCGCCGGCAGTGGTGTCGATCTCGGGAAATTGCGCGGTGAAGGCCCTTCCGGTCAGAAGACCGGACATGACGCCCTGGTCATAACCGAAGCTGATGGTCAAGTTGAAAGATTAGCTCCCATGGTCGATATTTTGATACATGTGCAGCTCGCCAAGGTTGAAGCCAGTGACTTACAGCAAGAAACCAGCACCTGCAGTGACCATAATGGCCCACTGCAGCGCCTTGCCAGTGAGGATAACCATCTTGAACAATCTGAGGAGACCGATGTAACGCAGTTTTGCGGGAAGGGTTGTTGGCAGTGAGACTTTGAGTCATACACAGCTTGTTTATTGGCTGAGATGGTGATGGGACTGTTGAACGATAATGAAGTCTTTCTTTGCGGGCCATGATGACATTTTATCAACGTACGTATATGACGGAGCGCGTGAAAGTTCTCGGCCGTCTAGACCAGTGGAGGTGGGCAATTCCCTACCCCGGAAAATTGGCTCTCGCGATTCATGCAAGTTGGGGATGCGGGGGAAGCGCCGCATGCGTGCATGGAAGGGGTGGCGCTTGAGAATACCCCTTTGGTCAAATAGGCAGATCCCATCCGGGCAGCATGGATGGATGACTGATACCTCCCCGCCCGCCACAAAACCCCAGAAACGCATCGACCGAGGGCGCGGTAATGATTGCAGAATTGGGTCGTCTAGGCAGTCTGTAAGCAACAGGCCACGGCGGCATCCTCACGATGAAATTTCTATGAAGATGAGCGGACAAGGCCAGAAATTAGTGTGGCTGGTTTTGAGCCCTCAGGAGTGCACAAAGGGCCAAAAGACGAGCAGTAAGAGCAGTAGTCCCACGAAAACTGCAAACGTACTCATTCCAATCTGTGCCTTGCCAGAAAATAATGATAGGTAAAATCTCTAGCAACATGGTATGGCACAATCAATAGTTCTGAGGCATATGACTGACATTCTCTTGTTGTTTCAGGCAAACACTTCATCAACGGCACCGACGATCTAGTCGTGCGGCTGCTGCGAGGTTTCCTCGTACAAGACAAATCCTTGCGGCTGATCTCAGAGCATAAGGGTAAGTCTCATGCCACAGAAGTATATTGACTTCCAAGGAGGGAGCCATCATATCTAATGTGCTCGGTACGCAGTTCTGTATCGCCAGCACAACCAGGAAGAGCGCAAGGTGATTCTAATCTCGGGTGGAGGCTCGGGCCACGAACCAGCACATGCAGGCTTCGTCGGCCAGGGTATGCTCGATGTCGCGATTGCTGGCAACATTTTTGCGTCCCCTTCAGCACCTCAGATCTTGGCCGGCATCCAGGCCCTAGATTCCCCGCTTGGGTGAGTTCGCGATCTCCCACTATATCGTCGCCTGTAACTAAGCTGATTTTTTGGTTGATTCATGTTGTAGAACTCTTATCATAACCAAGAACTACACTGGCGACAAGCTCAACTTTGGCCTGGCTTTAGAACAGGCCAAGGCACGGGGCCTTGAAGTCCGCATCGTGTTCGTGGCGGACGATGTTTCAATTAAAGGCAACGAGCTGGTCGGTCGTCGTGGACTTGCGGGAACTGTCTTTGTGCACAAGATTGCCGGTGCTGCCGCAGCAAATGGGTATGGCATCTCAACACTGATCCCTTCTCGTGCAATGAGAGTTGCTAAATAATTGGGTGCTACAGCTTGAGCCTTGATGAGGTTGCACGCATCGCGCAGAAGACAGCAGATTCGTTGGCGACGGTGGCGGTGAGCCTTGACCGATGCAGCGTACCGCAGCGTGGAGACCAGTATAGCCTCGCGCTGGATGTGATTGAATATGGCATGGGTACATCTTATTCACTCCTTAATTGTGTTCACGATAAAGAGTGTCAGTGGCTGACTCCCAATGTCTTATGCAGGAATCCACAATGAACCCGGAGCGGAATGTAGCAAGATAGGTTCATTGGAAGATACAGTCTCCAAGTTGCTCAGCTTACTCCTATGCGACGACGACAACTCCTGCGCCTTCCGGTCAAGCGAGGTAGCGGTAATGATAAACAACCTGGGCGGTTTGAGTGTCTTGGAATTGCAGATAGTCGCAGACGAGATACTCAGCCAGCTCGGCAGACAACTGCCCAAGATCCAAAGTGTCTTCGTTGGCGCATTTGTGACGGCGCTCAATGGCCCCGGCGTTTCAGTCACCCTGTTGAAACTGGATTCAGAACTCGAGGCGCTGCTCGCGGCCCCGACCAGCGTGAAAGCGTGGCCGAAGACGGCTCCTGGTTATTCGCAGGCAGAAATTGCGCAACGGATTGGCCTAGCAAAACCTGTCAACGCGTTCGTGGGGAATCATGTCGCTCCCAAATTCCCTTGTCAGTGGCATTCACACCATCGCAGGATCTAATGCAACATCAGAACAATAGTGCTGACAACAGTGAGGGGCAGTCGCTCGAGCTGACTTACAGGATATCATCTCGAGTGTAGCTCAAAAGGTCCGCGAGGATGAGCCCTTGATAACCAAATATGACACCATCGCTGGGGACGGAGACTGCGGTACAACACTGATGTCTGGAGCCAATGGTAGGTTTTCCGTTGGGCTGCTTACTTGTCCAGTGTGGTGCACATTCTAATTCATACGCAGCACTGGCGTCTTATGCCCACGACATATCCTCTGAGATGATCGATCTCACAGTATCATTACGTGAGATTGCATGCCTCATCCAGGACACGATGGGTGGTACATCGGGCGCCATATATGCCATCTTCTTCAACGCCGTGTCAACGGCCCTCGAACAGGCCCCTCCCGACGCGGACGGATCCGACCATTCCAGGGTACTTGCTAACGTGCTACAGCAGGGCTTGAAGGAGCTTTGCAGATACACGAGTGCCAGAGTGGGATCGAGAACCATCATGGACGCTCTGATTCCCTTTGTCGAGAGTCTCCACAAAGATCCGAGGGACCTGGCGGCGTCTGTCGCTAGCGCCAAGGTGGGTGCTGAGAATACCCGGCGTATGGATGCCAAACTGGGACGGGCGAGCTATGTAGCCAAGGACCAGCTCAAATCCGAGGACGGGGGCATCCCTGATCCGGGAGCGTTAGGAGTCGTGAGCATTCTGGAGGGCATAGTTGCAGGATTATAGCCGCGTGCTGATGGATCTGTGCCAAAGCCCGTGGGAGGAGGGCAGTGGCAGCCAGCACCGCTCACGAAAACATGACTTCCTTTCAGACTGCATAGAAACCACGTCCGTAAACTTTTAAGCTGCAAACCACAAGCCCACCGCGTTTCAAACTGTGGATTCTTCATCTCGCGTGACTACATAGTCGTAGCCGCCTGAAGCGCTTCCCCGTGGGGCCTGGTGACGACCCCAAGATTCCAGTGCCTGGAGCTATGGCGCCAATTTGTTCGTAGGCTAGAGCTAGATTAGACTCTGGTACCCCAGCTCGTGGCCGATGTTGCGCTAACTGCGAACTGGTCAGGGCGCACACGGGTATTTCGTGGAGGGGCAAAAGACGAGGGACGACCCCGGCCAAGCACAGCACCATTCATTCGCTCCCAGTCATCACATCGCCCCTTGCCCTTCAGCAGAACCCCGGCGCACCAACTCGCCGATTGCAGTATCGTCGAGAATCGGTCAGAAGCACAGACAGGCGTATCTGCAGACATCTTCCACGCGGCTTGTGGCCCGTGCTAGTCGCAAGCTGCACAGATGTCTGAATTTCCGCGAGGCCAGCGCTCTAGTGGTGAATCGCTGGGCATGGGAACTCCTCGCGCAGCAGCTGGAAAACAGGCACGGACAAGGACGGGTTGTTGGAATTGCCGGCGCAGAAAGAAAAAGTGTTAGTAACCCAGAACATGACCACAATTTTGAGGCGAGTCTGCTCACTCACAGGCCTTCGGCCAGCACAGGCAATGAACGGCGACCAGTCTGTAGCAACTGTTTGCAAAAGGGCGAGAGTTGTGAATGGGGGATTCGGCTGTTGTTTCGCGACGAAAATGTACAGACCATCCCCAACAGCCACCCCTCGATGCGCCAGGACACGGCAACCCAGCGTGGCAGCGGATTTGAGGTGCGACACCGTACTTTTTTTCATGATTGTGTGAACGCACACAGCACTGACAGATTGCCAATCACAGCTTGTTGATGTCACCCCCGAGGTCATCCGAGACTACTGGAGCGAGATACGGGCAGCAGAATGTCTTGATCAGAGCATTGGTGATAATGGTACCATTCCTCACGGAACTGGAAACAATCGAGGACTGAGTGATCATGGCAGCAGTCATGGCGACCTCTCTGCGTCCCCCAGCGACAGGACGATGGCTAGCCAAATCACGACCACAGATGTGCAGCTATCGACATCTCTGCAACTCGCTCCAGTTACCAGATCGAGACTGTGTGGCTCCAGCGACCTTACGGCAGCAGATGTCTCTCTCTTTCGAATGGGCTCAACCGTTGGCGAGTCGAGCTATGAAAGCCCAGCAAGCATAGAGACATCGCGCTCGGAGGACATGATGCAGTCAGCAGCTATACAGCTCCTCGATCTGGGTGGCGGTCCCGCTGCCATTACTTCTATGTTACCTCCGCGGCCACAGCACGCATATCTCGACGAGACTCTATTGCAGTCGCCACCGCAAGCTGCGGACGGGATGCTCGACAGTGCTATGATCTCTCCAGAACAGTTGCTTGCTGACGACGGCATCTTCTTGCCAGGGTCTGCCTACCTAGAGCTTCACTCTGTCCTTCGGAATCAAATATTCGACACTGCTCGTTCCGCCCATACGAGCAGGCACTCTACCCCAAAGCTTACCTCATGCGATGAAGATACAGTGCAAGCGTTTAGGACGCAGCAGGCCAGCTCCGGTATACCTTCCGCGGACCAAATGGATCACATCATTCAGTCGTCGTCGGCAACACCCAGATCAACGGAGCTGACAAAAGCCGAGGAGTATGCGCTGTGGAAGAATTGGATTGATGAGATTGCTTCATGGGTAAGCTATCTACCAGTCTCAGTATGAACTCTTTCTTGTCGAATAATGGTCTGACATTCATCCAGCTGGACAAGTTTGATAGTCAGTGCCATTTCAAGCAGAAGGTCCCGGCGTTAGCAAAAGAACACCCGCATCTGAGATACGCTATGCTCGCCCTGTCTGCACGGCAGCTCGAAAGGAAATACCCAGAGCGCTCGTCATCGGCCAGCCTGGCGCTGTATCAGGAGGCAATTCATCAGCTCATGCCCCAGCTGCAGGCAAAAACCACCGAGGTCGTCGTCTCATGCGTCATACTCTGCGTCCTTGAAATGATGAGCTGTACGTTGCAGCCCTTGTAAATTAGACAAAAGAACAACAACTACTAACGAACGTGCACGCAGGTTCACCTCAGATGTGGCGCAGGCACTTGGACGGCTGCGCATGCCTGATCCAGTCGCTCGGTATCCATGGCTTTTCTGGGGGAATGGAGCAGGCTCTATTCTGGTGTTTTGCGCGCATGGGTGAGTTGCATCGACATCCTCTTTCTACAGAGAAAGTGGAAAAGTAGTAGGCTGACGACAAGGTACAAAAGACGTATGTGGCGGCCTCATCTCATCCGAGTCAACGCTGATACCCGCTGCAAACTGGACGCCTCGGATGCCCTTGGCGGATGCAGTCGAGCTGTTCCATGCGGCCTCGAGCATCGACATGTTCGCCAACTATGCCGTCTACCTCTGTGCTCAGGCTCTAGAACTCTTCGCGTGCGACGATTCAGACGCCGAGTTCACCCGCAGGTGGAACGAGCTCTTCGCATATATCGAGGACTGGTACATTCGACGGCCACCGGAAATGCGGTCCATTCTCAGCCAGCCGGCAGCTGCAGAAGCTGACCAGTCTTCATCTCCGTTCCCGACCCTACTGTTCTCGAACCCGCCCGCCATATCAGGGAACCAGCTCTATCACACCGCCGCCATGTCGATGCTGCAGAAGAAGCCAAGGCATGCCATTCTGCCGCCAAAGACCCGCCCGATCCTCTGGCACGCACGACGCATCTGTGCCATCTCGGTCTCCAACACGGACCATGGTAGCTGGACTAATTCTGTGCAGCCTTTGTGGATGGCTGGACTGGTCATGTCGCACCGCGCCGAGCATCGAGCGATTCTCGAAACGTACGAAAAGATTGAGAACGATACGGGATGGGGGGCGAACTGGCGCGCGGAAGATTTGAAGTCAC
Source organism: Microdochium paspali (assembly GCA_031142775.1). Taxonomy (NCBI): domain Eukaryota; kingdom Fungi; phylum Ascomycota; class Sordariomycetes; order Xylariales; family Microdochiaceae; genus Microdochium; species Microdochium paspali. Next base: position 368,006 of record JAVBIV010000013.1, read on the forward strand.
ACTGGAGAAAGCTAGACGAAGGTTGAGAGTCGAAGGATTATCAATGGAATTCTTCAAATCTACATGTACGCAAAGAATTTCTGCCTCTTGTCTGACGTGCCATCATGCCGACGCGCAGTGGCCTCCATCTACCCTCAGGTCCGCCCCCGTCATAAATGAGCTCCCTGTGCCCAGCAGGAAGATGGCGGGGGCTTTGAAATCCTCTGGCGTTCCGAGTCGGTCTAGCAGGGCCCCAGCCATCCAGATCTTCTCCAGGCTGGGCTCCGCAGCCAGCAGGTCGTCTGTCATGGCTGTTCGGATGTAGCCGGGCGACAGAGTGTTGACTCGGATGCCGTACTGCCCCCATTCTTGCGCCAGAGATCGGCACATCTGTTGTACTGCCGCCTTGCTCGTGTTATACGCGGTGCAGGTCAGACCCTGTGAAAAGTTGATTTTGTCAGCCCTCAATTTCTCCCAAAGACAGTCAGGGCGCGCAAAGGAAAAAGACAACCCTAAGCACAGGACAGGGCATAATCACAGTAGAGAAAAACGACAGCACTCACCCGGTTGGCGATCTGGCCAGACATTGAGGCGATCAAGACGATGCTGCCGCGATTGCCGTTTTTCACCAAGATTCGCGCAGCATGCTTGGCTGTGAGGAACGTGCCGGTGACATTAACACGCTGGATGCGATCAAAATCGGCTTGAGGGTAGTCGATGGCAGGCACCTTCTGCTGGATGCCGGCGCAAGCGATGGTGCCGTAGAAAGATGCACCGCGCGAAGTGCTTTCAACATCAATCTCGTCAAAAACCTGGCTCAACGCCTCCTCGTCCGTCACGTCGAGCCTCCGGTATGAGAGGCTCAACCGCGAGGCCTTGGCGATTTTCTGGAGGGCTGCCCATTCGACCGCCGCGGGCGCGGGCAGAATGTCCAAGCATGCAACATGGCCCCCAGCCTCGAGCACGGCTCCGGCAAGCGTGATGCCAAGGCCACGCCCACCGCCGGTGATGGCGATGGTCTTGTTGGCCAGCGAGAACATGGCTGCGTGGGCGGCACTCCCTTGAGTCTGCTGCTGTGACTCAGAGACGACAGCTGGCAGCAGCGTGTCGTCGAGGGTTGGTGTTGTGAGCGCTGGTGCCATATTGGGCCGTCGGGTAATAGTCTGTCGATGGAGGTGGGAACGACTCAGGAGCTTAATGAAGCCGGAAACCGATCAGCTTTAAGCGAGATAATGATTGTTCTCAGAGCCAAAGTATATTCCCAAAAAAGTCAAATTGATGCTCGAATGAAGAAAGAAAGAATTGAAAAGAGATCCAAGGCGATCCCACGAAAGAGTTGGAAGCTATTGTTCCTGCGTGTGCTCGCAACCCCGAGACAGTCAACTAGACCCTCCGGTGGAGAAAGTCCAAGCGACGGCAGGCGAAAGCGCGACAGTGGAAACTTGGCTTGGGGTAAAAGAGGGGAATCCAGGGCACGAGTCCAGACCCTGAAAATGCCATGTAGGCTGGAAATATTACCGATGTCGCCAATAGGGAAACTTGAACCAAGGTCCGCTGAGCTGTAGTGGGGATGAATGCCGGGAATTACGGTGGTATAGAACCAGCAATTAACCGTAGTGAAGCCGCCCCGCGCTTAGCACAACCTTGTGATCATTCCGAGAAGGAAGTCGGAGACGCCAGCGCGACTGTGGAGGCCCCGGCACCTGGCCAAGGACCACTTCGCGCCTGGTACATCCTAATTGTCATATCAGGAAGTCAGAGGCGCCAGCACGTCTGCAGGGGCCTAGAGCTGTCTCAGTGATTGGCTGTCGCGAAGGGGGCGACTTGTAGGAGGCGGTTTGGAAGCCTCGAGCCGGTGACCGGTTTTAGATAGTTCTGGATGATTACGAAAATTTCAATTTATATCTTGGACCCTGCAGGCGGAGAGTGGCTTGCCGCGCTCAGTCGACGCACATCTTATACCACACCCTTTTTCAAAGCCAGAAACGGCGCGGTCTTCATCATCACAACACCCCATACCGGTCACCAGCCCTCCTCCACTGGCAACGACACACATTCCAACATTGTGGCATTTCAAAACCAATACCAATAGAATACAACGGGATTGCCACCCGCATCGAACCATGGCTCCATCTGCAGTCAGTGCTGCGGATCTCGAGCACCTCCCCGTCGAGCTGCACGGGAAGATCAACGGTCAGAAGGGTACCACCGACGACTTATTGTTCGACGATGTGGAGACGACGGATTTGGTTCTGCGAACCTTTAGATGTTTGATTGCCGACCTATGCGAGCAGTTCAAAGGCGGTCACCCAGGGTGAGTTCACTCGATGCCAACGACCCCGAGGTCCAAGCTGACATTTTTGCAGGAGTGCAATGGGGATGGCGGCAATAGGCATAGCACTATGGAAATACGTAATGCGTTACTCGCCAGAGAATCCAAATTTCTTCAATCGCGATCGGTTTGTGCTTTCAAATGGTACGGGATTGCTGCTGTCATCAAGCTCTGAAGACCAACATGCTCACAAAATATCGTCGAAATAGGCCACACTTGCCTCTGGCAGTACACTTTCATGCATCTCGTGGGTTATAAGAACATGACCTTTGAGCAGCTTAAATCATACCACTCCACACGAATAGACTCGATCTGCCCAGGCCACCCCGAAATAGAGCACGAGGGCATCGAGGTAACCACCGGACCCCTTGGGCAAGGGATTGCTAATGCAGTCGGCCTTGCTATGGCCACTAAGAATCTGGCCGCCACTTACAACAAGCCTGGTTTCGAAGTGGTCAACAACAAGACCTGGTGTATGATTGGTGACGCCTGTCTTCAGGAGGGTGTGGCACTCGAGGCCATCTCACTTGCAGGCCACTGGAAGCTTGATAACCTCATCGTCATTTACGATAACAACCAGATCACTTGCGATGGCTCGGTAGACATTGCCAATACGGAGGATGTCAACACGAAAATGGCAGCGTCGGGCTGGGAAGTACTCGATGTTGTTGACGGGAACCACAATGTGGAGGCCATCATCACGGCTCTTGTCGCGGCTCGCTCCAGCACTTCTGGCCAGCCTGTTTTCATCAATATCAGGACCATCATCGGTATCGGCAGCAAGGTCGCCGGAGATGCGAAGGCCCACGGCGCCGCGTTTGGTGCCGAAGACGTCGCAAACATCAAGAAGGCTTCTGGCTTTGACCCAGAACAGTCCTTTGTTGTATCCGACAAGGTCTACAACTTCTTTGGCGAGATCAAGGAACGCGGTCGCCGACTGGAAAGGCAGTGGGCCAGTCTTCTTGCTTCCTACAGCAGCTCGTATCCTGATCTCGCAAGGGAGTTCTCCCTCCGAGTCAACGGACAGTTCACCAAGGACTGGGCCAGCATCATCCCGACCAAGGAGGAACTCCCCACGATACCAACACCCTCGAGGAAGTCAGCTGGCTTGGTCTGCAATCCGCTGGCTGCCCAGATACAGAATTTCATGGTCGGCACCGCTGATCTGTCACCATCCGTTAACATGATCTGGAAAAACAAGATCGATTTCCAACATGTAAGTAATGCAAACTGGGAAGGTGAATTTTCACAGGTTCTTCAACAGACTAATAACATTCATCTTGTATAAAGCCCGATCTCCGCCCCAGTTGTGGCATCAACGGTGATTATACCGGCCGTTACGTACATTGGGGCATTAGAGAGCATGCCATGGCAGCCATCTCTAATGGACTTGCTGCTTTCAACAAAGGCACCTTTCTCCCCGTCACGTCCACCTTCTTTATGTTCTATCTTGTAAGATGCCCTGGAACAACCTCTGCTCGTCCCGCCACTGACCCTGTTTGGTCGCTCTAGTATGCCGCGCCGGCAGTCCGCATGGGGGCTTTGCAGCGCTTACAGGCCATCCACATCGCCACCCACGACAGCATCGGTACGGGTGAGGACGGGCCCACCCATCAACCAGTCGAGCTGGCGGCGCTCTACCGTGCCATGCCCAACCTCTTGTACATTCGACCGGCAGACAGTGAAGAGACAGCGGGGGCCTTCATCGCCGCCCTCTCCGCGAGGGACACGCCGAGCATCATCTCCTTATCGAGGCAGAACCTCATCCAGTACCCGGAACACTCGCGCAGAGAGGGCGTGGTCAAGGGAGCATACGTGTTCATTGAAGAAAAGGACGCGGACGTGACGCTGATCGGCGTCGGCTCCGAGATGAGCTTCGCGGTCGGCGCCCGCGACGTGCTCGAGGCGAAATTCAACATCAAGGCGCGGGTGGTCAGCTTCCCCTGCCAGCGCCTGTTCGACAGGCAGTCGCGGGACTACAAGGCGGAGGTGCTGCAATACCGCTCAGGGATCCCCCGTGTGGTTATCGAGGCGTATGCGGTCAACGGGTGGGAGCGATATGCAGATGCCGGATACTCAATGAGCTCTTTTGGACACTCGTTGCCTGGTGCTGCCGCTTACAAATATTTTGGGTACGACCAGGAAGTCATTGCTTCACGTGTGAGCGAGTTTGTGAATGAGGTCAAGGCAGCGGGGATGGAAAGTATTCGGGGAGAGTTCCGAGATCTGAATGTATCAGAGCATTGAATGCACATAATACACAGGAGTTTGCCTTTGCCATTCTGGTCTTGGGACCGATCAGACTTTCCCCGCTGTTGACATTGAACAGCATGCAATCTGTCTGTTATTGATTGGGATCTTTGTCCCCTCCCGTTTGAGGTCAACACGCGGTCTTTGATCAGCCCAGCATCTATTCACGTTCATGTGATAGCGTGGATGATCAATTGTACGGAAAAGAGATTTGCTGATTGTAAAAAGGTTTCTACCGGAGTTTGCTATTTAGTCCATGGGAATTCAAAAATGTCTGGTACATGTCCTCCAAGATCCATCGAGGCTTCCATCATCTTTCAGCACAAAATCTCACTCGTTCTGAGGAACCATAAAGCGCCTCTTCGAGGGGCTTAATAGACAACCTCGACTTCCGGTAACGCCTGCATCGACAAAATACAGATAGAACACATCATTTATAATGAAAATTATCAAAAGATACACAGCTCAGAGACTTAAGTGGTCTTGGAGCAGGTGGAACCTGTTATGCAAATAATTCATGCCTGTGTATACATCTGGTCTCCTGCGAGCGTTGTGACAGGCATTGCAAACTATAAGAACCATTTGATACGCGACAGGAAGCCCTGACGGAAGTTGCCACTCCGACGTTTACAGAGATATCTCTTTCAGTCGAAGCCAACGTTGTGACTCATTCTGCCATGCGTTCCAACCTGACGTGTACTGACATATCCAAGGCACGTCATGCCTGACACGACAACTGTCACTATATGGTAGACAGCTGGTCCTTTCTTCACAAAGATTGAACCGAATCATTGCAACAGTTATTACTGAGGGTGAACCTTTTAAATGTATAACTGGGAAGAATGTAGACATAGAGTATGCTGTTCTTTCTTGGGTGTGGGAAGGCAACCCAATGGGATCACCCCTTCCCCTTTGTACATGTGAACTGCACCCTTCAAAAAGAGCTTTCCGCGAATCGTACATGGCCTCAGGCTGGAGCGCATCGTGAAAAAAGGGTGGGCCCATCGTGGACGTGGGCGGAGGCAGACGCACAGGTCGCATGACTGGACAGAAAGCACGCCCCAGCGCCTACGTATCAGGCATCTTCAGGTAGCTAGGGTGGATATCTAAGATCATGATATATCCAAGCAGATCCGCGGAGCGCACGATAAAGAATAAAAGATATATGAAGCGGAGCCTCCTCCTAGACAGATTGATACTTCTTTATGCTTGAGCGACTAAGCTAATTGGTAGTCTCAATCTTTCCTTAACCAGATTATTCGATTAAGACGAGATTGGTATCTCTTCTGAAAGATACGACAAAACCCCAAGAAATATACGATAGTTATTATTCAGTTAGAGTAGAGATTTGACAGAACAGTGGTTCATACATATGAATGAAGCACCGTGATCTCGGCTGCATTTAAACCCTTTTGCCCAATCGCCAGCGATCCCTTCGTCCGCTTCTGCGAGATCCCGAGTGATGACTCATGACTGCATCGACCCCTCTGAAGTCGAGTCATGTGAGTGTTTCATTGATATGAAATCAGTGCTCATGACTGTGCATCGACCCCATTTGGGCACTGCAATAATAAAATAACAGGTTATACAGAACAGAAGTAACATCCTTATGTTTAAACCACATCTCTAGATATAGATTCAAAGCACTGTCCGTCCATAGCCCCACAGTCTTCTCTAAGACGATCTGATTATATATCGCAACTACATTGGAGGCCGCGTCATTGCACAAACGAGGGTGCTGTAGAATGCTAGTGGGCTTGGCACATACTAGCCTCATTTCTACAAGACAACGCAGTCCGTAGCTACACAGTCATCCACACAGGCGTGCTACCCTTGATTTGTTCAGCTTTTTATATGGCTCAGCGGGTTTGTAATATGGTAAGCATTGTATTTGTGTGTAACGATATCCAGCCCTTCATGAACGCCCCGCCTATGCTCACCAGCGGTCGTCATCGTAGCGTTGATCGTCCCGGTATTCCTGGTCGTCCCTTCCTTGATCGTAGCTGTCACGCATATCGTCGCCGAAGTCCTCCACGCCTTGAACCCTGCGCCCTGCCCACCCAGCGATATCTTCCGGAATGTCTTCGACTTCCTCAACCTTGCGACCCGCCCACCCGGCCATGTCCTCGGGGATATCCTCGACTTCCTCTACCTTGCGGCCTGCCCACCCGGCCATGTCCTCGGGGATGTCCTCGACCTCCTGGACCTTGCGACCGGTCCATTGGGCAGCATCGTCGGGGAAGTCGGCAACCCTATCCTCATCATATTGGACCCTGTCGTCGAACCTGTCTTCGTCGTACCGGACCCTGTCCTCCACTCTGTCGCGGTCCTCGTCCCAGCGCTCCTCAACCTTGTGGCCTTCATGCGCTAGCAAGACGCCACCGACGAGTCCTCCCAGGGCGCCCAGCATCATCTTCTTGTTGTTGTTGCCCGGTCTTTGTTGAGGGGGGCCATAGTTTTGGTCCTCAGATTGGCCGTAATTCTGGTATTGAGGAGGACCGTAGTTCTGGTTCTGAGGGGGGCCGTAGTTTCGGTCCTGAGGAGGGCCATAATTCTGGTACCCCCGGCCGTCGTTGTAATAGTCGTTCGAAGACATGATTCGTTAGGGACAGTGCTGGGGGGAAGAAGTGATGAACAGACAAATGCTTTTGGATGCGTTTAACAAGAGTTGAAATGGTCTAAAGAGTCTAGTGCGGTTCTGAGAGAGGGGGGCCGACTGCCATTTTGTACTAACCCAGCCGCATTGAAAATACCCCTCGTTGGGGAAGCTTGTTTCACCGCTCGACGAGGACTCCCGCACGGGCTGGAGGCCGCCGTTGGGCTGGACCCTGGGCTGAGTCTAAAGTTTCATAGTGCAGCAGTCAAAGCTCGACGTACGCGTCAGCGTCAGAGCTAAACTATAAGGAGCTAGACGCCGAACATATCCAGCTCCAGCCACAGGTTGCAAGGTGGCACGCGATTCGGGAGACCACGTATATATAACGAGGCGCAGCCCATAGAAGCAGTCAATTCATACGTAGAGGCCCGACCGCCCGGCCAGCCCGCCGCAGGTAGAATAAGCCCCTTGTTTGAACGTACGTTCGAATAACATATGGAGGCCTCTTCAACCTTAGTCCCGGGTCGCCCTCGGCCACTTCATCGTAGTTCGTGCGGCCAGCCCCGCCTGTCGTCCCTCCTCGCTCCTCTGCGCCTCGCTGCGGCCGCGTGGGCTTTGTATAAGTAGGCAGGTCGGCAGGCAGGGATGCAGGAATTAGCACGCTAAAGGTACAATGTCTAGAAATTCGGAAAGGGGATGCTAAGACTGTCAATTCCTTATTGCGGCGCTAGATAGCGGACGTACAGAGCGTTTTTCCTTTCTGCTTCTGTATCCTTATATATCCGGAAGGCTTGGTCAAGGTACGGAGCGCCCATGGGACGGGCGCGGGGTGAATACCTGGGTTTGGCACATCTAGCTTCCGCCATTGCTCTTTCAAAGGTTTATGTTGAAACTTCATTAACTGTATTTTATGCAGTTTTCCCAGGGAGCACCCTCTTGCAACGCTGCAGCAGCTGATTTTGGTGCTCTGGGCTACCTCCTCGGCTCCACTCATTGTCCAATTGGCCGGTGCTCTGGCACTGATTGGCATTGCAGCAGGGGGCACCTGCTTCCTTGGTGCCGAATTGCACCAAATCTAATCAGTACTTCACCAGGGAGCCGGATGATCCGGCCGTGGAATGGCCCCAGTCCATCTCGGTCTCGTGCTATGCTGACTTGCTGCATGTCGCACTTAGTACCCTGAGTCACTGTACATGATCATACCCTCTTGGCTTCTGGCAGAGTGCCTCGGAGCCACGTGGGAAAGTGTACCCGTAGAGGACGAGTTTAACCAAGGTCGCGACCTGATGATCGTGCCCGCCGTTGTGAACTCGGGCTGGGGCCTGTGGCTGAGGGAGCAGGGGCCTATAAAGACCCTGCGTCGCTCAGGGAGCAAGACAACTGTTCTATCTTTCCTCTCTATATTGGCATTAAACCACCATACGCCTACCATCTGTCGAGAACATAGGTTCAGTACTTAACAGCAGCTCACCGCGCGGATCACGGCAAGCCCGGACACGGCGATCCAGGCCTCGATGGGGAAGGAGGACCAGGCCCAAATGGCGTTATCCGAAAGAGGCAGCTCGGTAGTCAAGTTAGCTATCGCGCAGCCACAGCTAGCGCCGACCCGGTAGGCCAGAGCCAAGTAGGACCAAGCTTTTTACCCCAGGTCTTGGCTATTTAGCCTATCTGCTTGGGCGTTATGTTGCGATTACAAGCCGCGTCGCGCAAAAATCCTCGGTATAAGAGCGACGGGCCTGCCCGGTCTGGCAGGATTGGTTTCCTCCCCTTCCGCCCTTCGGGAATCCTTGTCACTCACCAAGGCCCTAAAGCCCGGACGCCATGAAATTCTCAGCTCTGCATCTGGCCGTGCTGGCTAGTCTCGCCCTCGAGGCGAGTGCGAAACCGGTGGTCCCAGCCACGTTCACCCTGCACGAGCGAGGTGGCCAGCACTGGGCCCGTGACTGGAAGGCCAAGACCCGGGTGCCTCGCGATGCTATCCTGCCTGTGCGCATTGGCCTGCAGCAGGCCAACGAGCACATTGGCCACCAGAGACTCGCCGAGATGTTAGTCCTGCTTGACTCTGTCTTCCCTTGATTCCCTACCCTGAAGTGGCTAACATGTGAGATACCAGCTCCGATCCCAAGTCGAGCCGCTATGGCAAGCACATGACAGCCGATGAGGTCCGTGAGCTGTTCGCGCCGGCCCGGGAGACGGTCGAGGCCGTGGTCCAGTGGCTGACCGACTCTGGCATCCACGTGGACCGCATCTCGCAGTCGTACAACAAGCAATGGATCCAGATGGATCTGACGGCCGAGGAGGCCGAGAGCTTGCTGCTCGCCGAGTACCACCTGTACGAGCACCACGCCACGGGCACACACGATGTGGCCACCCGCGACTACCACGTGCCGCGCCACGTCGCACAGCACATTGACTACATCACACCCGGAGTCCGTCTCCGTGCCGATCCCAAAAAGGTCGAGATGGCCAGGCGGGGAGCTGCCGACGCGCAGGGCCTGCAGAAGCGCAGCAAAGCCATGTACAAGGCGGCCAAGGTGCTGCCCACCCTGCCTCCACTCAACTCCTCGTCCTGCGGCACATACATCACCAACGAGTGCCTTTCCACCCAGTACAGCATCCCGCCTGGCAACAAGGCCGCTCCCGGAAACGAGCTGGGCATCTTTGAGACGCTCAATGACCACTACTCGCGCAAGGACCTGGACACGTTCTTCAAGAACCTCTTCCCCCGCGTGCCCCCGGGGACCTACCCCGAGGAGCGCCTCGTCGATGGTGCCGTCGGGTACGCCGAGACCCCCGGCGACCCAACTGTCGAGGTTGGCGGCGAGTCGGACCTCGACTTCCAGGCCGCCTGGCCCATCATCTGGCCCCAGAAGACTGTGCTCTTCCAGGTCGACGACCAGCCTGTCGAGATTGCCGAGTCCAACGTCCTGCCGTACCTGGGCTTCTACAACACCTTCTACGATGCCCTCGACGGGTCGTACTGCTCATACTCGGCCTATGGCGAGACGGGCAACTGCGTCCGGCCCGAGTGTCTGGACCCCTCGTACCCGGACCCTGCCCCTGGCGGCTACAAGGGCCAGCTGCAGTGCGGCGTGTACAAGCCGACCAACGTCATCAGCATCAGCTACGGCGGCGGCGAGGCAGACGTGCCCGCCTCGTACTGGAAGCGCCAGTGCAACGAGATCATGAAGCTGACCCTGCAGGGCGTCACGGTCGTGCAGTCCTCGGGCGACGACGGCGTGGCCAGCTACCCGGGCGACTTTGGCCTCGCCAACGGCTGCACGGGGCCCAACGGCACCGTCTTCTACCCCAGCTACATGTGCCCGTACGTCCTGTCGGTCGGCTCGACCGAGCTCGACAACCCCAACAACACCATCGAGCCCGGCTGCAAGCTGCGCGAGCGCGCGACGAGCCGCTTCGCCTCGGGCGGTGGCTTCTCCAACTACTTTGAGACTCCCGACTACCAGAAGGCCGCCGTGGCCGAGTACTTTGCCACCACGCCCCTGCCCTTTGTCGGCTACAAGACGCGCGACCCGGCCAAGAACTTCACCGACGTGGCCCCGGGCGTCTTCCACATCGGCGGCCGCGGATACCCGGACGTCGCGGCCAACGGCGACCGCTTCGTCACGCGCTTCAACGGCACCTGGGGCACCATCGGCGGCACCTCGCTCAGCGCGCCCATCTGGGCCGGCATCATCACGCGCGTCAACGAGGAGCGCCTCGCCGCCGGCAAGAGCACCGTGGGTTTCGTCAACCCCACGCTCTACGCCCACCCACACATCTTCACCGACATCACCGAGGGCAGCAACCCCGGCTGCAAGTCGGGCGGCTTCCCCGCCGCCAAGGGCTGGGATCCCGTGAGCGGGCTGGGCAGTCCCAACTACGACAAGCTGCTACAAGTCTTCATGGCCTTGCCTTAAGTAGGTTGGGCTTTGATGCAAAAGGCTCGTCCGGGCAGAGATTCTGTTCATCGAGATAACTGGCAAGAGGGCAAACGAGTTTGCGTTGACAACAAAGATGAACGCAGTGGTATGTGAACTACAAAACTGTGGCGCCGTTGTCGTGATATAAACTATGTACAAGGGAAAGCGTCTTCCATTTAATTATAGACCTTATGCATGCCAGAGAAAGACCTTATCTGCCCTGCATAGAAGACTTGATATCACCGGATTAGTGATTAGGTTGGTGATGACTAGTGAATCCATGGTATTGTATGTTGTGCTTTTTGGGGTGAGGGAGCGAGTATCGCAGGTTCAGCCAGAAGAACGCTGTGCCCTTACTAACCTCCGTGTCAATGCCCGGCCTGATTCTTGTCATTTCACAGACATGTAGTGAAATGCAGGTCCAACCCACCAATGACAAGAGTAGTCAGCACGCTGCCACTATTCGAGTATTACCTCGACTTACGATAGTGGTCGTACCTGTCTAACTTTGGCCCCCTCGCTGTATAGTCGCACACACAGATCCACGGTTTTGACATCGATTAAATACAGACCACTGTGAAGAAGGCGTTTACGAATAAATAGAACATAGAAATGAGGATATAATAATGCGAACTTATGGTTACCTGTCTAAAAGAAAAGACAGTTACCAATGGGTGACAATGAGCTCTGTTGTGCCATCCTTTCGCGCATAAGGCGCCCTAGAGTAAGTAGTTGGGTACTAGGGAAATAATTGTCCCTATCCTTTGGTGCTCTCCACTACAACTACTTAAACCAGATTAGACCCCCCTTACCCCCGCGAAACTCTCCTTTGTACTTTAATCAACTCTTAATCACGACCACACCATCACTATGGGTTATGTCTCTTTTCAAATAATTGTATGCTTCTTTTACTAGCTCGAATGCCACATGGACAAGTCAGGATTACTTATACATCATGATCCAATGACTCTCTGAAGCGGATCGTGCTCCCGGGCACATCAGTCTCTGCTCCGTAAGCCCAGGTTCCAGGCTCCTCCTCCCACTGCTCGCCTCTAAGAATTATCGATCTTCAATGCTGTGTCAGCGCGAATGTACCTTGCAGCGTTCACTGTGTCTTCACGACAACCATAGGGGTACTTACCAGGTGGTTGGTCTTGGATATGGGACGCGTGAGATACTGGTTGGACTCGCTGATGCCCTTGGCTGCAGCCTGCTTGACCGCGTCCGTGGAGGATGTAATGGCCTTTGTTACGGCCGCAGGCGGCCGGACGGGCACGAACTCGAGCTCCTTGGCACTCTGTGCGGCGTTCGCTTCGAGGTTGCCAGAGATTTGCTTTTGTTGCTTTGAGAAGTGAGGGGAGACGCTTAGCACGATCCTTTTACGGAGAGGACGAGAGGGGAAAAGAAAGAACACGTACCTTGCCGACAAGTTCCTTGACTCCGTCCACGGCTGACTTGGTGTAGTCGGCGACCTGCTTGGTCTTCCGCTTGAGAATCTGCAGTGTTGCTGTTGTTAATATGGCTTGCGCACGTCGCTTGAGATGGTGCGTCGTGACTCACCTTGTCCTGCTCGGTAGCATCGCCAGTGGCATTATACTGGGTTTGCATCTCGTTGACAAGTTCAAGCCCTGGGCGTATGTAGGCAGTGTTGACATCGTTATACATGAGCGCGATGTCACGGAAGAGCTCAAAGTAAGCACGAATATTGAGGGAAGAACTAAAGACCATCTTTTACACGACTCATGTTAGTGAAACCCTTGTTCTATTTTCGAGACATCTGTCTGCGCGCGTCGATGTGGGAAATCTGTGGACGAACCTGGCTCATCATGTCGGTCATGGTGAAGTTGAGAATCGATCTCTCCGGCCTATCAAGGCCTGTGATGGACTTGAGGTACGTGATGAATGGCTGGACCTGGTCATCGACGACGTGCTCGACCAGCGTGCTGACTGCGGAGAAGAACGCCACGAGCCTGCTGATCTGGGACTTGAGCTGGATGAGGATGTCGATGCACTTGATCAAGATTGACTTGATTTTGTCCTGTTCGAATTAAAAGGCATATTAGTTCATCATCGAGTCAGGAAACGTACAAGGAAAAGAAACTTGTTGTTAGTTACCAAGTTCATGCTGGAAGCTTGTAAAGCTGCCAGCTCTCCCTGAATCGCGCCGATTTTCATCTGAACGTCGATGAGCTTGTCACTGGCCTTCTGATAGTTCTCGGTGACTGTTTGCATGACTTCAGCGGTCTTATTGAGCTTTGTGCTAGCAGCATCGATGACCTGCTTGCGGAAGGCGCCGCCCTTGTCCGTGGGGGAGCTTGTAGCCTGGGGCGGATTCACACTTGGTGCCTATCACAGTCCAAATATCGACATTAGTGGCTGGAGGCGTCTGTAAGATGAATAGTGGATACATACACTCCTTGCGGTGGCGACAGTCTGGCATTCCGCATCCAGCTGCGTGGCCCTTGCGGCTTCCTTGTTAATGATGAGCTGCCACTGCCTGACTACGTCCGAGTCGGCCTTGGGCAGCTCTTTACCACCCATCTTCTTATGTTCGTCGAGGGCTTTCTGCAGAGCATCGGTGACCTGACCGCGGAAATCTCGCATTAGCATATCTCCTATACCTGTCAGTCACCAAGAACACTTGGGCTTACCTTCTTCACCTGCGCAAAGACATCAACCAACGTCTTTGAGGGTGCGTCTTTGGAGGCCTTGAAATTCTTGCTGGCGTCCTCAAGGAGCGCAGCCATGACTCCGAGGCCGTTGTTGCGCGCCTTGGGTTCCTTTGACTCCAAAAGGTCCCAGTCGACACCATTGTCGGATCCACCGGTGATAAATGACTGGATTGTCAACACATAATTCTGAATGGTACCAATGACACCATAGGCGGGGCCGTTGGTGGAGCGTGGGTGGCAGCTGGAACGTTGTCGTGGTTGGCCTTGCCATCACCGACACTTCCGCCCTTTGCACCGCCATTATCACCTCTGAAGATGTTGACGCCCTTCTCTATCTGTGCGGTTATGGAGTAGTGATCGATGAGGGCCGGCACAGCAAGGTTGATGGCGTTTGTGAAGCTGTCAGTCAGATTACTGACAAACTGTTGAGCAACAAGGTCCCATCCAGACGGATACTCGTCCGCAGCCTTTTCGTAGGCCTTTGTGGCTACTTCCAGGCTGCCCTTGAGAGTTTTGACGCTTTCGCTTGCTAAGACCTTCGACTCCTGGGCGCCGGCCAACTGGGCCCTCTTGGCCGCGAGCTGGATCTGGTTGGCAGCCTCCTTCTCTGCCGCGTCAGATGATGTCTGGACTATGCAGCGATGCAACTCGCAGACCATAGCAAGCCAGCCATTGAACTCTGACTCCATATCCTTTGCCTTGTCTTCGCAGTGCTCGGCAACGTCCTTGAGGGCCTGGATTGTAGGCACTAGCAATGTTTGGGCTGACTCGGGATCCCCCAGAAGCATGATAATCTGGTTAACCTAAACTCAGAGAACAGAAATGGTGTGTCAGCGAGAGGCGTAACTATCTATGGGATGGATAGAGGACAGAATTACCGTCTTCTTGACAGTTGAGCTCTTGAGGGCGATCGCGTCAAAAGACTTGGCGGCAACGCCGAATGCTTTGGCGCCCCTGTCTGAACACTCGATAAGGCAGGAGTTCAAGGACGGGCTGTCATAGTTCCTAGCACCGAGTATCGTCATTAGCAACTCAAAGTGACTTTCAACAGCGGTATCGAAGAACCACCTACGAAAGATGCTCGAAACCTCCAGAGGGCGCGATGATCTTGATCTGCAGGGCATCGGGAATGGTAGAGGCGACGAAAAGTGATGCCAGGAGTGATACTGATACTGGAGCAGCGGAGAGCAGACTGTTCCAGTCGAATCCCGGCCTGAACAACATGGACTGCTTGACATCTTGGACGTACTCGGCCGTGGATGCTTCACGGACCTTGTTGTCGCGGATTCTGACCAAGGCCTGGGCCTCCTGCTCCTTGGTCATAGCATCTGAAGTGGGGGAAGACATGACAGGCACTAGGAAATGGAAACGTTGAACAATGAGATGTGTTGCAGATGGGGAGTTGATTGGTCAAGCTCGGTGAAGAAGGCGCTGATCATGGGTGACAGGAACGTCCAAGTTGAAGGGGCGAGACCGTAGCAATTTATGTTGTGCGAGTCGTGACGGCTGGCCGTCCTCGCGAGACAGACTTAATGGACGAAAACGGACGAAGCGCTTCTCGGCAGCTCGCAGAGTAGTCTCTCGATTACTCGAAACTTCCTCATCAGCAGACATCGTGCTGCCGTGCTTGGCAGGGGTTTACCAGAGTTCTGCTAAACCCAAGCACGGTTGGCCTGCGAATCGCGTGGCATAGCCACTGGGCCTCTCCACACGGCACATGGCGGCGGCGTACCCGTGGCGCATTCGCAACGGTCGCCATTGGCTCGGCACGGGTCGAGGTGCATGTCAAGCGGCGTGCTCCATCCGAAAGATCGCATCTCGACGCATCTGGGCCCGAGCCGGACCTGACTGATCCTAACTACACTCTCAGCTCTTGGGCGTACCTCGCGTGGGCTGAAAGTCCCGACTCAGTATAGTCCAGCATGAGCTGAAAACAACTCATCTGAACTATTGTCTAGGCTAGCAGAGTCTATGACGCGTCACGCGCGAGCTGAAGGCATCGGACTGTGGCACGCTGGTGGTCTCGAACATGACCGCCAGATTTTGGGGATGGGGGCATCTTCTGTGCAAACGATCAGCATACAATCCAGGCTTCGGGGATGCTATCCATTGAGCAATACAATAAATCAGCAGATATCAACCCTGACAAGACCATGAGTAAAAGTGCCACAAAGAGGTTTGCAAGTAGTTGTCCGGCAGCAATAACATGAGTCGCAATATCTGACCCACTGCCTGCATTGTCAACGAGAGCATGGTGCCGTTCCAGTGGCCCCTCAATGCGGAACAAAGTGTATGGCACTCGGATGGTACCTCCAGCTACATCGGTGTCTCGTTAGCTCAGCCACGCGCTACATCGGTCTAGACCAATTCGTGTCGGGCAGTCCGGGCATGTTGAAGGAAGGACTTTCTTTCCGATCTGGGCATCTATAAAATGGCTTTATTCAGGATCCTCTGGGCACGAGAGGAAAACAGACCAAGCACATCTCAATCTACCCAATTTTGTGAATCGGACCAATATCCAATACTTCTATCACAACTGCCTGCAAATTTTCCCAATGTCTGCCGAAATCGACCAGAAAGCTGCCGAGCTGGCTTCAAGTCTGCCGTCGCTGCAATCAAAGCTCAGGTCCCTCGGACAGGAGCAAGCGGCGAAGCAAATCAATACCCAGCATGATCTGGCTGTCAAGACCCATGACGCCGTCAATAGCACAGATGCCTTGACGAAGCTCTTGGATGGCGAGTTCAAGTTCAGCTCACCACCAGCCGGTCTAAAAGATGCCGTCAAGGCGCTAGATTCGACCTGGAAAGCCGCAGAAGTGGCTGCAGAGATGTGTGTAGACAGCGCCTCTCGGTATTCTGTGCTGGTGAGCCCTGACCTGATCTTGAAGTGCATGCGGCATGGCGTATGGGTGTTTTGGGGGCACTAACATGGCTGACGCAGATTGCACAATTCCACGATTCAGGTCTCGGCGACTGGATGGCCAAGTCTAGAAGCCTGGAAGATACCCTGAATGCCGCCTTGGTGAGCATCAACGATAGCTTGCGGATCCAGCAGGATGCCGTGAATGCCGCCAATGGAAATGCCGCAGCGAGCCGGGCCGCCTTCGATACGATGCAGGGCAAGTTGAACGAGCAGCGGCACAAATATGACGATGCACTCAAGGTAGTGAACCTGCATCCTCCACCCAGTTCCCGTTATTGGCACGAAACTGACACTATGATGAATACTAGTATACGTGGTTCTTGCCAACGGCGTATCTGATACTGGATGGTCTCAAGCGCGTCATAGAAGCGTTGACTCACGACGTGGAAAACGCCGAGCGTGACTACGAAATCGCGCGGAATAACGCAGAAATTTCGGCCAGAAGGCTTGCCGAGGAGCAGTCCAGGGCTCAGCAGCTCTCGGAACTCTTGCAGCACTTCGCGTCCCTCAAGCTGCAAGGGGAGACTCTGTCCAGGGACTGCCAGAACCTCCTGGGCGAGGTCGAAAGCACCCAGCAAGAACTAGCACTGGTCAAGACAGAGCGCTACAATACTTGGCAGCTCGCGGCGATGTGCGCCAACAGAGCAGAGGACGCCAATTACAGCCTAACCAAGGCAGACTACGGTACCTCTATCCTCCAGCTCGTCGAGAAGGCATTGGCGGACGCCGCACTCAAACCCCGGCTGGCCAGCATAGTAGACCACTTAGTACAGCACGACGACGCCAAGGGGAGCATCAAGAACATCACGACCGACGAGCATCCAGGAGGTCTGCTTCAGTATGTGCAGCAGCTGCAGCATGGCGGACTGCCTGCAGGGGTCTCCGCCATATCCATGCAGGCGATTGAGCCAGCCGCGATGGCCATCCATCAGCTTATCTCGGCCGCTGTAAATGGCGCTACGCCGCTGCATCCTGAAGACCAGGCCAAGATGGCCGGTCTGATACAGAGTATGAGGTTGGCGGTGCAGTAATCTGTGGAAAGCATCCGAAAAGTAGGTGAAAAGAGGGTAGGGGTTTCATCTTTTCTTAGAGCTACCGACCAGTTTCCAACCTGATCTTGATTTTGTCTTATGCAAAATATCTAAACTTCGTGGTGTGTTCCGGTGCAGCACAGTCAATGATTAAGAGAAACACGATAACTACATAGTGCGCCGTACTTCACTTACCGCCATTCGAGACTGTCCTTAATACTACCTCGTCGTCACGTCGGCTAAAAAATGACGAAAAAGATCTTGACCACGCCCAACAGCGATAACTTGTGTTTGGCCGTGTGGCTGTGAGGCGCGATGGCGAGACTGAAAGTCACCGGCTCATATGCTTCGCAAAGGCAAGGAAGCTTGCGGGCGCGCTCACGTCTTGGTCAGACGTGACTTCGCTGACTCTAAGTAGGTTCTCGGTTGTGCATGCAACTTCTCGTTTTTCCCTGTGTCAAGTTGGCTCGCAGCGACATAGCTAAATTCCAGCTCCGTGATGTCAATGCTATACATCTCCAGACACTCGTGGCCCTTCAACGAGATAGATCATGATCTCGGCTTCCAGTCATCTGTGGTAAATTGTACAGCAGCATCAGTGACGTGCAGCAATCTCGATATCTTTCAAAGAAAGCTCAAGCATCCCGCTGGTTATCGTGACTGAGTTATCGTGCTTCTCGAGGTCAAGCTCAAGGCGGTCATGACTGGCCTTGATGACAGCATTGACCAGGGCAGGAAATGGAAGCATCTCCAATAGAGGGGAATCGGCATCAATTAATTTAAAGACATCGGCGATGGGGTCGCCATTTACTTCGAAATCTTCGAGGGGCCGGTACACAAACACACACAAATAATCAAAAGGCGTACTGGAAATGCCACAGATGAGGAGAGACCCAGACAACTCGCTGGGTGAGCTCTAGCGAGGAGGGACAAAGTGTGCCTCGAGCCTCTGTCCGCCCCAAGCACCCCAGGCGTCCACTCGGCCCATCGACCTCTCCTTACAGTGCTCGAGACTAACCTCGGTAAAGATAAGCTTGATATTTTGGAAGATCGGAAGATCCCGAACTGTTGCGCCAAGTCAGAAGCCCTCGAGCTTGAGTGTGCCGGCTGAAGACTTTGCACGGCCATGCTCCAGATCGACATTGAACTATCTGAACCGTAGCTTCTCTAGCGGAACTAGTATCGGGAAGGCCCCTTGCTGGTCACCTTGGAGCTGAGCGAGCCGCGTCCAACAGAAGGGCCAATCTTTCCGGCAATCGATGGAGGTGCCACTGACTATATAGCTTCGGCCGCACATGGCGCTCATTTGTTGCCAATAGCCGGTGCTGAACTAGTTCACTAATACTCCCGTGGGGACCAGCCTCTCCCGACGTCTTTTCCACGATGTCATTCTATCATAGATTGTGCTTTGTGAGGTTATTCCAGACAATTTATCCCATACATTCTTGACGTTGGCATCAGATGCAGTCCGCTCGTTCAGTACTTCTCCTTACTGGGCCTGCGGCTTCAGCACTTATCATCGATACGGCCGTCTTCAGCAAGGTGACTGCATCACAGCTAGGAGCACAAAGTCCGTCAATCCTGTTGGCACATTCACCCTGTCATCCATTTCGCCTATCGACCTCGCTGATGCCACAAAGATGACCCTCATTACCGGCACCATAACTGCGGAACCAAGCACGCAGACTGAGACCTAGACGGCTGCTGTGAATGTGACCAAGACAAAAAACACTTAAACGGACACTTATACATCGGCCTCGAGCGCCACTGAGACAAGAACTGTGACAACCACATCTACTCAGACGATAATCGATGTTGAGACGACAAGCACCGTAACCACAACCACCAGCATAATTCCTGCCCCATCGGGTTTCGTCCCAGCATCGGGCAGTGCTGATAACGGCCTCCCTGCCCGCAAGCGGCGCAGAGCCGGCGGCCGCCCACACTGTGGCAAGCCTACCACCACCAGCACACTGACAGTATACCCTACATCAACGCTCACATCCATATCAATACCCATGTTCTCACCCAGCACGTCGTGCGGCCCCGTCACAGAATCCAACTTTCCACATAGCGTTTAATGCCAGCAGACTGTCACTAATCAGCAGACCATCACCGTGACTGGCACTCACACGGCGACCATGACCGTCGTCACGCCTGCAACAATCACAACGACTGCCGTTGAGACCGTGATCAGCACTTCAACCGAGGTGCGCAGGGCTCAAACAACCGGGACCCTCACTGAGACGACGACTCCCATCACAACCGCCACTGAAGTCCAGACTGTCACAGAGACTCAAACCACCACAGCCACTGCCACGTTCACTGCCATTGTGAACGAGATCTAATCCGCCAGCAACATGCTCCCAAACTACAACGGCTTGGCTATCGTCAATGCCTATAACAACGGCAGTGGCTCAAAGACTGGAGCTAGCATTTACGATGTGGTCAACGTTAGCTCCTCCGAGGACTGCTGCATGCGGTGCGTTGGTACCGCTGGCTGTACTGGCTCCTTTTTCCAATCAAGCCAGTGCCTGCTTTTCCACAACGCTGGTCGCACCTGCACCAGCCAGGGTGCCAACCAAATCATCTTTACTGCCTGCTCGATTCTCAGACGGGCTTCACTATTTCCAACAGCCTTTGTGGATTTTTCCAGAATGGTGGCGCAGAATGATTGGTGCCTTCTTTTTGGGTCAATTAGTGAACTCGAAGTATATGACATCTGTCTCATCTTTCCCGCGTATCGGGAGGGAATAGGAGGTGCTATATTTATGCATGGCTAGATGAGCATGCCTGACAAGAAGCATGTTACGTAGAGGGCTTACGTGCTCACAGAGCATGAGAATGAGGATACAATGGGGGAACTTGTAGTTGCGTATTTAAAACAAAGGAAAGTCACTTGAGTATGAATGAATGTAAGCTCTGATGTGCCATTTGTAAGCGCACAAGGAGCTCTAGAGCGATTAGTCAGGTACCAGGGAGGTATTCATCCAAAACACTATTTGTGAAGATTTGACAGAACAGTGGTGCATACATATAAATTGAGTGTCCTAATCTCAAGAGAGACCTGTCCATATACAAAAGAGTGATCGGGCTATATTTATGCCCATTTGACACCGACCAGCGATCCCCTGGTCCGAGTCTTGAGAGATCATGAGTACTGAAGCGTCCCTGTAGTTACCCCTCACGGTTTGAGTCGTGCGCGTGCATCATTCATAAGAGATCAGTGCTCATTATTGCGCAGTGATCCCATTTATACACGATACTATTTATAAAGAATAAAGCAGCTCCAATTATGCCACATATGTTCTTACACACATAAAAATATTATGTTGGCCAAAGCCGTCGAAGAGATCTCCAAGTTGGTCTGATTTGCAGGTCTCGACTCATGCCTGGTCGCGTGCACTTCCAGCCTCAAGTACCTCCCGTGTACTGAGGCTTTGGTGTTTCTCGCTCCTGAAAGCATACAGAGACCATGTGAAAAGAATGTACATGTCTTCCCTCGTGGTGGACCTCCCGGCTAGATCGGCAATGGACGTCAACCCGCTGTGGTTGGTACATGTCAGCCTGTCCTGTACGTCTTTTAGGCATCAACACAGCATCTTGGTCCGTGCTTGAGCTACTTCGTTGGCAGCACGGAGTAGTTCTATTCAGGCTGTGGGAAATCATGGACCTCTTGAAACTCTTTGCCATGGACGACAACCGAACGCAACGTATGAGTCCAACGCATTCAAGCCGACAATGTCTGTTCAGTACACCCCACTTGACCCGGACGCAGCAACTATCCGCGTCCTGTGTCTCGAGCAGGCCAGCGAGTGCTCGAGCGAATCGACCGGTTCCCACCGCCTCGCACCCTTAGCCTTCTCGTTCAAAATTGTATCTCTTGATCAGGCTCCCGACTTCGTTGTCCTATCATACGTATGGGGCACGAAATTTGCAGCCCAGCCAGTCCGAGTCAACGGCATCGATGTCAAGGTCACGCAGAACCTCCACGAAGCGCTATCGTGGTACCGAGACTGGCGACCGCACAGCCCAATATGGGCCGACGCTATATGTATCGATCAGACGAACCTCGACGAGAAGCGTACGCAAATTGCTCTGATGACCCGCATATATCGAGATTCAGCCAGTGTCCTCTGTTGGCTTGGCCCGTCTACATCAAGCATAGAGTTGTACCTTGAACACGACGTGAGGCTGTTTCGTTACTACGGCAAGCCACACAGGGCAAAGGTACACCCAGCACGATTGTTGGAGTCGTTCTCGAAAAGTTTATCCTTGATTCTGTTCTGGGCGAAGATGAGGGTGTCGACGCAATCCAGCGAAGCGTTTGCGTATCTGATGTTACGAATTAGTATCGGCCAACTTGAATTCATCAAGTTGCCATATTTTAATCGGATATGGACGTATCAGGAATCGTTCTTGGCAAGGCACAAGGCCGTGTTTGTGCTTGGGGGCCAAATCATGAAAATTGACCCATTGATTCCGCGGCAATCAACGTCTCCAGGTTTCGTAGCCTACCAAATCGATCAGGCTCGGCGAAACATACGAGAAGACAGGCGAAATGTCGGTAATGAAGTAAATACTCGACTACAACAAGAACTGGAAGATCCGCTGGTGGCTGAGTGGCAACAAACACACTTGAACACTCGCCTCTAACAAATTATCGCTTACTATCTCTACCAAGGCAAAGCGAAGATAACACTTCTGAATTTACTCTTGGGAACAAAGGCACGGGCGTCGTCAGATCCTCGCGACAGAATCTTCGGCTTACTTGGCCTACTTGAAAGCTTGCCAGAAGATGAGGAGAGCAGTGCGGAAGGCAGGCGGAAGTATTTGGCTGTTGATTACACAAAGGCACCTGAGGAAGTCGTTCTGGATACACTATACTATATAGACCACTACAAGTCGGGCTCCCCTCATTTTCTCATAGCGCAATACTGTTTCTAAGGAAGCACGTCCCCCCAGCAGGAAATTCAGAGTTCTCAGACGTGTGCGCTGCCGTCTCAGTCCGTCGCATCAGCGAATTCTGTTCAACATAAACCGCGGATTCCCAGGAAGTACCCTTTGTGGTTACCTGATTTCAACCGCCCAGCAGAGAAGGAGTATCATTTGACTCTAGATGATGGTTTCCGGATTGACTGGCACCACGATGGCAAGGGCTTCCTGGGGCAGAGCATAATGCACATTGGCGGAAAACCACTTGGAAGCATTGTTTCCATCGTTGCCTGTCCGCAGGAAACTAAGGATATCATCACTGTGGCCCACCTTTTTGCCTTGGAACTCATGGGATCAACGGACGGCGGCGCACGGGTGGTGGCCGAGGCCCCTGAATCCGCTCCAACTGTATCAGCTTTCCGAGAACCCCTGAGGCAGCTCATCTCCCAATGTCGAGTAGTGGAGAAGTCTCGCGCCGTTATTGTTACGGATTTATTATTTCGTGGAAGCTCCATAGACCTAGCGTCGAACGTGTTAAAAGGCGCTGCGAGCCCAGATCAAGAGCGTTCCGAAAAATCTCAGCAGGAGTTGCACAAGTTCGCTAGCACACTGCGAGGACGAGCTTTGTTCGCACTGAGCACGGGTCGTTTGGGACTCTGCCATGTCGGTGCTGAAATTGGGGACTTGATGGTTCTGCAGTCGACTTTGGCCTGTCATTTACTCTTACGGCGCGTCGTACCGACAGATTACACGGTCAGGGCTGAGAGGAAAACAGATGTCCAGTTCACGGGATACGGCAATCTTCACGAGGTCGTAGATCGAGCTCAAATGCCTGAACCTGAAGGGGATAACTATGAAAACTTTGAGAAACACTTGGATGAGGTTCGTGAGGTGGAAAAGCAGCATTACTCCATCGTCTGAAGCCATAGACGGGCTTTGTTCGAGACCAACACTGTTGTTCGTTGTTGAAAACCTCTTCCCCACAAATGCTACCGCTCTTCTAGGACAGGAGGGTTGTCCATGTGTCTATGCTTGCACCTTTCGGTCAGGGTCTCTCTACCGAAACCATCTTTCGTGCATGCCACAAAGTGATCTCCACGGGAGCTGATGCATGCTCGACGAGGAACATTTGATTTCTGCATCCTCTGATATTTCAAAGCGAAATGCTGAACTCGCCTGTGTCGCCATTGTGCAGCTCCTTCTCTTCTTGTCCACCTTCCTCCAACTGCTTTTTGAGCCACTTGACAAGATCAGAGTTATAACAGGGTCAGGCCCAGCTCGTGGACTTCCACGCTCTTTAACCTGCGCAATGTGCTACCATATGCTTGCGTTATTCTCAAAGGTATAAGCGTAGACCTGGCCAGAGCGCAGTCGGGATGGAGGAAGAGATGAGTCGTCTCACTGTGAACTTGTCGAGTGCCCCGGCGGCTTTGAGCGAGATTCTCACGCAGCGCGTCTTCTCGAATTTGCAGTCCCTTCAATGCGGCCGACGCGAACAAGTTGAGAAGGAGTATGGAGAGTTGGTAAGATGTAAGAACGTAACAGCAGGCAAATCCATTCCCCCGGACCAAGCGCAAAATCAAGGTAAACTCGGCAAATTGAATCTATCGAGGCAAACTACAGGGCACAAAAGAGGGACAATAAGATCTACTGCTTAACGCAATAAATTGTATTATCGTGAATTATGATTGATAGTATATACTAATGACTCTACAAGGTTTCGATTCATCAATGCTTGTTACCATTTGAACGCAGACTGCGGGAAACCAATGGCAACCACACAGGCTGCAGCGAACATATACATCCCATTGTAGTCAGGAGCAACTGCGCAATCCCGAGCGCAAACCTCTCTAGCTGTTGCCAAGTGAAGAGAACTCCTGGTACCCGCAAAGTCCATTGGACAGGGTATAACCGCTATTGGTATCACCGCTGTCGGTGACGAAGAGCGCCTGGTTGGCGCTCTGGCTAGCACATGTGCGCGCGGCGTTGTGCAGGAGGTAGCACGAGGTTGAGCCGGCTGGGAAGACGCTACCGGTGCAGCCGGCAGTGCTCAAGCAACGGACGCAGCAGTCGACGGCGTTGTTGACGCCGAAGACGTTGTCGAAGATGGTAGCGCCCGAGAGCTGGCCGTTGCCGTTGTTGTAGACGTTGACGATAGGCTGGCCCTGGTAGCTCGAGAGGATGTTGTCGGCGCCACAGCCGGCGTACTCGGTCGCTTGGGGAGCGAGGGAGGTCGAGGTCGAGGTTGTGGTCTCGGTGACGGTGCTGGTCTCGGTGGCGGTGGCGGTAGCAGTAGTCGTCTCGGTCTGGACGACGGTGGTCGAGGCCTGAGGCACTTCGGTCGAGGTGCTCGTCACAGTACTCGTAGATGTCACGGTAGACTGCGGTGGTGTGGCTGTCTCCGTGGCTGTCTCGGTCGCGGTGACGGTAGCCGCATCGGGGGTGGTGGTGGCGGAGCACTGGACAGTTGCTGGGAACTGGCTGACCTCGCCGAGCGAGCACGCGCCGTGGCTGGGGCTTGCCTGGGCGGCACTGTAGCTGGTGGGAGTCGGGTACTGCGAGTGATATTCGGACGGCTCGGGCAGCTTGTGTCCACGGCAGTTGCGGCGGCGCACGTCACGCTTGCGTTCCTGGAAACCACCAACGGTGTCGGCGATGGGCACAAAGGTGGACGGGGAGCCGATCGTGGTTGTTGATGTCGATGTCTCGACCACGGTAGCTGTCTCTGTTGTGGTGGTGACAGCCGTGGTGGTCGAGGTCTCAGTCGCGGTCTCAGTCGAGGTTGAGGTATACGTGCTAGTCACTGCATCCTCAGTTGTAGTCGTGGTGACCACGGCAGTCGTCGTCTCAGTCCCTGTGACAGCGGCCGTAGTTGTCGTTACTGTGACAGCTGTGGTCGTGGTGACATCGGGCACGCTGACGGTCGACGTTGACTCTGCAGTAACGGTCTCAACGGGGTCAACTGGCTGAGGCCCGAGGACTGTGACGCAGTTGACTTTGCTGCTGGATGCAACAGCGGAAGCTGCTAGGGTGCCCACAAGGAGCGCACATCGGACGGATCGCATCTTGGCTTCTTTGTGTTGAGGCAGAAATAGCTTTGAAAGGCGTATTTACAGAAGATATCAGATGACGATAGACAACCGACATACTGTAGTGAAGTCCGCGTGGGTTGGGATTGTATATATGCCCACATAGATCGCACAATCCGTGCGAGTGCCAAGACACTCCACGATCGGGAGTATTACGCGGTCTCATTTCCACCTCGACGCCACGATTTCCATGGGGCTCGTGACTTCACTGTCAATCGCCCAGATGTCGGGTGGTCCATCTATAAAAGGCACCTTCTGGCTTAGCTTTGACCCAGTATTCTTCAGCTCTCTAGGCTAATGTACGGCTAGTCAGGGGCTCGTCAGGAACCAAATCCAATAGTCTTATGGATCAAGCTCCAGCCACGCCAGATCGGAACGCGGAATAATTCAGCACGAGAGCCGGGTCATAGGGCATGGCCTGGAGCAAGCGTGGTCTCAACAGATGGACGTACTTATACTCTATCAGGACTCGCTCCCTCTTCATCGGAATCGACACCGCCGAGACCCCTGCCATTCCAGCTTTAGCGACGATACGGAGGCGGTAGCCCAAAAAGGGGGGAATACGGTTTAGATTAGCTTGCGATTTCCCTCCTCAAAACGTGGTTCTGGCCGCCCCACTCTCGGATTTGCCCCGCGATCCCGCGAATCTAGATTCTGCTTTACCAGGTGAGTGCTTTCGGCTTGCTGGCTAAAATGTAAATGGAGCACTGATGAATCGCTCATCACATTGTCACTACAGTCAAACCCCGCCATAGCGGAACTGACCATAGCGGAATCCTCGCCATTGCGGCCAAAGAGAGCGGTCTGAATTCATACGTTTATGTGAGGCATGCGACGGCCATTGCGAAATCCTCGCCATAGCGTCCAAAGAGAGCGGTCTGAATTAATCCGCTATGGCGGGGTTTGACTGTATACACAATAAGACGCTTCTCTTGCGTCATTCACATTAAATACCATAGTCAGGTCAAATCTGTACTATAGCTCTGATAAACTATGTTCACAGTGATTACGAATTGAATCTTAATTTATTTTCATCCTCAGGCTGAGGTGCTCTACTTGGCGAGCTACCCATATCGAGCCCAGCGAGCCACCGCGATCTAGACACGGCTCAAGAGGAAGCTGGCAGGACAGTCAGGAAGAAGGCATTGCTGCGAATGGTGCCGCTCTTCTGGGCCTTGAACTGGTAGCAGCCAGGCACATCGGGGACCTGGATCTGGACGTTGCCGTTGGAGTCGCTAGTCTGGCCGCCCACGTCGGCGCCGCCTACGGGGGACTCTGCTGAGCCGCTGCCGTCGGTGCCCGTAACGGTGACAGTAACCGAGGCCGTGTCGCCGAGGCGGATGACCTGGTACTGCGGGCTGAGCTTGAGGAAGGCGTTGGCATTGAATGCGTCAAAGGCCCAAAGGCCCTCGGTGCCGGGGACGACCTCCTCCTCGCAGCCGCCGGAACTGGTGAAGACGCGGTCGCGGAGGACGCCCCAGAACTGGTTGGCCGTCTGCGAGGTCGCGCTGATGCGGGAGATGAAGAAGTCGTCGAACTGGGAGTTCCAGGTGCCGTCGAAGTCGAAGCCGTTCTCGGCGCCGGCGGACTGGATGTCGGTGGTAAGAGTGGCGCCTGGGTTAGGGTTGGCGCCGTTGTTGGTGCCATCGCAGTTGTGGGTGCCGCCGGATGGAGTGGTGACCAAACCGGGCCCTGAGATGATGCAACCCTCAAAGATGGTGCCCTCGCTGCCACCCTCGATGCGGAAGAAGTTGTTGGTCTGGCCGGCCGGGGCGGGCGCCGTGCACGAGATGGAGCCGCTGGCTGTGGTCGAGGGGACAGGAACACCGCAGAAGGCCTGGTAGTCAGGAGGAAGGTCGGTCACGGTCTGGGTCGACGTGCATGGCTGCTCGGTGGTCGTGACAAAGCTCGTGACGGTCGCGGTGACAGTGGCCGGGGCTGCGGTTGGCGCCGTCGCGACGTCAGTAGTAGTAGTCGAGAGGACATCGGTGGCCGTGGCCGAGGCGGTGGCCGTGCCAGTGGCAGTCACAGTGGTGGTCGTGGTGATGGTCACGGTCGTCGTCGAGGGAGCAGCCGTGGCGAGGACGCAAGAGCAGGCCGACGACACCTTGGCCGAGACGTGGCCCGGCTTGCAGCCCTGGGTCAGCACCGCCGGGATCTCAGGGGCTACAGTGAGGTAGGCGCGCTTCGACATTGCCGGGCTGCGGGAAACATAGGCAATGCTGGTCACGAGCGCCGCAGCCGTCGTGGTGGTGGTGCAGACGGTGCCGGATGTGACCGTCTCGGAGAGGGTGGTTGTCTCGGTGGCCGTGACGGTGGCCGGGTCGGCCGAGGGCGTCGTCGTCGTGGCGTCGGTGATGGTGTTGACGTCAGTCTCGGTGCCGGTGACAGTCTCGGTCACCGTCTGGGTGAAGGTGGCCGTGGCGACTGTCGTGGCGCTCTGGGTGACGACGCCGGCAGTGGTCGACAGGTAGTCGTAGCAGAAGGACGACAGGGTGGGCAGGTAGGCCGCCGGCAGTGATGCTTTGGCGAAGCACTCGTCTGCCGCACACGAGCCGCCGCACTTGGGGTGGGCAGCACCGTTGGCGACGGCCGCCCAGAGGACGACGGCCAGGGTCTTGAGTGAAGGGGCCATTATGATTAGGTAGGGTGTATAGTATTAAGTGAGCGAATGTGGTGGTCTGCAGCCGACAACGAGTGTGAGGGAAGCAGGTGGCCAGGCAGAAGAGCAAGAGGACCTGGAGCCTCTCCTGCCGCGGCGACTGGCAACGTCCCATCGTGATATAATACCTAAGTACGGACCGCCACATCACACGGCTGGACATCGTGGGGAGATGCAGAGAGGCGTAGTCGGTCGGCGATGCTTTTGCTGATGCTAATCTCCTTGTGCATGACGCTATTGACAGTCCAGCCAGCCACAGCCAGAGCCAAGTTCCGAATTGGGCGCCGGCCCCTCGAGTCTGGACGTCAAACCCAGCTGCTGGGACAGGCCCGAGGGTACCTTGCAGGGAACAGGTCCAGCCGCGCCCATCATACAGGGGCGCCCTGGTCTTCAGCTGAGTGTACAGATGGGGTCAAAATGCCTGCTTTTGCACCAAAACAAGTCTCCCAACAAGCGCATAGGCAGGCGAAACGCAGATCACGCACGGCAGAGTTAGTCTTTCCCTCACCAGGTTGGCAGCTAGCAGAGCAGCCCAAAGCTGCATCTCTCACCGCGCGTCCCGTTCACCCACACAGCGTGGCACGTACGGGCGTGTTTGGATGTGCGCGACTCCGAGCAAGCCAAGCAAGCCACCTCATCTCCCCTGGCGCCGGTGTCGAGCCGCTTAGACTCAGCCCGCATCTCGGCTGTTGGTCTGCCCCTGAGCCATCTCCAGGCTAGCCGCTAGTCTACTGGTATAGTCGTTTCTGTGCCCTCGACTTGCGCATTCGCCAAGCCTGAACCGGCTAGCTTGGGCTGAGACAAAGAAGCTTGTGTCTGCGCCATTCCGCTTCTGCCTCTGTAGGTACGGAAAAGCATGCCCGATGAGGTCTGCGCTCGAGGGACTGAGCGCGACTGATCTTCGGAACAGAGCGGAAGAAAGCGAAGCCCTCGGCACGCCTGTGGATGTGACAATCCTGCCTGATTCAAGCTCGAATCGAACCAATTTGATAGCTGCATGCTGTCCTTTGCGTGCAAAGCAAGAGTGTACATGACTGACCTACCTCGTAGTCGGGAGGGAAGACTCGCCATGTTCTCACGAGTTCGAATCTTCTGCAGGCTCCGAATCACACATTCACACTCATCAGGCGGGAACCCTCTCTCGCTTTGCCCTGATTCCTTCGGAGGCAAATCACCGGGAGCCGCCACCAATCGATCGTGGCGCTGTGCCCTGTGCGCTGGTGGCGTCGGAGCAGCAAGGGGCGGGGTATCCATCTACCCAGCACTGAAAGATGCATACCGACGAGCCTGGTGCAAACCGCTCGTTGGGCACGCGAATTTTACGAGCTCGGACTCTGAGCATGGAGTTTCTACATGTAGGGACTCGTCATCAAAGGCGGTCAAGTGGGCTGGACACAACAAGGCACACGTGTACCGTGATATACATGGTAAACAGACACCGTGCAGAAGTTGGAATGATTGGTCATACAAGTTGTAATCCAGCGCGTCTAGAACTTGTAATGTAGTAAGCTTGTGCGAATCCAAGAGGAACCGAAGCATCACCCGTTCTGCGACACAGAACTTCTGCGCCCAGGCGAGGGCCAGGGATCGGATGTTCAGATGCCCATGAAACTGAAATCATTGAACAACCGGTCAAGAGCATATGTTCGTAGACCACTAGAGGATGGTGCGCTAGACGAAGAGGGTTAGTTAGCGCTGAACGTGCATCATGACCAGGCAGCTGGCTCGCGAGACGGGCCAGGCCATCGCTCCTGTCGGTGATGATGTCGGCAGTCACGTCTCTTGCCAGCCTCCTCCAGGTCTCCAACACGGCCAACGTCCATCTTGGGTACCCAGCCCAGCCGGACGAGCTCGTTGAGAATGTCCTGGAGAACTGATCTAATGACCACTAGAGATTTGCAAGTGTGATTGGCCTGATGTGGAACGGAATTGGCTGCCTGTGCGCTCATTTCGACGCGGGTAAGGCTACCAGTAAGGGAAGTTATCTAGAAACACTCGCTTGCTCATGCCTTTGACACGTTTCTGTCAGTACGACAGCCATGGGACTTGACGCAGCAGTTAACCTTTCTGGATTGTGGGCCGTTGTAGAATGTGGCAGAGAGTGATGATAAGCTCACGCTGCACTGTTCGACGTCGGGCACAGGTCCCTTGTCGTCATAATTCCCTAAAAGTTGTCTCTGAGGTTAGCTCGTGCATTGGTGGTGGCCTCCATCTTGTTGCACACGGAGAGTTTGGTGGTGGGCAGGCGGCTTGTTGTTCACTACGAAAATAGGCCAAGTCCGGTCATACGTGGTGTTTTATATCAGTGGGTCGAACCGTACGAGATTTTAACCAAGCGCTTGCTTTGTGAACCCTGTGAGCATCTTGATGGCCGTGTTATGCGGCTACAGCACATGACTGTTATATTGGAACCCAGTAACTATCATAAACATTGCGCCATGCGGTGCAAGCTTTACCACTTCCGCTGGTCGAGGTCTCTCGTCTTGAGGCATCTCTCCAGCGCACAAACGTGTGTTCTGTTCCTTTTTGGCATACTTGTGACAAATATATGAATTATTCTTGTTGCTTCACTCGTGTTTTGTCGTCGATGTTTTACTATGACGATAATCCTGACAGCGCTTTTCACTGTTCCCATCTGTCTGCCTCGCTCGTGTCTGCCAACCATGTAAACCCCGTCGACATCTATGCGACGACAGCGCTATTGTGCTGTTGCGAGCCCGGCCCTTGCTCGCCGAGCATCTGCCTCGGGAGCTGGCTCAACGGTGGGTTCTTGGGATCGCGGCCAGCCGCCTTGAGACGCTCCAACTCGTGTTTGAGCTGGTTGTTCTGCAGCTTGAGGCGTTCGGGCACGAGGAACTCCCGCTCGCCCGTAATCTTCCACCCTTTGAGCTTCTCGGGTCCGCCGAGGTCCTGGATTGTCTTGAGCTCGACGAGGCTGTACTCTGCCGGGTCTTCCCGGTCGAATTGGAATGGCTCCTTGAGAGCAACCGGCGGGTTCGTGATGATGCCTTCGTTGTTACGGGATAATTAGCATGAGAAAACCTTTGTGATCTGTTGGCGGCGCTGGCGACCTCAAGTCCTAGCGTCAAATCCTCAGATGGGCGATCACAGGGATGGAAGACTCACGAATCGCCCGCTTTGCGTTGTTGCTAGCACTGTGTAACATCAAGGGGTGCATCAGGATGACATCCCCCTTGTTGCCAGTCATCTCGAAGAAGCTCTCGTCGGCAGCCTGCCGCGCTGCCTTCTTGAACTCGCTCTGCTCACCAAGGAACGATGACTTGACCGCGGGAATATGGCGGGACTGCAGCGCCGGGTTGAGTCCTTGGGGGTTGTCGTACTTTGTGTGCACGTTATCTCTCAGCTTGTTGCACCATCTCAGTCTCAGCACACGCATGATGAACTTACGAGGATTTGTCCGATTCGTTTCGGCCCTTCTGTGCAGATTACCGTGGCGCCACCGCCCTCTACGACATCGCTCCAGCACGGGATGACCAGCAAGGCCTGCTCTGGAGAGTCTAGGAAATGGACAATCATGTCCCCGTCCACATGCCAGTTATTGAGCTCCTTGGGCTCGACGACCTTGCCGGCATCGGCCTCGGTCCCCAGATTCACAATGAAGCTGTCGACCCAGTATCCGCCCTCCCTGGCGATGCGATCCTCACCTCCCAGCAGCTCACACATGGCCGCCCACGCCCTCGGGGCGATCTCGGACGCCTCGATGTAGTTGTGCTTGGCCATGTGCACGCGGTCAAACTCGCCCCAGGTCGACTTGTCGTCCGGGTCGATGCCGAGGCGCGCCCACACGTCGCGGGTCCACCAGTCGCACTTGTCGAGCGGGATGGCGTTGGGGATCCGCACGAAGCCGTGCTCCATGAAGTGGGCGGCTTGTTCTTGCGTGAGGGTGTTGAACTTCTGGTAGGCGAGGAGCTCCTCCATCGTGGGCGTCGTCGTCGTCGTCGTCGACATCGTGGCCCGCTTTCAGAAGGGGTGACTTTTGCAATTCTGTGTGTAATCGGCGTTGCTGTATGCCGCTTGACAACCTCTTGTGTAATTTGGGGAAAGCCTGCGGCCTCAGATGTCTGGCATCGCCGGGCTACAACAGTATGTTATCGATGGTCGTTTTATATGTGCCTAAATGTGTCAGCCCGGACTAGTGTCAACCTTCAGTGGCGAAACACCCGCCCACCGGGGGGGGGGGGCGGGGGAGTAGAGCAACCCAGACACGGCACGACTCAGCAAGAAGCATCGGGATTCCGTCCTGCCTACCTCCGAGAGCGGCGAGAGCAAAAACACACACCTCTTGTTCGCCTATAAAGACCCAAGGATGAGGCTCTCGACTGGCAAGTCGTCGTCAGTCTGATGCATAGATTGGCGAAATCGGCTTGACGCGTCGTTGCGGCGCAGTGCTGCCCGCAGGAGTTAGTGAGCTGGACAACTTTTAGCCAGCCAATCCCGGCCACGTGGATAAATAGCTTTTGGGGGTGCCAGGTGTGGGAAGTCGGTTCGTGACAGGTCAGGTGAAGCACAGGTGGGCTTCCCCACAGCCGACAAAGGCAGCACGGTTCTCAGTGCTGCCTTGATAGTTGGCATAGCCTGGCTGTAGCATCGGGAATGAGTTGTTCTCAGACGTTTTCAGTGCACTGTTAGGTTCCCAGGGTGCTGACTGGTAATGAAGCTGTCGTTGCAGCCGATACCTTTCTCTTGGCATATTTCGCTTGGTTTGTGCTTCTCCTGCTTACCAATCACGAGTCTGCTTGTTGAAGGAATGGGAAAGCAAACAGTGCATGAAAATACTGCCCGCCCAGTCCTGCCCGGGTTATTAGTGCGCAGTCCTGTCACGAGGTCCTCAGTTTCGATGCCCCGAGCGTGCGGCTCTGCAGGTCGAAGTATGATGGGTCGACGAGATTCCCTTGCAATATAAATGAGCCAAAAAGGCGTACATCGAAAGAGCTTCCTTGGCTGTTGTACACATAAAACTGCGCGGAAAAGTTGCACATAGTGCTACGATCGTCCAACCTTATATCACCTGCCACAACTTATGCTTGTGTCAAGGCAAAGAGCCTCATCGATAGGTGATTCGCTTGTTCACGCAGCACGTGGAGGTTGTGGCTCCAGATACCATTATATCGATGTGAGAGATATTCAGTACGAGTACGAGAGACATAGGAACGGCTCTCGGCATTCACAACTCATGAATACTACAAGTCCATCGAACCCATGTGACATGACCATCTATATTCTCGTCTCACTCCGCCTTCCCACGATCCTTCTCTCTCCGTCCCTTCGACCCCGTCCCATGAACCCAATCCATCAATCCGATCCCCCCAAAATTCACCGAGAAGACCTCATGGTGCAAATCATGCTTCCTCGCGACACCGCCCAAGAAGTCATATCCGCTGTGCACAGTCACCGTCTCCAACAACATGAGCGCCAGAAAAGTCCACATGCTCAGCACATGCGCGCGCAGCAACAGCGGCGGCACGGCGATCGGCAGGGTGTTGGCGAGGATGTGCTCTAGCGGGTGCGCGTACTGCGCGGCCAGCCCCACAGGCGCGGTGAACTTGTGATGGGTCTTGTGAATCGTCTTGTACAGCTGCTTCGTGTGCAAGACGCGGTGGGCGTAGTAAAAGAGCACCTCGCGCAGGAGGGTCGAGAGCGTGACGTCGCGGGCCAGCTCGGCCAGGGAGGGAACCGTCGCGGTCACGCGGTAGCCGCCGCTCTCCTCCTGGGCCTTGCCGGATGCGATCGAGCTCGCTGCTATGAGGAGCGAGAGGGAGATGCTGATGAGCTGGTTGCGGAGGACGACGCGCAGGCACTCGCGGATGTCGGATGCTGTGGGTTGTTTCGGGGCCGGTTGGATCTTGTGCCGCGCGGAAAAGGCCGGGCTGATGCGGTCGAGGGCGAGATAGGCGAAGGATGGTATCCAGAAGAAGAGTATCTGGACGAGGAGTGTGCCGACGAACTCGATCACGTGTGGGTTGTGCTGTTCCACGAGCGTTGCCCAGGCTCGGGTCAAGCTGGCGACAGCCATGATTCGAAGCAAGTTTGACGTCGAGAGCTCCGTGTCTTGAATGGGGGTCCCGTGGCCAAATCTGGTCGTTCTTATTCGCCGAGCGCTGTATTTGAGTGTGGTAGAGGGTTGGATTGTCTACAAGGGCATCATCATGGTCGGGCGAATCGAAGGGTTTCCGATGGTCATACCAGTCTGCCGAGGCTTCAGCCGCAGCTAGGCGGTCTATGTTCGCCACTGAGGGCAACATGTGTCTGGAACTTCCGAGGCTCCCCGCATCGAGGTCGAACTAGTCTAAGCTCTGCACTAGTCCAAGCATGTCGTGCGGCTGAACGACCTCCCTTAGAGAGTGAACAGTCTTTCTCACAACTGCAGCTACTTTAAAGCTAGAATTTGCTGGGGGATGGATTGTCTAATCCGTGAATGATTGTGTTTTTTTTTTTCAAGAACCAGACAACTGAAATGGGAAATCCGTGAAGCATATGATTTGTTGTGCTATCTTGATGATGCCAATGGCCCTAAGTGTGCTCCCTACTTTTTTGCAACTGCTTTTCAAATATTTTAAAAAGACAACTCTTTTTTTTATGGATATCCCGATATTCGTCGTTGGCAAGGGTGTTAACACATTACAATTATCATGGATAGTGATATCGGTACACGATTGCAGGACAGGCGACCGCTCGGAGAAACTCACATAATTATCTGAGGTGTTCTGCTCAACTTGCTCAGGCGGGGTCATCGCCCCTCCCATGATTTGAGATTGCTTGAGCTCCAAACAACTATTGCAAAACATGACTCAAAAAGTAAAAGGCACCTGCAGGTCTGATGTCCTAACGAATTGAGCTCGCGTGACCGCCTGGATACCGAATACACAACGAAGCAGCGTCTTGACTTTACACACAGAGATGAGGATGCGACAGATTACGTGTCTGATGGCACTTGAGACGTCGCAACAGCAGAGCCAGAGAGCAGAAACAAGCAAAAATCCCCAACGTAGCCACGTAGACCCTTGCAAACAATAAATCAGTGAGTCCTTGGCAAAAAGGTTGCGGATTAAAGTTAAAGTCACAACTCAGACCCCTCGCGCGCGTGGTGATTCCAAAGAATGCCTGTCAAAAGAAACAAGCGGCAGGGTCGGCCACCAAACCACGTGTGTGGCCGCGGTAAGCAGGTCCGCGAGACTATGCTTAGTTGGAACAAAGCCTAGCCATGTTAGACTTCACCGTTAAGGAAATCGCCCCTTGTCTGATCCCGTCGATTATGTCGTGATTATATTACGCGCGCGGCCTGACGGCATTGGCCAGTTTTACGCCACAAAAGCTTCGTAGTAAGGCTGGAAGCCCTCAAGGATTCGTGGCTGGTATGTGGGGTCTGCTACACTTTTTTGTCTTCCGGCCGGCAAGCGAGCCCGGAACCGACAAGCCCCGACTTTTCGATCGCGCTCTGCTATGCGCGGAACCCGGATTCTACAAGGGGCGAGGCTTTCTTGGATGCCCTATAATCCGATATATCCTTGCCCATCGATTTGTGCATGGCTCATGCTGGCAGCCATGTGCTCGTCAATCCTGGCGTCCTCGGGGCGGCCATGGGCCTTTGCTCAGCCACGTCATCGCATACCCATCCTCCCACGTTTCCTGTCACACGACTTGAGCAGCGCAAAAAACAGTGCCATGGCAAAGTGCATTTTTCTCCTCGTTCCGGCGTGTAGCGTGAGGCAGATCACGACGGGACTCGTCCACAGCTTCACATCTGGCGCATCCTGTAGGCCTGTCGGACGTCTAGGCAGCAGTACCCCGCGGCGGATTTCCGCGGATTAAAGATGCCTTGGACTGCCCGTTTAGGGCTGACAGGAACAAAGGCAGCAGTGTGGCGCGCTCATCCTCTTGCCAGCGGTCATGCGTCAGTGAGGAGCAACATTGCCATTACTGGAAATAATCAGCGCCATATCGTCCCTGCAGGATCAGGAAAAAAAAGCTTAGCATTATTGATTGGTGCATGGGAAGGGCCAACGAAGGGCGAGAGGTCCATGCAGTGGGGGACCATGCCAGGGAGCTTGGTGTCCGCGTAGGATAAGGGAAGGGCAATGACGACGACTTTTGTGTTTTCGTTTTCGCTTGCTGAATGCGGCTTGTCGGCACATGTGCAGAACGCGCACTTGCTGTCTCGAGGGGCTTCGATGCATTGGCCATCGTAGCAGAAGCACCAACCGCGAAGTGTAAATCAGCCGCGACCGGCGCCGCGGAGCGGGAAGAGGGCCAATCAATGTGACGTGGCACGCGTAAGCCCCCTGGTCTGGCAAATGAACAGACTACCATCGAGTCAGACAGCACGACAACCGCATAAGCGAGCGTTGGCTGTCAGACTTGACCGGCCATTTGTAGCCGTGGGCAAGGGGAACAGCATTGAAGTCGGCATGCCGGCAGTGATGGACAAGGGCAAGGGGGGGGGCCTTGATGATCAGGGGAGGGTGGACCAGGGACCGCGCAAGCAGACACTCGACCAGATGGGCTCTGACGAATGAGGGCCCTCCTGGCGCGTGTGCGTGTGCATGCCGAAAGCTTGACTTGATGACCTACAGAATGGAGCTGATCTCGCTGACTGCCGCTGCTGCTGATGGAGTATGTGCGATGATGTCGAAGTAATCACAGGTTGTTCTGCTGTCTACTAGTGAGTGCACGACTGCGCCTTGACAGTCCATGCATGCTCTGATCCTTTCAGTAAGCGAAGCTGTGTCCCAGCAACGCCAGCGAGAGTGACTAGGCCACAGCCAGGTCATGGCCTGCCAGTGCCGTAAATAGACTCGTGTGTGGGAGGAGGCTGAAGCCACACGGCCGAGTACGAGGGATGACTGAATTCAGGATCCCAGGGGCTGCTTCTGGAAGCCGGCAGCTTCCACAATCGCGTAATCACTCCGTCTGTCTGCGCACCGCTGAGTTTTTGCGCTGCTTGCAACATCTGCCCATGCAAGTTTCTGGCTCCATCATCCCCAGCCAGCCACGGGGCTGTGAGCATTGACTGGACTATCTTTTGGCAGCTGCCGGCCGCACCCTTACCGGCCGCGTTCTACTATTGTAATTAACTAGGGTTGTTCCTTCGTATTGCGCTGGGACCCTCATATCCCGGAGCCAAGCTTTTTGAAATTCGCACGCCGAAGTAACGTCACTCCCGGTTCCTGGTTTTGTGAGTGGTCCTGGCGGATCAGCTCACTATACACGCCGGGTGTTTTAGTTTCTGGTTCGGGGGATTCCTTCTGGTAGGCGACTCGGCGGTCACTAAGCGAGACTAGCTTTCACCGGTGTGCATACGCGTCTTCTCTGTTGCGTCCCCCATGACTGGTGGACTGGACTCAGCGTTAGTTAGTCATCGCCGTCCTGAAGCTCGACCACGCACAGTCGCCGGGTCTTTGGGTGTGTCCGCAAATGGCTCTTGGGACCCTTACGCGCGCCGCACTCATTGATTGGCAGCGTGCGGCAGTCAGCACTGCTGCAGCAGGTGACGCACCGAAGAACCAACGTTTGAATGACAGTGGCGGCGGTGACGGCATCGTCTGACCTTCTTGTCCTGGTCGAGTCATCAAGGGACGGGCCATGATGCACAGAGAGAAGCCACACTTTCTTTGAGCAGACCACGAGGTCATGGCTTGAACCCTGGGGACGAATGCAAGAGGGGAAGCCCGCCAATCTTGGCCCGGTCCAGGCGCAGTCGTGACAGCTCTCTCCCTCTCTCTCTTTCTCTTTCTCGCCAGACTCGGGTGCGGGGACGCCGCCACTGGTCCAGTGCCAAGGAGATGGACTGGGCTGGCCCAAGCCAACCCTCCCCCCCACGACCCTGGTCTGTACTGGAACCGTCCGTGTGGGAGGGCGCCACTTTTGCTTCACGACCTGAGACGGGATTCTGGGTTTCTCCTCTGAGCGGGCACACTGTAAATAGTATATGAGTCCGCGGGGCGCCTCTTCCGGATTTGCCTTATTCGGCTCAGAGCTGCTCCTTACCGTTGGTGTCTGTACTCTGTCCTCAAATTCGACGTCATCTCCTGGATCTACTCGGAACTCGACTGTTTTATCGGTACATAGCTAAAACGATTACGAGACACCTCCAGCTTTCAACACCCATCTTTAGGACGACTATTTCACACGCCGCCGCTACAATGAACCGCCGCCAGCTCTCCTTTGCTGTCGCCACGGTCATTTCGCTCTGCTTCATCCTGCTATCAATACACACCTGGTCTGCTCTGGGCAAGGGTTTCGTCGATTTGCGTAAGTCACCACCATTACCATCACCTACACATCTCACTACTTAAGGAGCTTCCAACTGACCAAGCCCGTCACAGCAAACATGATCACCCAACTAACCACTCCGCACGAGCCGAAGCTCCATCTGCAGCACTTCCCCAAGAAGATCTGGGCCTCCTGGGTCACAGACTCGCAAGTGCACTCAATCATCCGATCCGTGGAGACCAAGGAGACCTTGGACGAGTTTCTGCGGTTCACACTGGAGAGCGACGTATGAAGAAATAAAAAAACGCTAAAGACGAACGACAAAGCGACAACAGAGAAATGAAAAGAGACAAAAGAACAGAAAGCACTCCCGATCGAGCGTACAACGCTAGAGAGCGTCTGGCCGCGCCACTATATGGCACTATTGGTAATCCACGGGCGGCTAGCATACGCCACGAATGGCGCGATTGCGCACGTGGGAGTGGGAGCGGCCTCGCTATTCGCGGGCACGATCTGGCATACGCGACGGAATGAATACACTGAGTGCCACGGCGCCAGGACATCTTGTCGCACCGCATGCGAGCCACAGTCTGGATGACGGCAACGACGACCAACGGCAGAGTCGACTGCGGGGAGGGACACTATACCTCGACAGACCTACCCCGACATGTGCCAAAGTGCAATAACGATTCAGCCTCGACTTGTCTGTCAGCAAATACAAGAGGGCGTGGACGGGACGGAACAAGCCAGGGCACGCCACGCTGAACTCGACACGGCTTGCATCAGCATCAGCATCAGCCTCGTAGACGCGATCCGTCACCAATGCACGCGACGGCGAGAGACAGGGCAGTCCTTGATGTCAGCGGTCCTCATGCTCTCAGGGGGACGCACACGGTTACCAAGCACCCGAACAGTGTGCCGGGACGAATCCTGGCGCTGGACTCTGCTACATATACTGAGAGGCAGACGGCATAGCGTTCGTCGTCTTTCACGTAGTATATAATCGATAATAAGCCAGCTACGGAGTGTAGCATGCTGCATTTTGGCTCGGTGATAAATTGTCACATCATCAATATCACTATCCTGGCTAGTGATCAGCCTCGCACACCACACTGCTAGCTCTGCACACCAAAACATGAGCAGCATTCCATAGAGTATCCCAATACAGTAAAAGTTGACAACACCAGTGCTCGTCTTTGCAATCCCGTGTGCTCCACGTTATGTTTGACTGATATGCGTGACGGACGCTCACTTCCATCGACTCTGAGGATGTATCATTTGAGCCTTGCCTCTCCTTCTATCCCTCCAGACGCGCAGTCTTGCTGGTGATTGTGAACCCGTCACTTGTTCTACTACATGACTACCTGTAACTCTGCCGTCCAGACAACTCAACCGGCGCGTTGGCAGCCCCCGATTCTGACGGGTCCACCTTGTCGTAATGCTGCTGCTGCTGTTACTCTTGCGGCTGGCCTCCCCACGCCGCCCAGTTACACTGCCGCTCCTGGTGTGGCGGCACGACCTCGATCCCAGATATATTTCCTACCCATCACCGCCACCACCGCCACCACCGCCGCCGCGGCCACCGCCCGTTTCCTGCCGCTGCTGCTTTCCTTTGTTCAGTAACATCCATAGCGCAGCACCGCTCGTGACTAAAAGCGGGATTTCCCAACCCTAATCCCATACCGAGGGCGAGCGGCGTCATCGCACCAACGCCAGCGCCAGCGCCACTCTCATTTCCATCCCCACCCCGAATCCCATTACCGCCACCAGGGCTACCCGTCGTCGCGGGACTAGTGACGGGACCCCCCGCAGCGCGGTGACCGTCTTGGTCACAGCGGCGGCGGCGCGCGCGCCGGGACGGTAGATCTCATTGGCGATGGCAATCGTGATGCTGTTATTGCTGGAGGACGAGTCGCAGCAGTCGACGCCGCAGCACTACGAGTTTGCGGGCTCGTTGAAACCGTGCCAGCATGTATTCTAGGTAGTGTACCGCGTCAGAAAGGACTCCCTGTAGCACTGTGACCGTTTTCGGAACAAAAGGCCCGGGGGCTTCAGTCGTGCATGCGAGGTGTAGCAATGCGGCATAATTCCCCCCAAACCCCGCCCTCGCATACGAGGAAGAGATTCTGCAATGAAGCGGGGGACATTTGTGATCGAATTACCTCAGAAAAGGTTACATGACAAGGCAAACCCCAATCCTTGTCCGTATATCCCTACTAAGTATGTGCCTGGTTCCCGCCCGTGTTGGGACATAGCGCGTTGGACATGCAGAAGT
Source organism: Microdochium paspali (assembly GCA_031142775.1). NCBI lineage: Eukaryota > Fungi > Ascomycota > Sordariomycetes > Xylariales > Microdochiaceae > Microdochium > Microdochium paspali. The sequence goes on from JAVBIV010000013.1 coordinate 408,903, forward strand.
CGCTGGACGAGCAAGCATGTGCTTGTCGCGACGTCCGGGGTCGCCGCCGCGGTTCGTAGCAGCCTGCTGAGACAGGGGAGGTGAGGACCAGGGGGGGGGGTCCTGAGAGCATGCTCAGAGTCGTATTGCGGTGCGCTGGAAGAGAGGCCGGTCGTGATGAACGGGGCCGGCGGGCGAGGCCCGAACGATACGAGGACTTCGCCGTCGTTTGGGCTTTTGATGTGGGTTTGTGGATGCGGATGTGTTGGGTGAATCTCTCGCTGAAACGGCGGCTCTGGGTTGTATGCTTGCAATGAGCGAGAATCACGCCGATTAAGGAAAAGTCAGGTTCCGCACAGCAACATCAGTCGAGCAAGATGGACTGTTTCTTTCCCAGCTCCCAACCAAGAAAAGGGCCAAGATGATCACCACAAGTACAGAAATATTGGTCGTACGACATGCAGCTGCTGAGCGAAATACTAGTGTAAGCGGCTGCATGGCCCAGCCAGAGCCAGCCATTACGCGCACACTACGTAGCATATAACATTGCCGCTACAGGTGTTGGCGGGCTGGACAATAATGATGATTTAAGCCGCGGATGCTCGTATAGTTTGACATCGTATCTCTAGCTGTAACCTCAGACGGTGCTGTAGCGAACCTGCCACAAAGCACATGCTTGTGTGGCCAAGACGAGCACACAAATAATCAATCATCTCGATTGTCGGAGAGAAAGGATGGACCTCGGGCAGTGAACCAAGTCTGGCAGATAAGCTTATTCTAAGAGAGCGGAGCAGACCAGCGTGCGAAACAGACGAATGTGTGATGGCTCAGAATAGTCAAGAATTCTTGTTCTCTGCCCAGGCCTGAGGTGGTTGGCCACTAACAGGGGGTTGAGACGAAACAGACCTGACACGCTCTCTGTTGTGGGGACAATGTTTTGTTCCCACGTGCTGACGGCAGGTTGCCGAAAATGTGGGTTTTTGTTTCAATGTTGGCGTGTCATGATGACCTGGAGCCTGATGCTACGTACAGGGGTGCTCAATGGTCTATTTATTCCTCTAGGTCCCTTGATGCCAAGACTTTTGTGTTGCGGGAAGTCATCGCTTGAAGCTTGACAGCGAGTAGAGTGCAAATAGTTGCTACACAGTCATTCTCACAGGGGTGAGGAATACAGGATGAGCATTCTGTAGTATGGCTAGAGCTAGAGGCTGGAACTTCGAGAAAGTACTGGTGTCTGCTAACTCATCTTGTCCGTGATAAGTAAGAAGCGAATGCTGTGCCCACAACGGCCGACGCCATGATCCTCCCTGCCATGTGCCAAACAGGCTCACAATCACGCCTGACGAGTAAACATGAGCCGAGGTGGGGCTGGAAGGAAGACTGCATTGAAGGCCCAAAAACGGAAGACGCCATGGATGGGTCCGTCATGCTTGCACGTGTCAAAACAAGCCTCGCATTTACGGAAAATGATTACGTTCTGCAGCCTAGAGGGCAGCTAGCCAGGCATCAGGATGTGATAAATTTCCAGCACTTTGGAATGCAGCATCTTGAGGCAAGGTTTGGAAATTTGGATCTAGGAGGTGATGGAATATGGGAAGGATGAACCACACGGTCTGTTCTCACTAACCGCTAGAAATAGAATAGAAGGGTGAATATGGCTTGGAGAATGTAAAAGAAACCTCGAGGCGAAGTCAGTGTGCGAGGCACATTATCAGCCATCATGTACATCAAATTTCGTCTAGCATCAACACACTTATACATTGATACACCGATAAATCGAAACTCGGTCAGTACGGTTGCTCCAAAGGGAGATTTGTGTGCACATTCATGTTGAAATTGAGCTCGAGCTGTTGTACAAGAGTGTGACTGAGTTGCGTCATGGCTTGTGTATATCCACTGATACAGGTGGCTGTAGGGTGGCATAGAAGAAAAAAAAGACATACCTCCAAAAGGGAGAAAGCCCACCCCGCCACAGGAGCAAGTTTGAGTGAGCTTCTCCGCAAATGATGTGGCTAGAGCTCACCAGTCAGTCGGAATACAGAAGCTCGCCTCCAGTCTCGGGTTCGCGCGCAGCCAGCCGTGAACATGTAGTAATCGCCAGCCTTGTCTCCCATTCTTTCTCAGCATCTCACCTAACGCCAAGCCGCCATAGTTGTGACCTGCGTACCCAAAGAGAACACTAGTCCGATCTGACCAGTCTTGTCTCAGCACAGAAGACGATGGCTTGCACTCACGCTGTGTTGTTTTCTGCATGTCAGCTTCCCATATTCCGCTGGGGGAAAGCGGAGAGACCAGCTCCGCTCTTCCCAAATCTTGGCGATGGAAGGACCCTTGGTCGGATTGAAAAGCGCTGACTGGCTGCAGCCCCTATCGTTCTTGAATCAGTCAGAATCCTTCAGCTTTCTGCCTATAAACTCACGCGCTTTAGGTCCGACCTGCAGCGGAGATACTCGCAGCTGGCTCTAGCCTACGGGCCATTGGCTAGGAATATGCTCGTAAGGGCGCATACTTTCTCAACGGTAGCGCGGGCCTCTGTGATAGGGCATACATGCGGTCATAGGGCTGGGTAGTCGAGAGGTAGCGTCAGTATATATATATCCCCGTTGGTGCTTGTTCGACCTCAAGAAAAAAAGAGCAAGCCTAGCACAAAGACTATAGCGTTCCTCAAAACTCCTGCTAAACAACAAGGAATCAAATTCATCGCCATGGTTTCCTTTCAAATCGTCCGAGTACTGCTGCTCGCGACAGTAGCCTCCATCGCCTCCGCCACCCCCGTTAACTTTGGCATGATCCTCTTTCCGGGCTTCACCCCGCTCGACGTCTTTGGGCCCCTCGAAGTCCTCAACGCCCAGTCCCGCAGCGTACCGCTCAACCTCTACACCATCGCGCAGACCCTCGACCCCGTCACGACGCGCCCGGTCTTCACCAACGGCCTGCCCAACTCCAACTTCTCCCAGGCCATCGTCCCGACACACACCTTTGCCTCCCCACCCCCGGACCTCGACGTCCTCTTCGTCCCCGGCGGCGGCGGCACGAGGGCAGTCAACCTGACCGACCCGGCGCAGAACCTCTCCGACCTGACCGCCTACATCCGAGACGTCTACCCTTCCCTGCAGTACCTCGTCTCGATCTGCACCGGCGCCCAGCTGGTGGCCATCTCGGGCGTGCTGGACGGCCGGACCGCCACGACCAACAAGCAGGCGTTCAACTATGTCGCCCCCTTTGGGCCCAGGACCTACTGGCGCGCCCACGCGCGGTGGGTCGTCGATGGGAACGTGTACACCTCCGCTGGCGTGAGCGCGGGTATTGACGCCACGCTCAAGTTTGTCGAAGATATCTGGGGCGGTGCGAGGGCGGACCAGGTCAGTCAGTTTATCGAGCATGTCAGGGTCACGTCGCCGGAGGACGATCCCTTCTCGCAGGCTTTAGGGCTGGTCGATATTTCGCCCATTAAGCAATCTTGAAGACTTTTATCCAAAGGTGGATGGGTGGACAAAGGAGAGAGATATGGAGAGAGAAAAGAGGGGGGAGGGGGCAGCAAGAAACCGGGGCGTGACGTTTTCGAAAGTCGTGCTCAAGTTCGATCTATAGTGTTTAAGCATCAGCTGGGTAGGACTCTAGGACAATCGTGGTGACGAGATGATGTAAAGAGAAAGGAGACGAGTGTAACACTTGCGCTAACAGGATGATGTGGACAATTATCATGATGACGGGACAGTTGTGCACGGCACTGGGGTCTCAGCGCTCGTCCTACTAGCAAAATGCTTCATCACATAAGAGTATCCCAGATTTGCTGATGTCTTGTGGAGAAACGAGCGTGACTAGAGCTCCCGTGTACCACTGCCTAATTTTTGTATCAGCAAGGCTCAATATGCCGTAACTTATTTAGCTCCATGTCTTTACGTCCTTGCACTGCCAATAACCCCACATCCAGTTCCGACCCAAGTGCCGAGGCGCTATAGCCGCAAACCCCCTCTTCCCCTCCACTCCAACGTATTACGGTAGCCCCAGGTCACTGACACACTTGGTGACGCAGCACATCTGCAACCCTCGGCCTTAGGAAGTGTTAAGCTTCGGTGCAATGATCCCACTTTTCCCCCCATTCCTCAATGATCGATAGCGGCGAGATCTTGGTTTACCCCGGCTTTTGTTTTGTAGCATGCTCCACCCCGCACTTTCCTCCGGCTTAGCGCTGGCTTTGAGAGGAGGAGTCCGTGCGGAAGAACATTCCGCGGGGGAAGAGGGGAAACCGGTATATGAAGACGGCCATGTGACTTTTGGATATCTTGCTCTTGGATTCTTCCCATCGCTCCAATCTTTTCTGCACCCCGTTCTCAACTCAACTTGAAGGGTCCATCAACAAGGGCGGTAATCAACGAATCCACCACGACTAACAAAATGCCCAGCGAGACTACTACCAACGGGGGTTATGGCCCTGAGATCCCAAAGGAGTGCCTGGCGGGCGTCGTCGTCAACGAAGGCCCTGATTTTCATATCGAGGTAAAGAAAGTCCCAGTGCCAGAGATTGGTCAGTCACTCCCCCCATCTGGATCTCTATTTTCCTTCTCCATCCTAAAGAGTGATCACTGGCACCACGAATGTGAAAGCCCCTTTTCTTTAACAAACACGATCTACCGACCATCTCACGCTAACCAACCGCTCCCCCCCTCATTTCCGTGATAAACAGGATCCCAAGACGTCCTCATCAAACTCAACTGCACAGGCCTCTGCATGAGCGACGTGCACTTCGCGCTCAATGACTGGGACCAGCCTGCCATGTCCTTCTTCGGCGTATCGTGCCCGGGGCACGAGGGCGCAGGCGAGATCGTCGCGGTGGGCAGCGAAGTGAAGGACCTCAAAGTTGGACAGAGGGCGGGCTTCAAGCCGATCGCCGACGTGTGCTACAACTGCGAACAGTGTCGAACCGGGCATGACAATTACTGCATCGAGCCAAAGTATACCGGGTTACAGGTCGAGGGTGAGTCTTATTTTGATTTGAAGGGGGGGGGGATTCTTTCTTTACTCTCCCGATCTTTCAGAAGGGCGAAGTTTTTTGTCCGGGCTCGAGCTTTCTCGTACGCATGGGCAGAGAGTGGGGAGGGGGTCTCTGTTCTTTCGTTCGACTTTTGGCGACATTTTGCATTTCCCGTGGGATTATCTTGCGCTAACCACCCCCCTTGACCATGTCCAGGCTCATACAAGCAATACGTAGTCTCCCCCGCGCGCTACACGACCATAATTCCCGAGTCGGTGCCAGACCATGTCGCCGGACCCGTCATGTGCTCGGCCTCGACAATGTACACGGCCATCAAGTCCTCAGGTGCCAAGCCCGGCCAGTGGGTGTGCTTCCCCGGCGGCGGCGGTGGCGTGGGGATCCAGGGTGTGCAGCTCGCCGTCGCCATGGGGCTGCGGCCCATCGTGATTGACACTGGCAAAGAGCGGAGGGAGCTGGCGCTCAAGATGGGTGCGGAGGAGTTTGTGGACTTCAAAGAGGTCGAAGACCCGGCGGCGAAGGTTGTGGAGATTTCTGGAGGAGGAGTGCATGCTTGTTTCGTGACAGGTGAGTTGCCCATTAAATGGTTGTCTGCAAGAAAGGATCCTTGGGAGCATATAAGACATGGCGGCGACCAGAGCGCTAACGCCATCTCGTGATCGTGTAGCCGTCCAGGCATACCCGACGGCGCTGAAGTATCTCGGCACCCGCATGGGTGGTGTCGTGATGTGGTGAGTTCCCCTTGGCTGCAGGTTCTCTCTTATCATTCACACAGCAAGTTTTTCATCGGTGTTAACCATGAATACAGCATCGGCATGCCGCCCAAAGACCAACACAAGATCGACCTGTTTCCGACCTCTCTCATCTACCGTGGCCAGTCGATCAAGGGCACGCTCGTGAGTAGTCTGGCGGATGTGGATGCCACATTGGAATTTGCACGTAGAGGTAAGTTCTGCGATTTTGCGAATTAGTAACGGGAATATGAAGCTAATTATGGCTTAGGCAAACTCAAGCTCGAACCGACCATCGTGGGCGTCTCTAAGTGGAATGAGTCCGTGCAGAAGCTCAAGAGGGGTGAAGTCGCTGGGTGAGACCCCCGCATCGCGGCTGATATGATACATGACTAACGACTACAGGCGTATTGTTGTTGACTTCAACCTTCCTTGATTCGTAGCATGAGTTGAGGGCCGAGTGATGCAGGCTGTAGGTCATTGGCGGATGAGCCTACTGTAGTGCGGATAGTACTAGCATAGCGTTCCTCAACGAGATTACCACCGCCATTGAGCTCCAATCACGCGCGTGCTACGTTGTCTATACTACCTTGTTTCACGCTCCTGATGTTGCCGAATAAGGTGCGGCCCACAGCTATGCTATAGTGGTAATTCGCGGCTTCTCGACTGCTCACAAATGCGATCCCCTTTCTCGTGAAACTATAGTTGAGCTGTGCACGAATGTTTCCCGGCCCTAGAAACCAAACATCAAAACCGCTGCTGACACGTCCTAGCGTCATGGCGCAATCTTTGTGAGCTTTGCCTGCGACGGCCCGTCTCCGTGGGGAGGCAAAGTCCCGGTGGCGGTGCCAGGCCCCTGTAATCCAGGCCCGGCTGACGCACAGCCCCTGAGCACTAAACGCGTCTGAGCATGGCCCCTGCAGTAGTCTGACCCCCAAAGGAAAAGGGTTCATGGGCCCAGCTGTCCTTGACGTGAAACACTGACACTGCAGTCCCGACACTGCTGTCGATCTCGGAGCCCACGCAAAAGCACGACACCCGGCGCACGACCCCAGACAGGAATACCTTATCCAGGCTGGGTTGGGCACCGGCCGACTCTTGTTTCCCAGTGTTTGTTCCTCCATCTGGGCTTCTGGGAATCTCGGCAGCCAGGACACACGCGTACACATACGCACACACACACACACACACACACACACACACACAGAGAGAGAGACAGAGCACAGCATCATGACGCGACGACTACCACGCGGGCAGTGGCTGTCGCCGTCGCCGATGCTGCTACTGATAGTCACGGTGCTGGCCCTCTTCACCCACGCCGCCGCGGCCGCCGTGATAGAGCACAACTTCAACATCACATGGCTATGGGCGAATCCAGACGGCCTGCGGGCGCGTCCCGTCATCGGCGTCAACGGCGTCTTCCCGCCGCCAGCCCTGACCGCCACCGTCGGCGACGAGATTGTCATCAACACGTGGAACAACCTCGGCAACCAGTCCACCTCGCTGCACTTCCACGGCATCTACATGAACACGACGGCGCACATGGACGGCACGTCCGGCGTGAGCCAATGCTCCATCCGGCCCGGGGAGTCGTTCGTGTACCGCTTCACGGTCAACCAGGCAGGGACATACTGGTACCACTCGCACACCACGTCCCAGTACCCGGACGGCCTGCGCGGGACGCTGGTCATCGCGGACCCGGACTCGCCCTACCGCGGCCAGTATGCTGAGGAGATCACCCTCTCCCTGTCGGACTGGTACCACGACCAGATGGTCACGCTGCTGGACGACTACGACACCAACGGCGGCGACCCGGAGCCCGACTCTATCATGATCAACGACACGACCAACGTCACTGTCGCCGTCAAGCCCGACACCACGTATCTCTTCCGCCTGGCCAACATTGGCGCCTACGTGGGGATCTACTTCTGGGTCGAGGGCCACGTGATGCGCATTGTCGAGGCGGACGGGACGTGGACTGAGCAGGCCGAGGCGACGATGATTTACCTCGCGGCGGGGCAGAGGAACTCCTTCTTGTTGACGACCAAGCCAGATGCAGGGGCGAACTTTGCCATGGTTGCCAGGATGGACCCTGTGAGTGCTGATGCCAGCCGTGGCGGCTGATGGGGGAGAGGGGGGGATGCTATCGCTCTGGAGAACTGTCAAGTTGACACGATGTTTGATTTTCTTAGGAACTGCAACTTGAGGACCAGTCGGAGCGGGCTGTAGGCTGGCTGTCCTACGACGAGCAGAAGCCCATGCCCGACGCCAAAGTCATTGAGGATTTCAAGGGGGTTTTTGACGACATGTCGCTCATCCCGTACGACAAGCAGCCTGTTCTCGGGCCCGAGGTCGGACAGAGCATCACCCTCGAAATCGGAATGGGGATGAGCATGGACGGCGGACATCAGTAAGTCTTTCTCTATCCCCTTTCCTTCCTCCCTAGTTTCTACACAAAATCTTTGCACACAAACCACATACACACACAGAGACAACTCCCGCTAACGAAACAACCCCCCTCCCAAAGCTGGCGTTTCAACACATCAACATACAGGCCCCCAACCCTCCCAACGCTCTTCACAGCCCTCGACGAGGCAGCAAACATCACAGACCCAGCTCTGTACGGAAAATCCTCGGCACCGCTGATCCTCGCGCACAACGCCGTGACGGAGCTCACAATCATCAACAAGCACATGATGGACCACCCGGTGCACCTGCACGGGCACTCGTTCCAGATCCTCCGCCGCACGTCCAGCCAGGAAGGGGCGGCGGGGAGCGACAGCGAGAGCGTCTGGGCGCCCGTGCCCGACGACGCGACCCCGATCCGGCGCGACACGGTGCTCGTGCGCAGCGGCGGCAGCGCGCGGCTGCGCTTCGTGTCGGACAACCCGGGCGTCTGGCTGCTGCACTGCCACATGGAGTGGCACTCGCACTCGGGCCTCGTGGCGACGCTCATCGAGGCCCCCGAGGAGATCCAGCGGCAAGGGCTGATCACGGCGCTGCCCGTCGGGACCGACTCCAAGAGGACCTGTGAGATGCAGGATGTCCGGCCGGCGATGGAGTGGAAGGAGATTGTGGAGTTGGGGAGTGGTGTGACTGTTAGGTATGTTTTTTTCTTCTTGCCCCGTTTTGCCCGTCTTCTCTGTGGTTTTGTTGTTTTGAAAAAAGAAAACACTAGGTTATATGCTGACGGTGTGGCTTTGGGGATGTATAGTCGCGCTTCCGTCGCTTCTGGTCTTGCAGGACTGGCGCTCATCTCGATTACCGCGGCGGCAGCGACGTGGTTCGTCCGTCGTAGGAGGGCGAGGGCAAGGGGTCAGCCTTCGGCTTTGGGAGCGGAGAAGCACGAGTACGAGCTTGTTGTGCATGAGGACGAGGACGAAGAGGACGATGACGATAGCGACGATGGCAAGGCGCCGCTAAGGCGGAGCTAAGACGGGTTGACAGTACGGAGTCAGGGGCGTAATGGCGGTGATTAGGTTAATGTCTACGGTTGGGATTTCGTGGTATGGCTTTGAATGGCATAAGCTGGTCATAGACATGTTAATGATTTGCTATATAGAGCTACTAGTATAAAGCTGAAATGATAATGCTCACGCTTTGGGAGGGACGGTTTGGTTATACTGTGTAGGTTCGCTGATTATTCACAGAGAGACGCTTTGGCACGATTGTTGCTTCACGGCACTGTGTATCGCTGGAGAAGCTAATTCACGGAAAGTTGCCTCATGAACAATGCTATGTGTGTCTTTAAGGTGCTGAATTATGACATATGGCACGCTACAGTGCGGAATATCAATGAAATACAAATGAAAGCCAAAGCTGAGCTGAGAGGCTACGAGGAAGTACTAAAGCGGGATGTCCTGGGCTAAACACACACGCATGTGCATTTGTGAGTGTACACTGCTTAGGGGATCAACGGCACGTCAACCGGACACTTGACATTGCCGTCGGGAAGCGTGCCATTGGCGAAATAGGCCCGAGCATAGTCGATTGAGCACTTTGACGGCTGGGCGAACATGCCATGCTGCAAAGAACAAAACATCAGTCAGTCAGTCAGTCAGTCAAAAAACTATCATCCCCCGAAGGACGATGTCACAGTGGGAATAAAAGAGAGACAAGAAGAAACTTACACCCCAACCCTCCTGCTCAACCACCACACTACCCTCAAACCCAGAGCTCATGTTGAATGCCGAGTTGAGACTCGTCGCGGCATCCCACGTGTTCTGCAGGAAGAGCACCGGACGCGCAGTCTTGACTTGGAAGTCGCCCGCGTACCGCTCCTTGGCCTCCCACGGCCACTGGGCGCAGAGAGCCCCAATGTTCACCGCCGCGTCGCCAAACAGCGGCGACGACTGCATGTAGTACTCGAGGTCGGGCAGGGCGCCGCTCAGGTTGGAATATCGCGGGAACTGGTCGCCGCACTTGATGGCTGCCAGGGGCTCTGCGGCAGACGTGAAGGTGCCCATCAAGCTCGTGTAGAGATTCACCACGGACTCGAGGTCGGAGCGGGTGGCGAGGGAGTAGAGCGGGCCGGTCGCTGCGGCCAGCTCGTTGGCGAGCCGCGCGTAGAGGTAGTACGTCAGGGAGGCCAGGTTGTAGTCTATCACGGTGCCGTTGACCGCGACGGGGTCGGTGCGGTACGAGTCGCGCGCGATCTCGAGGGCGGCCTCGAGCTCGATGGCGTTGGAGCCGAGGGCGGCGACGGAGCACTTGTCGGTGCCGGCCTCGATACACTTGGAGAGGAACTGGCGCCACGACTCGTCGGCCGAGTCCAGCTGGTCGATATCGACGCCCGTGTTGTGGTAGTAGCGGTGGCTGTTGACGACACCGTCGAGGACGACCTTGTCCATGCGGTCCGGGAACATGGCAGCGACGGTTGCGCCGAGGGTGGTGCCGTACGAGATGCCCCAGTACCGCAGCTTGCCGTCCTCGCCGAGGGCGTCGACGACCTGCATCAGGTCCCGCGCCACAAAGGCCGAGCCGACGAGCGCTGCCATCTCGCCCGCCGTCTCGTTGCGCGCACAGGCCTGGTTGAACCCGCCTGTCTGCGCCCAGAGAGTGGCCATGCCGTTGTCGTCCTGCTTCGGGGATTTTTGCGGGTATGTGGCCGCCATGAGGGCGGACTCAGCAGGCGAGGAGAAGCAGCTGAATGGCATCGTCACGCCGGTGCCGCGTGGGTCGAAGGCAATCAGGTCGTATTCACCGTTGGTGGAGCTTGGAACATGAAAGACAAGAGTCAGTCTTACGTCTCAGTCACTACAAGGCTAGACGACGGGGCTTTTGGGATGAAATGGTGGTGGATAGATGGACACACTTGATCAACTGCTCAGCGTATACGATGAGCGTATTCCTTGCCTCGAAGCCGGGCCCGCCAAAGTTGGTCAGGACGGAGCCCTTGCTGGGCTGGGTAGGAGCAGGCACTCTCAGCAGCTGCAGGTTAAGCTTCTTGTCGGACGAAGCATCGCTGTAGTCGAGCGGCACGTCGAGGCTGCTGCAGTCGACGGGCAGAGTCTCGTTGACGCCCTCGCACTTGCCCCAGATCAGCGTGCTGTTGCTCTTCCGGTGATGCAGGGGGGTTGCTACTGCCGCCGCAGCGAGTGCGAGCAGCGGTGATAGTTCTGTGGTTCTCATTGTTGTGGTTGTAGTTGTAGTTGTAGTTGTTGAAGCAGGCTGTGTACCTGAGCTGAGTCGTGATCTCAGATATCATCAGCCTTGAAGTCTGGACGTGGTGTCTGACCTTTATATGTCCTGATGTCCGTGCCTCGTGGGCATGCCGCCTGGACAGAGCTCTAGTGTCTGGCCACCTCGCACTATTCCTGCATCGTGATGCTGATCGCCTGCCCAGCCATGTGGTCCTATTGCGGCAGTGCTGCCAGACACCTTTGCAACCCCAAATCCCCCAAGCCACCACCCAAACAAATCCAATTGACCAAATCCCTAACCCCCAAAGCACATCTTCTCCATAAGCAGTAATTATAGTACCCTGACGTCCACCTCTCTCCGACTGCATAGCTCATTGGATTGGCCAGTTCACCCGAGGCGTTCCGGTAACAACGCACAGAGGCGGGAAACGCAGTCAACTTGTCCCGATCCGGTAATAGGAATGGCCAAGACTTCTGCTCAGCCGCGCGTGCTTATGTCATGTTCTGCTCAGGCACGGGCGATATTCCGGGATTCAGGGGGTGAGGGGAGGAGAGCCCGGAGTGACATCACTCTAAGCACTACGTCTGCATACCGAGCCGCTAAGAAAAGGCAACGTGGAGAGAGACCCGCTCGCTCACCACCTGTCCCCCGTTACCTCAGTCACGCGGGTAATTCTAATCACTGTCCTCGACGACTTGTTTTCCTCTACCGCCCACTAGATCCTAGCGTGCTCTCGCACCGTCAGCATGCATGCTTAGCCCACCCCCCGGTCGGAAGAATGCAGATCACGGAAGCTGAGGAGATCGTTGTCCCACAGCCACGGGTCTGGGCTCCACTAAACGAATTACCGAATGAGGAAATAGCTTAGTATTTCTCAGATTCCTCCTCGTCGCCCTTCAACGGCCCAGTGAGGGATAGGCTTATTGGAAAATGGCGCTTGCATGGGGTTCTGCATAAGGGCTTATGGCGCACATATGATTGCCCGAAGAAAGTTTAGAGGTCTAGGCAGAGAGGCGGAGATAGGAGGCTCCTCTTGCAGAGAGTCTCGCGGCGAGTGTCTCGCGTAGAACGAACCGGCTGAGCAGACGACGAGTATGATCGGCGCACTGCCTGGTTCAGCCTTATCTGCAGCAGAACACAAAGCGTCATCAAACAATCTTTTACCTCCATCCGATAATTCAGGTTGTTTTATATTAGGGATCACACATTTTCCTCCTAAATGTCCCCTAAACTGCCCACTGTCCATTCTTTCGTCCCTAGCCCCCCCCCCTCCTCCCTTTCCCACATCACCGAGCAAAGAACCGATTCTTATGCGCCTTGCCCCCAGGAACATCATTGACAAACCGCTCCGAGACCTTGATGTTCCCCAGCCCGTCCATCTTGCTGGTGAAGCGCCTGCCCTCGCGCTGCGCCTTCTCCACGTCGCGCCGCGTCGCGGCCAGCAGCGCGCGCTGCTCGGGCCGGGACATGCGCGAGAGGGTCTGCTGGTCCGAAGGGCGGAGGTGGGCGTGCAGCTGTGCAGCCAGGACACGGCGTCCCTTGGTCTCGCGCTTGGATGGGCTTCTTTCTGTGGGGGCGGTTGTCAGGGCTGACGACGGTTCTGGCGATGCGGACTGGGAAGAGGCTCGTTGTGTCCTTGACGAGGGCGAGTTTTCAGCCGCTCCGGGAGGGCGGTGCTCGTGGTTATCCTGTGATACCTCGTCCCCTGCCTCTTCCTGCGGGAGATGTTGTGACGATGACCACCTCTGCTGCTGCTGCTGCTGCTGCTGCGGCCGACGACGGCGTGGATGTTGTGATCCGACCACGCCTCCGCTCGTGCCGCGGGATGAGATGATCCTGCCGGACGGTAAGCGCATCGTGTCCGTGTCAATCACCAGGTGCGGACCTGCTGGGCGTGTTCTGCGTGAGTCGACTTGATAGTCCTCGTCATCCTCGTCATCCTCGCCGTCGTCATCGTCGTCGTAGTCGTACTCGTCGGAAGAGTAATCACTACTGTCCCAGCTCAAACTCGAGCCATCACCGTGTTCTCCATCTCGCTCGTCTCTGAGAGAGGAGTCCTGCTTCAATGCCACAGAGAGCGGGCTCGCCGTTCTGATTGGGTATCCGGACTGCGAACCACGCGCGTGTTGCGTCACGGAAGCCTCGCCTTGCGAGCCCGTCGCGACCGTGGCGGATATATGCTGGTGATTGGTGAAAATCATTGTCGTTGCTGCGGAGCTTGCACCGGATGTTGCGCCGCCGACCATTTATTGGAGGTGTTGAAAGTGCTTGTTGGCCTGCTGGGAAATGCTCTGGAAAGGTAGTAAGAATGTCGCTTGCTGTGTAAGATGAAGATGCTGTATGATACGATGGATCCCGTTCACATCTCTCACAGAACTCCAGTTATATACAGATTTATATATATATATACTTGATCGAAGTACAGGTCTATACTATGCCCCGACTCCCTCGATTGCTATCGCGAATGTCTTGGATGATTCAGTGAGGTTTACCCTCACGCTAGGCTGTTTTGAGAATGATGGAGGATGAATCATTCTGAGCCGTCTCCACAGTGGCTTGGCCTGCCGTCCGGGTTGGTCGACAAGCTTTAGAATCCACGAGGGCTGCAGACTCCAATGGGTGGGCTAACCTACGCTCTGCAGTTTTGTGAAATGAAACCATCACACAAGTTGTATACCATTGGATGTGGGGATCTCCATTGAGAGATTTTACAATGATGAATCCAGCTAGACGTGGCCAAGACAACGCTCACGGTCGACATTTGCCATTGAGTTGGCATTGCAAAAGGAGTCCTGTCGACTCAAAGCCGGCCTCATGCATGGAACACTGTTCTGGTTCATCAACGAAATACCGGGCGAATCATCCTGGCAGCTAATCACTTTAGAAAGCAGTGTCATGATTACCATCATGCAACATCATATTCCAACCCCCAATGCAACATCCACAATCCCAAGCCACTCACCCCATCATCCCCTCGGCAACCGCCCTTGTCCGTTCGGCGTCCTCAATCACAGCCCTTCTCCTCTCCTCGCTCCTCACCTCAAGCACAACAGGCATACTAGCCGGCCGTGTAACAACCCCATCCACAAACCCCGTCTCAATACTCAAATCAATGGCCTCCTCCGCCGCGGGACTAATATCAAACGCCCACAACAACTTCGCCAGAGTGAGCGTGATGTACGTATACGCAAACTGCTCACCGGGACACTGCCTCCTCCCCGCCCCAAAGGTATACACAGGACGTCTGTAGCGGCCGCTCTCCTCGGAGTCCTCGGTCGCACAGGACGGGGCAAAGGAAGGATACAGTTCAGGCCGCACGCCCAGGGGGTTCTCGAGGAAGCGCTCGGGAATGAAGTCGTCCGGGCGGTCGTACATTTCCTCGTCGTGGCCTATGGTCCACGCGTCGATGATGAAGGTTGTGCCCTTGGGGAACACGTAGCCCTCAAACGTGTCGTCTTGGCTGAGCGTGTGCGGGATGGCGCCTGGGGTTGTCGGTCGCCAGCGGAGGAGCTGATTGTGTTGTTTTAGTTTTTTTTTTTTAGCTTCCTTGTGTGTGTTCGCCAGGCTGCGGATACAACGGGGCGTTTTCCACGGGGAAAAAAAAAAGGAAAAATGACTGGAAAAGATAACGCAGAGATCGAAAATCACACATACCTCGCTCATACAAGCCCGCAGATACACAAATTCACCCAGCATGTCCGCCCGCGGCGGCAGCCCTGGCCCCTGCCCTTCCCCGTCACGGCGGCGGCAGACACGATCGACTTCTTGCCTCGCCCTCTCCTGGACCGCAGGGTATGCAGCAAACACCAACAGGAGCGCATTCAGCGTGGCGACGACCGTGTCCGCGGCGGCGGCGAGGAACCCGGAGTTCTGGAACGCGAGATACTGATCGGTCTGGTGCTCGGGCCTCTTGTCGCTCGTGCCGTCCTCCCTCTCCCGCAGCGCCTTGCCGATCAGACAGTCCAGTCCCGCGAACGTCCTCCTCAGGTCTTCCTCATGGCCGTTCCCGCCATCCTCCTCGTCCTCGTCGCTCTTGCGACGCCCGAGACGGCGGCGGGAGATGTGCTCCTGCGCGGCGGCCAGGTGTCCGTAGGCGTCGCGCAGAAACACCCTCCTGGCCTCGCGCGCGTCCGTCTTCCACTTTGCCAGGAACTCGGGGACGTACCGCAGGACAGGGAGGATGTCGACGGGGGGAGTGTTGCCCGGGAGGATCATGCTGACGAACAGGTCCTGGGCGTGGTAGAAGTCGTCGACCCAGCTGTCTGGCAGGTCGCGCAGGCGCTGGCCCGAGGTCATTAGCAGAGGGGGCGCGAGGGCCCAGCGGCGCACGAGGGTTTCGAGGAGTGCGTTGTTGTGGCTGTTTGAAGCACCGCTGGAGTTTGTTTTCTTCTCCTCCCCTTTCTTCTTCTTCTTCCTCTCGTCATCGTCGTTCTCGTCGTCATTCTCTGGCGGTGACGTAGTGGCACAGAGTCTCAGACAGAGCTCCGCGGCCTCGGCCTCGAACAAAGGGTGCAGCTTCCTCACGCTGCTCCCCGCGAGGACGTGCATCCACGAGCGGCGCCACTTGCGGAACGGCTCCGTGTATCCGACAATCAGCCTGCCTTTCTCCTCGGGCCGGTGCAGGATGTGGTTGTCCAGGATCCACATGTCCAGCCGGTCCGAGTACCTGTCGCCTCGCTTGTCGAGGAGCTCGTGCACGACCCGCGCCGAGCTGAGGATCACCATGTTGGCCGTCGCCAGCTTGAGGCCGATCAGCTCGGCTCGTCGTCCTCGTTTGGGGGCGAGGGTTTCCAGATCGGCGGAGGCGGAGGCGGACGCGGGAGAGGAGGTGGTGGCGGCGGCGGCGTATTCGGTCGACCACTGCTGGAAGCGCAGGTACGGCTTGACGAGGGGGATTTGCAGCAGATTACCTAGTCCCGGCGTGACAGGCGGTCCTGGAGGGAAGTCGCGCGGGCGCAATGTGGCGAGGATCCATCGGGTCGTCGAGACGCCGACGAGGAGGATGATTGCGGATGTGAAAGTCGCCCAGCGCGGCTGGGACAGCAGTGAGGTCCCAAGGTGGACAAGTTCTTGCCCCATGGCTGAAGCATGCGTTGTGTGTCAGTGTGTCGATGTTTGAAGGTGATGTCGGCCTCCTCGACTGGCGCAGGCGGCAACGGAGACGGGAACTCCGCATTCCACTGCGGAAATGATGCCTGGACCGGTCTTGCCTTTTATTCGAGCCGTACTTTCCTTCTTTTTTGTTTTGTTTTTTCTTCTTCTTTTGTTCTAGGCCAGCTCAGCTAACCGAGACTGTTTTGTGCTACTGCTTGCAGGGCTGTTGAGTGAGGGGTCTCCTTGGAGATCTGCCAGGGATGACGCATCTTGTCATGCAGCTCGACGGATCCGCGGTTCCGGGCGAAACCCTATTGACGCTGCCGAGCGGGTCGAGGCATCGTTCGGACCATCCGTGAAACATTTCGGATGCGGCCAACGGCAAACTGCCCAAACCCCGCGAGGAGCAGCCACATGTCTGGCCATGGGAACGGACGATCGCTTAATTCTAAAGTTGGATGTGGCTCGCTCTGCATCGCGCGTGGCTTTGTGCCGATCACTACTAGGTCAGCCATGCCCCTATTTATAAATCTGCAAGTGTGTGGTCGGCACTAGGAGATTTCAGGGCCAACAGGCTTTGTTTCCCCATCCATGATGGTGCTAAAACGACGAACACATGCACCGAGTTATGGATACCGTTTAATCACATAGGGGTGGATTAGCTGTCCTTGAGCTCACTCCTGCTCAGTTGCGGGGTGGACGCAGCTCAGGCGAAGCTCAGGTGAGGCTCAGGCTCCTGGGCGAAGAGGGCTTTTGGTGTGATTCAAATTAGCTTTCGATTATACTGGTAATCTTTATATAAAGCTGTAATGGTGAAGGTATCAACGGACCCTACACCCCGTTTTGTACGATGGGCCGAAGTATATAAGGCAAACCTTAAAAAAGATCTAGACGCGGACATCCACATCTATTATGACAGTACAAATGCGACAGTGACCTTGAAAATGCTCTCGAGCCGCAACTCAACTCCAGGTATGCAAACACCAGTCGGCCAATATACCACTAATCAGCCCTCTATTCTCTAGCTGTTCATCTTCCTCTGCCTCTGCTCCCTCTGCCAGATCCGAATCGCAGTGATGGCCGCCATGAGCATCCACCTCTCGCCGAGCGCACCAGTCGCGCCACAGCCCAGATAGCGAAACTTCATTCTCGTCTTGCCGCCGTCACCGCCGCCCCACGCCGCCGCGCCCCTCGCGAAGACGGCGACAACTTCTTGCCCTTTGCTAGTCTTGGTCGCCTTGCTAGCGGAGCCATGCTGTATTGCCGCCCCCGCTGACGAAGAAGGAGGAGGAGGAGGAGGAGGGTCGTTGGACAGGCGGACAAGTTTATACCCATAGCTTGCCTGGCCCAGGGCATTGACCGCGTCGCCGCGGGTATGTCGCCACTCGAACTGCTCTCTACGCAGCTGCGACGGCGGCGGGGGGCCGGAAGGGTCTGAGGGGGATATGGTAGGGCCGACTTCGATGGAGAAGAGCATGCTGTTTGTCCATCCCGGCGCGGCTTCCAGGAGCTCCGTAACGACATTGACCCCCTTGGTAGCGCCACCGCTGCTGTAGGCGTCTAGTGCGGGTAGGACAATCTTGTTCGAGGCCGAGTTGCCAAGACTGGAATCATTGGCGGCGCTGGCGAGGGCGGGGGTGTCCGTGTTCGGTCCGGCGTGTAGGACAAGGTCCGGGCTGGCGGTCCAGCCGGAGTTCTGGGAGACGGCATAGACAGGGTGGTTGAGGTCGGCGCCGAGGACCAGCGTCGCCTCGAAGGCGGAGCCGAAGAGGGACCATTCGGTGGGGAAATGGTAGTGGGGCCGTAGGGGCTGGAACTGGTCCTGTGCAGGAGGGAAGGGCACCATCTGTGGTGGCGATGGAGGCTTGGTGTTGAGGTCTCTGTGGGCGCTGTACGAGGGCGGTTCCCCGTCGGCTGAGGAGGGCGCGAATGGCGCTTTGTCGTCCGGATATTGCGTCATGGCCTGTGGCTGCTCAGTCCCGGCCGCTTTGGAGAAAGGGTTGGTGCTGTGAAACTTGATCTCGGGGCGAACTGTGAATGGCCCGATGCGCCAAGGTCGTGGCAATGCAAGTGCAGATGCAAGTGCAGATGCAGATGCATGGAAGAAAGAGAAGGGATTCTTGGCAGAGGAGGAGAAGGAGGAGGACGTGCAAGCAATGGCCGTGATGCGCAGTTATTGTTGTTGTTATCTGACCGGGCTTGGTGGTGGCAGGCAGTGGTGGTGTTAGTTGGTGTTACTATTGCCGGCGCCTCATCCCAGTAAGCCGACTCGGCCAACCAACCCGATAAGAGGCAAGAACGGGCTAATAATGCTTGATTGCTTTCCGATGACATGGCAAGGCAAGCGAGGCAGGCAAGGCATGGCATGGCGGGGGTTGACAAGGGTGACTGAATGACATGTTTGTGTGGGCTGTGGCTAGTTGACCATTGTGGCAGCTGGCTGTGCGCCGGTGCGTGTGGCTAGGGGAGTGGCTAGGGGAGTGGCTGAGGCAGTGGCTGAGGCAGTGGCTGAGGCAGTGGCTGAGGCAGTGGCTGAGGCAGTGGCTGAGGCAGTGGCTCCCTCTCCAGTACTCTCTCTCCGTGCCTGCCTGCCTGCCTGACTCAGGGACGTGCAGTGGTGCGCGTGTCCCCGTTCCGTTTGCGCGTCTGTCTGCTCCTGCCCCGGCTGCCGTTTGCCCTGGAGCCCCGTTTGGTGTGGCCTAGTGTGGCCTGTTGTTGCCTTGTTGCCTTGTTGCCTTGTTGCCTTGGCCTCTGCCCTCGTCCGTCGCAGCTGCCTGCACCCGCACCTCCACCTGGACCTGCACCTGCACCTGCACCTCCACCTCGACCCTCCTGCCGCCAACCCGAGCCCTCAGAGCCGCCACAGCGACCCAACCCGAGACTGCAATCCGAGGAGCGAGCACAAGACGCGTGCCCGGCCTTGGTCCGCTCGACTCGGCTCCGCCCCGTGCTGCTCTCCCTGCTGCTGCTGCTGCTGTCCCTGCTGCACCCTGAGGTCTCTCCATGAAGAGCCACACAAAGTCGCGTCGCGGCTGCGCCCAGTGCAAGCACCGCAAGGTCAAGTGCGACGAGACGCTGCCCTGCTGTGACCGCTGCCGCCGTCGCCACGAGCACTGCTCCTATCTCGACGAGGTCTACGGCTCCCCCGGCCGCCACAGCACCTCCACCCAGGACAATATCATCACCAGCAGTAACAGCAACCCTGCTGCCGCTGCCTCTGCCGTCTCGGCCAACACGCCCGGCTCCTCGTCCGGCGGCAGCACCGCCATCGGCCCTGGTCCCGGCTCCGGACCCGGCCTCGGACCCGGCCCCGGACTGCCCGGGACACACACCTTCGCTTCCGGCGCTGACTCTGCCGCCTCACCGGGCTTCTCCCATCAGCACAACAGCTTCGGCTTCCAACATGACTCTCGCGGTGGCCCCCCTCCTCCAGCCCCGAGCCGGCCCGGCTTGCTCGACACTTCTTCCTCACCATACCACAGCACCATCAACCACAACCACAGCAGCAACAACAACAACAACTACAACAACTACAACAACAACAGCTATGACACCACCCGCGGTCTCAGTATGACCCAGTCCCCCGCTGGCACCCCTCACCTCCCGCCCATCACCACATCCCTCTCCGATCCAACCAACAGCTATGTCATCGACATGGAGCTCCTGCACTTCTACCTCACATGCACCTACAAGACCCTCTGGGGCCGTCCCGAGGGCAAGCTCGTCTGGCGCGATGTCATCTTCCGCGAGGCTCTCGCCCACCCGGCTCTCATGAACGGCCTGCTCACCACCGCCGCCTTGCACCGGATCGTCTCCCTCGGTCAGACACACGGCCCTTCCGCGGCTGCCGTATACCACTCGGTCGCCCTTCACAAGCAACGCCAGGCCCTCGAGGGTCTAGTCGTGCTGCTTCGGAGTCTAGACCCAGATAGCTGCCGCGCCATCTTCCCGCTATCCATGATGGTCTCTTTCTGGGCGTTTGTGTCCCGTGACGTCCCGGAGGAACTGGGCATCTTGACCACCCTCGACGTCAACGGTGCTGTCCAGCCACCAGCCTCTGCTCAACACCAGAGCAACAATAACAATAACAACCACATGAGCAGCAACCACGCCTCCCCATCCGCCATGAAGACGGAACCCAGCACACCCCTCCCGCTCCCTCACCCACACTCGCAGCACCAACAGCAGCATCAGCAACAACTCCCGCCCGTGCGCTCCGCGCTAGACCTCTTCGTGGAACTGATCCGGCGCATCCGGGCCGTCCAGACCATAGCGCAGGAATCCCAATCCTGGCTGACGCAGTCCCAGTTCCTGCCCTTGATGGCGGTCCCGGACTATGACACTCTGCCCCCCTTGCCGCAGGGCATAACCGCCGCGCTGCACTCCCTGGACGCGCACATCCAGCGCACCCCGCGCATAGCGGCTATGCTCTCGGGTCTCGACAGCCGGTACTCGCTCAACTCGATGTACCAGCTGTCCCGGTGTCAGGACTGGCTGGAGCTGGTGACGGGTTGGCCGATGACGCTGCCGCAGAGCTTTGTCGACGAGCTGGGCAGGCGGAATCATGCTGCCCTCACGGTCTTCGCGTACTGGCTGGGATGTTTCCAGGTTCTAGAGGATCGATGGTGGGCAAGGGGCTGGACTGCGGCGCTGATGGTGGAGATTGAGGACGCGGTTAGGGGCGGGGAGTGGAGCGGGCTTGTAGGCTGGGTTAGGATGTACTTGAGTATTATCAAATAAGGGGCACGGAAAGGAAGGAGGAGGTTGAGCATACAAGTATGGTGATGGTGGTGGTGGTCATGGCAGTGACATGGCGGCGGCGGAGAGGGTCGAGTTGATCACGGGGCGTCACTTTTGCAGCCTTTTCAGAGGAGTTACCGGTGTACGCACAAAAGATTCTGGAATTTTGCCGGGCAGGGCAGATCAGATTGTTTGGAACACTGGCGCGGCGTCGACCAAGCGTGTTCTTCTTGTTCTTTTTTCTAATGAGATGGGTAGGGGATTTGCTGTAATGAGATTGGCAAACGTACTTTACGAACAAACGTCATACCAAGGAACACACATTCTACCACTGCTCTACTTCTTGACGTCCTCGGGGTTTCTTACCTGAAGATATGACATGCCTGGCGACGAAAGATATCCAGTATTCCATGGACGAGACCAAAGCGTCTCCAGCATGATGCAGATATCAACCAGTCTCCAGCTAATCGATCGGCCATGATGACATAAGCACGCACTCCCCCAAAAAACCCCTGAGTCATGAAAAGGAAGAAGACGCCCGGGCTCCCCCCATTTTTAAAACCCCAAACCCAAACCCCAGCCGCTGGCTGTCCCGGGCCCCCCAGCGGAGTCAAAGTGCGGGGAACCATGCTTCTTCGGTAAGTATGATGCTGTGCCATCAAAACCCCCGGCTCTTTTTTGAATTGTTGACTCCAATTGACTCGGGGCGCGGAGATGCTGGCAAACGTTAGCCGCTTTTGCCTCATATGCCCCATGGAAAGAAAGGTGTGGCGTGGCGCGGATCTCCCCGGGGGGGCTGATTGAGTTTCGACTGCCATTTCTTTAGTATGCTAGAGCTTGCGGAGTGGAAAGGAGGAAGCATTGAAAAGTCCTTTTTGGCTCGAACTTCCACAAGTTTGGCAGTTCAGCCTGATTACGCACAGTATCGCCAGCCGGACCACCTATCGTTCCCTTTTTCTCTCCGCACAGAAGGGGGCACGAACGAAAGACAACACACACATAGATAGACACAAACACAAACTTCACAATGGCACCGTCACGAACCATAAGCCCGGCTCGTGGACCGGACGACGTGGGTGTCACCACCAATAGCAGCAGCAAGCGCCAGAAGACAGCCCACTCGAGCCAGAACAATGTCGCGTCGTCCACGGAGCAGTTCGCTTCCGCGACAACGACAAAGACGACGACGACACCCAAGCGCCCGGTCCGCATCGGCGGGTGCTCCGGTGGCTTCGCCGACCGGCAGCGGGCATATCACGATCTCGCCAAGTCAGGCGACGTCGATGTCATTGTCGGAGGTGAGACGTCGCAGCTATAGCTGTCCTCTCTATTCACCCATATCCAGACACTCCTCTCTACTTCTCTGAACAACATGCTATCACGCGTCCTCGAAACTAACCACACACACACACACACATACAGACCACATGTCCGAATGCACAATCGCCATCCACGGGACGTCCAAAGTCCGCAACGCTGAGCTCCTGGCAAAAAGTCAAGAAAATGCCTCCAATACTCAACTGCTCGACCTCTTCGACCCGTCCTTCATGGGCAGCCTGTCGCCCGCGCTGCCCTGGTGCGAGAAGAACAGCGTCAAGGTCGCCGTCAACGCGGGCGCCAGCGCGCCGGAGCAGCTCGCGCGGCTCGTCAGGGCCGAGGTCGACCGGCTGGGGCTGAGTCTGAAGGTCGCGTGGGTCGAGGGCGACGACGTCACCGAGCAGGTCTTCAGGTTGAGGCGGGAGGGCGAGGAGTTTAGGAGTCTGGACAATGGGAAGAAGCTGGACGATTGGGGCCACGAGCCCATCTGTGCGCAGTAAGTTTTGCCTCCCCTTTCTCTCCCCCCCCCCTTTTGCCCCATTTCTTCGGCCCTCGGTTGTTTTCCGGGGTCTCGAGATGAGATGAGATGAGTCTGAGCTTGGGCTGGACACGGCGCTTACCTTTGTCCCCAAAACAGAGCCTACCTAGGCGGCATGGGTATCGCCGCCGCGCTGAAAGCCGGCGCGGACATCGTCATCTGCGGCCGGGTCGCCGACGCCGCGCCCTGCGTGGGCGCGGCAGCATGGTGGCACGACTGGTCCCCGACCGACTACGACGCTCTTGCCGGCGCTCTGATTGCGGGCCATCTGATCGAGTGCTCCACGTACGCCACGGGGGGATACTACTCTGGCTTCAAGGAGCTCTTTGACGGGTGCAAGAACCTGGGGTACCCGATCGCCGCGGTCGAGTGCACGGGGGACACGGTCTTAACCAAAGAGAGAGGTACCGGGGGCGAGATGAGCGTGGGCACTCTGACGAGCCAGCTCGTGTATGAAATCCAGGGCCCGCTGTACTACAACTCTGACGTCGTGGCGCGGCTCGAGGATGTCAAGCTGGAGCAGATTGGCAAGGACGAGGTCAGGATGACTGGGGTCAAAGGGCTGCCGCCGCCGCCGACGACAAAGGTCGGTATAACCGGCCATGGAGGCTATCAGGCCGAGTTTCACTACTTGTTCGTCGGACTGGATGTGCAGAAGAAGGTGAGTTCTGCGGTTGTTTCCTCATCAGGCCTCCTCTCCCCGTTCTCAAAGGTGTCCAAGCAAAAGAGGACAAGCTGTCTGTGCAGATGCTGACTTTATCCCCCCTTTTCCCCAAACCAACAGGCGGAATGGACGGAAAAGCAGATCCGCCACGCGATGCGCAACCACATTGACAAGTTCTCGGTCCTGAAGTTCCAGCTCATCGGCTCCGCGCCCGCGGACCCAGAGACGCAGGACTCGGCGACGGTCGACCTGCGCATCTTCGTGCAGACCAAGGACCCTTCGATCCTCGGGATGGGCTCCTGGGCGTCCCTGGGGGGCGACGTCTTCAGCCGCTGGTGCATGCAGAACTTCCTCACCTCGTGCCCGGGCGCCAGCGTCGTGCCCGACGGGCGGCAGGCCGCGGGTAAGCCGATATGGGAGTACTGGCCGACCTTGCTCCCGCAGTCCGAGATCCCGCACCGGGTGTGTCTCGAGTGGACCGTCGGTGGCCCCCAGACGATCGACATCCCGGCCCCAGCCGAGGCGGACACGCGCGCCTTCAGCAAGCAGCAGCCCTCGTACGACACCGTGGACCCCGTGGACATGGCGGCCTTTGGGCCGACCACGCGCGGGCCGCTCGGGTGGGTTGTCATGGGCCGGTCCGGGGACAAGGCGTCGGACGCCAACGTCGGCTTCTTTGTCAGGCACGACGACGAGTGGGACTGGCTGAGGAGCCTGCTGAGCGTAAAGACCATGGTCGCGCTGCTGGGCAAGGAGTACCTCGGCCGCGGCATCGACCGCTTCGAGATGCGGCATGTGCGGGCCGTGCACTTCCTCGTGAGGGATCACCTGGACCGCGGGTTCAATAGTACCTCGTCCATGGACGCGCTGGGGAAGAACCTGTGTGAGTTTATCAGGGCGAAATATGTGGATATTCCGAATCGCTTCTTGGAGAGGGGGAAGATCTGAAGGGGGTGGGATGATGGGAGGTCAAGTCGGCAAAGTTGGAATGAATTTAATAGAACAGGTAAATGTTTTACATCAAAATTGAGAGGGTCTCTTATGATAGCACCACTCAAAGTCTATACTTCATTCTCGAGCTTATCATCGCCTGTAGCCTTATGTACATCACGTTAATCGAACTCCGGACTGGAGAGCAAGTCTAGGTTCATGATTACTGCTACTATCATCATGAAACCGCGTCAAGGTACATAGTTAGAAAGCCGCCGTGTGTACTGGCTGTGGAAAAAAACAAGGCGATGCCAGCAGTGCTCTACGGAAGTTACCAGCTCGACAAAGACTCTAACCTGTTAAGATGCCAGTGTGCGAATCATATCCCGAGAGTTCTATATGAACCCTGATCAACCTGGCTCCGGCCACTGCCACACCACTTGCAGCACGTCACCTCCAGAGCGTAGCCATCATGCCGTTTTTCTTCTTCCCAACGCGACTTACATCCCTGAAGCTCGTGTTAGCTATGAGCCTCGTTAGCTCGCTGTGGCTGAGGTTGCACGGGACTAGAGATCTAGCTTGGATGTGTTCGGCCCGCCTAGTCTAGGAGGCGGGAGAGGAAGAGGCGGTGCCTGCTTGGAGGCAGGTATAGGTT
The DNA here is from genome assembly GCA_031142775.1 of Microdochium paspali. Taxonomy (NCBI): domain Eukaryota; kingdom Fungi; phylum Ascomycota; class Sordariomycetes; order Xylariales; family Microdochiaceae; genus Microdochium; species Microdochium paspali. Next base: position 434,187 of record JAVBIV010000013.1, read on the forward strand.
CTCGACAGTGATCAAGCCCTTATGGACTTGATGGGTGGATGCAGACTTGTGATGCCAAGGCGTGGAAAAGTCGAGAGCGCGTGAGGCTGTATGTCCGCCCTCGGGTTTACATCTAGACTTTTCAACTGCGCAATGTGATCCGTCATTCTTTGGTTTTACAGTGCCGGAGCAGCTCGCTCTGGGTAAGCTACAAGGCAGTTATTTTCGTCATGTTGTGTTGCTACACCAACCCAACCCACAATGAAACCCTGTGTGACGCTGGAGATCACACCTCCGGTCTACAAGGTCTGTAGAAACTATGCTCTGGCAAGCGACTGCGATGATTCATGAGGAGGTGGAGATGGTGATTGTGGCCACCTATCCGGCTGGGCACTTCGTCGTCGTGGCCATGCCATGTCACCATCGCTGTCACGTAATGACGTTCGCCATCGTGTTTACCATGTCTTGTCGTCATTCCAGGTGAACTCTACCTGAGGAGACGAGACCGGCTGTGACTTGGCGCTCGAGGTACAATGATGTATGGGAGGTGCTTCGAGCCGGTGAGTTCTATGAGCTGCGACGAGGTGATGCAATGAAGCTGCGCTGAGAGGAGCCGCGGCGACGATTGAATTTGAAGGTCTGGCAAAGCCGAGTTCTGTTCTGTAGTTTTTTCTTTCTTTTTTGGCTGTGCGATGCCAAGTCAAAGAGGGTGTTGTGACTTTCAAGGACATGATAGCGGCGTGATGTCCTCAGGAATATCCTGCTGGAAGGACTTGAGTTGGCCTCTCTCGTAGGAATCACCAAGGGTTCAAGTGCTTTTTGATAGGGATACTTGTTCGTCATTTACATCTTGGACATACTCAAAGCTCTACGATCCTCCAATCCGAACTATCTTTCCATACCTCTTCTGAGAACCAGCGCGTTTAGTCCAGTTTCCCAATGATCAACATCCAACCCCTGTGTGAAACCCATCTCACCATCAAAAGATGATGATCCTTCATGGCATACATTTGACCCTTCTAGTCAGTTCAAAATTTTCACCGCCAAACTCTTTCACCATTACACGGCGACAGTCTAGCGCCTTGCCCGTGTGAGTCTTGTCGATCGTCTCGCAGTTGCGCCGGATCTTCTTCATGACGACGTTGAGCAGGCTGACCAGATGCTCGTCCATCACGCGGGCACTCTCGTCACCATCCGTGGCAGCCTCAGTCGATTTGGAGGCAACATTTCCGGGACGCAAAAGGAGGTACTCCCTCAGCGCCTCGAACTCGGCATACGTCTTGAAGTACAACTGGCCCGCGAACAAGTCCAGCTCGAGGATGGTGTTGATCGGCACCTCCACCGGCACTGAGGCGCGCGTGGCGGGGACAGTGTACAGGTCGAGCCGGTCCAGACTGCGGAAGGTCTGGTTGGTCAGCGGCGCGTAGAGATGCAGTGACACGGGTGACTCTGGCCGCCTAATGACATCGATGAGCTCCTGCGCCTCGTAAGGGCTGATGATGAGCATCGTCTTGATCTCGTTGCGCCGGCAGCTCCGGTCGTCTCGAAGCCCAGTTCCGCTTCTGATGCTGGTGGTGCTGATCAACACCCACTGCACGGGTCGGTGGTACGAGTCTGACAAGTAGCCCCCGGCCGGTGGCTCGATCGTGTCAGCAAAGTCACGTGTGCAGTACACCGGCGGCGACGTGCGAGCGCCCGACTGGCTTCTGAGCATTGAAGTGTAGAACCCGCCGGCGGAAGACTGGCTGAGAGATCTGTACACCGGCATGATCGCTGTGCTGGTAGTCGAGCCCGGCGATGGCGGGAAAACACCACTGCGCACAAACGTGTCGACGTCCGGATGCACCGAGTGCCTCAGGGGCTCGGCCTTGTCGGGACGCTCGAGCTGACGCTCCTCCTCGGTTTCCGGGGCAAGCTCGCGCTCCTGCTCTTCCTGCAGGATCGCAGAGGAGGCATGGCCCTTGCCGGCGTCGAGATCAGCACATCTCCCAGCGATCTGGACCTGAGTCGGGCTGTCGGACTGGTTCTTGTTTTTGTAGTTGTTGTCTAGGACAGGAGCTACATCTGCTGGCGCCGGAGCAGTCGGGCGGTACCGTGCCTCGATGGGCTGTGCCTCGGGTTCGAGGAACCTGTTCGCCATTTCAAGGTCGAAGGTCAGGTCGCGTTGTCCAGGAATGTCACTGCTACCACCGCGAGCCTGAGCCCAGAGCTGGCTGTGATGCTCGTGGCGCGTGCCTTGGCTCGCCCAGAGCGCCGTGTTGCGCTTGGCGTCCTGCCACGTCTCGTTGATAGACCAGGCCAGGACATCGGAGACACTGACTTGTCCTCTCGGAGTGCCATCGGTGCCATCCTTGTTGTGGCTCCTGAGGCCCTGAATCTTGCGGTGGATCTCTTCGGGCACACAGAAGACGACGGACTGGCCTCTACCGAGTTCTCGCATACGCATGCAGGCTATTTGATGACGTGAGAGGAGAGTGTCAGCAGTTTGCCATCAGTCACAATGTGTTGAGTCAGATTGAGGGGGATGTACCTTGGACCAGCCTGTCCTTGACGAGATTGGCACCCAGAGTGACAGCCGCGCGATAATCCTCTGGCAGTTTGAGATCAGTGCCACGAGTGTGCGCGTCGTCGAGGAATACCACGCACAGTCCAAGCCGCGTGTAGTAGGGAGAAGTGTGGAGCGGCTCGATACGGCCTTGACGATCAACGACGCAGATGTCGTCATGCTTGTCCACAAAGACGGCCGCCTCAGTACCGCTGTCGTCGGCCAGCAAGTCGAGCCACTTCTTGGCCACGGCCAGGTTGTCCAACTCGATGATCTGGGCTCCAACATCGAGGATAACACGCACAGGCGGCTTCATGGACTTGACCATGTTCAGGAGCTGCTCGGCGCCTGTGCTTGGCTGAGAGGACTCTGATGCGGTTTCCTCGCTCGAAGTCTGCTGCATAGACGGAATGGTCTCGACAGTGTTCTCCTTCTGAAGCAAATGCTGCAGGACCAGTGCGTTGGTGTGTGCCTGTGCCGACAGAGCTGTCTGCGTCACGCTCAACGGCAGGACAATCTGGGCATCATTCGTTCCGCTGAAGCCCGTCGTGGGGTGAGGTGTCTGCTCACCAATGTCCCAGCCCGATGCGGACAACCGAGTAGGGAACTCCTTCATCTCCTTGGTGAAGACGACGTGCGCCAGGAAGTAGTCAACAGCGGCCTTGGACTTCTGAAAGCACGGGAAGAGTTCGTTGTTACAGAGATCTGTATCCTCAAGGTTCAACCCACTCAGTGTGACGAAACTGCTCGACAGCGGCTTGTTGGCATCCTTGGTCCATGTAGCATACTCATCCGCCGACTGATCACAGAGATAGAGGTGATTGAGAGCCATGTCAAGCTGCTGATTGCTGAGGCCCTGGTAATAGTAGCTGAGGCAAGTTAGAACGATGACAACGTCCGGGTGGCTGAACTCCGAGCGGGCAGAAGGATGATCCTTGGCGCGGTAGGGAACGGCCAGGCTGGTAGGCGGAGACCTGCTGGTGTCGAGGCCGTAGTCGACTCGCCAGCGCTTGTGGCCCAAGGCGAAGGCGAGAATGCCATTGGCGATGAGACCACGGAGGAGAAGCAGCGTCTCCTTTGTCGCATCTGTCCAGAAGCCTACGGGCGGGGCTGCCTCGACCCTGTCAATGGTCTCCTTGGACGTGCCAGTGTTGCGGATGTACTCGCGGACAATCCTGCGCAGGGCTGGAGCCGACTGCTGGATCGGGAACCCCTTGACACCATACTCGCACACATGGTCAGCAAGCAAATCGAGCAGTCTGTCCATAGCTTTTGACTCGATGACTCGTGTGCGTGGGAAGCAGCCGGGTAGCCCCTCACGGACGTCAATGCCATGCGGGAACTCTTTATAGATCTCAGGGAGATACTTGCGTACGACATCGAGGACCTCCTGAACGCAGGTCCAGCGTCCCGGCGCGTGATCGATGGGCTGCTGTGCTCCCAGCGAGTACACAAGCTCGAACTTGGGACTGAAGTTCTCATCGCTCTCGTCCACCACGTCTCGGCTGTGCGCGCGCATGAACTCGTGCAGGGGGAGGAGCTTGTCTGCAATGCTATCCTTCCCGTTGATCTTCCTCTCAATGCCTATGAGCTGGAAGGACAGAATGTGCTCGGGCTGCACCAACAGCACGCCGCCTTCTTTGCGACAAGAGGACAGCAACTGGCCGATGGCATCGAGCTCGGCCTCGCCGACCTTGACTGCACGAGAGAAAGGGAGATGGAAGACCTGGCGGTCGACGAGCCCGCCGAGCTTTGACACGAGCATGTGCAGCATCTGCTTGCTCTGTGGCTTGGCCACGATGACGCGCATCAGCTTGTCGCCGTCGGCCAGCGCAGTGGCGAGCATGGGAACAATCACGGAGGACTTGCCCTCGCCCATGTTGAGCTGCATCACTGCATTCTTGCCGTTGGTGGGATTCTGCATCTGGGTGGCAATGTCGACTTGGACGTTGCGAATGATGATGCCTCCTTCAATCTCGAGCAGCAGCCATTCGCACTGCTTGTGAGGGTCCCAGTTCTGATGTCCCTGGTTCTGCAACTCCTTGATGAGTGCAGCGTCACGCGCGTTGACGAGCCGCCTTGCTCGTTGCAGCTCCGTCAGAGCAAGACCATACCCGACGAGGACCTTTTTCCAGTCTTCACTCCTCAGCTGGGCTCGGTTCTTGTGGCTCAACTGCTCGAGCAGCAGCATGGGCGAAACGCGTGGCAGTTGATGGACGTCTGCTACGTTATTGATCAGGGCGCTGCGAATGCTCTTATATATAACGTCCGCGTGGTTCTGACATTTTGACAGATGCTGCCTGAGCTCAGATTCCACTGCAGATTTATCGAGTGAGAGCGTCTTGGGCGAGAAATTTCCTTTCTCCAGGGCTTCGCGGCTGGTCTTCAGCTTGTCGACATACTTCTCCTTGTATGGTGAGATAGCCATATCCCCAAGGGATTGAATGAGATGGTCAAGCTCCGTACGAGCATCGTCAACAATGCCGCCCTGAGAGGCAGGTATTGCCGCGAGCATGTTTCGCAAGCTTGGAGCCGGCTCAATGCTGGCCGGAGGTTCAGCCATATGGAATAACTTATCCACAGACACAGACCCTTTAGACACGGTACTTGTGCCCTGCAAGACTGGCATCGGAGGCTGAGCTGGCTTGGACACGATACGCTCTTTTCGTGAAACGACAGCACAGATTTTCCCAAGATAGTTGTAGAATTGCAAGTTCTGAAACCACTCGCAGAATAAACCGCGGATCTCGGACAGGCCCTCGGTGTGCACCGTCATATAGAAGTATTTGTCAGCAGTGCCGTAGACGTCACTTTGGTTCCATGGAGGGTTGGGTGATTCGCATGGCCACTGCGCTGCCAGAAATGTGACGAGCTGGTCCGCGGCGGCATCGACGCGCTTTTTCCATCCATAGAAACCTCGGTCATTAAAGGAATCGTAGGACTCGTACTCCCGGCGCTGCTCTATGTTGTCCGTGTATTCGTTGTATTCACGCTTGAATTTGCTGATAATGTTGAGGATCTGATCGCGCTGGACTGTACGACCGCGTCTGAGCGAAAAATGCGTTGTCGAGGTGGGAAGCTGGACCTGGGACATCGTACTGGAGGAAACGAAGAAAGTATTCAGCACGTGAACGATCTCGACGTCAGCACCTTCTGCACATGAGATGGCAGCCAGCCACGTAGTGACGCTCTGACGGTGTTTTTCAGGGTTCATTCCGCTGAGGAGGCTGTGAAGCTGCAGCCAGTTTGTCGCGATGGACGACTTGGTCTTCTCTTTCCAAGGCAAGAACCATCCCGCATCGTATGCGAACTGATCGATCTCAAAGTCTGACGAATCGGCGTTGATGATTTGGTGTTGCTCCAGGAATTGCCAGAGATTATCGACGAGGCTAGACTTAATATTCGTATGGGTTTCTGGCGTTCCGCAGACGAGAGAGTCAGACACAGCGTATGCTGTCAAAGACATCTCATCATTCGTCATCTTGTCCCGAAGAGAGTAGGGGTGATCATGTCTGATAGTGTGCTTCTCGCCGCCAAATGTAGCCACACGGAATTGCGCGACGCGGATTTGATGACGCCGGAGGAGGTCCCTTGAACCATGGGGAAAGAGATCACTCGGAATCTCTGGCTGATCATCATAGAAGAATTTATTGCTCTGTGCCTGCTTCACAATCGCTTCCACGGCGTCCGCAAAACCGTCGTGCTGCGCCAGGAAGCCCAAACCAAGAGACCACTGCACCTGTTGCATGGAGCGAAGGTGCTCAGGATAGTATTTGCGCTTCGGCGTCAAGGCGGCAATCTTTCCAAGCAAGGCGATGGCTTCCTTACTGAGGACTGGGGCTGATCGCACAGCCGCGGAGCGAAGAATGTGCAGCGCTTCTTCGGTCCCTGTCCGCGACGTCAAGCTGTCCGGGATGCAGAAAGCAGTGAGGGCGTGCAGCTGGGCAAGGAAAAGCTTGCTTCTCAGGTCGCCTCCATCCACAAGGCGACCGACAAGGGTGTCTACGCGGTAAGCATGGAGGAAACTTCTCGGCGGCTTGGTGATGTCCAGCGACACATGTGCAGAAGTCTTGATAGTTTTTGCATCGCCATCTGGAACTAGAACAAGACGATCAGGCGGAGATGATTCGGACGATACGTTCTCGCTTCTTAGCACAAGTTTGTTGGCGAGACCGACGAGTGTACCGATGCCCTGGTTCTCGTCGATAATCATGCCCTGAAAGTCTCTGCACTGCACGGTAATATCGCCAGATTTGAGGTAGAAGCGAGTTTGAAGGCCGGGCAACTCAATACCCAGCCGCTGCCGATCGGCCGAGGCGAGACAGTGGATGCGAGGCTCGGTCTCGAGCGTACCTAAAATATTGGCGACAGCCGTGGATGTTGCGGTGGAGAGGCTTATGACTGCCACTTTCTCTTTGGACAAAACCCACAAACCACTCGTTTCGCCATCTTCAGCACGGCTGAGGAGCCATGGCTGGCTCGGCACGACCCAGGGCTGACTAGTTGGTCGCAGACTAATTTTCCCTGTCTTCTCGTCGTAGAAGTGGATGTACTCGTCCACGAACGCGTCCGGAAAGATGCCGTCTAGAAGTCGGCCTGGGACATAGTGCAAGACATTGCCGCCATTCTCTGCTCGCACGAAGAGCTCCGACGAGACCAGGGAGAACTGCACGTCATGCTCAGCGAAAGCGGCATTGGTAGAGAATGGATAGCCTGGCACAGTTCCCGGCATGACGTCAATGATGGACCTGCCAAAGAGAGCCATGTACGTGGGATGATTCTCATACACCGCGGGGAGGCGGTCCAGCGGCAGGCCGTTGACAAGGAGTTCTCCGGTGAGCAAGTTGAAGCGCACAATTGGGGAGTTTGTATCGTGGACGATGCCAACGAGCCACTCCGGGTGACCAGCAGAAACGGGCTTCCAGCCCTGCTGCGTGCTGTGGCCCGACCAAGAACTGCTGATTGCATCATCCAGGGCGTTGCTCCCAGTAGTCATGCTTGCTGACAAGATAGGCATGGCACGGTAGCTCACGCACTGCCATTCCCAGAGGAATAGATCAGCTGAACCGCCAGAGCTGCCGGGGAGGTTGTTGCCTTCACGAGCGATCATGCTGCACTGAAGGAACTGTGAAGCTGTGATAGGTGATTGCAACTCAGAAGACATGCGGTTCTCGTCCAAGTCAAACGCCATGGAGCAGACGAGCGCACAATCCGCAGCGCGACGGCGATATTTCTCTCTGAACGTAGCGTCGTTACTATCTCGAACCTTGCCCCTGAGGGACACTGCCCAAGCGAGCGCGATCTTACGCGCCCGCTGGAGGTATTCGAGACACTTGCGGATTGTGGTCTCGTCAGTCGTCAGCTGAAGAGCTCGCGTGGCAATGATGATACAAGCACGCAGAGTTTCGGTAGATTGCCACGACTCCGCGATGCGAGTGGTTGCTTTGTCAACGCCCTCGAGAAGCTCTCGTGAGAAGACTGGATCGGAGAGAATAGTGTGAGATTCCCGCAGAATAGTATCCTTGGACCTAGGTCCAGCCTGAGTAACACACTGAGCTATAAATATAAACGTGGTCCGCTGGTTGAAGTCGACAGACGGGGCTTGGAGCTGACGTAGAATGTTCTGCCACTGTAACTTGTAGCCCAGTGGGATCGTGCAGAGCTCTCGAAACTCAGGTAGTTTCATGTGCTTTGGACACAGGTGCTGCTTCGCGATGACATGGTTGGGCGGCGGGCCACTAGGAGACCCCTCGGGACGATAGAGGAATTGCTGCATCGCAGAGTCGGCGGCCGGCAGCTTGTACATGCACTGACGCGACAATGTTTCCGTCAATGTCAATGGCACGGATGAAGTAAAGGCGTCGATCTTCGAGTTTAGATACTTGTACTCTGAGCCGTGGTTGACAAGGATCTCCGAGTCATCTATGATCGCCCCAATTTTCAATGAGTTGTAGTGAGAATCGATAACTGGCTTGATCTCAGAGACCGCTTTGATACGCTGGGCGCTGGGTCCGGAGACATACTGTGAAAGCGTCTTATAGTTGAAAAGGTGATATTTCTTATCGGCCTTCGTCTCAGTGGGATAGGAGAGTGAGAGAACGTCTTGCAGTAAAAAGTCCGTGGCATCGCGCCAGCTTGGGAACCACTCCGGAGGCTGGAGCTCGAAAACAGCGTTTTGGGCATCTAGATTGTCCCGCGGTAAGGGCCACTCGTGCACTTCGATCTTCAGAGCCTCGTAATCACTCTCTAGCCTGCATTTCTGACAGGAGCTGGAGTGGTAAGACCTGCGATAACCGTTGTAACTGTTCGACTGGTAATATTCGCAGTTTAAGCTATCAGCCCGAGACTTGAGGTAGTTATAATGACTTTTGGCGCTGGCTAGCTCCTCCCTCTTCATCCGGCGAACATCTGTCGCGTCACGATCGATGCGGTTGTGAAGCTGCTGCTGCTCTACAGAGGTTTCATAGTATTCAATATAGAAACTGTTCCGATCGCCAAAGCTAGTGAAGATGGACCGCGCGTTTGATCGGGACTGTGCCGAGCATTCATCAAGATACTTCTCGACGAGCTCTAGCCTCTGGAGCTGAGTCTTGTGCGGCAGAGCAAGGCTCTGAACGAGCGCACGTATAAGCCCGGGCGGCACGCTTGCGTCGTGATATTTTGCGAGCTTCGGACAGATGCGGTGAGCAGACTTGTTGCAGGCGATCCACAGCTCAAGGCATGTAAGAACCATAATGGATGTCGCGTGCGGGTTGGCTTTGTAGTCCTCGTGAGCGGCCGCGTGGTAATTGAAAAGCACGGAGCACAGGTTCTTGCAAGCTGACAGGGAGGAGATGTTACGCTGTAGCCAGTTGTCCAAGTGCTTCTCGACCCAAGCCTCGAAACGTGCCAGATGGAAGGTGCGATAATCATCTTGGGCGATTGCGACAGATGGCAGGTCGTTCGCATTCAAGTCAGCAAGACGGCAGCCAGGTGCAAAGTCAGCTTGACTACTGGACCGATCGAGAGCGTCAAGGGCCTGGAGGTATACGTCCAGCTTTGGGATGGCTGCAAAAGTGTCTTTGTCGATGTTGAGATTCTTGAGTGCTGTGAAATGGGGCTTTCGAGCATCCTTTGAGCAGATCTCCCCCCACCTCTGCTCCAAGATTGTAGTTGTCTTCCTGACCACAGATGAGCCATAGGTCTGTACCCAGGGACTGGCGGTGCTGCCCATCTTGCGAAGGCGCCGGCTGACTTTTGCGGACATGATGGACAGCAAGTCACTGTCGAGGCTGTGCTGATGCGCCCCCTCAAGCAGCCGCGCCAGGAGGAAGGTAATGAACTCCTTGTAGACGGGGGCTCTGGGTGACTCGCTGCAGATCTCGACTTCCGATTCAAGCCGTGATGCGATCAAGTGCAGTGCAGCGCGAAAGAGAAGCCAGGTTTGAGACCGTGTCCAAGGTATCATGCAGCTCTCATACATGACTTCCTCCCGCATCTTCTTCTCGATGGATGGAACCTCAATTGCAGAGCCAAGAGCGAGTAGGAGGGACGAGAAGTATTGGGTGACGATAAAAGGGTTGGCAGATTCGCGCACCTCGCCTCTCTCGGAGGCAGCCTTGGTGGCAGTAGGCTGCGCAATCGCATTGATCTGACTGCTCATCTTACTGATAGTCTTGGCCAGGCTTTTGATGATGTCGCCTTTCTGGATGACAGAGATCGGAATCGCGATGGCTTGGGCAGGGAAGTTGCGGACCAGCCGGCCTTCTGTGCCCGTGATGGTTGCATTGTTGGGTGTCAGCTCAAAGAGCTCAAAACGAATGGCGTCTTGTGCACGACTGATGAGCATTCCCGCATTCTGCGACGTGATCTCGAGCAGTAGATAGCCGTCTATACAGTATTAACCTCGACCCGATTCGTCAAAGAGGCATCGCGGACAGTGAACCCATACCGTTCTCACAGATCCGCCACATGCATGCTTTCAAAGTTAACTCCTCAATCTTCACCTTCGTCGAGCCAATGGTGTGCACCTTGTTGAATTCACGTAAAACATCTCTCAATTTCTCGGCGGTCAACTTGTGATGGCCCTGTGAGCGACTTGAGAAGTCTTCCGCAGTTTGGAGCACAAAGTTGACTAGGTGCTTGACGCTATGCTGAGAGTAGTCGTGCTCTCCTGGGAGCTCCGGAGGCAGGAAGAGGTGGTTAACAGCATAGAGTGTGCTCTCGCGGGGCATCTCACCCATGGCCTTTGCCATCGCGGCGTTCGCTGAATCAACTCACGCGCACGATGGACTTGGCTCATGAAAGGGGCAAGAGTATGAATAATAGTGGTAGCTAATGACTGTAATATGTGGAAATCTCTGAGCGCGGGCGGTTCAGTGATGGCAATGCCGACGGGTGAAAGAGAGAGGTGTAGGTTGAGCGGGGAAGTTGGAAGACTGCGAGACTCAAATACTGGCAATTTTGGGCATATAGGTACTTCGGTATTTGCCTGACAGGGCTCAGAAGGTCCACGCGGCTGCCTGCCTGCCTGTCTGCTTTTCATGTCTTGAACCGAATGCATCCGCAGGGCTTTGCAAGGCACACTTGCTGTTGGTGGTAGGCCTCCTGCATGTGCACGACCAACAAAGATGCCGCCTAGGCAGGGTTGGGAACAGGGCAACGCTGCCCAGTCATAATCCACAGCTGAGCCTGCCTGCTGTGCACAGGATGCTCGGCAGGCCAGGCTATCTGCTTGTCTCAATACTCACGTCATTTCACGCCTTGGGGACAAGACCCGAGAGCCATGCCTAAACTGGTGACTTTCTCCGATGACAGGCGAAATCAACGATCGTTGATCCACCGTTGTTGTGTCTGCGTGTATGGTATCTACTTGTTTTGGCATGTTTGACGCGATAACACTGGGGCACTGATTTTGATTACATTGTGGCACTGCAGCCGGATTCAGCGAGGAAGGGCTGGGGAATCTACACACAGGCTCCGTCACTGCGAGGGTACAGCCGAGCAGTAATATAGGGGCAAGATTCATCACATTCTTGATACACATACAACTTCGATGGGTTTGTGTGCGAGCTGAAGGGAAATGAATAGCCTCATGCGCTATATTCCAAACACCAATTGCTCACGTCTTCAACCTTCCAAAGCCATGCAGCCCACCAACAATCCAAGAAAACCCCGATACATCCGATAACCATTTACTGAAGGCTAAAATATACTACAGCGCGAAAAGTCACAGTTTCGAGTCAACGCAACGATGAAGTCTTTGCACTCCATTTATTCATCCTTTGTGCAATTCCTGCTTCGATCCGTCCTAGAGAAGAGCCGATAGTGTATGTTTCCATGACCAAAACAAGCACAGCTGTCAAAAATCGCATACAAACCTCCCGCTGACTCACGGGAAGTCGTTGCGGGCCGAAACAACAGCATTGACCAGTGTCTGGCCCGTAGCCCAGACTTTTCCAATATCATTCCTTTGTCAGCACGCCGTTTGACACACTCCCAAGCAGAGGAATACCCGAAACTCTGGAAAGGAAAAGTAGCACATACCGGAAGACTCAGGAGACGACCCATAAAGCGTGCCCATGACATACCGGTCGCCTGTGCCGGGGTACTCCCTTACCACCAAACCATGTCAGCATCCGCATTACTCGTAGTACATACCCATACTGCCCACTACTCTCTGTCTTTTTCCCTCTCTCGTGAGGAAAGAGACGTGGCAAGGTAGTAGACGCGTGAAGAACTCACCAGATAGGACCACCCGACTGACCACCAGCGGTGTCGATGTTGCCGAATGACGGGCTGTCGCTGGTGCAGCCGCCCATGCTGGCGAGATGCCCGCCGCCCGACCGGACGGGGCGCTGCCCGTTGTTGCGGTCTTGGGGATATCCGACTATTTATCTCGTGTTAGTGGCTTTCTGCCTGCCAGAGAGATGGGTTGAGTTCGTAGATGTCGCTGTCACTGCTTACACTACATGGACATGGACGGATTAGCAGGACTTCCACGAACACATACGGCAGAAAGGCTGCTGCTGCTGTCCTTGGTTACGCGGGAAGATAAAGTAATGCTCACGTTGTAGAAGATATCCCGGTTTAACCACTCAGACCCCATGGTTCTGGCACCAAAGTACCCACGCTGCTCGCCGAGGCGGTCCTGGAGGATGTGGATCGCCCAGTCCAGTCCTGTCCTCCGGGGTCAGCAAAACCAAGCCCCACGAGCACTGATGTTCCAGTATCACTGCTGGGACTACTCACCGTAGAGACACTGCCCGCCCGACTCGGTGGTGAAGATGTAAGTGGTCACCTGTGAGCCCGGGTATTTAGTCTCGCCGTCGTAGTAGAAGGGCGAGAACCGCACGCTGACGCTCTCGCCGTTGGTGGGCGTACAGTGGCGTGCGGTGATGACGTGGCGGGGGCCGACGAGGGTCCCGGTGCACCTGGAGGATTGTTAGGAGGGGTTCTTCTTTCTAGTGTAGATGTGATTAGACAGAAGATCGACTCACCAAGCACCGTTCGACCACTGGACCTTGCCGATGGCACCTATGCCCGAATCACGTTAGCTCCGAAGTATTCTACATCAAAAGGATATACGAGGACATACTATACGGATAGTTGGCATCCGTCCAATCCTGCCTGTCGTCAGCGCCATAGACGTCCCGGCGCTCGTTGGCCGCCTCGACGTCAGTGTGGTTGCTCGGCTCGGCCGTGAGCTGGCCCATGGCCTGCAGCACAGCCGGGTCGTAGGTGACGCGCTCGGTGACGACGGCGCTCTCGGGCACGAAGAAGGCAGCTGTCGGGTCGAAACCGATGGCGATCTGCACGCCGTTCTCGTCGACGTCTGGGATCGTGAGACCCGAAACGACGCTGGCGGCTAGGCCGAGCGGGGTTGCGAGGCGAGATACCCGGACCATTTCGACTCGCGGTTAACTTACACGGAAGGCTAGAAAGGGGGGGGCTGGGCTTGAGTAGCAATGGAGGGAAGACAGTAAGTGAAAAACTGGCTGAGGGTGAAGATGGAAGAAGACACCGGGAAAATGTTGTCGGAACTACTATGATATCTTTATACAAAATATCTAGATCGCATTTGGCAATATCATAAGCTCACCGAGCAGATCGAAGACGACCGAAAGATCAGCACTAATGTCCTGGGACCTCGCTCATCAATGGTCAAGGTCACCGATACAACGATACAACGATACAACCCCCCATTCCATCTGCAAGTTGATCGTGCCCGCACCCACACCTCAGTATCCGACCAGTGATCGACCACGAGGAAGGCAGTCCGATGGTTTGTCTAAATTACGATGGCCAATAGGATGCTCTCAGCCTTACACAAGTCGGGCCCCCAGATGAGCGGAAGAATAACGGCGCGTGCATTGGTGGTGCGTTTGTCCAGAAGGAATGCTCACATCAGGCTATAAGTCCTGGATAGGCAGGTCATGCAGGAGCAGCTGCATATTTCGAGCCTCAAGCGCAGTGAAGTGGTGAGTGCCATGTGCTGCGCGAGTCCTCCGACAAGGCTGAGATGCGGGGGGCGTTAGCTGCAACGTGCAAGGGTCTGGACGACCATGATCCTGGCTTGCAGAGCCTGGAATGCATCGGAGAAGTGGCGAAGCCCGATAGGATGTTAGAGGAGCCCGCGAGGAGAATCGGGGACTAAGGCGGGCCATGCGTCGTGCATATTTGGTGCTCTCAGCGAAGTCGCCACTGCTTCCACGAAACGTGTCTACGAGGAGCGGTCGCGAAAGTCGCCATGGACAAGAGGCAGCATCTCAGAAGTGGAAACACGGTCTGATCATTTGGCATCTCTAGCTTTCTTTTAAGCTTGGCAAGCTTACAATAGCGAAATCAGGCAGTCAGCGTTCCTTCAGTGGCATGCTATTGCAGCATGCAGTCGAAATACAGGGGTAGCATGCATGCAAGTCGGTAACCAACAAGGTTGACTGGAGGCTTTCCGGTCCCGACGGTGGCCCCCAAGGTGAACCCCGGCTTCGACGCAGATTCCCAAGGGAAGGGGGAGGGGGGCGAAAACACTCCGGAAGGCGATCGTCTTGCGCAATCGTGGGCATGGTAGACCAACTTTTGCGGTGATCTTGCACACAATGGCCAACAATGGACCGGACGGGCAGAAGGACGAGTTGCGATTTGCTAAACTGGGATGCTCCATCTGACTGCGTCGGCTGTCCCACCATTCAGCGACGGCTTGCGTTGTCAGGTACAACCGCTACCGGAAGAAATCACCATAATCTGTGTCTACACAACAATCACTAATCAAGCAGCAACGATACAGCAAGGCTAAGCAATCCGTGCACACACAACACAGTCAGCTGCAGATACCCGAAGGTGCCGACCCGGCTGGCACAATGCTTCCGATTCGCAATCACAAACGAGCAGTGGAGCGTGGTATAAGCTGCCAAGCCGGGGCGACATATGGAGATGGAATCGTGTGCTCTCAGGCTCGTGAAAAAGGGAACGTGGCTGGCCGAGGAGTGGCCCTTCAGTCTCACATCGGCCCAGTCAGTTCACGATTATGGTAATTATGCTAACTACCTTCGTAGGATGTTTGGGGGCCGAAGATCACGATCCTTACCGGATTATACTGCGACTTCAGGGTGCCTCAAGTTGTCAATTTGGTCAGCCGGGACGTGATGCACCGTCTCACTAATTGATATTTTTTGATTGCACGGCACTGTCATTTAATGCCCCTCCTGCCTACATTTTCAAGACTCTCTAAATGATTCAAACTCGTGCGCGCAGAGAGTTGCGATAATTGGTGCTGCCTGCCCTGGAGCTTAGGTGGATCAATACATGGAGCATGTTCTATTCTGGCTCTCCGTTTCCCGAGACTACAATTCACGATACTAGATCAACCAATAGATGAGTTCAGGGAAGGCAGTCTCCGCATCGCACCCAGGGAATGATGTCAGCAAAACCGGACGAAAGCTGGAGGCGGGGCTAGAGCTCTAGGCGTTAGTTAAGTGCCGAAGCTTTGCCGGCTTTTATGCACACCCTTGCTCTGTCCAGTTGTGCCTGGTGTAGTTGTGCCTGGCAGCTTGTGCCCCAGGACGGCCCGATCTTTCAGCCGTGGCTGCGCGCGTCAACAGGGATCCGTCATGACGGCATCCGCGAACCGCCAGCCACACCCGATCCTCGACGACTGACTCTAAGGATCGTGACGGTTTCGCTGTGCAGTCCAGGGATTGGAGTGCCTATGACGCGCCACCGTGTCGACAAGTAGAAGTCAGTCAGTCTTACGTGGCCAAGATCCGGCACACTGCCACTGACGACCTTAAGACGAGACCAGGATAGCGATATCGGCTCACCACACCCCGGCCACACCATATCAATTTCACGTTACATTTCACGTCAAACTTCACGTTGCACGAGGCATCATGCCGCCGCGTCAACAAGGTGAAGATACTGTCGCACAGCAGCAGCAACAGCCACTCCTCGAGTCCTTCCCGGCCCAATACGGCACCTCAGACACCATCGCCTCCCCGACCACTTCAGCACGCAGATATGCTCAGCAAGATGTCGGCATCAACACCACCCGGCACAAAGCCTTCCGCATCTTCGCAGCAATGTTCTGCTTCTCGGCGATGGGGCTGCTCGTCTCCACCGTCGGCCTGATGCTCCTCTCCCTCGAGACACACTACCGCCTCAACGACGCGCAGGTCTCGCTCATCTTCACCTGCGCACCGGTCGGGTACATCATGGCGACGCTCCTGACCAACCCTATCCACGCGCGCTTCGGGCGCAGGGGCATCGCGCTGATCGGGCCGGCGCTGCAGTTGGTCTCCACGCTGGGCGCGGGGAGCCATCCGGGGCGGTATGAGGTGTTTGTCGCATATCTCGCGGTCGGGAGTCTCGGGGTTGGATTGCTGGACGGGGCGTGGTGTTCGTGGGTCGGAGGGTCCATGGGAGATAAGGCGAACACGGTCAGTGGGATGTTGCATGGCTCGTTCTCGATTGGAGCTGGGCTGGGACCGCTGCTGGCTGATCTGGTGATGATGGAGGGGAATCTGGAGTGGTGGGTTTGGTATTATGTCCTTGTATGTCCCTTGTGGTGGTGATAAAGAAGTCTGGGGGAATGATGGAATGACTAATGAGAAACTCAACCAGGCTGGCATCACTGCCCTCGAATGCATCATCGCGGCCATCGCCTTCAGAAACGACACGGCGGAGCAGTACCACGCGGAGCAAGCATTCCTCGCCTCAGACCAGGCCGTTCCATCTGAAGATC
Organism: Microdochium paspali; assembly: GCA_031142775.1. NCBI lineage: Eukaryota > Fungi > Ascomycota > Sordariomycetes > Xylariales > Microdochiaceae > Microdochium > Microdochium paspali. Next base: position 450,929 of record JAVBIV010000013.1, read on the forward strand.
CACGTATAATCCTCATCGACAACGAAAACCGTGTCGAAACCGCCAGCATTTCCGATGTCGACAGCACCATCGCCGCAAAGCCTGTCATCCCTTCCTCCCAGCAATCATCCGCCCACGCCATCCTCACCCATCCGGTAATCTGGGTCTGCGCGGCCTTCCTCCTCGTAGAAGTCGGTGTCGAGTCCTCCATTTCGGGCTGGGTTGTGCTCTTCCTGCGCCGCGCGCGGCAGGCTCCTGTTCAGCTCGCGGCTGCCGGATCATCGGCGTTCTGGATCGGCCAAGCTGTAGGGAGACTGTGCTTGGGCGTCGTGACGGATCGGTATGGCCTACGGAAGGCAGTGACGGTGTACCTGCTCGCCGTGGTTGGGTTCAGTGTTGGCTTCGCACTGCTGGGGCTGAATCATCACGAGGACCGGACAGGTAGCGGGCTTGCCGCCAAAGTCTCGGTGGCTTTTATCGCCATGATAGGCGTGTTCTGTGGGCCGATCTTCCCCTCGTCCATCGTGCAGCTGACCAGCGCGCTGCCGAGGGAGCTCCACGTCGGGGCCGTCACGTACGTCGCCATGACCGGACAGGTCGGTGGTGCGTTACTGCCCGTGGCCATTGGGGTCCTGATCCAGGGCCTGGGGGTTGAAGTGTTTCCGATTGTGCTGGTTGTGCAGACTGTGCTGGGATTTGGGTTTTGGTCATTGTTTGCTAGAACTGCTTCCAAGCACGAAACATGGCGGGATGAGGTCGACACAGGCGATGCTTGATATATATATATATATATATATATACAGAACAGGGTAAACAGAATTCGGTCTTCCCCCGATCATTGCCATTTTTCCCTTGATGGTCGTTATTGAGCTTCGTTAAAAAGGGGGATGTGTGAATCTCATGCGTTCTGCTTTGAAGACGTCCCTATCACTCACAAAGAAGAAGAAGAAGCTGGAGCCTTGAGAGCATGATCTCATTGCTATAACTTCTCGATTTATTCTATCTCGAATTTAACACCTTCATCTCCTTTCTCAGCCCTCTCACAATTCACTCGGCCGGATCAACCTTTTTGATGACCTTGGCCGGAACCCCAACAGCCACAGAATAATCCGGAATATCCTTCGACACCACTGCGCCCGCACCAATAGTGCATCCCTTGCCAATCTTGACACCCGGCAGGACAGTGACGTTAGCGCCAAGCCAGCAGTCGTCCCCGATCTCGATGGGCTCGGCATACTCGACGCCATCCCGCCGTGATTTGAGGCTCGTCTCGTGCGTGGCTGTGATCAAGCTGACACCCGTGGCGAAGAGTACGCGGTCGCCGATTGTGACATGAGCACAGTCGAGGATGACGCAGCTGAGATTGTGTCAGTTACTTTCCCAGTCTTTGACTCCCGAAACACACATGCACACACACACACGTGCGCTGCGCATGGTGCGGGGGAGATAACCTCCTGCCTTAGACACCACGCCTCCCGCCGAAAGGCAGCAAAGACCTTGAAGCGGAAAAGGACTTACTTGAAGTTCGCATAAAACTTCTCCCCAACAGAGATATTACACCCATAGTCGACCTGCAGGCTGGGCTCGACGTAGCTCCCCTCGCCGACCCTGCCGAACAGCTCCCTGATCATCGCCATCCGCGCGTCCGCCACCTGGTCCGCCGAGAGCTCCTCCCCGGGGACGTACGTGTTGAACCGGCTCGCGATCCGCCGCGCCCGGAGGCGCGCGTGCTCGAGCTCTGGCGCGAAGCACGAGTACAGCATGCCGCTGATCATGCGCTCGTAGTCCTCGCACCAGGGGATGTTGGCGATGCCCCGGGCGCGGGCTATGGCGGTGTCGTCCTTTGTGGTTTTGACGGGGGGGACCATGGTTTTGTGGTTGTGGTTGCTAGGGGGGGGGGAGGGATTGGCGTAGGAACTTCTTCACAGGGGTTGTGGTGGTTGTCTGTCGTTGTTATGGGTGTAGTGGTTGCTTTTGGACGAGATTGTAGTCTTCGAGGAGGCAGGAAGGGGGGAAAGGCTTTGTCAAGTTTTTCTTTCCTGTCAGCCAAGGTCGCTGGAAGGACAGCTGCTGGATAATCGTGGCTGATTCTCTTGGCTTTGGTGAGTCGCTGCTGAGAGCTGGGCGGCGGAGGTGGAGCAAGAGCGGAGTTTGACCGCATTACTGGATCCGGAAGCTGCCGGATGGCGGGGTTTGTTGTGGGCAAGATCCACTCCTCCACACCTTGTCGGTCCGGTGTTTCTCCACCAGGCCGGCTGTGCAAGTATTTTGACTCACTCTGTTCGAGTCGCACTGCTGACCTGTACACCATTCCTTCAAAGAGGAGACTCATTCTAAATGCAGCAACAAGGGCAGAACGCGGTGATACCTCCCACACTGTGGACAAGATGTCTTTGCAGGGCAGTTTTTAAGGCTGACGATGCGGGCAGGCTCTCATTACCCCAATCATATGCAGCGATATGCTCATGTTGTTCGCCGAGGTCGACCATTGCGTCGTCAAGTACAATTGTGTTCTGATGATGGCGGGAGCGTCCGTAGTAGCCACACGATGAAAGGGACTCCTCGTTGTTCCAACATCTCAATGATTGCTGGAAGAGGATCCCGAGCAACCACGGCAGGAACGAGTTTGGCTGCGGACATCCACTATTGGTCTCCTGCCCAAAAGGAGACACCGGTGCCCTGCTCATTATTAACAAGAAGTGCTAATGTGTCCTTCATGCTGCCCTCTTATGCTGCTCCCTTACGAGGGCACCATAGCAAGATGGAGTCTGTCAAGGTCTTCTATACCGACAAAACCTTCTAATATACGGCAGGATGACCAGTTTTTACAATGGCAGCTTCACTTGACTCTCAACATACTCACCCGAATATTCGGCGTGCGCAAGATCTTACCCCCTCCCACGACCAGCAGATAGGGCTTACCTCTTTACGTATGTCACCTGATTATTACTAATCTCTCATTTTGAAGTCGTGGTCTTAGTAGAGGGGACGGATCTTACCCACCGCCACTGGAAAAGGAAATAAATCTGGATAGCACCGACTGCCACTTAAGGGAAATGAGCATGCTCTCGGCGGTATGGGTTCCTCCGCTCACGGCAGGTTTGATGCCCAGTATCTAGCATCCTCTTGAATGCATCGAGTATCTCCCCTAACTACGAACGCTGTCCAAAACCACTGCAGATTCTCCGGCAGCAGCGCATATAAATCGAGACCATCATATTCTCTCGCATTTGCCACCTCATTCTCTTCACTGTCATTGCTCCCAGCCAGCGATGAGGTCTGCGTAATCCTCCTTGGTGGCCCAATCGCGCCTGTGTCGTTGATTTGAGATAGGACAAAAGAATTAACGGCAAGTCCGAGCTCGGACTGCTGAAACTTCCCACCATTCTGGCACCAAACATATCCCCACGTAGTGAGGCTGACATCCTGGCGGCCAGCCTCGTCGAGCACGTCAGCATGGGTAGCATTTCTTAGGCCACTGATCTTCGGGAAGACGCAGCGAAACTCGCGTAAAGCCGGAGCAAATGGCGCGTCGTGGGTGAAGGAGATGTGCATGTGAGTTGGTGTGGACCAGACCGGTTGGGTAGGGGGAATTCATGCCTCCACCCTAGTTGAGATGCTGCGTATCAAGCGTTAGCCGGGCTGAAAGATCATGATCTAGAGGTAGTGGCGCAATTTTCTGACATGACGAAATTATGGATAAGAGGAATGATACAGATAGCTCTGATTCGGCTGCACCATAGAGCTTTCACCGGAAATGTTTGGTTTTTTAAACAACTTGCGAAAGAATTGATTCTGGTGCCGAAACGATCATCTGTTTTCACAAAAGCGCAATCTTACTTTTGCGTTGAATCTATCAGTCCCTTCTGAGCTTTAGAAGTTGAGTCTATCAACCTTTTGCTATATATTATTCCGTCACTTTGACCGTGTCGGGTGGACAAGGCCTGTTAGATGGAGGGGACACAAAGGGATGGTGGCTTGTAGGGGCGAAAGCTTGTTAAATTCTATATAAGGTCCTTGTAGCGCTGAAGACGCAATAGGACCTATTTAGCACGATTCACGAGAACTGGAACCTGCCTGGTATATGCCGGGGCAGGCTTGGAAATAGCTGAATCTACTGCCACGTGCTTCCCCTCGGCATGGACGTTACCCATAGCATAAAAAGGCCCTGAACCGCCCTTTCCTACTCTACGTGTATTAGACAAGCTTTTGCGAATACTTCCGACAGTACTAGTTCAATCCCTCCATGATTTCTTTCTGACCAATCGTGACCACTACCTACGTGACCGCCAAGCCTGAAGGAACTATGGGGGATCTCAACAATACCGCTAGCTCTTTTGAGGTTGTTGACAAATTGAGCACAGGAATCCGTTCTTACACAGCCGCACTGCTAAGTTCATCCATTTGAAGCTTTATCGCATCATCGCTACTCTCTGAATTGTTGTAGGGTCTTCGCTCTTTGCAGATCGCATCGGGAGGTTGATCAGCAGCGTCTAGCCATACAACGGGCAGGGCCATACAATAACAACGAAAAACGATATCTCGATGAACTATTGCTCACTAAACTGCCCAAAGCATCACGTATCACCATTTTGCAACAAGTCTGCCCATTCGCGATGATACATATCTTTTCTCCCACAGTTTCCACCACTTGTCCCGCGTGTCTTCTGCAAAGCCGCAAGCGCTCAGCCAATCCATCGTTTCTTCCTCGTCCATCTTCGGTGACGCTCTTCGGGCTTTGTCAACCATATTTTGAATTTCATGTGCCACAGCGATATAGGACCGGTCCCCTGACACAAATGAGCTTTCATGCTGTGGACTGCATGGCAAGAAATCAGGCAAAGTGAAGGGTTGGTCCAGTTTGAACCCATGATCAATCATGAAAGCAGGCAAAGAAAAGTGGTAAGACACGTGAACACACCCCAGTACCTTCATCTTTGGTTCCGGTCGTTCGCGGTCCTGAAAGGCTTCGCAGATTATCTCTTTCAGGTGTATCGGCAGTCTCCGCAGAAGGAGCAATAAGAAGACGTCGAATGGCATTTCAGCCAGTACAAGCCAGCGAAAGTTCTCTGAGAATCCTCTGTAATCTATGACACGTGTTGCTCGGTTAAATACGGTCGCAATTACGATATCCCATTCATCAATGAGCCGTTCTTGCGCTAGTAAAATATGTTTCGCCTCAGGCAAACCCCACAATACCTTCAATGGTTGTGCGGGATTGTAGTTCGTATGGCGAATCATCATCTGCACCGCGTAGGCTTCGGACGAGATAGCGAATTTCCCAGGTTTGATTGCGTGAAGAAAGAACGCAGTGGGCCAGTTGTGCCCCCGACAAGATGCTTTCCCTTTCCAATGAGGGTCGCCGCCCTGCTCGAGCAGCCAACCGATGACATCATTCCCAAAACCAGATCGGGATATCTCTGAACTGCAAAGAAGAAGCTCATTCAAGAATATGTCCTTTGTCATGCCTGTGGGGATCCAATCGGGGATAAGTCGCAGTGGTGGCTGTATGCCCAGGAAAGTCATTACCACTGCTGCATTGCGCGTGTCACGATCCCAAAATGCCTTTTTCGTCATCTCTAGAGTGATGTATTCAAGAATCTGATCTCGATACTGTCTACAAAGGCTGTATGAGATGAGGCGCTTCGCCCAAAGAAGGAGAAGCTCATCGACATCTCCTTCAGGTGGCGGCGCCCAAAGCTCAACTGAGTGTATACCAGAGGACATATTGAATATGGCATGCTGAACTTCAACACAGACTTTCCAATCGAGCTCAATATGCTGCCAAAGCATGCGGCCTTGGTCTAGCATGAAGTCGCGTGCAGTCCGATGGATGAAGGATATCGGTTTTCCTGTTTCGACTTGCGATTTCGTCTCGCCCTCGACAGACCCTAGGTCGATAAGACCGGCACACTGCACCCGCATTCTGTCTCGAACTTGAAGCATTGCTTCCCTGAGTTTCGGACATTGACGCCAGGTAAGGGTCGATTCTTGATGTTGTTCTCTAAGGCTCGAATCGAGGTACAGTGCAATTGCTGCAGCTGTGTTCATGCCCACCGATATTGGCGAACTCGCTTGGAATACGTCATCTGCAAGGAGTAACGCGAAATATATTGCAGAAGAGTCGTGGTATAGCGATGATGCTGCTGTGCCACGGCGCTGGAGCATCGATTCGTACAAGGAGTCGAGGCCATCCGGCATGCTTCGGACTCTAATCCATAACTGCTCCCATGTGTCACAGTTCGTAATACCCTCTATCAAGCTGCCAGCCACAAGTTCCACCCAGAGGAAGACACCACACGCATGGCTCGCCAAGTACCTGATGAGCGCAGTCGGATTGTGGTCTTCATTGTCCGAGCTCTGTAAAGAGCACAGGGGGCCTCCTAGTTTCTGCTCAAGGTAGCTTGTAATGTCTTCGTAGGTCAGATCTTGGAGTCTGAGGTGTGGATACCGTTGCATAGATCTTTCGAAAATGAGCTCTGGACGACTTGATACACACAATTTGAGCATATCGTGATTCTTCAAGGTTTCGATCAGGTTGAGGAGATCCACCGAGCTAGACTTGGCAATTTCGTCGAGCCCGTCCATGAAAATGTAAGCAGGACTTTTGAGCTTGTGTAGGCAATGGTTAAGAGCCTCGCGCATCTCGCTCTCGCTCCAATCCCCCAGTGTTCTCTTCGTGTCCCACGATACCCTACCGCCAAGCGAGATGGCCCTTCTGGAGTGCAAGTGGTGGATGATCTGGTGAAGTAACGTGCATAAAACGCCTTTCATCGAGTTCTGCATCGAGTCGCCGGAACTCCAGATGAAGACACTGAGCACTAAGGGGGGCTCGGATCCAGAAACGACGCCGTTCAAGACACGTCCTTTGGTGATTTGGCGGATCAAGTGGCTCACGAGTGTGCTCTTGCCTGTCCCGGCATGACCACTGATCCAGAACAGGCGCTGCTCGTCGCTGAGCAACCACAATCTCAGGGCTCCGAATATCGAAGAGCACGCCGCACAATTGTTCAGATCGTAGTTAAAATGGTCATCTGGACGGGAACACTTGCTATCGAAGACCCAGTCGAATGATCCTGGGACAGCCTCGAGAGACTTCATGTTTCTGCGAGTGTTCATAGATGTGAAGTAGAGACTGTCCAGGAGCCGGTGTATTTCAATCCCTTCTTTTTCTTCATGGTGAGCGCGGGCAATCTCTTCGATTTTCTCCTCCAGTCTTTCGTTCATTTCGCCAATCACTTTCTTCGTTATCGTGGTGTTGTCGCTGAGAGCCTTCAATGCCTGCTGCACAGATTGGTCGACCCGTGATAAAAGGGATATTGGGTCGGTGTTACCAGAGCGTAGCCCAGTGACTAGAGCCTGCAACTCTCTCTTCAAGGAAGGCAAGTCTTTGCTGATAACCGCCCATTCGCTTTGTACCGTCTTCCTACAATCTGTTAGTTACGACTGCCGTAACATCGCGAACGAGGAAGCTCACCGTAGGTCCACAAGAATTGTGGTTTGAAGAGCCTGCTGTACTTCCTGAAGTCTTTTTTCGTGTGCCTGAATCTTTTCCTTGTCCTTGAGCATGTATCTGACAGTGGTCAAGAACTTGTTCTTTCTGCCATCACTAGCTCTTTCGAGCATCAGCTCCAGCTCGCGCGACACCTTGACCACATCACGAGCGCGACTCAACACGCTAGTGTCGTCAGGACCGACGCTTGCTGCATTGATAGACTGCTCCAGCTCATTGGAGAGTTTCCAGAGGATACTCGCGTTGGTCTTCAGGCTTGAGTCGGGTTGGCGCTCGTCACGAATGCGTTTGAGCGCTTCGGTCGCCTTGAGACCAGTGCCTACTAGCTGCAGTATATTGCAGACTAATGATAGGGCGGCGAGGGCATCCATGATCGACGTTTGCCAGTACTTGTTGTGACTTGTGTACCGGAATCTGGCGGGTAGGTAATGAGATGAGGATCATGAAAATCTGACAGGAATAAAGAACAGAAATTCGACAACCCGGTGCGGGGTTATGTAACTTCCGACATGAGGAGGGGTAAGCAGCAGCGGTGCCGTGCGTATGTAGACTCCTCAGCCTATCAGATTGTAGTCAGCCCGATGGTAGCCTTACGGTCCGTCTCGAGCCGGACTTGAGATCGGGTGCTGGTTCAATGTCCCGCTATTCATGCAGGAAGAAGGACTTAAGTGTTTTTGTGCCTAGGATCGCCGTTCTGGACCACATTTTCAATAAGTAGGTTGTACAACAGCATTCTCCATTGCCTCTCATGTTCCCAGCACTACTTCTTGCACAAGATTGGATTTCATCACAACTCATCTGGCATAATTGGGTTCTGTGAAGACGCTCGGAATTTGTGTTTCGCTGTACCTCAAGTACAGCCGTGAGAACTTCTAGCTTTCGAGACAAGAACATAGTGTCGCTTTGGTAGGAGATGATTCAACGTCTATTATGAGATTGCACTTCCGCTTCCTATCAATGAATTAGGCTCCATTACTTATGGGATCTCTAGCCGCTCTTCGTCCTACTCGTCTCCTTATCTGTTCTCCTGGACCATTCGTAGTACCAAACTGCACTAAATGACCGAGTCCCGATCGTCTAGGAGGAAAGTGATGGTCTCGGGGAGATCGTTTACTCTTCCGTGCCTGGTATAACGCGAAGCAAATGCATCCTGGATCGCTATATCCTTGATTGCTGAGACCCTGAATGGTATCGTCTCGTACTGGACACCGGCACTAACGAAGGTCAACTTCTTCTCAGCCATGGAGGATCCAATTGCAGACCTAGCTTGATACCGGACATCTGCTTCTAAGTTATCCAATTCTGAGGCGGAAGAAGGGATGGAGGCCACTTGATCTTAAATGTTTTACTCGAGAGTGATGGTTGAGTAGTGCAAAGATAGCCTCCACAAGCCAGCCTCCCTAATTATATCGTCACAGGACACCACTTGCTTAGACTGCGACCACGGCAAGCGTTTTCTGTGGTCGTTCGCACCGGTTTGGCTTTAGCACTGATACAAGATTTTCCGACTCCGAAGTAAGTGCCTCTGGGCACAGATACACTGTGAATGAAACCGGTTTCATGAGGGCGACCTGGGAATGCCTAGTAAATCGATCTTAGCAGGCAATGCGGCCTTGTTCGCATTGGCTTCCCACCTCAAAGCCTCCACCCTAGTTATACCTGTCAGCCTCGGCCATTGCATATTCCTGCGGCTTTATCGGTCTTGCGGAACAGTCACTGCTGGCCCCTACTCGCGGTTGATATTGTGCAACTCCACACAAATTGCCAGATGCGAAGGACTTCCAACACTAGCTTCACCGCCAGAGTGCTGGTGGCGCATCCAGATTTTGGAGCATAGGACGGGCACGCCATTGGTACAACTGGCAGGGTGCGGGTGGAGACAAGAAGTTGGATGGCCAACGTTGGATATCTGATTGGTCTACAACACCGCCAAGAGAGTAAGATATTGGACGGGCTGGACAGCCCTATTTCCAGCTTACAGGCACGCGGTGCTATGTTTGCCTATTGGCTGGTGCCTTGCCCCTTCGCAAGTGTCGCGACATACATAGAATGAGCCCAAGGCAGTGCAGTGCGGTGATGTCAGAGTCACCAGCCCGCGAATACAAAACTGAGGCGTGGGCACTTGCTGGCCATCTCCACTTGCAACAAGATAGCTCCTAGTTCTGCTGCCTTGTATACGCAGACGCTCTCCTCCGATCGCCCACGCGTCATGGCTTCTGAATGCGCCGGCAACGACACGCTGCACGACACGCCCCAAGTTTGGACGCAGCACAGTGAGCTCATCCGGCAGCTCTATCAGGGCCGTGGTGTGGACAGCGGCCACACTTTGGCAGAGGTCAGGAGTACCCTCATCGATCACCATGGATTTCCTGACTTACCGTGCGTCACCTCTCTCTCATTTGTCACTAAAGGTCGCCCCGGCGCCCGCTGATAACTACTTGTATGTATGCGTGTCCAGACTGTCCATCTTCGAAGTCAGGATTCGAGATCTTCTTGGCCTGCGCAAGAAAATGAATAGCAGCGACTGGACGCTGGTGTGGCCTCATTGTCGTGCGATCCAGCTGGCGGGCAAAACCCCCGAGGTCATTTTGACTGGTAAAGTCATTCCATGGCACAAGGTCTGGAAAGAGGTACTTCGGACCCGAGCAAACCGTGCTCGACAGGGTGGGGAAGTTTTCAAATCTTTTGACGAGTTGGAAACCTGGGAGTGGTGGAGAAAACGTGGCGCAAAGCTTTGGCTCGCTACGGGTGCGTTTTCATAAGGAAGCGCTGACAGACCTCGTCGTTCTAGGTATGGAACTTCCACAATTGCCAGAGGGAGTGGTAGTGCGCGAGGCGCAACCGACTTGTACAGTTGGTACAAACCAGGCCCAGCTGCGAAAAAGGAAAGGTTCCGGCCCGCAGACTCTCCAACGTCCGCCAAAGAGAACCAAGGTATCTGACCAGGTACGTATGTTTGCTCCAACCATTTTACTTTATCAGATGTGACAAGGACAGCTTACGCAAGTATTTTGGACTGCGAAAAAGAAATCCTCGGTACTTTCAGAAACAAGGGTGGTGGCCCATAACGATTTACAGAGTATGGCAGAAGAGGTAGACCTTTCATCTGGCGACATTTGGACAAGATGGAAATCTATGTCATATGAAGGTCTTCCTTGGTTCGACTTTTTGAGGCAGCTACAACGTAGGTACTTGGATATCAATATCCGGCCGCAGCGAACCTTGTGTCATGCTAATCAAACGTGACCTACGTAGTATACTCTCAGGGTACGAAACAGTCAACAGCCGCCAACGTTCCGAAACTCGGCGGAGACTCTGAGCGCTCCCTTACGGACATTCTTCTTGCCGACCCAGCAAGCCTCTCTCCTATCATTTTCAGGTCTCACGATGAGCACCTTCAGTCGCCTAGAACACTATCGCTGGAGCTCGACCCTCTCCATTTCATCGCAAAGGCAATATTCCGGTTGTCCAACAACCTCGTTAGCCCGCACAGGCCGACTCGCGAAGATCGTTTCCTGTACAAGATACTCTTCAATCGTGTACCCCAGACGATCCTCGTGTACTTCCTAAGAAGTGGGATCTCCTCGGTCCGTGCAGCATGGTATGGTCTGTGCAAGTTCCTGTCGATCCAGGAGGACGTTGATTCGCTCTATCTCCTCTTGCGAACAAGAGCAGGTCCACCATTCATCGTTGAGCAAAGCATCGTCATGGCATTATCCAGGACTGGTCAGCACCAGAAACTGTCATGCCTGTTAGCGAATTTGTGTGCCAACCCCATCACAATCTCTGCAGTTGCTCAGGCTCTTGCCATGGCCCTGGATCGCGTCCATCGGCATTGCGTCGTTAGATTGTCCGCTTGGGTCAACAGGCTAAAAGCTGGGAACAAGTTTACCCTCTTTGTGGTCGAGCTCGACAAGGCATGGGGAGAAAGAGCCGCGCACAATCGCCGAAGCGCCAAGGGGGCAAGCATTTTATCCAGCTGCGGACTTGACCGCACAATCGTCACTGCCATCTTTGAGCGCTACGTCCCGAAAACCCCGGACCTTGCGGCAGCCGCCTGCCCCATCCTCCACGAGATCGGTGTCCTGTTCTGCCGCGGAATCGCCGGCAACCAAAGCAACCGGCAGTGGTGGCCCAGCGATTACGACCAACTGATGCAAGAACCGGCAAAGAGACTGTGCGCGCTGCTTGGTACTCGGGAATTTCTGGACAGTCCGGATATAACTCTTTTGGGCGAGCTTCTGGTTATGCAACAGCCGCTACATCAGCGTGATAATTCAGTCTGCGCTCTGTTTCTAGGCGCAATTGTGGCAAGCCCGGTGTTGGCCAGTTTCGATCTCGTCGATCCATACCGAGGACGTGACGCGACCGCATGTCGAGAGCAGCTTGCCATAGAAACCACAGTCCGCTATCTGGAGCGATTTGGGCCTCAACCTGGCCTTCTCCGTTGTCTGCAAATCCTTCACAGTGCCGGTGCGACGTTCGGCGCCGTCAGCATAGCCATGGCTGTCTCTAATCATGGACTGGGTGCTCTGTCGCTGCTTCAGAGTTTTGGAGCTGACGTGGCAACAAAAGGCGCACTTGCTCTCGCTGTTGCCGCACGCGCAAACAATACAGAAGCTATTGATTGGTTGCTGCAGCAAGGGGTCGATGTTAATGATAACATCTGCTATGCAGGTTACAGCATCATATACGCAGCTAGTTGTCTTGAGCCCGGATCTGATCTCCTGCTCGACAGACTGCTACCAGGTCGATTCTCTGGAGATCCGGCGCGGCTTGACACTGTGCACCTTCTTATACAGAGGGGGGCTCGGCTTCTCAGGTGTCAGACGTCTGCTCAACCGCAACATTTCCTCGAAAAGTTCGTTGAACGGCGGAGTGAAGGGTCTTCTGAGGTACTTTCTCTGTTCAAGTTTGTGGATCTCTCGACTTGTAAAGTTGACCACTTCCTCGACGCATGTGCTCTTAAGAAAGCTTGGGAAGCGTATGAACACTGTTCATTCAGATTGGTCGACCATGGAAGGTCACCTATTCGGCACGCCATCTTTGCGCATGCTCCACCGCACCTCATCCAGAAGCTCTATCAAGTGGGTTTTCTCCATGAATCAGTCCGCAACTCGTCAGGGTTCTTGCTGATGGTTGCATGCGCCGCACTCAACCTAGAGCTCGTGCAAGAACTGCTCGGGTGTGGCGCCGGGGTCTCAACCCACGAGAAAAGATTTGGCGCAACAGCTTTGCACTATGCATGTGCCGTCGAGACACTGTCGTGGGATGATGCGGCTAAGCGCATATCAATCATCCAGTGTCTCATTTCACATGGGGCAGATGTAAATGTGCGGGACCATTCAGGAGTGACCCCTTTAGTCGAAGCAGCGCGCAGTGGAGACCTGGAGCTTGCAACCATTCTGCTTGACCATGGAGCTCACTGTGACAGTGCCTTGGACTGGGCCGCGATGCACGGGAGGTTGGACATGGTACAGCTTTTTCTCAATGCCGGGTTGACGGGCCCCGTTGTAGACCGAACTGCGTACGACAGCGCTATACGCTCCGCCTTGCAGAAGCAACACTACGAGGTGGCGAGGGTCATCCAGCGGTTCGCCGAGCTTCCTGAGACGGATCCTACTGCTGACGTTGGGTTGGCTCCTGTGGACGATCCAGTACGCGTTTCAGACGGTGAAATTGAGGCGGATTTTGGTTTTTAAATCGGGGTCATTCTAAGTATAGCGTGCCGGAACGGCTGGAATAGCTATAAGGGAGATCAAGAACGAAGTGGCCATTTTGGAAGCAGTGCGGCGTCAGGTAACGTGTCAATTTACGTGGCGATGACTGTGAATGTCCTTATTACGACAATAATGGGAAGAGTTTTTCAACAACATATGCTGTGGACAATAACGAAAGTAGCAGTGCAAGAATAAGAAAACGGAAAAATCCACCGACTTATAGAAAGCGGTACCGCCTACGCGGTAGGAAATTGTTGTGCTTCTTTATCTCGAGTCTATCTAGCAACTCGTCCGCAAACTGCCTATAATTCGGAATTCCACCCAGCTGATCGAATATTATCGTGCATACCGAGATCACTGCACAACTCTGAGCGCTGATCCCTTATGAAAGACGCATTCATACGACTCAGTTAGTGAGGCTGCACTGCATAGATGCGGCCCTTTATTACGCGTACACGAATATCGCTGCCAGGTGCAAAAAGGGGCATGAATACTACCCGATCATTCCTTTCTTGTAGACAGATCTCGTTCGAGATCACGGCATTCAACACACTCATATGCACCACTGTTCTGCTCACTTTATGACAAGTATGAAGCGAGTGACAAGCATGTGAAATCTGCCGTTTTCGAAATTCACTCTAGATACCTCTATGGCAGCCTATATTTGGCTTGGCTATGCCTGGGACTTTGCTGAGTGCAAAAGGTTTTGCTAAGCATGAAACTCTCTCCTATCTAGCCTTTGGCAAAGCCCGATTTAAAGCGAACGGAATACCTAAGCATAACTTTGGCTTTCGAGATACATGGCAAGCAGGTTCATAACCGTTCCGCTAAAGAAAACACGTAAACTATACGGAGAAGCAGTAGGTAGAAGTTTTTGAATTATCAGACCGTGCAATCTAGGCACTACTTTATTCACCAGTAATATCCGGACTCCGCTATCCTCATCTGTTTTCAGCCCATTTGGAACACCAGACGGACCTCAGCACTCAGACTCATCACTCACGGGGTGTAGCGGAACCACGGGACATTATCAGCCAGCTCGCGCTCACTAAGCTTCTGCTCCTCCGTCAACTCCTGAGCTCCCATCTCAGCCGCGATCTTGTCCCTCCGCGCGTTCTCGCGGCGCACCCAGATCGTCATGAAGAGCGTCAGGAAGAACGCCATGCTGTCGAGAATGTTAGCTTTCTCCCATGTGGCCGTAACAAATCTAAGTGCTGACGTACCTGATGAACCCAATCAGAATGCTGTGGCCGATGATGTACCGCGGCCCGTCGCGCGAGAGGTACACGTAGGAAGCGATGATGCCGCCGCAGTTGCCGCCCATGACTTGCATCGCGATACCGGTGCCGCGCTTGAGGCTGCCCCCGATGTTGGCGCCGTTCCAGGCCATGCCGAGGGGGATTTGCGGGTAGATGCCTGGCATATGTCAGCCCATTGGTTCTTCCTTACTCGTTCTCTCTCCAAATTACAGAAATTACCACTGATGGAAAAGGGAAAAGGACTTACCGATAGCAGCGAGGACAGTTCCCGTGTACTGAATAGTGGAGTTGGCACTCCCCGCCAGAAGCGCGAACCCGATGATACCCACGACCTGGAAGCCGAGCAGGAACACGCCGCGCTGCTGCGCCCGGTCCGCAAACCAGCTGGCCCCGATGGTGAAGATGCATGCAAAGACGTACGGCGGCACGCTCATGAGCTGCGCGTTGTTGGCCGAGTAGCCCATATTCTTGATGATTGTGGGCAGGAACAGGGAGAAAGAGTATATGGGGCAGAAGCCGGCCATGCAGATGAGCATGTGGATGTAAATCTTCCAGTCTTTGACGGCCTGCCAGACGTACTTTGTCGAGAACTCGTTGGAGAGATGGCCCGTGTCGGCGAGGAGGCGGCGCTGGACTTCGTGGCGTTCGTCGTCGGTGAGGAAGCTCGCCCTGCAGATGGAGGAAATTGGTAATTAGCGGACTGAAAGGAACAGAGGGATATATGAGTAATGTGGCTTGCTTACGTGGAAGGGTAGTCATAGATCGCCCAGTACGCCGTGAATGAAACGATGATGCTGGCCAGTCCTTCAAGGATAAAAATCCAGCTCCAAGCTGATAGCCCGCCAACACCAGACATCTCGGCGATGCCACGAGCAAGAATACCACCGAAGGCCCCAGCTCCCGTTGCGGCCGAGAAGAAAATGGCCATTCTGAAACCTCTCTCGTGACGGCAGTACCATTCAGAGATGTAGTAGTTGACTCCGGGGAAAAGGCCTCCCTCGAAGACACCGAGGAAGACTCGGGTGGTCATCAGGCCTTGGTAGTTCTTGACGAACCCCTGTGCGATCATGGAGGCGGACCAGAGGACCATGATCAGCGTCAACCAGATCGAAGGCTTCGTCATCTTGAGCATGGCATTACTCGGGACTTCGACGGCAATGTAGAAGGGGAACAGAATGGCGAGACAGTCATTGTATTGGATGCCTTGAAGGTTGAGATCTTGCTCGAGGTGGTCGAGGCGGGCGTTTCCGATGTTCGTGCGGTCGAGGAAGCAGAGCCTAGAGGTCTGTCAGCAGCTGCTTGTTAATGGAAGGGGAGCAAGGAGAAGATGTTACGCACAGATAGATCAGACTCATGAATGGGATCAAGTGCCAGTCCATCTTGCGCAGGAGCTTTTTTGTGGCCGCCTTGTCCCAGCCTTGCACTTCAGGATCTGTCATCCTGTCCGAGTCCGACGCAGCGCTGACCTCGACTTTCGTCATCGTGCCGTCGAGGCCGGCGACGGCTTGTTTAACCTCCGCCATCGCGAAAAACGGTTAGTATGCGCTTGAGGAATCCCAGGACTTTCAAGAAAAGTAGCGCCGCCGCAAGAGATACGGTCAAAACGCCTTGTCGTATTGGAGAAGGGGCTTTGGGGGAAGGAAAAAGTGCACTATGAGCAGAGATCCGGGCGAGAGGACAATATATCGCCAATAAATTTAGACATGTGCGACCCGACAGCTGAGACCAGGGTAAGTCCTGCATCGCGCTCATTCCTCAGTCAGAACCCTGCCCAAAACTCAATCTATGCTCCCTCCCTGCCATTGTCAGCTTATTATCCCATTTAGGCTATCTTATGGTTCTGGACCATTCCCAGCCGAGTGGCCACTGCGACTCTAACCTGCACGTCAGATTGGCTACCTAAGTAGTTGTCCCCTGGGACAATCTTGGACCAGTCGTAAGAGGGAGGACCCAGGTTTGCCTCCCGATAAACGACGACGTCCTGCGCCCTTCCGTGTGAGACAAGAGTTCAGATCTTGACCACATATGGTTAGAACTGTCGCTGTCGTGGCACAAGAAAGGACAAAAAAACGACGAAGCCCATCCAGAGTACGGATTACCGGACAGCTGCATGTGCATTGTGTGAGCAGCCGGCGTACCTATCCACCAATTACACGTGCGCGGAACACTCCCCAGGTGAGCTCCATTGAGATCTAGGCTCGGGATTCTTTGATGGTTATTTACAAGGTTACAGGGTCACCCCCATGGCATTGAGCCGCTAAGCTCTTCGTCAAAGAAGAACGGGCCAATAGGCTATGCAGGGCCCATGCAGCAAGGTCAGATTGTTGGTGTTTCACGGCATGGTGCAATTGCAGCCTGGTGGCGCAGGCCGGGGACCTATCAGCATGGAGTGATTAAGCCACACTTTACGTGCAGCAGTGCTGTTGGCCTCTATTTTTGCGGACGGCATTATCTCGCTTGGGGGGAGAAGGGTTAGGGTCGTGGGACCAGGACATCTGAATCTGTGCGGTGTGGTGCGGTGCGGCTCTGGGAAGGCGAGAGCCGGTTATGGCAAGGTGGTCCTTATTTATTTATTGATCATCATTACCTGCTGGCCCGTGTTGAAAGGTCCGGGTCGTTTCCTCCGTACGTGAACAAGACACGCAGCCGAGCCGCACGTGCAGATGGCCTCTGAGGCTTGTGTATGCCAGGCCAGCTCGCACACGTGAGATTTTTGTTGCATCAAGTGCTTGGCCCCTCCCGAATCATCACCCATGCCCAGCCCAGGTGCCGGATGCCGCGGATTTCACTGCCGGGAGGCTTGACTTGCCAAGGCGCCCCGTCCAACTGCATGGAAAACCCCTGCACGGCACTGACACCACACACGTCTTTTGGGCAGGAGCTTATCTCAGCCCGGAGCCACAGCCAGATCTAGATGTCTCTCTGAAGCGGACGAGGCCATGGATGGGGAAGCCCTCCCGCAGGAGATACATGGGGAGTACTTTGGAGATAGCTTGACGTGGTCCTGCGCCGACCGTTGCCAAGGGCAGGCAGAAGCTTGTGCG
Organism: Microdochium paspali; assembly: GCA_031142775.1. Lineage (NCBI taxonomy): Eukaryota > Fungi > Ascomycota > Sordariomycetes > Xylariales > Microdochiaceae > Microdochium > Microdochium paspali. The sequence continues at coordinate 468,444 of JAVBIV010000013.1, forward strand.
AGGAGACGCGAGCCTGTGGGGATTTCGCAGGGCTGTCTTCCCCTTGTTCTGCGCTGTGCACTGTCCCTGTCGAGCTGTTCCTACATTGACCCGCACGTCTCTCTCCCTGCGACACGCGCTCAACACACGCACACACACTCACACACAGAGAGCTGGGTAGCAACCATGACTTGATAAAACCTGGATTACATGTACGTTTATATTTCATTAGGAACTCTCGTGATATCCCCGTCTATAAAGCTCTATATGAATTTGAAATCCCAAGTATTATAACTAGCTTGATGGGCCCCTCGCCAATCTCTATTCTCCTCATCGTTATCATGATTTTCATGCAGTGAACCGAACTCAAGACGCATCTACAAAGACGCGCAAGAATCCGCAAGCAAGCTGGGGTCCAACCTCAGCAGCTGCGGCTTCTTGTCGGCACCGAGAGCGAGGTCGACCTTGCAGTCGAACCAGGCGGCCTCGTCCATGGCGACGGTGGTGTTGAAGATGGTGTAGTCGCCGACGGTCTGGCTCGTGCTCGACAGCGTGGCGGAGCGCGTGGACAGGAACGGCGCAAAGGACTCGTTGAGGTCGGTGGTGCGGTAGTTGACGTCCATGCTCAGGACGTCCTTGGCGCGGTCATTGCGGACGGCGGCGACAATGGTCAGGCTGTGTGTGTTGTCGGCCGAGGTGGTCAGGCAGGACTGGCCGCTCTGGTACAGCAGGCTGTCGTCGACGGGGTAGCTGCCGGTGCCGCCGTTGTCAAAGGTGGTGACGGCGCCGGTCGAGGGCTTGGTCATGCGGATCTGGAAGCCGCTGATGCCGGTGGCGCCGTCGATCTCGGTGGCGAAGGTGAACCAGATGAAGGAGCAGCCGTGCAGACCACTCGTGAAGCCGCCCTGGAAGGTGAGGAGGTTGGTCGGGATGACGGTGGACGCGGTCTTGCCGTTGCGGTCCGTCCAGACGAGATCGATCTGCATGTCGGACTGGCTGCGGGAAGGGTCCTGGTCCATGCGGACGCGGATCTGGCCGCCGAGGGAGATGGTGCCGTTGGCGGTCAGGGCGATGGTTTTGATGTAGGGCTTGATGTCGAAGGCCGAGATGGGCTCCGAGAGGGTGACGCTTGAGGGCACTGTGTTGATCATGCGGGCGAGCATGGTCTGACAGGTCGAGCGGAAGACGTTCGGGTCGGCGAGGGTCGTGACAGTGGCATTGCCGTCCGACTCGAAGACGCGCTTGTCCGAGTTGAAGGTGTCATTGTGGCTCATTACGAGGGGGTTCGGGGTCGTGTTGTCGATGAACTCGGTCACAACGTGGTTATCAAAGATAAAAGCCGAGCCGTTGTTCTCAAACTGCGTCGTCTTGCCCGGCGTGTCGTCGCCGATGATCTGGGGGAAGTCCTCGTGGTGGACGCCGCCGAGTGTGTGCCCGCAGGCGACGAGGGCAATCATCTCGGCCTGTGTGAAGCCCTGCCGGGCAAAGGCCTCGGTCGTCGACTCGATGTCCATATCGGGCCGGGGCACGCCGGCAGGGCCGAGCTCGGTGGCGTCGACGCGGCCGGCCCGGTACTCGATCGCGGGGCCGCCACAGGCCTCAACGGCCGTCACGACACCGAGGGCAATGAGCTCGGACATGGGCATGTGCACGTCGTAGAAGTTGGCGAAGAAGGCCAGCGTGTGGTTGAAGGCCGCGCCCTCGTTCTCGCTGCGTGCCAGCTCGTACCGGATGCTCGCGTCGATGCCGCCGGTGCCCTTGGCCACGTCGGCCGTCGCCATGTCGTGGTATGCAACTCGCACCCACTCGGCCGCGTTTTGCACGCCCGGCATGTTCGTCCCGAAGCTACACGGGTTGACGGCGTCGTTGAAGCCCGTCTGGATGGCGCCCGCCTGGTTGCTGAACATGTCTTCGATCAGGTCGTACTTGCTGGGCCACACATAGGCCCCTGACACGCCTGACACGCCGGCGGCGGCCATGGTGGCGGTGATTGATGACTTCATCTTGGTGTCTCTGCTGCAAGCGAGTGTGGAGAGATGGTAATGACTGGTGATTATGGTGTAGACTTGTAAATGGTGAGGCCTTCAATCATGCTCGGTGTTCCGGCAGGCTACTTGTTCTTATAATTGATAACCATATACGCCGAGCCATAGAATACTGGACCTGCTCAAATGCCGTGTCCGGGTCCCCATCCCGGGTCCTCCGTCTCGTATCCGAATCGGAATCCTTGCTCTACCCCGGTTCGCGCACCGTTGTAATGAGACGAGGGACTAGGGACCGGGCCCTGTCATGTGGTTTGAGAGCCTTTATGCTCGTATCCGCCCGCGTGTCAGTGGGCCTATGAGGGCCGGCACATACAGCGCTTCAGTAACAAGAAGCCACTGATTCGTCCCGTCCGAGCGCTGCGGCTTCACAAGCATAACAGCATGGTGGATTTTGACAGGAGCCGACCCTCAGACGCCTTGTGGAGGGGGCGTGACTCGCCCCGTGTCCGATATAGACTTCGTATCTGAGGGCTGCCAGCCCACACTAGCACCATTCTAGCCAAAGTAAAACCCCAACCTTGCCATCCCCTGGTCCGAATACTCTGATTGAGACGCTTCCCGGCACTGGGCTGGGGGGTTGGCCAATGGCGACAATGCCAATTCCCCATGTCGCCACCCTCTAGAAAGACTTTTGGTTCTAGAAGAACCAAGCCACCATCCATCGGCTTTCGCATGCCAATTGAGTAAATATTTGCCTAGACGCGCACTTCAGGTCCTGACACCTCAAACCAGGTCTTATTGCCCGGTCGTTATCGAGAAGTTGAGGTTGCTGCGCAGGATCGACGATTTCCATGGGAGGGAGATTGAACATCTGGACCCAAGGGGTAACCAGACGAGGCGGTATGCAGAACCGTTTGCGCACTACCCAATACCTTTGTGATGACTTGACTCAGAAGCGCGGGGATTATTATTTCAGACCGCCTCGCCAGGCCCCAGGTTCTACCTAGAGCTAGCTACAAGGTCCTTATTATCAAGGCGCATTCGTGCTCTGTGCTCGAACGAGTTTTGACGTGCGCTTCCCTGCACCCTCTCGCCCCATGCTCCACGTCCAATGCCGATCGCAGTAGTCGCCCAAGCGCTAAAGTGGGTAGATCGAGCTATGCCAGTTTGAACTCGCACTTCAGTAATGGCAGCACTGTAAAAGCTGTATGATCAGCAGTCTGTGCTTGTTAGTATTAGCCCATGGCGCATTGAGCTGAATTTGAAGGTGGTGGACACAAGAAGGGCGCAGGCACTGGCTATCCACTCTGAGGTTGAATAGTGCGGCGGCCTCGCGCAAAAAGCCAATCTGCGGATCCAGAAATAGCACCTGGCAGAATAGACGAGGTCGGTCGTCGCAGCATCAGCCCTACGTCTCATCTGTGGGCTTTCTATTATTACGGACGCGGATGGAGTCCTCAGGCAAATTGACGGTTTGGTATAAGTATGACCTTTTTAACGAGCCTGGTGAAGTTTACTCTCGGCTTCCTCCTCAGCGTCGCCATTCTACTACCTACCAGACTCATACCGTTCTTCCGACCGATTTTCACGGAGATGCGGTGACCAGATCAATACGACTGCAACCACATCAGCCCCCCGTTGCGATCTACACATGGGACCGCCTCTGGACAAGCACCGACCAACACGAGCATTCTTCCAGCCGAAGTCACAGCAGAGGCTCAACTCTAGCGCGCCCGAGTACCTCCCTGCCGGCGGTTACTGATCCTCCTCTCGTAGCCGTGCACGATGACCCTGAAGCTAGCCTCTTCCACGGGAACGGTACTCACCGACGATCCCACTGATCACCAGACTGGTGGTTCAGAGCGGCCCTTACCTGCCGGAAGTGGCGTTAGACCCGGGGCAGCGGTGCTCATTGGGTACCATGCTTCTCGGAAAGGGCCGACACGACAGGGCTGGCGGTTCTTCTGTACGAGCGAGAACGGGGTAAAAGTTTAACTTTGACTTACAAGAAGGAAAAGCGAAAGGTGGGTGCCGTCGGCTTGGCTCAAGCCAGATACTACGTAACACAAAGGAAACGCAAGAATCGCATTACTTGCAAGCAGGCGAAGTGACTGGTGGAGCCAGGGTCTAGGTGGGTGGTAGCATCTTGTTAGATTTAGTGCACATTAGCCCTGGGGAAGAAGGTTTGCATAAGATACAGTGAATGCATCTGCATAACAGAAAGTACTAGAACACTAGATAAGCTAGATAAGGAAGCATGCTGTAGCCCCTGAAAGCGGTGCTTCCTCAGAACAACACGATAATATAGAACATTCGACACATCTCGACGAGCTCTTCTCCTACCCATCAGAATATATGTTGCACTGTGACAACCCGTCCATCAACTGCCGTCGAGCCGCAGGAGATACAACGGCTCTATTCTCGCAGAATAATGATGCACTCTTCTCTTGTCGCGGCACTGGGGGCTACGGATCGCTGGAGCATGCTTTGGACTAGTCCCGCCGCGGGTGCGCTGGGATCTTACTCGCGCGCGTTAGCTATAACGTGGTAGGTAGCACTGCTGTAAAGTCTACGGGAGCAATATGGGATTGATAATCGGCGGGACGCCCATTTGGCTTCACTATGGGAGCATCGCAGTAGAATGGCTGGCATGACAATCTGCCAAATTGAGCGAAAAACAGCGGCCTTTTGAGAAGGGAGGAGGAGGAGGGTTCGACACCCTAATCGTTTAGATAGACCGCAATGGCTGATTATGAGATTCGGAGCCGGTTCGGTGCCGAAAATCACGATTCGCTCATTCATCTTTAAGCTCTCAGCCTGTTTTACTAGCCTGCTAGAAAACACATCTAAAAATCGAACCGGAATCTTGTTAGATACTTTCCGTGCGGCTGAACAGCGAAATAGCCTCTTCGTATTATAAAATAGATATTAAATGAACAATGCTGAGGATCGTCATCGTACATGAAAACCAATGTTTTGTTTTGATTATGCAGGCGCACAATTCACCATTAATCGCTTAGGGAGCGAAAGCCTTATTTAAAAGTTGAGGTCGCATAACACGGGACTAAACTGTTTCATTATGCTGGCAACAGATGATAAATCCGTAATGGGCAATCAATATAGTTTGTACGGCACCAGCGAGCGAATCACGAGTCCACTTCGTAAACGCAACAGGCACATCAGCTGACTAACTCAGCACTGTCTCTGGCCGTGAGCACTGCTAGTGGCGTGCGGCCAGTTCAGTTAGCAATTTCAGAAGAGCGAGACCCTTTGCTCTGTGTCGTCTCACCAATCATCCAGCAATGTTTCTTGAACATTGGGTGTTCTCTTAAAATCACACCATCGCAGGGCCATTAGAACAGCAGATGACATTGCATAGTCGCACTCATATTGCGGGTGATTCTTCCATAACAGTAGTATCCTATGCTTAAATCTTTCCCGTCTCTCTTTACAACGGCTGCCGCCCACTTACCCCCTGTTGTGAGATTGTAACAGAATCCATAACTGGTGAAGCATTCGAGAGAATCTTTTCAATGATCTGGGGGTGATAAGAGTACTTCACGTCGCTTCTACTTAGGCCGTGGCCTCTCACGGGCACACTCCTACGACTGACGCTGAGCTTGAGCGTGTGCTTCTCGGCCAAATATCGGGGATCAAGCGGTTCGCCAGAGGTCTGAGGTCAGGGTTCACGAAGTTAGTCTCGATATCCTCTACACGAGGATTAGTATGTTGTACTTACAGGCTGAACACGCCACTTCAGCTTCTCCACAAGGAATGGCTCCACGTCCTCGGGGTCCAGGCTTCTCAATTGCCCAATCTTGACGTAGTCGAGTAGCAGCGAGGTGATGGGCGTTGTGCTAGTTACGAGCTTTGCCTGCTCCTGCTGCCGCCCGCAGTTGTCGCAGGCCTCGCGGGGCGCGGTGAAGATGTGCGACACGCCGACGAACCCGGGCAAGGACGACCACTCCTGACCGGAATCTCCGGTCGCCTCGCCGATGATGTAGAAGATGGTGTAGGACCCGTTGAGAGCCATCCTGCACGACGTGTCAGCGGACCGGAGTCTCGGACGCATGAAAAAGCGGCCATGCAACTTACCTCTCGACAATGACATCGATATACCACTCCTGCGATGCCTTGGCCGCCGACGCGACCGACTCCGCAGCTGGCTCAGGCTTCGTTATGGATGTAGGCGGCACAAGGGGCTTGAAGAGCCTGGCTGACTCCTCGTTAGACGTGTACTGGAAGACCTGGGCCCTGCCGACCTCGAGAGGCTGCATGTCGTGTGGTGGTGTGCCGAACTCCTGGTTCACCCCGGCATCTTGCCTACAGCTCCACGCGTACCTGCGCGCAAAGTCGTCCCGGACCTGGTCCCCCTTGCGCCCGCCGGCTGTCTCGGGGTACTCGTAGCCGAATGCAGTGGTGTCCCTGGCCCGGTCGGGGGTCCAGTACTCGTCCGCAACCTTGTTTGTCAGAGGCCACCTGCGGAATGGGAGGAGGCTCAAGTCATGAAGGTGCTGGTAAGCTGAGTCGAGCTCGTTGAACCAGTGCTTCTCGCCGTTCGCAGCCTGCCAGATTGCGAATAGTCTGTCAACTTGACTAGTGACACAACCCACAGTCAGCGGCCATAGAAAAAAAAACATATGATGTACTTTGGAATTAGGATAACCTACGCATGGTGAATCCAGAATATCGGGTCAAAAGCTGCCACAGGGACGCAGGTCATGTGGCCGCTGTTTTGCGTCCGCTCGTATCGTGGGCCCTCGAAGCCACCCACGTAAACGTGGTAGTCGTTATGGAGGCCCTCGAGCGATCCTGTGCTGGTCCGGAAGACGTCCTTGAAGTCTTGGTTGACGCCGCTGGTAGATATTGCTTGGAAGTTCTCGTAGTGTCTATCGTCCATCATGATGAGACTTGCCCGCATCTCGTCCTCGCGGATCTTGTTCAGCACTTCGTTCATGGTCTTGGGATCGCTCTCGCCTGATGCGCCGCCGTAGCGCACGGTGAACTCCATTGAATTTCCTAATTTGTCCTGTGGCACGCGATAACATGACCGTTTTCAGCATGCCAACCATTGTATTATTCGCAAAAGCGACTGGACTTACTACGCTCAGAGTCGACTTGTCCCAGGCAATCTTTTTTGACTCCCCAGCCCGGAATTTGTATCGCCAGAATGGATTAGGCATAGCTTTGAGTTTGTTGTCCGGTAGAGTCCTGACCATCACTTCGGGCAACGTGAATATCTGCGGCACGTGGTAATCATACGGTGCCGTAGTCGTGGTTCCGTTAGATACTCCCGGGAAGGTGACCTCGTAACCACGAGGCCGGAAGTAGTCCCAGTACGGGAGGCGGAACTGTTCAGCTGCGGCGGTGTACTTCTGCTTGGCTTCCTCACTGACGCTGGAAGACTCATTGAATCGCTTCGCTACGTTGACGACCTGCCGGAAGAGTGTTTGCTTTGCAAAACAGCATCAGTCAGTACTGTATGCCTCCACTTCGAGGGAGGGGGAGAGGGGAATTATTGTCTCACTTCCAGCAATGCAAGGTACGGGCGGTGCCATGGTAGAAACGTCGGCATTGCGTGCTGACAGAAGCCATCAGCCTCGGACTTAACTCCAGCCCAGTCGTCACCCGGGAGCCCGTGTATACCTGAGGGTGGTCAGCAACGTGCGTCGAAAGGGGGCCTGCAGGAAGTTGAAGGTACATACCCGCAAGCCGAAAAAAACACATGAGGTCTGACGACGCGAAGGTATGGTCAGGGTCGGCCTTCCAAGATTGGTCTCCTATCCCCTGCAGCTCCATCAGTGCAATGAGAAGCAAGTTGAAGGTATCGGGATGTTCAAGCAGCATCAAGTCGATGTCGATGCGTTGCGCTACACCAGCGACGTCGGCCAGGCCGAGGACGACACCATGCTTGTGAGCCTCTTCGAGTTTATCCATGACTGTAGTGAGTAACTGATAACCCGTTATCTTGGCGAAAGAATCAAGGTATTGGTGAATGGGACATCTTCCGTTGTTGGGTTGGAGAGCAGAGAGACCCTTTTTATGTTTCAATCCATGGCACACTTGTCAAATAAAAGCTGTATAGAAATCTCCAAGGCTCTAGACTCCTCAAGGCCCCAGGATCCCCATGGTATGGGGTGCTGGGACGAAGCTTCCCGCTTCAGCTGAAATGAGAGTAAGCAGCAGTGGCGTTGCTAGATACCAGCTGAGGACGTGAGCGTCGCGGTCGACTGTGCCTTAGTGCCGTCATCTTTCGCTTTCAGCTAGCCTGGACGCCGCCACCACACACGGTTCTCGTCTTTCAGCTAGTGCCTAGGGGCGCCACGCGCCGAGCCTTCCGCTGGACGCGTGGAAGTCGGCGACCGGTACCGCCTTGGCGTGCTGCGATGACTTGGACAAATCTGGGATTGCAAAAGCTCCGGACCGCTTCCACGTGGATTTTCCCCCGGACCTAGCTCCCAAGAGGCACGGGCCGTCGCCGTCTTGCGGGGCAAGGGGAGGGGGATCGCGTGTAGTGTCGTCTTTCCCCACCCACAGCGGGCTAGCCATTGCCGGCTTCACTGTCTTTCCTGCGCAAGCCACGAGATACACATTTTCACCACAACGCCGAGCTGAATTTCCGTCCCCCCAGTGCCGAGTTCCCGATATGTCTTAGACTCCTGCGCATTCAAGCAGATGGCTTTGAGCTGAAGGATTATGCAATCTTGTCCTCTGCACGGGAAACGCCGAGCGAGACAACAACCCAGCCTTTGCGCTGTCAGGAATCCCTTGAGTGATGGGCTTGGGAAAGCGGTTAATTAAAAGTACACTTGATAATGACTCCTCCGAGGCTAGGAAATCATGTAAAGGGTTCATCACCCTTTGGCGGTAATTGAGCTTCGCCGCGCTGGTCAGAGTGTCAGTGGTTCGAACTCATGCGCCGTGCTCAGAATAGATATCTTGACCACCTATAAGTTTTGGACAGCTCCCGCCCCTATATGAAAATTGTGTTGATAGGCGTCTGAAGAAGACTGATAGCCGAACATCTATATTTGTGAGCGTATGCGCGCGTGTATAGAAATGTTGTAAGAACGTACCTAAAACGACTGTTTGAGAATATCTGTCTGCAGATGCAACTAGTAGTCTGAGCCTTGCAATCACGAGCACTACTAAGTATATCATGTACGAATTAACAAGGACTATAGGCGCAGCTGTTATAACGGTTCCCGTCGGGCGCTCGTACATAGGGTATCGAAATAGTTAAATATACTACACTCGTCGGCATCGGTTACGTCCTCCTTTATACCTACGAATTGATGCTACACGAATTTACCTCGCACTGGCTAATGTCTACAAAGTATCTGGGCTTCCTACCTGAACGCTGAAGTTGTCTAAAAGCGCCCTTATCTACATCATCTCCGCATATGCCAGGCATATACCTAGCGTATGCGTCGCATATGTTCAGCATATCCGCATATACCCCGCATACGTGAAGCATATGCCAAGGATATGTGTAGCATATGTTGAGCATGTGCGGATATGCTGAACATATGCGACGCATACGCTAGGTATATGCTAAGGATATGCGTAGATACATTGTACTGGTCGTCGTCTACAAGGTCCGCCACCTAGTGCCTTGACATCTACCGTTGGCGTCGTTATATATAATCGGTTATTATTTATCAAACGCAGCACTCTGGCTTTCAGCGATAAGGGGAACTTGCCCTTGCAGTATTGTCAGCTATAATTAGCTATAAAGCTTAATATCAATTCCAAACCGCTAGGAGCACGTGCAAAAGGTGTAGTTGAATCAAATGTATATCGTTTCTTTCTTGGTATCAAGTCGCCTAAAACCCACTACTACACCATACATGTACATAATGTCTACCGTTCCTCGACTTTCGAGCCATCCTTCGCGTAAAGTTTGTTTATGCATTGGCAACAATCCAGCCCACATCTAACAGGATTGGGGACACCGTTATCGTTTGCTACCACCTTAAACCAGACCGCTAGTCAGAGCCGACGCCAGCAGACTGGCCGCCAGTCCCATCGCGAGCGCGCCCTTTGTCGACAGCGAGGGCGCGGTGGCCTTGAAGCCGTCGATGACGAAGTCGCCACCAGCGCCCCTGACGCAGTTTTTCAGCGAGCTCACGGCGGCATCTACGTCGCCATTCGTCTTGTCGACCATGCTCTTGGAGACCTCGCACCACAGGTAGCACATCTCAGACAGGCTAGGCCTGGCGGGCGTGATGCAGGCCGACATGGCGGCCACGGAGACGTTGCTGGTCGGGATCATCCAGATGTTGATGCCCTCGGGCAGGGGGAGCGATTCGAAAGATGGCAGCTCGCCGAGGCCGCCGCAGTGGAAGTTGGGGGTTGTGATGTTCGACATTATGTGTGAGGGTGTTGTTGTTGTTGCTGTTGTTGTTGTAGTTGTCGTTGTAGGAGCGTGAGTTGTGGTTGATTGAGAGCAGAAATGGTCGAGAACCCGTCGCAGGAAGGGGGGCTGGATCGTTCCTGATCACGAGGTGTTCAGGGAGTTACAAACAGCCAGCGAGGGACCCCAGCTCAGCCCCAGCAAAGCTCCATAAGCACTTTGATGCGACATTCTGCCTTGTCATTTAATAGGCTGTGCCCTCTCTAGCTCTCATGTAGACCGCCAATCGTGCCGATCCGTCAGCTTGGGGTAGTATCGGTTTACGGCTGAGTGGTCCTGGCCCTGCACGGCTCGGCAGGGGTTAGCCGACCCCGGTCCGTGTCGCTCGCGATTTTGGGTGAAGTTCAGACCATTCCGATGGCTAACATGAGCGACCAAGTATACGCGATGCTCAGCTACGCACTTCGAAGACTACGAATCCGGCGACTCCCTTTGTCTTGGGACGAGACAACGACGAGCGCATCCGAGCGCAAGGGCGTAACCACGCACCCTCGAGGTGATCAGCTCATGGCGTGAGACTGTAGCGGGACAAAGTGCACAAAATTTCGGCACTCCACCAATGACACGCCGCATCGCTTCGTCCACTCAAACTGAAATGCTCGCTTTCGTTGACCGACGGGATCCAGGGTGGAGCTAAGTGTCATCATGCTGCATCGCTCCGGCTCCTGGCGGCTTTGGACCAGAGAACCACGTGCTTGCCAACGATACACAAGGTGTGCTCGTGCGCGCGGTTGTCTTCTTTTCGGAAGCTGGCCGCTGGGATCGGTTGCAGACTAGCGCCTCATGAGCGACGACGCGGACCGCCAGAACTTCGAGTGTAATGAACGCCTCGCAGCTCTTGGGCAGCGGTCTTGCAAACATCCCCGCCATGTTGCTATTGTCATTTCGTGCAAGATGACTTTCCCCCAGGCTACGATTAAAACGTCAACATTACATCCTTACGATGCCACAACGGCGGTAGATGTAGGACAGGGCCTGGAGGCTTCCCCCATAATCTCGAGTCCAGTTGCAATATGCCGGCATTTTGGATGTTCTCGGCCACTGCCGATCACACTGGCGTTTCGGTATGAACACTTCCCAACGGGGGAGGCGTCATGCAGTTCCAGACGTTTCTTGTCGACCCTGTTCATGCACGAGCCAATTTGCAGGCTGATGAGGCGTTTAATCACGACCACCTGCACTACATGTGCTCAACTCTTACCCATCAGCACCTTCCAACCATCAGTAACGCGCTGCCTATGCTTGAGCAATTAATTCCACGAGCGCGTATTGGTGTTAACGCTTGTGAGTTGAGGGTGCTCGGCCAATCCGACCCTCCATTTCCCCCTTTGGTCACTGTGCTTGAATCCAATTGGTTCTCGTTCTCACCTTTCGACAGGCATTGTCGTGTCCTTGAGGACGAGCAGCATACGTGTTTTGAACGTCAGTCGCAAGGCAAGAGCTGATCAATTCCTACCTCATCGATCGCTCTCCAGACGTCGACTTGGGTCAGAATACCACTCTAGTGACGTCTCTGCTCCGGGCACTTGGACAGTTGACTGCGGCCTTCAGCCTGACCACAAGGTCTCACAAGCGAGACATCCTTCGGCTGTCCCTGACTGCCCGCACCGAGCTCCTGCAGCTATAGGCACATTCGTCCTCCTCTACCGTGCGGCTACCGTCGTCTGCGGTGACAACAGATACAACGGCAAGCTCTTGTTCCACGGCGTCATCATGAATTTGGGCTCTCTCGGCGCCCCAAGGCTACGCCATCCCGCGCGTTCCACGACTACTACACGATCTTCATCCACCATGGCGACCCCAACGTGCAGCGTGCGCCCGGCAGGCTAAAGTGACAAGAGTCGAACCTCTTGCTCGACTCTCAAAGACGTTTCAGACGGTTGTCTTTGGTGACTTCCGCGCCGACTCGTACGACTAGATCGCGAGCCATGTTCCATAGCTATACATGTGATGAGAGTTGTGACGAATGATTGATTAAGGGTGTAGGATCTGAGTTCGGGGGGATAAAGCGTCACTATACTTGGTCTGGAAAATTGCGACATACGGCACAGCTGGCAGATAAAGTACGGTGATGCCAGTTCGGGCGAGTCTGCAGAAGGTGTAATACGTATTTTTTCTTTGACAAGATATCTAATCACGATTTCGGTCGAGATCATTTTGTCTAGAGGGCACAGTGCAATCAACCGTTCAGAGAACCATTATGCGCAATGTTTCTCGAGCTACATCCCACTTGCTAAATACCAGACTCAAGCCAGCCACCTTTAGACAAGAAGATCATAAGTATAGCAAGTAACGGTACCCTCCGTATCAAGGATCTCGCCAACTGTCATATCGCGGTACAATCCGAGTGAGGTAAGGACCGTGTTGCGCGTCAACGGAGCGCACGGGTTGGCCTTGTTGGCGCAGCCCTGGACTATTTTTGGCGGGGTAACAGAACCCAAGAGTCAGAGGGGCGCTTTTAATCCTTGTTGCAGGCTTTGAACTGAGTTGCGCCGTGGGAATTATAGAGAACTTACTGGTCTGCCAGCGTGTAGGTTGGACGTTTTGCCAGCGCTTCCATTGCCAGTCGATGTACTGGTGGTGGAGAAAGAAGATCTGGAAACAAGATGAGAAACACGACTGTCAGTGTCATGAATGATGCAGATGGTATTCAAAATGCGAGCACTGCAGCTCTTCGGGAAGCAGTGAACGGCTGCTTTACATGAGCACAGTCAGGGCAACGTGAACGTACCGGGTCTGTGCAGCACCAAAGATCGTTAGTCCATATATACAAGAATCAGCCAAAGTCTAATAACGCAAGCTTACCGGCAGGCGAGGAGGCGGCATTGGCCATAGTGGGACCCAGGCCGCGATGCAAGCGGGCGTGGTTGGACAACTCGACACAGCTGCGGTGCTGAGGGAATGTGTTGCCTTGCTGGCCGTGGCAGACGTCCTCCCACCCGATCGTGATCTCGTTGGTCTCGGCCTTGATCTCACCGCGGGCGACACAGCGGTTGTTAATAGGGTCCATGAGGCCGGCGAAAGCCTTTCTGAATGTTAGCAGGAGCCGCTCATTGCACAGTACAGAGTGCAAGAGTGACTTACACCATTGGTCAAGCACTGGCCAGCACCATTGACAGCCTGTGGCAGAGCACCGAACCACCGGTCACTAAAGATATCTGACGCGGGGAAGTTGCCTGCGTTGTTAGTCTCCTTCCACCACGGGATCGGGCCGTTGAACCCGCACTGCTCGACGAGCAACCTCTTGAAGACATGGAGGTAGTATCTGTGCCACGGCAGAAATAAATCGAGCTGGTGAATCTGCCCATTGAGCTGCGCGTGCACCCACACCAGCTCGTCATACAGACTCCTCGCTCCGCCCCAGATCCCCCGTGGCGGACGTCGTGTCAGACATCGCACGGCACCGACGAAGTTGTCCCGCTCGGCCGGGGTCAGAGTGCCCCAGCGTCGTCGGATGTCGTTCCGGCAGCCGGCCATGATGGTCATGCTGCCTTCCTCACCATTCGCGGCAGCGGTGGAGCTTGAGGATCCTTCTTCGGTGACGTTCCCAGGCGGCTGCATGAGCTCTACGGCCTCTTCGAAAGTAATAAAGTCGGGCTTGGCGGACTCGGGCGGGAAAGCGACCGTGCTGGGTTTTGCTGGGGCTGGGGCTGCCGAGGCGAATGAGGCCAGGGAGAGAGCCTGGACGCAAGCTACGGAGAACTTCATTGTTGCGGTAGTGTTGTGATGACAGCGAACTATTAATTAAGGATTAGGTAGTCCTATGCAAAGGCAATATGTATGACGGCGACTGGTGGAATGACCATAGGTAAAGGCGACCCAACCAGCAATAGCAACTGGTGGGAAAGTCGATGTCATTAAGTAGAAGCTGCTCCTTGTGCCAAGGATGACGATTATCTCTCCCGTCCCATGCTCATGCATCCTAGCCCTGGTCTGCCAATGTTGCCAACCCACCTGCAATGGTCAGCATTGGCAACTGACAACACGAGAATGTGCCGACTTGGCGGCATCAGCCGAGGGCCCAGAGCTGCGCCAAAGTTTCCGCTAATTCCCGTGCCACCACAACGGCAGTCCAAATTAAAACTCTTACGAGATTCTTACGCAAAAAAACAGCCAGACCAAGGGCAAAAGACAGCCTGCACAGCATTGTCAGCTGACGTGCCTGAAATCGTGCTCAAACTCTTAGTGGCTGGTCTTCCACATTGGCATAGTTGGCTAAAGAGATGAGGGTCCACTGTGAGCACGACTTGTGTGCCCAGGGGCTGATCTTGGCGGGTAAGTCATACAGGTCTTGGCCATGAACTGACCTATGAAAATGGAAAGAGAAAACACTAAGTTGACCTGAGTCTTGGCATCTGTTCAAGGTCTCAGATCGGCCCACCACCATCAATAAGAGAGGTTGGGAACCGCTCAGCGACCAGCTTTCTCGGGGTTTGCAGGGCTGGCTCGTTCTGCTAGGACGATGTAGAGAATTTGGGGCTGTGAACGAGTCATTGAGGCACAGCAATCTCTGAGTCCATGTAACTGACACCTCCTTAAGTTTGACGTAGCTTTATGAGTTCATTGAGCAGCCCCGCAATGTAGCAAATCCTTGGCAATGGCCGACAGATGACGGCAGATGTATGCCAAGCCCATAAACAGAGTCGGACCAGATGCACGACGATCCTTGCGGCAAGGAAGAACGCAACCGCGGAATAGCGTGCATACCATGCTCTTCCAAGACCGCGTTAGGCTGTTTTGACTCTCGTATATGTGCCCTGAGATGTCTTGGTGTTCAGCTGGCAGTAACTGAACTAAGACGGCGACGAGAAAGGCGGTGGGAGGTGCAGCCGCCTTTCGTACAACTGAGACACGCGCAACTCGGATTACTTTAGCAGAGCTTTCGGTTACTATCACACGTACATCGGTGGTAGCAAAACCCTCTATATTGCCATAGTTAATCAAGCATGGCTCTAACATCACAAATGCACGCGTGTTCCGACTCCGCCTTTCGTAGTGTTTCACACCTGCACCGGCCTGCATGTAGTACTTCTGGAAGATAGAACCCCTTTGGAGAGTCCTTTGTTAAGCTACATCGGCAATAGGACAGGATTGCTAATGTCCACGACGCCTTCGCGGAACTCAGATAACGACTACTGCACATTATGTAGCGCACGGCATATGTGTGGACACAAAGCGTGTAGAGCAGCTTCGTCTTCCGGAACATTGAAAAGAACCACAATACCGTGAAGCCCAATGTGTATCACGGTTTACGAACCTAGGCTACTGGATGGGATAATTACTGGGTGCTAACTCCTTCGCATCCCACGTTTTATTACTTTGCATGTGGACCACACTGCGAAACACCTATCTGCACTTGACTGGACTCCAAATGGCCAAAAGTGCTGGAAATAGACTAGTCCATGTTAGAAGAGGCAATCAGTCAACAATTCTCCCATGTCTTCCCACTCTTTCGTCGGATGGAAGGTCTCACTCCATCGAGGAGACCAGTTGGATGGCTAACATCAACGTTATCGATAGTAGGTTCGAGCGGGGATAGCCAGTCATTCTGGGCTGTGTGTAATGAATGCCTGGAATACAATACTTGCACTCTTGCAGAATCTGTCTGCCCATATGTGATGACCACCTCAATGCCCCGACAAAAGCATTACTACCCTTACCAGCACCGCACACTGTAGCCAGTTGGCGCTGAACGGCTATTTGGGTTGCCATGTCGTACACTGCACTATTCTGAGCAGTCTCAGTATTCATGGGTCCTATTTCTAACCACTGCACAACATATCCTATGTCCTATTCCAGACCGTAATAAAGTCTCCTTTTCCACAAGAAACTACCTAGAGGCGCCTTGGATCGTAACGAAGCCTCAAACCTTGGGGGAAATACCCTCAATGACCTCGTTAGCCTACTGTACTATCTAACACATGCTCTGCGAGCTTCGTTTACCCATCGTTATATCTGAAAACTCGTGCTCTAAAGTACCATCAAGGCTTGAAATCCTGTAAGTTCCGATTACGTTCTTTTCGAAGTAACTATGATTCGAAATAAGTGTGCTTGGCAAGAACGATAGCAAAGGTCGCGGTCGATGAAAATTAAGGAATGTGAGAAGCACCCACCGAGCTAGCTAAGTGTTATTTTCCGCGATACTCTCCTTTCAACAGACTCGTCTGCTCCATGTTGCCTAACTCTATCGGACTTCGAAGATAAAGAGGCCCATACGCTAACTTGGTGGGCCGGATGGGCTGCACTCCCACTCGAGAGGAACCTGGCTTAGCTAAGGTAGGGTACAGCAGCTTGGGGTACTATCCTTGTCTCCCTTGCTTGTAGAAACCACAACACAGTGGGGCACTCGGTCCCGAAGTCTGCCTGGTGGGGGGGGGGGGCGAATCTGCTGGGACGTCAGACGCATGAGTCCCTGAGGATATTCTATTCCCTCAAGCCAGTCAAAATTATCACCACATCTGATGCTGTCCGTGGCAGATTGGAAACTCGTCACACAAGTGCCTCAATCCGAGAATCGCCATTATGGGGTTCGTCACCATCCTCGCTTTCCACTCGCAGCTCTTCTGGGAGCGCATCAACTCGCAACCAGCATCTGTCTGGCTCGCGTATGGAGAAAGCCTGCACCTATATGTGGCCTGGCGGATGGCACAGTCCTTCCAGTACGTTCAACGCACGTTGCCATCATCACCAGCGCAAGTGCGGCAATGGATCTCGGCGTCGATGACGATCGACGAGGCGTGTGAAATATATAACCACCTCGCTGTCCAGGCTATGCAGCTGCTGGTTTTGTGCTTTATGTGGGTAGTATATCGACGGTCTCAGGCTTCGCCCAGCAGCTTTACTGCCATTGCGCAATTACTACCTCGCTGGGGTCTCCTGCGGCCACTACACAATCTATTGCACAGCATGCTCGTGATACCCATTACGCTGTCCCTGGTCGTCGCAGCAGGTTTCATCGTCCATATTCTTGGATCTCGCTCGCTTCGCCTCTTCACACTCGTCCTACCACTCCTCTATGTCGACTCATCAGCTTGTCTTTTTGAACAGGTCACCGCGTCCATGGGTAACGTATATGTCCCCAAGCTCTTCAAGGGCTACGATGCCAAGCACCGCCTCGGCCTCCCCACGTTCATAGTCTGGATCTATCTCTTCGCCGCATCCGCTCTGCACCATCCGGTATTTCGCATCGTCGTGCTGAGCACGCGCTTTATCCCTCTCTACAGCGCTGCTGCGGCGTTGTGGTTCCTCAGTCACCGCGCTGCTCCCAGCCACGTGGTCGATCCGTTGCCAAGGCGGACAGCACCCACGAGAAAGGAAGACCGCATCTGCCAGGTGTGCCGAGAGACCATCTTCGCAGCAGCCACTTGCGACCGAAGCACCAATGGACCACCTGATTTCACAGTCAAAGACGTGCCGAACACCGTGCACCACTGGCGCACGGCAACGCTCAAAAGGTCGGCCCGGCGCGGGTGCCGTATCTGCTCGACCATATGGCAATCGCTTGCGCAGGCGAAACCAAACTTAATGTCCCTGGCTCCGTGGTACTACACCACGACGTTTGAGATCGAGCTTGGCTTGATCTGGATACATTACCGACAGTGTCCGTGCCTGTGCACCTTTGGAATCTTGGACACGGGCTATCATATGGACGTGGAGGGCTTGCCGCAGGCGGATCTCTCGGACCACACGGGTTCTTGGGAGAGTTTGCAGCAGGCTAGAGTGTGGCTGGATACGTGCGAGGGCGTTCATAGTGAGTGCGGCAGCAAGTCCGACGATGAAGACGAAGGAAGCCATGCAAAGTTCCGTCCCAACCGGCTGCTTTATCTTGCGGACCCGGAGAATGTCCGCCTGCACACCGTCGACGACTACCCGGACCGTTCTACGTATATGACGCTGAGCCACTGCTGGGGCAAAACGCATTCCACCAGGCTACAGAAAGACAACCTGGCACTCTTCCGCAACTCGGTGCCACCCGACGCCCTTCCCAGGACGTTCATCGACGCCATCAAGGTGGCGAGGCATCTCGGGTCGGACTATCTGTGGATCGACAGCTTGTGCATCATTCAAGATTCGCAGGAGGACTGGGAGGTAGAGTCTGCCATGATGGGCGTGATATACCGGAACTCGCGGTGCAATATTGCGGCGACGGCAGCGAGAGACAGCGACGAAGGGTGTCTGTACGAGCGAGATCCGAGGACTCTGCAACCGACACAGTTTCGCAACCCGTATGCAAGCGACGATAACGATGATGACGACGTCTACACCTCTAGCCTCGGCAATTACATATACAGTCATGGCTCCTCGGCCGGTGACAACAAGCCCTATCACCTCTACACGCGCGCCTGGGTGCTCCAAGAAGTCCTCCTCGCCCCACGAACGCTGCACTGCTCCAGCACACAGCTCTTCTGGTCCTGCGACAGCCATCGCGCTTCAGAAGAGTTTCCCAGTGGCATCTCGGCCAACATGAGCGCCTTTGCAAACCATCCCGCCCAATCCACCGCGGAAGCCTGCCCAAGGGCGACCCTGCACGCCATGTCGCGCTTCATGTGCCGCGCGGAGGCAAACCTGCCTGCTGCACTCACGGACCTTGGGCAGCAGCCTGTCACGCTCGAGCAGTTCCTATATGCGCAGTCCTTGTCTGAGGGTATCGCCCCCGCCGAGTGCTGGGGCTACGTCGTTGATGCGTACTCCCGTATGCAGCTTACCTTCGAGACCGACCGAGTTGTGGCGATTGCTGGCGCGGTGAGTGCATTCCGACCATTTCTCGGGAGGTACTGGGCGGGAATGTGGGAGAGGTCGATCCCCGCGAATCTAGTTTGGCGGACGAGGAAGTATTCCCGGCTCGGCATGGGCCCGCATTGTACACGACCAGAGGTGAAGAGGGCGCCGAGCTGGTCCTGGATGGCGCTGGAGGGGAATATCTTCTTTAATCAGTCTTTGTGAGTCACCTCTTGAGGTACGAGGCAGGAGACTACCGATTGACTAACCCTGTGCTGCAATGAAAGTGTTGCCGGTCAGCATGATCGCTTCCTAGTCCACCTGCTCAAAGCACACGAGATTTCGTCCGTCGATATCCGTCTGCACTTACGCGGACCACTGATTCGGGCGAGTTGGCTCGGTGACAGCCTCTTTGCTCGAATCACCCGCCCCATGCGAGCATGTCCGGTGATGTGGCCTCGCACGATCTTGGGGACAAGCGACGACGATATTTTCGTGCGGAATGCGAATTTTGAATCACGGTGGTTGGTCACTACGCGGCCGCGAGCCGAGGACAAAGCAGGAGATGAAGAAGAGCCGTCACCTTCCTTGTCGTCTATAACAGTCAGTTTTGATGTCCTTGCCGAAGAGCTCGCGGCGGAGGACGTGTATCTACTTGGCGTGCGGACTTGTGTTGCGGATGACAGTGGGAGGTGTGTTTACGGATTGGTCTTGCAGGCGGATCCGCTCGTGGAGAATGGGTTCTCGCGGCTGGGAACCTTTGACGCATCTGCGGCCGCGGCGAGGGATTTTGAGGAGGGTGAGAAGAGTGATATAGTTCTTTTGTAGTATCACGAATCGTGTAGTGGTTTCGTAAAAGCAACAGAAGCCGGTCTGTGACGCGGCCCAGAGATTCACAGTCAGTGGCAGTGGACACCGAAGCAGTTGAGACCGATTCATTCGCGCTTCGCATCGACATTTAACCACAGCACCCATTGAGACACTAGTCAAAATCCTGCTGCAGAATCTTGGTCTAAAGTTCAAGAGATCTTAGGACTCTTTTGGTTGCGGACATCGTGATAGGCGTCATCTAAAACTGCCTCAGCATTCCACTGCTCTCTCCTCTTGTTTGTGCGGAAATGTCATTTTCCTTTTGGTTGCGTTGTATAGAAGGAATCACCTGGCAGAGATTTTACCAAGATCTTATGAAGTAAATCGCCATCTATATTCGGACTGTATGTGACGAAAGCGATGCCGCTAATGCCTGCTAGCATTAACGCATGTTTTGTTGCAACACTGTATTGATTGGATCCAAAAGTTTTGAACCATTACACCTCCTGGTCAGTTACAAGTAATGATCAGATCGCCACTGCATTGCCTGTCTATCTCCGCTCAATTACCTGCGGGCTAGACAAGACATATTCGGTGTTACATGGATGTCTTGTTCGAAGGCTATGCGAGGCAAAACATGGGTGGAAGGCATGGAGCATTTCAATGACTAAGTAGCAAGGGCTGTCTTGGTGTCTAAAGCCTTGCTGGGCTAGTTTCTGTGCGTTGGCACCATCTACAGCGCCGTTGCGTCGAACTGGAACGCCTTCGTCAGCCTCCGTCGAATACACTACGCATCTCGCGAGCACAACCTCCCTAGAGCCCACAAACCTTCAACCCAACATCGTCCCGACATGGCACACTCAGGCCTCCTGCAACCTCTTCTCCCCAGACGGTCCACTAACACCAACATTCGAGCTATCACTGCTTCTCTGCTGCTCCAAAACCATGGCAGCCGCGTGCCGATACCCGGCACGGCGCCACAACCGTCCGGCGTCATCATGCGCCTCGTCCCAGGCCGCGAGCTCGACAAGCGGGACTTTTACGAGACGATGGGCCGTGGCACCGCGCGCATCGATGTCGTCAAGGACTTCTGGGCGAATCTCGTAGCCCTTGAATTTGGGCAAGACGTACATCCAGACTACGTAGTAGAGGCCGCACACAATCATGCTGTTTTCAAAGATGAGGTGATTAGTCTATTTGTCCCTGGAAATGTGGCGGCACGGGAAGGGCAAGACCAGGCAGAAAGAGAGAGAGAGAAACTCACATGCCAATACCCGTGACGCAGTACGTGGCATACCAGAACGAGACATCACCTGCGTACGGACCTCCCGCTGGGGGCACCCACGGCATGACCAGCACGTAGACCTGGATCAAAATGAAGAAGATGGCGGCCACGTGCCAGGCCTCAAACTCAGCGCGGGGCAGACCGGCGCGCTTGAAGCGATTTCGCACGAGGTACAAGCCGACGCCCATACAGAGCAGGAAGATCGATGATGGGTAGGTCTGAAGGGACACGGCTATGGGAGACGAAGGGTGTTAGCAAGGCCCTCGGGGGTGGTAGCTGAAGAGGTTGCATTAGTGTGACATGCCGAATGTGAAAGCATCGCCTGCGGGAGGGGCGATGATCATGATGACGGTTGCGACCCATTTGAGGATATATGGTCCGATCGGTGTGCCGACTGTCCGCATGTCAGCTTTTTATCGTTACCTGTCGGATGCATCATCAGAGCCGCCTACATGGTTTGGTCGTGACCCAGAATTTGGGATAGGGAAGCACTCCTTGTCTGCAGTGTGCGGGCGAAATGTGTCAGCTACGGCCCGTCAACACGAGAGAAAACAGCAAAAGAAAATCAGAAACCATATGCGCGTACCGCCCAATCTCTCTTATCATCCTCGCACTTCCAATCAACACGGCCAGCAAGTTGCCAAATGCGCTGAGCAGTACAAACACGTTGAGCGCAGCAGCACCTTGGGGGCCAAACACTGTTGTGAAGAAGACGCCTGCGGCGGACAGACTGGACGCCGCAAACTCGGCCTTGGGCACGGCAGCAAAATATGCAACATTGCAGAGGATATACAGCACCGACACGATAAGCACGGAGATGGCGCTATTCTTCTTCAGCGTCGGGACAGGGCGCTTGATCTCGTTGACCACTTTGAAGGCGTTCTCGTAACCCGAGTACGAGAATACGATGTTGACGACGGCGTTGGAGAGGTTGTTGCCGTTGTTGGTCGTGCCGGCGAAGCTGTTACGGAAGTTTGCGCCCGGGTGGGTGATGTGCGTGCTGCCTCCGAGGATGACCAGACCCGTGATACTGATGACAATGAGCAGGAAGATCTTGAACACGCCAAAGACGTTGACGGCCCAGAGGGAGTACTTGTTGTGTGCGAGGACGCAGATCACGGCGAGGGTGTACGCCGCCACCGCGACGCCCTTGAGTTGCCAGTCTGACGGGGCGATGCCGGCGATGCGCCAAAGGTATTGTGAGAGAACTACATTTGGGCGTGATTAGCTCCCAAGGCTGGCATGGTTTTGTTATTTTTGGGATGCTGTGGAAGATATTAGTCTAGAGAATATCACGCACCAACTGCGTTGCTACTCGAGAATGACAGGATGACGTTCTGCACAGCAAAAGCAACCGGAAAGAAGTATTTTGGTCGAGGGTAAGACTGCTCGAGGTAGGCCTGTGATACATGTCAGCAATGATCCTGTTCAAATGCTGCCGAGACTGTCGTTACCACTCACCACTTCACCACCGGACCGTGCTGGAAAGTAGCTCGCAAACTCCAAGTACACTGCCAGACCCGCAAAGGCCATCAGGGAGCCAATGAGCCATAAAATCATGGCGAGGCCAATGGATCCGGTACTTTTCAAGATGGAGCCAGCTGTAATGTGGTCGAAGTTGGTAGCAATTAGCGTTCCGATGGAGGGTCCTCGAGCTCGGGCATCGTTGTGCACTCACGCGTTCTGTCACACAATGTCAACGAGTTAGTAATTGTTCAACTGCACTCGCTCATGCCGATGGATGGATGGAAATGTGTATGGCTGCTACTCACGAGAATATGCCAGTTCCAATCATTTGGTTCACGTTCAAAAAGATGACAGTCACCCAGCCGACGTTGTATCCAAGCGGAGAGTTCGACTCGACGGGCGCGCCGTGCAATTCCTGATACGATGGGCCCGAGTCGTTCCCGGCCTTCTCCTGCACGAAAGCAAGGTTGCCATCGTGCAGAATCGATGTCTCGTTACCGGATCCCGACGATTCGAGGTCAGTCACCGCTGTTGTAGGAGGCGTATGGTGGCTGTCGCTGCCGGACTGCCAGAACTTGAGGGATGGCATGATCACGAAGGCGGAAAAAGGCGAGGCGGCGTGAAGTGAGTGTAGGACACTACTTTTGCCGAAGGCCGCGAGAGATAGAGAAGCAGATCGTCAGCTTGACCCGAATTGAGAAACTGCAGCAAGGGATTGTCCCCGTCTTAAGCCGAGGATCATGGCTGCATGTTGAGTTCGGTAAAGAACTCCAATACCACGTTGCGCGGCCACAAAAGGCAATCCGTAGCCACTGTCACGCAAGCCCTCGAAGCAGTAAGGAATTCGGGGGCTGAGCTGGGCTAGGCTGGGCGGATGGTGGAAGATACCACGGTGTATTGCGTGCTGTAGCTTGCTAATTGCGTGGTTCAGGACGCAGACGTGGAGGCAGAGCCGTCCTAGGTGCTAGAACCTAGTAATAGCCCGTCCCGCGTTTTGTCATACTTCCAAGGGCTGGGCGGGCTCGGGAGCAGCAGCCAAGACAACGGGCCTCGCTTGGCGGGATCACCCGATGACTAAACACGGGAAGGTGGTTGATGGATTTTCATGACTGTTTTTGACATGGCAGGATTGAGCATTTGCAAGTTGCTCTCTGCGTCCGAAAGTTCCAGTACTAGCCAGCACTACTCAGCCCTCTCCAACCCAGAGTTGTCTCGGTGGCGTACATGACTCGCAGAACCCATCTGTAGATGATTCAAGCAACCACGGCATGGCTCATGTGCGTAGTAGCATCAGTAGCAGCGCATTCCTGTGCCCCCCACGTGGACCGGTGATCCTGCGTGCCGTCCGCCAAGGGCTTGGAACTCCAGACAGCGCGGAGAACCAACAGGAGGGATCACCATACACCGTGGAAATTGCATCATTGGAGGCGCGTGCAGGGGCCACAACCACTGGAGCCGTCTTGGGTCATTGTGCATGTGACTGGATACGTGCTCGGCCCGCTAGCGGGCTAGTTGGTGCTCCATATCAGCATCGTTATGGGCGATGGCGTGCTTGTGGGCGGATTGAGTACCACGCAGACGCGCTATGTGCCCTGTGCGTGAAGTTAAGTTCTCCAGGGAAATGGAATACCCGGGCTGCTTCAGCTGAATCGGCCCGTTCCGCCCCGAAATATCGCTGTTACTGTATTTCGGCTAAGACGAGAGAGGCACAACCGAGTAACAACGCAACAAAGCCGATATGGGAGCTACCTAGTCATGTATCTTGTCCGTTCTTCCCCACGCATCTGGCGAGAAGTGGTTACTGATTACGCCCGCGAGAGCACCAAAACTATGCGCCAACGCCGCCTACTACCTAGCTTTGGATTATATTTAAGAACGCGGCAAGATGCGTCAACAGCATCGATAGAGTGGTCTGATTCTAGCTTAGGAAGCCACAAAATACTTTCGGGAACTTGCCTCGTAAAAGAAGGCTACCCTTCCTGTACGGAAGAGTCGATTTGCAGTTACTTTACTTCGCTGAAACATCCGTGAGGCCACCATAGGATGCGCGACCCGCACATGATAGTCCGATCAGGGCACCATGACAGTAGGTAGAGCTGCATCTGCATTTTCCCTCCTCGCCTACTCGTCGTGGTGTGATCGGAACTCCAAAGTCCATGAGGTCCTGACCATGACTTGGCCCATACCTTGAAATTGCCAGGATAGGGCATACTTGCTGGGTCAACGAAAAACTCACCACTATTTGAAACAACTCCACCGGCCCTCCCCGCTATGGTAGGATTATCTCCGCGGCGTAGGTAATAGCAAAGTCGCAACTCGTTATCTCTATGGGCCTGCTGTCCACACATTGTAGCGGATGTGCTACTTTTGAGAATCAGAAAACTTTAAAGGGTTTGGGATACGGCGCTATTTGGGAAGGGCCCCTGATCGGGCATCAGACGTGAAGGGATACCAATATGGATCTCTCAATCTACTTTAGGTATTCGTTTGGCATGCGTAATCTCGTATACTTGTTAATTGAAGCATGCCAGACATTGTTTCAACCACAGCTTCCAACGATGAATTGCAAGCCATTGTCAAGATTTGTCGTCCCCTTGACTTTCTGGGGCAAACTTGTAGTTACCGCTAACCTCTAGTACGTTGAGACCAAGTGCCACCCGTATCGTGATGACACCATTGTTCCAACCAAGTAGTGACGGGGAACACAGACTTCAACACTCGCATGCACCTTGCTAAGCATCTTAACTCCACAAAGACTAGACTCGCGTTGAACTCAATGTATTGACTTGATTGTGTCCTTCTTGTCTAAGGGCCTGGAAGCACCTGTGCACGCAGGCTCGAGAAGAGCCTGCTTCCTTGCCCCACTTCTCTTTATGCAGGCCACTTATGCATGGTGCCACTTATGCAGCCATCTGCTTCCTTGCATTCTGCAGTACACCCACTTCAACAACTCGGCTGGATCTTCTGATATCTTGTTTGACGCTTTAATGGAAGGCATGAACGAGAGGGATTCATCTGACTTCATACTCTTTGAATGCGAGTGCCAGAACATAGTGATGGGGGAATGGTATTCGATGACGCCGCATCTTGTACAGGCGGCCCGCTCAGTGTAGCTTCACTAATACACCAACGCAAAGAAAATAGGGGCGGAAAAAGTTGGTGTGCAACCAGAACCGCTTTCCTAGCAGAAAACGGTGCTCATAATTTGATTGTGGCGAAATGTGAAGATTCCATGCAGAAGAAACCAAGAGCAGATTTCCAAGCAGCAACAAAAGAATCCTGGCATCACACCATTCCACACGTAACGAGTACTGTAACGTTGACCCGCGCGCTATGTCTGTCACTGTCACCATAAGGGACGATGGCCGTATTATCCGTGTCTGGCAGTACTAAGCAGGTGGGAATGCCGACATTGAATGCCAAAAATATGTAAAACCACGATCTCGTGCCAGCAATCTGCAATGAAAAGATTTTTGTGCCTTTTATGGTCAGATCATCGCAAGCTTATCGCAGCGCGAGCCGTTCTCTCTCATGAGATCTGAGTCCGTGCGAGGCCTTGTGTGCCTTCCCATCAACGATGCTCCCCAGTGCCAGACCATTCTGAAACAGTGCAATACCCATCAGTACAACACACCGGTGGCGTCCTTGCGGCAACTGTCAATGACCAGTCTGCCGCAAGCAAACCGTGCGGTCGCTGTAGTGCGCACAATCGTTGCTTGCTACAAGGGGATCCCTGCCGTCTGGTAGTGTCTGCCTTATATGCCAGTCCCTGCAGGTTTACCGGGAACATGGAACAGCAAGTACCTAGTATAGAATGGAATCTAGGCAGTTGACGGGGGATACGGCGGCAGCTGCCTGAGCGGTGCGTGTGTCATGTTTTGTGCTTGGGGTCAAGGTATTTAATTTCCCCCTCTCCCGGATGGTAGTCAGCAGTAAGGATTCCCCCCCAACCACCCCAATCTGAACCCCGAGAACGTCCCGCCTTATATTCGATCGTGGTTACGTCACCATGCTGCGTGTGGGATGTCACGTGTGTTCTTCTTAGGGAGCACCCCTTTCAGGAGTTGTTGCACCTGTTTTGTGCTGCAGCATGCTTCCCTAGCGCTGCTTCTTTATCTAGCTTATTTAGCCCTTCTAGTTCCTTGCTTTATGCTGGTGCATCTGCTGCATCAAGTGCACCCCTGCTTCTTTAGGGCTAATATGCACTAAATCTCACACCACGTCACCAGGCACGTGTGGCACCTCGCGAAGCGTCTCATCAATGTCTGGAACACGGCCATAGTCATAGTATCAAACCCCATGAAACGCACAACACCGTTTACAGCACAAGTGCTCCAAACCCGGGGTTTGCGCCGGCATGCCGAATTTTGAGCCGAGGTCAAATCCGGGTCGGATTTGGCGATGTGCGGCCAGGATGTAGTCATGCGATGGACCCTCGTATCTTATGCAAAGCATAAAACCATCGGGCACAATTGACATACATTTATTCCGAGAAAAACGGGTCGATTGAATTGCACGTCTTGTCGCAGGACACCTCGATCAACTCTTGGTTAGACGATTTCATTTTGTTCTAGTAATCGTCAAGAGCGCATCTCCCATGGGACTGTACTGATACTGAAAGAATTTCTCAGCCGTTTAATAGATTGATTAATACAGTCCGCCAGCAGCGGAGCTACGATGACAATATTCATCTGTCGTACTCCCTCTAATGCCTTTATTTTGAATGCTTGGAAATTCAAATATGTTAACATTGTGCCTGTAACTATCACCCGTGAGGTGAAAAGTTGGCTGATGAATTTCGCAAATTTCTAAACCATCGTTGGCGCGCGCTTGGCGATTGTCTCCCATGGTACAACAATCAAAGCAGCAGTGTGGTCTGATAAATTGTTTTTACACTCCAATATCTTGGCATGTTGATCTTCAATCGACCTTCTGATGAAGCTTTTGGGGGCCAATTGACCCCAAAGACTCATTTGGCAGTGACACTATCTAAAACGTAATCAATCCGGCAGAAAGCTTACCCTGAACTATTAGTATTAATCGTAGTATGCTCTACACTATTCAGGATTTAGCCATTCTATGACTCCACCGCGTGACAGATCCTATTACCCAAAAGGCTGGACCCGATATCCACGCTTCCTATCTGCTACGCCCAAAGACCTCCTTTCATGCATCGTTTTATTGCGTGATAAAGATAATTCTTACTAGGTAGAGTGATTAAGTTGAGAGACGATTCGTTCGCTTCTTAACGTCTCCGATCATTCCCGTAGGTTATTATAGGGCTCGAAACCGCGTATCCAGTGACAGGTGCTAGTACTCTGCGGTGCACTGGTTTTGCTAGCGTCTCTAGAAATCTAGGTCACTAGATGACTGGGAACCTTAACAACCGTAGCCGTGGAATACCATCGCCTCACCGGGACAGCAGTGGGTTCAAGGTTAGGTTCGCCGTTCCCTCTACCTCTGATCACCCCATTCCTCGCTTGCCGCAGCCAACTACCGTAAACACCTTATCTGCCTCTTTCGTAATAGAATCAATTGGCGGCTTTCCACATTCCTTACTGGGCGGTTTACCTACCGCTTATAGATAGTAAGACCACGGACGTGCAACTTGACACACTCTACATGAGGGTAAAGTAACATAAAATGCACGAGCACAACATTGTACGCGTTGCCCTTGGACTAATGGCGTAGCATATAATCTGTAACTTGCGCGGCCTAGACGGTGGTGTTTCGCGATTTCATGGTGGCACGACGGAGAATCTTTAACTACCCATGTCTCGCCTCTTGTATGTCGCGAGGATAATATAATAAGCTTCGAGCACGGCAGAGACGGCGAGTTGATGTCGCGGGAGACTGAATTGAAACGCGGACTCATGTCTGACACGGCAGGGATAGCGAAGAAGTGCCTGGGGGAGCCATAGCTCACCAAGCGCGAGGTTGCTGAGAGTGCCGAGACGGGGGCCAGGGTTTTGTGGCTCTGCATCGGGTCAGCTGTCGGTAATCGACGGTGCGTGAGCGTGCCAGTGCTTGTGTGCGAGTCGGCGGCTTCCCCTTTCGTTCAAAACTGCCGCTCTAGTACCCGGTGAGAGTTGAGAGGTTGTGGATGGCAAGGTGACTGAGGCCTGTAAGCTATTGTGAAGTTCTATCCACGGCAGGCAACATAGCCGGCGGCTGCATAAGTCTCGGAATGCAGGAAGAGTGCGTGGCGATGTCTTCACGATACGACGCTGCGTGGTTCTGAACTGGGGCGGTGTCCCCAGTGATTACGGACGATGCTAGTCATTTTTGAGCTCAAGCAACTTTTAGGGGAGCGAAGCTACCGGGGTACGATTGAAAGTTCAGAGTATAGTCGACGCAACTCCGGAAGCTTAACCCGTGATGCTCCCCACTTGTAGGGCACGGACACCCGTTGACTCTCTTTTCAAACGCAGGTCCTGCTTGGGGGAAACCTTATTGAAAAGGCCGCGGAGAAACTTACCGAAACATCCAGGGACAAACCCATAAACATGGTCACGGAAAAATATTCCGAAGTCAGGGTGGATCCCGATCACCCTGGCGATCATTCTGTTACAACTCCTGGTTGTAATGGGCCAGTGTCCCAAGGACTCCGACATGTCCGTGGGCCACTTGGGCCTTGTGATAATTTTTAGTGTCTTCCAGCTGAGCCTATCAGATTGTAAATCCGACCCCATCGTGCACCCTGGCCCTGGAGAGAACAGGCGGTCGACTTATTCCTCGACTCGCCGTCACGATAGCAAGAAACAACTGGATCATTCGCAGACCCCTGCTTGAGTCACTATGTTGAATGACTGAATCTCGCTGACTGCTAGAAAGTTGATATCTCTAGCTAATCGCGAATCAACCCTTAGGCCACGCTTGGGGGCTTCTTCAGAATACAACGCTGATCGGTATTCAATATCGGTCCACAATGGCACTTATAGCAGATTTCCTAGCGTGTCTAGCTGTCTTGAAAAACGATCAGCTGAGCCAAAAGCTACAGTGTAACATACTCAACAGGGGCGCCTGAGTCGCGTGATCAGACTTTATACTATGAGTATAGTTTTTCCGATAGCGTGTTAGAGTGAAGGTCGAATGACGTGGAAATCTAGCGCGAGTTTGAGGATATTCTTTACCGATAGGATAGAAGAGTCTCAGAGTGTATACCGTGCTCTTGTAAGTACATAAGGCTCGATAGTCCCTCCCATCACTTGGCATTATGTTTGCTCAGTATCCTCAACCCGCAATCCCCCTTCTCTATCCTACTCAACTCCATACAAAACTCCCTACAATCTCTCAAGCAACAATCTCCACAATGGTTCGCGTATCTCAAACCTTCATTTCAGCCCTCTTGGCCTTCAACGGCGTGCTGGCCGCGCCTATCGACGCTGGAGTCGCCAACTCTCTCGGCGAGCGCCAAGCCAACAGCCCGAACTGCGATTTCCAGGGACCCAACCACCCAGCCTGCAACGGTAATGGTGGTAGCAAGCGCGAGGCGCCCGCTGCTCCGGTCGTTGAAGCTAGAGTCGCTGAGTCTCTGGGCGAGCGTGCCTCTAGCAACCCCGGCGGCCCCGGCGGCGCGAACTGCGACTTCCAGGGACCCAACCACCCAGCGTGCAACGGCAACGGTGGCAGCAAGCGTGAGGCGCCTGCTGCTCCGGTCGTCGAAGCCAGAGTCGCCAAGCCTCTGGGTGAGCGTCAAGCCAACAGCCCGAACTGCGACTTCCAGGGACCCAACCACCCAGCCTGCAACGGTAATGGTGGCAGCAAGCGCGAGGCGCCTGCTGCTCCGGTCGTTGAAGCCAGAGTCGCTGAGTCTCTGGGCGAGCGTGCCTCTAGCAACCCCGGCGGCCCCGGCGGCGCGAACTGCGACTTCCAGGGACCCAACCACCCAGCGTGCAACGGCAATGGTGGCAGCAAGCGCGAGGCGCCCGCTGCTCCGGCTGTCAAGCGCCAGGACGACAAGGGAAACATTGGCGGTCCCGGCAGCCCGAACTGCCAGTTCCAGAACCCTAACCACCCAGCCTGTGGTGGAAACGGCGGCAATGGCAGCAAGTAATGCAAAGCAATGTCACTGCGAAGAACGCCATCCTTGACAAGATGTCCGCTACCTGGATCGGCTTAAGCGACACTTGTGGCATTTGATCAATCAGACACGGGGCCTTCCACTTGGATTTATAGATGTTCTGTCCGGTTTTCTTATTAGCTATCGCAACAGTTATCCTACCATCGCTCCTTAAATGAAATCAAGATTTTTGCCCCACCACCAAGAGATTATCCCCGTGACCAGTAATGCTCCTGAACAAAAAAGGAGCTCAACCATAGAAAGGAGTGTTTCGATGTTGCAGATATTGTTGGTCCCCTTCAACGTTTATTTCGCAGCGGTGTGTGACAGGGTGCGCTCAGTCTCTTACTCTACAACAGGCTACATACCTTTGCGTGCGATTCCGGCATGACGACTTGCATCCTGTGGGCGGTCTCCATGATCACTTAGCCGTTCCGGTTCCGAAATACGCTGTCCAGAGACTCCCAGATACTTGCCTGCGATTTCTCCAACCCAGGCGCATTTTCATCATAATAAAGCTTATGATCAACGGCGGGCCCACTCTACCATAAGTGTAAGTCTCATCTGCCTGCATTTGAACAATCGTTCCTCCGCTGACACCATAATGTTCCGTTATCGCGTCAAGGCTTTTACAATATCTTCCATTACAAAGACCAGTATGGGGAATGACTTTTTTTCACACAGCAGCAAAGCCATCATCTTCTACAATATTGGTGGTCAAGCATAGCTCTGCGATTTTTGAGAACCTGAACAAGGCTCTCTTCGCACTCCCTTCCAACAACCTGTCGGGCGCCTTTCCTGAGGATCGCCCAGTGAAGATGCCATAAAGCTTGCAGCCACAAGAGGTGAAGCGCGGCATGACAGAGCGGAAGCACCGGCTTGCCCCAAGCTCCAAGGCGATTGGTGCGATCTCGTCCAACAATGTGGCTCACAAGGCACGCATAGATGCCGGGTGCCCCAACGTAGACAAGCTGGCGGAACGTTAGGTTGATGCGATTGCAGAAGCCTTTCACCAGCAAGCACGCGGATGCCAAGAGGTTCGAGAAAGAGGTCATGGAGGATGTCAAAAAGGAAGTGGACGGGCTAAAGGCCAGTGAAGCCTAGTAACACGCTTAAGAAAAGGCGCTGAAGGGGCTCGAGGATATAAAGAAGGATATTTACGCCGGGGAAAAAGATGTACACCGAAGCAAGAAAGCATGAGAAGAAAGCAGAGTAGCATGGGAAATAACGTGAGAGTGAATAGTAAAAGTTGAGGAACATAAAGAAGAAGGTCAAGCAAATTCTGTGAACGGTGCAAGAGGTGCGGGATTGGTAGACGATCGTTCATCCTCGTTACCTTGAGATCTAGGCAGCTGGAGTCAAGGATTGAATAGTACCCTAGCCCCTAAATATGCAGCAGGGCCGAGATCATACGGCATAGACATGCTTAAGACAACATCGCGCTAACCACTTAGTTATCCAAGCCATGTGGATATGACGATGCGCAATGGTGCGATGGTGGACAAGAAGAACAGTATGTCTTCATGAGTAGTAATATGCTGTATTTCTGCTTGGTAATCATCAGCATTTGCCGTCTTTTCCGCTCTTTGCTCCACAGCCGCAAATATGCACCCTGTCTGTTGTGCAGGGTTTCTTTACAGGATCGAAAGGCGTGGTGGTGTTCATTCAATCCGTATGACCCTGTGGGGCGGCTTGCACTGACGGGGGGGAAAGGAAAGACCCCCAGAGATAGCGTCCCCTACACTCATTGCGGCTTGTCCAGTTATCTCGACGTAAAGGTGTGACGTCGGTACTCACTACACGGACTTTGCGATTCTTCGGTCTCCGGTTCTGCGGATTTCCTCGATTCTGCAGAACGTGCGTCTATTTCCTTCCGAGGCAATTCCCTCGTCATTTGTTGAGTACTACAGGGTTCTCGACCTTGCGGATGCTAAAGGTTCGCTTAACTGACCCGCAAAATCGAGAAGTCGCTGTATTGCGTTTGACGCTAGATCCTTCGAAGTTATCTGGGTCTGTTGTTGGGGCTGCCGCCAGCTGCGCAACCCATGGCATCTCAATTAGGACATTCTGTAGCTTCGCTTAAGGATTACGAAATCCACACGTAATCCTCCTTTGTTCTCCAGATGGTGGAATTGCCGAGACAAACCCAACCACCACTACACTTTGAGCGTGAAAGTCCCCAATCACGTATGGGAGATTTGTGAGCATGACTCCGACCAAATCTAACTAAATTAAACAAAAGTTTTTCCAAGGCATGCAAGGCAAGCAAGCTATCTTACAAATCAGTCCAGTATGAATTAATAAAAGTCACCCCATCTTTTCGCAGCTTATGATAAGCAAAGAGCCAAATA
Organism: Microdochium paspali; assembly: GCA_031142775.1. Classification (NCBI taxonomy): domain Eukaryota; kingdom Fungi; phylum Ascomycota; class Sordariomycetes; order Xylariales; family Microdochiaceae; genus Microdochium; species Microdochium paspali. The sequence goes on from JAVBIV010000013.1 coordinate 501,517, forward strand.
CCTTGTTTCGACATTCTCATTTTGCCAATTCACTACGCTTCGTACGAGCAAAGACGGCAAAAATCGAACTTCAACATGCATCATTTTGGTACTTTGCTTGTGACGAGCCTTACAGTGGCTGTACTTGGCGTGGCTCAGGTAGTACAGCCAGAGCAGCGCTCCTTGGATGAGATCTATGCAAGCGCACGCCAGGAAAAAGGCACATTAAATGTGTACTTTGGAGGAAGTTGTGAGTAGGGACACCAAACATCACCGAAGATCGAAGTGAACTAACATTCTGTCTGCCGTCAGCCCAGGCAGCAGCCTTGCCTCTGATCAACGCATTTCAAGCTCGATTTCCCGATGTAGCTGTCAATATCACGGCAGAGCTCTCCAAGTACGCCAGCGCTCGAATCGATCGCAGTTATCTGGTCGATTCTCCGTACATTGATGTGGCGTTGCTGCAAACGTTGCAAGACTTTCCGAGATGGGACAAGATGAACCGCCTTCTACGCTACAAGCCGGCTAACTTTGACGATGTCAACCTTGCCATCAAAGACGCCAACGGAGCTTTCTGGCCTGTTTCCTACAGTGAGCTTCTATCTCGACTCTATACTTTGAATGTGTGACTTCTAACACGTAACAGATCAATTTGGGCCCTTCTACTACGACTCGACGAGAGTTCCTGCTGAAAAGGTGCCCGAGACGTATGAAGACATTCTCGATCCTTACTGGAAAGGCAAGATCGTTCTCACATATCCCAACGATGATGACGGCGTGTTATATCTCTTTCGACTCATCGTTGCGCGTTATGGTTTTGCTTGGCTCGATGCTCTACTGGAGCAAGATATCCAGTGGGTGCGCGGTGCGACCCTCGCGACGGGAACCATAATCGCCGACCACGCGAACAACGGCAGCCGAGTGCTCACCTTTTCCGGCCTAGGCGGCTTCACTCCCTCGACTGACTTCCTAAAAGTCAAGCAGCCTGTCGCGCCGGAGCAGTTCATGACGTGGGCTCAGCAAGCGGCCATATTCAAGTCGACCCCGCGCCCCGAGAGTGCAAAGCTCCTGGCCTCGTTCCTCCTCAGTGACGAATGGCAGGGGCCGATTGCGGCTCGTGGAGTACCTTCGATTCGTGCGTCTCTCAACAAGACCCCGGGGACTGACGTCTTTGCTGCCAACAACACGCAGCCATCAGGCTATATCGACTTCATGGCTGATCGAGAGGAGGCCGAGTGGTGGCGGTTCCAAATGGAACTCTCTATCGGCTTGGCCCGTGGAGATGATCCAACTGGCAATTAATAATTCAATCTTGGCTAGTGGTGCAGTATCAGGAGATACAGCGGCCTTTTAGAGGGGAGACATGCAGTTTCAGGAGAATGCCGCTGTTGACTGTCGCTCGTCCAGTGGGTTTTGCTTATTCGACATATTAATCCAGCCGCTTGTGTCCAGTGGATAATGCAGCGCACGGCTGATTGACTCTGCTACTGGCTCACGTTGCCAGGAGGAGTCTCCCAAGTCAGATTGCATCCTGATCCGCCACTCATATCAAGCACAACTCGACCTCAACCCAGCACAAATCATTCACGTCTTCGACCAAACCAAACTCTATCGCTCGCGCCAGCTATCAAAGGCTATAGTGCGACGATTTGGGTGCGACGCCGGTTGGGTGCAGATGGTTTGACTCAAGTGCACAAGCCTTGCCCCCGTGGTGAGACCGCTTTAGCGAGACCTGGGTGTCCGAGCTTTAGTTTAGTCTATGTAAACTGGTCAAACTCGGTGACAATTTACCATACTTTCTTCACGTTCATAGAAGGTCAAACAACGCGGGACGACCTGAAATTACGAGTAATTCAATTAAGATTATAATCGGACGCTATTCTATGCCTATAATTATATGCTAGGCGGTCGAAATCGTGAGGGTGGAAGTGGAAGTGACCGAGTCCGTTGCAGTAGCAGTCATGGTCGTGACGGGCAAGGTGACGGTTGTGACTGGTGGGGGCACTTCGACCAACGTCATCCCACCGTCCACGGTGACAGTTGGTGTCACGGTGGTGGTGGTGGTTGTCGTGCTCGTGATGAAGAGCGAAGCAGTAGAAGATGATGATGAAGTAGCTGGGGCACTGGTCATGGTCATCAAAGAAGTCGAGTCCGAAGCTGCTGTAGCAGTGCCCGAAGTCGAAGCCGAGTCCGAGGCAGACGCAGAGGGCGAGTCCGAAGCAGAGGCCGAGGCCGAGGCGGATTCTGAAGGGGACGCTGATGCAGATGCTGTAGCCGTCGCCGAGGCATACGTCTCGGCAGAGCTGCTGGTTGTCGATGACGCGGGGGCGGTGTTGGATGCAGTCGGCTGTCTGCATCCTCGTCTTCTTCTGAGTCTTGCTGGCTGCGTCGCATCGGCTGTGACAGTGACGGTAGTGGTGGCCACGACGTCGGTCGCAGTGACTGTCGTGGTGGCAGTAGAAGCGTACACCGTTACAGTCGAGGTGGTGGTCGCCGAGATCAAGACCGTGGTGTAGGTTGTTGTCGTCACAGGGGGCGCAGTGATCGTCACCTCGACTGTCGAGACGGCGGGATCTGGCGTCACTGTTGTTGTTGTCGTGGTGGTCGAGGAGGCTGCTGAGACCGTGCTGGTGGCGAAGGAGGTCGACTGGGACGGAGATGCAGTGGCGGCGACAGTGCCTGTGATGGGATCAGGGCGGTTGACATTGGAGCATGCGTCTGGGGCATCAACCCGCTGGACTAGGGCAGAGTCGAAGTCCATCTCCAGGGACGCCATGGGGCCATCACAGCTGGTCGTGATGAAGAACCTGACAGACCCCGAGAATGAGTTCTTGAAGTCGAAGCCGAGCGTCTCCCAGTCGAAGACAGCATCAGGCTTGACATAAAACGTGGCCGTGTCCTGAAAGGTCCCCCCGACCGTGCCCTGGAGTGCAGCGGTCACAGTGCAGGTCCTCGGGGTTGGGGTCCTCGACAGCGCCGACTCAGGATTCTGGACCCTCGGCCGGACCTTGAGGGAACCGTAGTAGCGTATGTCGAGCTCGACAGTCACATTCTGCTGGAAATAGCCACTGTAGCCCTCAATGCCGCCCACCGGAATGATAAAGTAGGAGCTGCCGTCAGCAGGTTCGAATGTCCCAGTGCCGGTGTACATTCCTTCCTTCAACGTCCAGTACTGCCACACATTGGCTTCCTCAAAGGAAGCATCGACCACTAGGTTGCTGCCGTCGGCCGTCGCGGGCGGGCAGAGGAGGTGAGTCTGTCCGAGGACGGCCCATGGCAGGGATAGAGTGGAAAGTAACGAACGACGCATTGTTGGTTGGGTTTTGAAACGAGTGGAACTTTTGGAGGTTGAAGAGCATCGTCAGGGTCAGAAGTGCCTGACTTGCGAAGGCGCTGAATATGTATGAGCTGGTGCTCGGACTCATCACATTGTCCAGACCATTCTCATTGTCCGCGCCTCGACCCATAGTAGTGAAGTTGTGGCGGGCTGGACTCGTGGCGGGCTCATGTTGCTTTTCTACTTTGGGATGACAGCCCGGGTTGCACGTTGTCTCCAGGCGTCTAGAGCTCTAGTCTCCTGCAAGGGCAGGCTCTAGACGATCGTGGCGACCAATAGCCGATTGCACTAGCCGATCTGCTCTCAGGGGTATTTCAGCTCCGTGGAGACCTAATTACGGCGAGGGCGGCCAACGCCAAGCCCCCAAAGGCAACAAGCATTTTCTCCGGTGCCGACAACGGGGAAAAGGAGCTCGCAGAGCATGATTAAGAGATATAGCGGGCCACCCAGACAGCTGCCTCTCTGGCAAAGTGAAAAGTACGGCGCGCTCGAGCGACATGACGGCGTATACATGCCTCGGGAGAACCCCCAATGCTTAGTCAGGCGTTCTGGAGTACCCCGGTATTCCATTTTTGTCTAGACTCCTATCAAAGGTGTAGGTGCCTTCATCCCAAAGTGAGGGAATCAGAGAAGCGATTGAGAGTCGTGGCATGTTCGCGATTTCCATGACGCCCAACACAGGATTCAGCATCTGCAAGTAAATACCGTCGTCCGAGCACCGATCATAAATCGGCGAGATGCCTTCCACCGCCGTCGAGAAGAATGGTCCTCTCAAAAAAAAGCAATTGTAATTTCGCCCGTCTGCCAACAATGTTTGGTGAGTGAGTACCTGCTTTGAGACCGCCTTCAGATACGCTGGTGCGTCGTTCTGGTCATGTCCTATTGCGGGTGAACAGGGGCTGGCGGCCGCGGCACGTCTGACATCTTTCCAAAGTTGAAGATGGACTCGCACAGATCTGCAATAACCGAAGGTCTGGCTGTATAATTTCAGCTAATGAGGGAGCACAGGGCCACACACCCAGGCACCAGAGTTGACGAGTTTGGCAAGCCTCCCAAACCTTCGATTATTACGAGATGGATCGAATATGCTGATATTCACAAGTTCCAATAGACTGCCTGCGACTGTGGCCCGTCATCTAGACAGGGCGGAAATCTTCCAACAAGCTGCAGATATCGGTGACAGAGTTCCCCGACCCCTGGCTGACGCTTCGAGCGTCAAAGTAGGAGATTGACGCGTCACATACGGGGGATGCATAATGAAGCTATTGGTAATGGCCGGAGTGGTCGGATTAAAGGCGGGCACCAGAGTTGCAGGTGGTGCAACGCACCGACCATCGGAACTATCTACTATCTTACCCCATCGTACATACAGGTCCTTATCGGGCGTCCCCGTGACGTCACGGGTCAGAGATCATGTTTCGTGAGTGATGGAATCGGAAGCATGCTTCTGGAAAACCGAGTCATGACGCGTTTCGTGTCCTCCAAGTCGCCATCGGACAGACTCACTGTCATTATTCAAGACTACTGTGCCGCTACGTAGGAGCTTTACTTGTGGCCGACAATATGTTGTCTGAGCCTCCCATCCTTGCAGGCATAATTGCGAGTTTGTCATGCGTGTAACAGATCAGTGCCAGGCACGGGACTTTATCCTATAATTTCCCACGTCTTAAAAGTTTGTGACTGCCAACCTTCTCACTCAGTACGTGAGGATTTCAAACCCAATCACACACCCGTGCCACCCCCCACTTCATCTGGCACATCAAAAGACGCACCACCTCTCTTCAACCCGGACCCGAACGTACAAAATGGGGAGCCCCTGAATGGCAGCCTGCTCCACACGGGCTTCCGCCTAGCTGGGCAAGGATGATAACTACTGTATGCTTAACTGATATGCGTCCCTTGACAACGCATGGCAGCGGCTGCTTGATGATGATGTTGTCGATGACCCGAGATCACGACCTCTCGAGGGGAGTAGGCACGCTCATGAACAGTATCGCCTGCTTCGTTGTGCTGGCGAGCTCAATCAGCTACACGCCGTCCTCTGGATGGACATCTATCCCAAGCACTTCGGTACAACTGCAAAGTGGCTCCACTGCATACCTAACTTCGAAATGATGAGCGGCACAATTCCTATCCCGGTCGAATCGCTATCAATTCCCAACATGGCAATATTTCACTTTCGAGATTTAGTATGAGTCACATCTCCACCACAGCTTATCAATCAATAAACAACACGTTCTCAACAAGATTTCCTCGAACCCGACGGGATTGACGCGCTGACGCGCCTGACGTTGAATTATAAGTACCTTCGTTCTCACGACGCGGCTACCACATCTTCCAATCTTTTGTTGGCTGTGTACTCTTCAGATATACATTTCATGAATTCTTGATCATCGACATGGTTACATTGGTTATCGTCCCAGGCTCTTTTTGCCCTGCTGCGATCTATATCCCATTCCTTGAGCCTCTGAAAGAGCAGGGTCTGGATGCCGTGGTTATTGAGACCCCGTCGGTAGGCCGTCGCGAGGGCCGGGGTCCCAACATGAGCGACGACGTTGTAGCTGTTACTGAGGCTACAGAAAAGCTCCTGGATGAAGACAAAGAAGTCGTGCTACTGGGCCACTCTTATGGCGGTGTGCCGGCTACCCAGAGTCTGCAGCGCACGTCAGTCAGTGCGCGTGCCGCAGCTGGCAAGAAAGGAGGTGTTTCAAAGATCATATATATTAGCGCGGCGCTTTTGCAGCCTGGCCAGAGCACTTTTGAAGCATTTGGTGGAGAAGACAATATGCCTCCGGGAATACAGCTTGTGGTGAGTTTGTAATCGCTACGAACGGAGATGATCTTACCTTCCTGCATACCTTCTTGAACCGCTGACGCCCGTTGCAGCCTGGCAGTGACTACATGATCCTGGACGTCGACGTCGCCAAGGATACCACCTTCAGCGACCTCCCCTCTGACCAACGACTAGCTCAGGCACAGCAAATGAGCGAGCATTCGGCTAATAGCTTCCGTGAGCCACTGTCATATAACGGCTATGCTGACGTTGACATTCACTATGTCTCGTGTACGCGGGACTGTGTTGTACCGCCGGAAATGCACACGCTCATGTTGGACGCGGTACGCAATTTGACTCGTCGGGAGGTCAAGAGGCACGACTTTGACTCGGGACATGCGCCTAACTCTAGTCGGCCGGTGGATCTGGCAAAGCTGTTCAGGGACATTCTAGAACAAGAGTGAAAGGACTGAGGGTTTCACTTTTGGGCTGATTTGCCTGTAGTTATTGGTTACAACAACTTGCCCATGTTATATCGTATTGCTTTAGAAATTCTTAAAACAAGCCGACGCTTATCGAAAATATCGCCGTAGTCAGAAAAAGTGGAATTGGCTTTTGTAGTACAATGATCCGGTTTGAGGAGCTGGAAGAGCATTGAGGCTGGCACGTTGAGTAGAGCACAACCGGAGGGCATCAGCTTGGAGAGACGAAATAACGTTCTAGCTATTCTTTTAATTGCATGCTACTATCTGCAGGAGAAGGTAATTGAACGCCTCATCTGTGTCGACAAACGTATTCGTCTATTGGCAGGACGTGGCAGATAACGTGGAAAGGGGCTAACATGACGGGCTACTCTGATCCGAAAGCTAACACTAGCAGTTTCTGAATGGGAGGAATCGACTTCAGCTATGGTGGGTAAGGTGGCCCTCATCCAGTATATCCGGCCGTTGGTGCTGCGCAATCACAGCTGTTGAATTAGCTTGTCGCCAATGTGGGATAAACTAGCCTGAAAGTCCTTGGCGCTGTGCGTCTTCCAGTCGACATTGGCGTCCGGCACGGCGGCGTCACCCTGGAAAGCAACGTAGAGCACATCAGCCTGGACATGGCCATTATCCCCTGAGACGTTGTCCTTTCCAAAGCACAGCGTGGCGAGGGCAATGGAAGACTCGCCGACGGCGGCCTCCTCGCCGTCGTCGCCATTCGTATCACCCCACACGCCGTAGAAGAGCTGGTTGTTGCACACGACGGCCATGATGCTCAGCGGCTTGATGCCGTGCTGGCTCGGTTGAAAGGTGACGTAGCCCGGACGTGACCCTTGGTTGCCGAAGACGACGTAAGAGTGCACGTAGGAGTTGAGGTCTTTGATGCCGTACTTGCTGCTCAGCTCGTCTTGGAAAGCCGTCTGGCCCTGCGTATCGGTCGAGTCGTCGCAGCGCGTGTCGCCGTCGTACGACTTGGTCGCACCATCACAGTCAACGTCCATATCAGCGAGCTGGCCGTTCTTGCCCTGGATGTAGATGACGCCGGACTTGTCGGCACAATAGGCAAAACCTATATGCGCAGGTTGGGGGCTGGTCAGCAGAGAGGAATACTATGCCAGTGCAGCTTGGCTCGTTCTTCTTACTGTTGTCCTTGCTATCAGGTGAGTCACCGAGGCGAAAGCCACTTTTGAGTGTGTTTCTGCACTGGCCACACGCCCGGACCGAGTCATAAAACTTCTTGACATTGTCCGGAAGCTGGCCGCCGAGAACGCTAGAGGCAAGGAGAGCGATGGTAAGGGCGGTAGTGTTAGTCTTCATAGTGGCTATCGTGTATAGAAGAGCGGTCCGGTGTGTGCGGTGACGAATGTGTGTTGCATAAGTGCAAAGAATATAATGCGTAGCTTGCTATTGATGGCAATACAGATGATTATATATCCGCTCAGCTTCCTAGGGCGGAAGTCGCGGGGCACTGGGGAATGATGTCGTATCTGAGTCGCGGCCTGAAGCGAGGTCATGGATGAGACGACGAGGGAGGCCTCGGTTGCGCGCACGCAGGATGGGATACCCTGTCTAGTAACGTAACATGCTTCTTTGTTTGCCCACAGCTGTCACGGCGACACAACTCCGCAGGCTGGGATTCTGATCCTGATGGCCATGATCGGGATTAAGTCATATTTTACGATCCAGCTCACAGGAGAAGTAAACGAACTGTAAGAATCAGCGACCTACTTTTGTTCAATCATTAGCTACTTCTCTACTTTCCTCTGTCTGCTAGGGTGACTTGTGACTATTTTCGTCTGGTAATGGAACTATGACAGACTCCAAGACCTTTCAGTACAGAGATATTAGTCGCGGGATTTCCAGCGTATTTCTACCAGGCAATTGTAGGTCTTAATCGCTCGTCCAGATCCACCGATCAGTAAACAACTCCTCGGCACTGGCGCGGTCTTCGCCCCATCATTGCAACATTTTCATTATGATGGTCAAAAACTTCACTTAGTCTTAGATCTGGAGAGCTTCCACACAATTTATGTTGCTTCACTCCGTGATTTAGATTTTAGGCTCCTTACGAAGTACATTCTTCAGGCATGGAATAGTGTGGGAATGGTTAAATAACTTCGATGCAGCAGGTGTCTACGGGCGGGTTCCCGAGGAGTATTATGATCTGGGTTACGCGTGCGCCACGACTCTGTCTATTTGTGAGATATGGATAGAAGAGAGGCTTACCCCGCGGAAGGTCACAAAACCAGAGTAACTGTTAGTGATTATCTGAAGTCTCACTCAGCCCGTTGTGTTCGTGCCAAGAGAGTACTCACCAACAACCCCGTGCGCCGGCTGTTATCCTTGTTTGACAGGGTCATCCCGGATTTGTGGCTTGTCGGTCTCGAGCACAGTTTTGCTAAGTTGTGGGTACACAAGGATTTGACTCAAGGGGTTCAGTACCGTAATAGTACGAAAATCTCCTCAATCGCAGACTTTCTTGACAATATGAACGATGTTGGCTCTGCCTTGAAGCTAAATAAAACGTCTCAAACCGCGATAGATCGATGGTCTGCGCATGATGGAGAAAGTCTGCCATCGAGAGCGAGATGAAGCTTACACTGGTGTGCAAGCTTTAAAGTATACACAAAACGATATGATATGCCTTTCTGGTAAGACATTCGTGAACGACCACAATTGTATCTAAATCACACTGGAAACGGACTAAACAGGTGAGCCAATTGTCTTTCAAGAGGAAAGAGTGCTTGCCGAGCCACTGTGCAAACATGACATGGAGTACTACCGTAACTGAGCCTGCATCCGATAACCATGGCCCTATCAATCAGGGAAACATCAGAGTTAAAAAGCAGAGCGGTGCATTGGCGGCAAGCTCGACTGTGGTCCTTATGAACTCACGTGTACATAGTGATGAGCTAGAATCATGACAGAGACACAGCGGCTGGGAACATTATAATGAGGATCGGAATTTAAGAGTCGGTGCCAGGGTTAGTTCCCAAGAGAGAAAGGTCAGCTGTAAGTTCCAGCAATGCTGTTGCACCAAGAATGGTGATCAAGGACGCTTGAGTAGTGTCCCGCCCGGTGAACTCTAAACGACGCAACACAGATCGTGCCCATTACTGGAGAAGGGACCTGTTGTTGGAGGGACGAGGTATCGAAATTGTGTATCGATGTTCGAATTTACCGGCAAGATAAAGTGCTACGAATATTTCTTGGCTCAAGTGCTTCCAACACTGCTGCTGTATTGTGGATAACCTTCAGGACGGCGATCTATCACTCCATCGATAGCTCATGATTTGGCGCGAGAGGGAGAGGGAAAGACAGGAAGACACACATTCCGCAGTTTAATTGAGAGTGGTGCATCATGTCTAGCAAAAGCAACCAAGGGGAACTTTCAGCTCGCCACGGCATACGTACTGAATCTAGACCCTTGTCTAGGTGAAGCCTAAGAGCGGGGGGCCCCGTTCCGTCTCCAGGGCCGTCGAGAACCCATCCGAGGACCAGGGGTCAGTCACTACTCTCCACAAGACTGAGCCGGGGGCAGTTCAGCTTGTTGAAAGTAGTGCATCTAGCCCGATTAGCGGAACCCTGTTGATGCTGCGTCTAGACTCTAGACTCGCAAAACAATGGTTCTGGCCAGCCAATGTGGCTTGCGCAGCAGCGACTATTGCTTTCGATCCGTTCCTAAGGGCGGCCTTGCCCGTCTGACCACAGCCGTATCTTCCGTGGCCACGCGGCTTTCATGGGAACAGTGAACAGAAGAGGCCGAGGGCGCGTCCGGTATCTCTGAGGCTCACGCTATAAAGCTCGCCCACGCGACCTGTCTCTTGCTACTGCTAAGCCTGCTTTTGTCACTGCAACTTTTCAAACCCCAGTATCGTCACTGTTTATCATCAAGTCATCTTGCACATCCTTATCATCATCAGTGTCGTCAACCATGGCTACTTCAAAGACTGAGGCCCCGCCTGCCCCGGCACGGAGAACCTGCAAGCGCCTGATTGTCTGCTGCGACGGTACGTGGCAATCGTCCGTCGACATCAAGAAGAACGTCCCCTCCAATGTGACACGCCTGGCCCGCTCCTTCGCCCGCAAGAGCTCAGAGGAGGCCGACAAGGACGCATGGGAGCAGATCGTCTACTACGATGCGGGCATCGGCACGGGCGAGATCAGCGAGGAAGAGAAGAAAAGACAGGGCGGATACGCCCACGGGTTTCTCTCGAATATCATCGAGGCCTATAACTTCCTCGTCCTGAACTGGTCCCCTGGAGACAAGGTTTACTGCTTTGGCTTTTCCCGCGGCGCGTATACAGCCCGCGCGGTCGCCGGTCTCGTCAACGACATCGGTATTATATCCCCGCGCGATATGCAAGACTTTCCCGAGCTCTTCGAACTCTACAAGGGCTACAAGGAGAAAGACCCCCACGGATTTAGGACGTCAGCCGCGTATAGAAACTGGCAGGAGGGAATTCGAAGCGCGACGAGGAAACATCCCACCACGGGGCTCAGGCTGTGGGACAAAATGCCCCACACTCCCGTACCCGAATCGTCTCGAATTGTCGAGGTTGTTGGCGTCTTTGACACGGTCGGGTCCCTGGGAGTCCCTCGGACCGACTTCATGACAGTGAGTGCGGTCATGGAGGGCATGAATCTATGGTGGGGAGGCGAGAAGCCGGGTTTCCACAATGTGAACCTCAGTCCATGTAAGTCAATCCTATTGATGCCGCAGATTCTGTTCTGTCTGCTGCCTCTGGGAACGAGTAGCCCGGCTGACTATATGGGCCACGCCACGTTGCATAGATATCCGCAATGCTTTCCACGCCATGGCTCTCGATGAGCATCGCAGGCCTTTCTCGCCCACGCTATGGCACATGCCCCCCGAACCAACCTTCAGCGATAGTAATACGGATACTCTCGAGACACTCCGTGCCAAATTCAAGCGCGTGCATCATGAGCAACGGCCCTCATTCTCAAATGACAAGCAGGGCAATGTTGAGAAGGACAAGTACGAGAAGGCTGTCAATGACGCATGGGCTGCTATTATAAACTTTGAGATGCGCGAGCAGTGGAAGAATCTCGGGGAGAAGATGCCCAACCTAAAGCAGGTCTGGTTCCCGGGCATGCACATGTACGTACTCTTGACCGTTGTTTCCAGCTTGATCTCCCCAACCCCGCAACTAACATTCTCCCAGAAACGTCGGCGGTGGCTCTGATGACATTCTAAAGGACCGTCTTGGCGACTTTGAGCAGATCGCCCTCATCTCGTTTGCGTGGATGGTCGAGCAGGTCAAGCCTTTCTTGCAGTTCGAGGACCGCATACGTAAGCGCTCCGTGCGCGACCGCATGGCTCTCATAGTCCCAGTGCTCGCCGAGTCCGAGGCCAAGGTGTGGAAGGACTACGGCACCTGGGCTAAGCCTCTGTGGAAGGGGCTCGACTGGATTGGCGCGTACAAGGCCGGTGACAGGGAGCTTGGGAAAAAAACGTTGACTGGCTGGGCTGAGGGACCTATGCCCGACAGCTATACCATCGAGATGAAGGCGACTGGAGAACAGGTACGGTCCCCAGGCAACTACGGCTACGCGCCTGAAGACGAGGAGCACACAAATTACCTCGGTGATACCAACGAGTATATCCACCCAAGTATCCAGTTCAGGAAGCTCGTAGTGGATGGCTACGTCCCCAAGGCGCTCGAGGGCTACACGCGCGAAAGGAATGAGAAGGATAACCAGTGGGTCTGGACCAAACCAGCACGGCAGCAGGACGGGTGGTTCTGGCCAAAAAAGCCCGAGATCAAGGCCATCAAGGTTCCCGAGTGGCCCTTGAGCGAGGATGCAAAGTTTTCGCGCTTCCTCACAATGGACTACACTAATTTCGTTGTGGAACTTGAGCTTGACGAGGAGAACCGGAGTCTCAAGAAGAAGCAGATAAGGAGTGCAGAGGAGCAAAAGGAATTCGAACGGAAGATGGAGACGGAGACGCCCAGTACCCTGGCAACCGCGTTTTGGGATGCCACTACGAAGGGCGCCGAATGGAAAAAGCCGGCCCAGGAAGACGCCAAGACCAAGTAGTGCAGCAAGTGGTTGGAACTGACTGCCGCGGCTTTTCGGTTTTTCACTGTCCGATTTATCTACAGTGAATGATACCCATACTTTTCGCAATCGTTATGGGTAAGAAAGCACATGAATGCACCCTGCTCCAGATGGACTGTACTGGAACCTGAAACAGCCTCGTTCTCAGGCGTCTGTGATGTGAATGAGCCGCTCAAGGAAAGCAGCTTCCATTCTTGGGAAACATGGTCAGTTGCTGAATATGTTCCAAACGAAGATCTCGATACGCGCACATGCCCACAGATTCATGCCGTTCCTGCAAAGGAATCTTCTGCAACGATCGTCACAGCTGCATCAGGGACCCAGGCCAGGACAGTCCTCGACAGCCTGCGTAGAAACAGTCTCCGAGTCGTGCGACAGGGTCCAGATATCGCCAAACTGGTCATCGGGGTACTCGGGCGCGTTCTCTGCCCCTAGTGCGTCCGCGATCTCCGTCAGCATCGCGTGCTCCCAGCAGATCAGGATGTTGCCCGTGCCGGTGTAGCTATTGACCAGCTCAGCCACACAGGCGCTATTCTTCTTCTTGCATTGCGTGTCAACCGTCAAGCCGAGGTCTTGCGCCAGGGGCTCGACAGTTTCGTAAGGGCGGGCGCGATCACCATCTACGCCTCACGGTCAGCCAGAGTCGTCGAGAGCTACGAAAAGACCAACGACATATGTGGAGGAGAGATCCTGCGAACCAACCAGCGCAGTTCCGAGGCAAAAAGAAACTCACTGTCTTTCGGCTGCTCCGCAATGATGTACCCGATATTGTAGCCGGACGAGGCTCCGAACACGGTTCGCAGACACTGCGCGCGCTGCTCACCCGCAGCGCTCAGGCCCTGACCGCCGTCGGCGGGCTTCTCCCCATGGCGGATGAGATACACAGTGGGGCCGCTCTCGCTTTGGGCTACTGCGGCTGTGAACGCCGTGACGAGGATCGGAAGCACGGCTCTGATAAGCATGGTGAGGCAGATTGAGATGATGTAGCGGTGATATGCTTTGGATTTTTTCAGGCTTGGTAGGGACTTGCTGGGCAGGCAGCGTCAAGTTTAAGTATAGCTCCCGTGCATGAACGGATCGTCGCAATGGGCTGCATGCGGGACGAACTGCGGTGGGCTGCGAGCCAGTATACGTTTTGATTCGGCCGATCGGAACAGCTGAAGCGGCTGGCGTGCATAAGATTTGAGTTGTCTCGCCAAAAAGAGAAAGTTGCATCGGTAGGATTACTAGTAACAAGGGTTGATTGGTTGTGGGCAAAGAGACACGCGGCCTTGTGACGCAAATCGTGGAAACGTGCAGATATTGCAGATGCAAAGAGACTACCATGGAAATGAAATACAAGCATAGAAGGGACGCCGATCTCAATATTCCCTGTCTACGTCATTCGTACATTATATTGATTCTTGATGGAACCTTTCGTGCATTTGATCCTGCGTCGACGTGAACCTGCAAGGCTTGCTTGCCAGAGATTACTTGCCACTGGGAAAACAAACTTCGTGGAGCCAATTAGTGAAGCGCATCTGGTCGTAACCGACGGAATGGTGCAGTCCAATCCTACATTTCCAGACGCCAGGGTGCCATCCATGACTGACTACAACCTCAATTCTGCACCTTCCATTCGTGGCTTAGTGTTTGCTGCAAGTCCACAGGTCACGGGCACCTAATGACGCAAACTGTGTCCGATCACACCTCTGCAGTTCACCTTGTTTGTGAGCAAGTGGGTGTAGAGCGCCACTCAATACTGCCTTGTCATCCTCTTCACAACAATTCTGTGGTGTAGTAGAGACCTGAGACTTTCTGACAGTCATCGCCGCGACCAGAACGGGATACATTGCTGCAGATATCAGTTGCGCAAGTGTCTGCTACACGCTGATGACAGGGTAAACTTGTGTTTCGATATTGAAGGTGGAGAACTCAGCAATAATGCCTATCCAGGCGATCACCTGCTTGCTAACATCGGCACCTGTTGACTTGCCAGGATTTATGATTTTTAGAACCACGCGATCCTGCAGACCGTGCCACGGTGATCTCGCTGCTTGAAGAAGCTTTGGGCTTGACGGAATTGTGACCATTTAGACTCGCGCTGCGGATCTGCCTGTCTGATCTGTGCTTGAGCTGAGCAAACGGCAAGTCCTTCCTTTGCGAATATCTGGGGTCGAGGTCGGAAATCATATAACGTTCGCCCGTGAATTTTTGCGATTCACAAAGCTCTTGACACATATGCCCATACACCGCTCATATTCTCGTGAGTTTCAAATTGAGCCACGGGACGTTACAGTGACATGTGCGTAACGAGAGAAAAGAAAAAGATATGCAGGAAACGTGCAGCTTGTGATTGCAAGCCTTGGCATAGCGACGTCGGAAATGCTGAAATGTATGTGCTCGTTCGAGAATCGCAATCAATGGTTCGTTCTTCTTCTTTCCGTTCCCCAACTCACAAGTGAAATTCCCATGTCAAGTTAAAATCATATGCACAGACAAATCCCTAACAACCTGCTGCCATGACGCCCCGACATCGCCAGCGTCCCTCCTCCGCCAGACCTCCCGTGTAACCGACTCCGCCGTCTCCCAGTTGCAGAACCCAGCCCAGGCAGCCTGGCGCAGGCAGGCGATCCCGCGCCGCCGCAGACCGTCGTCTATGGCCTCGCAGGCTGCGATGAAGCTGGGCCAGACTATCGCGTTGAGCCTCGCGGGCGCGGACATGGTCTTCAGCGACGCGTGCATCTCGAGGTGGCTCAGCGCGCTCTCGACGTAGTGCTGCAGGATGGCGGGATGTGTCCTGCGCACGGTGCGGAAGAAGTGGATTAGAATGGCGGCGTGGAGGGCGCGGGCGAGACAGTCGCTCATCAGCCTCGGGAGGCTGCTGCTGAGGTTCTTCCCTGGGGGTTGGCCGCTCGCGGTGTGTAAAGAAATCGGATCTAGTGCGTCAGGATCCGCGGCTGGGATGGAGTTGCCCATTGATCGAGGTGATGCTATTAGACTCTGACCAAGAGTAGGAGCGGCGGCGATGCGTGGTTGCTTCTGTCCTTGCCAGGCGCAGATATCGTTCTCCAAGGATACGGTAGCGGCCTCCAGTTCTGCTGTGACGTGATGCTCAGCAGGGCCAGTGGCATCGATCTCTTGGATGAGCTTATTGGTTCGCGCAAGCAGATGGATAAGTGATGTTGGGACGCCATATTCGACTTCTTCCTCCTGACTTGTTTCGTCAAGGCATAGCTCTGACGCTGTCAAACGCACTGCAACAGCGTTTCGAGTTGGATATGGTTCCGTATTTGTGACTACACCTAGTCCCGGCACTGCGCACTCATCCTCATCTGGCAGTAACGCTTGTGCAGGATGGACATCGGGACGAACGGAAGAGGCTGATTCGAAGACCTGGATGTAGTAGAGCATTTCGTGGAGGCCTGCCGTGTTTCGAGAATGCGAGTTCTTGGTTTCCCTCATGTCTCGAACAATCTGTTCGCACTGAAGAATATATGGACGTGTGCTTTTGGACACTCCACTCACAATCTAGCGTGTTGTCAGTCGTCACCTATAGATGGGTTTCGAGGTAAAGATGACAAGGACCTACCTGAATGCACACCAGGCTCATTGCAGCCACGAGGACTTCCTTGTATTTGACATCCTTCGTCCGCGTATTACTGCCCGGTGCATCGGATCTTTTCAAAAACCTCTGCAGTCCCGTCTGGGCAATGTCTCTGAACCTAACACCCTGAGCCTCCCAATCTGCTGCCTTCCAATTTTCTGGTGGTGCGGATAATGGGGCTCGCATGCTTGAAGAGTCGATGGATCTATGTCCCTGAGTGTCTTGATGTAAAGTCTTCAGCTGGAAACAAGCAATTGACAGAAGACTGTACAACAAGGACACTCGGGGCAAATGTGAGTCGCCAAGCACGCTCAATTCCGCGTATGCCCGCAGTGCGGTAGGAAGATGAAGCTGCCTCCATAAACTATTCTCATCATGATGCGGGATGCCCGATAAAGAAGGAATTGTGTGATTTGAGTAGTGCCAAAGGAGATACTGCGCGCAATGTGGCAGATATGGGGACTTGTGGGATGGAACTGCTTGAGGAGATATCGTAGGTGGCAAGGGGGTTTCAACTGATTGCAATTGCCATGACGATGAACTATGGTTCGACTCAAAGAAAGATGGACCGGTGTCTTGCAGCAATTGGTCGATACCGCTGACAGGATTCGCTAAGCCATCTATCGTGTTCTGGGGACTTTCCCAAACGACAGCAGGCAAGCTTCCATGTTGTAGTTCTTGTTGTTCGAGGTCGGCTATGCTCGCAAATGTCTCAATACCATCCAGGCCATGATCGAATGTGCCGAAATCGTCCCAGGTGTTGAGCAGTTCATAAGTATTTGCAGTCTCCCGGACAGCCGACTGCTGCGTTGCTGGTGAACCTACTCTGCTTTGAAGGGCTGAGAACACTCCAAAGGGTCCTTGCAGTCGCTGCCAATCGAGTTGATCGTCGATGTGGCTGGGTGCCTGCGAGTCTAGCTCCGCCAGCACTTTGTCGAGCAGTGACGCAACATCTCGGTCCTGATTGTCACCAATGACGCTTTCGAGCATGCCGGAAGCAGATGCAACTGCATCGTCCCTTGATTAGCACGACGAGAATGTCTATCAAAGGTCACCTCGCCTCTGGGCGTACCTGGAAGCTGGACCGTGCGCATTCTCCCCTCATGATGAGGCGGACTGCTGGCTGGCTGGCGTCCCAGTTCTTCATCCTCGGCAGATGGCATCCACTGCGGCAGCCAGTGGTATGTAGCCTCGTAGCCCCGGCATACCAGCTTCAGCCGATTGCAGTTATGGCATGTCGGCTTGCCGAGGTCGCACTTGACCTTGCGATTGCGGCAGGTCAGGCATCCCGAGAACGTACGTGTTCTGGGCTTCGGCGGTGCCTTCTTTGTGGACGGCATGGCGTGATCGTGCATTCTAGGCCTTGCCTGCGCTCCGGATTGCAGTCCAGATCATGACTACAGCGGACAGGTCGAGGTTGTCGTCGGCGACGAGGCTGATGGCGTTCTCTCCGACCACGGGCTGCACTTCAGCCTCGGCAGCTCAATTGTCCAGGTCTAATCAATAGCGGCCGGGACACTGCTACTCGCGCGAGGAAGGTCTCGCCGACGGCAGGGGGCCAACCCCGCCTCTTATCGGACGGTGAAGGCCGCTAGGTAGTCCGGAATAGAGTTGGACCCATGGGCTTGGGTCCGATCCGCGTGGCGTTCCCCATTTTTGTGCCGATGGCCCCCTGGTTTGCTCGGCGAAAACGGCCGAGGCCGGATCTTACTCTACGTGGAGCAGTCGATTGCTTGCCAAGGGCTCAAAAAATAGCTTGGGGGGAAGTTTGGGTAGTCTTTGGATGCCTAGACTTATTTCCGCATTCGCAGCCGAGTTGTGAGCGTTGCTTGCATTTGCTGACAAGCACGCCATCACGATGTTGTCGAAACAAACAAACACTACCGAAGGAGGCTTCCTGTCGGCCAGGTGAGTGTCCTTAGGACACAATGAATTTGTTTTCTGAGACCTAATTTGCGAGAGTGTCATACCCATACACTACCAATTAGCAATACACAAAATCGAGTGGGGAAGTTCCTGGAGGTATGATGGCCAAGTCATCATCGACGCTACAGTTAGTGAGTCGACGAGCCGCATTGTCCTACACGCACGAGGTCTAGAGATCAAGAGTGCCAAAGTCCATCAGGCCGGTCAGCAAGAGATTACCGCCAGCCATGTGAACATTGATAGTGGTTTCCTCACGCTTGACTTTGCGTGCGAAATCCCCCGAGGCGCCGCATCCATTTCCATTGCCTTTCAAGGACGTGTGCAGGACTCCATGGAAGGATTCTACCGGGCAAAGCACGATCCAAAAGCACCAACAGGACCAGCAACGACTACAGGAGGACAAGATGCATACACTCTCGTCACACAGTTTGAGCCCTGCGATGCCCGCACGGCGTTCCCGTGTTTTGATGAGCCACGTCTCAAAGCTACATTTGACCTTGAGCTGGAAATACCGGAGCACCTGACAGCATTGGCCAACATGCCAGCGGCGGAAGTTCGTAAAGGCTCTGCAGGAATGAAGCGGGTTTTGTTTGAGCGAACAGTCCCCATGAGCACATACGTAAGACCAACACTTCCACCATCGTGCTCTCAACATTCGCAAGATTGACAAATGATATCGTGTGTAGCTTCTGGCCTGGGCCGTTGGAGATTTCGAATACGTCGAGCGGCTCACAGACCGCGAGCACCAAGGCAGGAAGATCCCCGTCCGAGTCTACACGGCACCCGGTTACTCCCAGCACGCACAATTCGCACTGGAATATGCAGCAGCCACACTCGACTACTTCGCTGATATCTTTGGGGTCGACTACCCTCTGCCAAAGTGCGATCATGTCGTGGTACCTGAGTTCATCTCTGGGGCAATGGAAAACTGGGGTCTGATCGTATACCGGCCGACCAAGATCCTCTTCGACGAGAAGACTTCGGACAATAGGGTCAAGCTTAAAGCGGCGTACGTCATTGCGCACGAGCTTGCACACCAGTGGTTCGGCAATCTCGTCACCATGGACTGGTGGAATGCGCTTTGGCTCAACGAGGGCTTCGCGACGTGGGCGGGATATCTGGCGGTTGATCACTTCTACCCGAGTGAGTTGGGCCT
Organism: Microdochium paspali; assembly: GCA_031142775.1. Lineage (NCBI taxonomy): Eukaryota > Fungi > Ascomycota > Sordariomycetes > Xylariales > Microdochiaceae > Microdochium > Microdochium paspali. The sequence goes on from JAVBIV010000013.1 coordinate 520,840, forward strand.
GAGATGAGCCGAGATGCGAGACGTTTCCCCATGACTAATGATCCTGCACTCTAGGCTGGCGTATCTGGACACATTTCACTGTAAGTTTTACCTTTCTCGGCCCGTGCACCTGCTGTAAGTAGCTGACAAAAATAGGCAAACGTCATGTCCGATGCCTTCTCCCTCGACGCTCTCGACGCCACACACCCCATTGAAGTCCCCGTCGACTCCTCCTCCGACGCCAGACAAATGTTTGACGACATCAGCTACCTCAAGGGCGCCTCAGTCATCAGAATGCTCTCGCAGCATTTGGGCGTGGACGTGTTCCTCCAGGGGATAGCTACGTACTTGCGGAGACATGCCTACAGAACCGCGACGACAGACGACCTCCTCTCAGTGCTGCAAGAGGTGTCAAAGGCGGATGTTCCTGGTTTTATGGACTCGTGGATCCGGAAAACAGGTTTTCCCATGCTGAATACAGAGCGAACCGGCGGTAGCGGCAGGGTCTCGTACTGCCAGTGCCAATTTGCCGATTCCCCAAACGACTACTCCGGGACGTTTCTTGATGCTGTTCAAGAAAAGACAGTGTGGCAGATTCCCGTTCGGGTTCAAGATGGCATTTCATCAGAGAGGATCAAAACTGTCCTCCGTGTCAAGCAAGGCACGATTTCTGTGAATTCCGATAGTCCGGTCACCGTGACACCCAGCGACGCCACGTTTTGCCACGTAAAGTACTCCTCGCACGACCTGGAGGCGCTTCTCAAGCAGCAGTCTACCCTCACAGTAGACGAGATCATCCCGCTATTGAGAGACGTCCGCGCACTGGTTGCAGCCGGTCATCTCCCGGTCTCCGATCTGATCAATACATGCACAACCCTGTCGCAGCGCCAGGACGATGTTTTCGTGCTAGCCGAGATCAACAAAAGTTTCGACCTCCTGAACGATGTAAGCTCTGGTGATCCGCGAACCAGCGCGGCACTCCTGGCCCTTCGGCGATCCCACACGAAAAAGCACCCCAGCAGCCAGATATCCTGGCAGCATGGAGCAGTTGATTACCAAGACATCGAGTACCAGCGTGTTGCCCTGCAGACACTCCTCGCCTGCGAAGATCAAGACACAACCAAGGTCATCGAGCGACACTACGAGTCTTGGGCCGCTGGTCATGAGGCAGAGTCGTTCTCAGCCAGCTTCCGCGGTATTATTCTCGGATATGCAATCGCCAAGTTCGGCAAGCCGGCCTACGATAAGGTCCTGGCGAGCTACATCTTGGACACAACCGTCGACGGGAAGGAAATTTGTCTCACTGCCATGGGGCGCGTCGGGGACCCAGAGTGCGTGCGGAACTTGCTGGACTTTGTCATATCAGACCAGATGACGCTGCAGAATGCCCATGTCGCGTTCGCCGCGCTAGGGCATAGTGCAAAGGGCAGGGGGGTTTTGTGGGATTACATGAAGGCCAACTGGGAGAAGGTTTATGGTAGGCTGTCGAGGTGTGCCGTGGTACTGAACTGGTGTCTGGAGATGGGACTGAGCGGTTTCGATGATCTGAGTGTGCTAGAGGATATGCTGGCCTTCTTTGCTGACAAGGACACCAAGGCGTTTCAGCAGAGCTTGCTTGTTGTTCTGGACAGGGTTAGGGTAAATGCGGCTGTGAAGGTGAGGCTCGCAACGCAGCTTATGGATTGGGCTGGAAGTCAGTAGAGCAGTTCCTTGTTGTGATGGAGAATAAATTGAACACTGCAATAATTTTTCATACTCTGAACAGGTGACACTTTTGAAAACCAGCTGTTGTATTCACCTTGACTATGAATGTATGTCAGAAGTTTACTGCAAGATCGCGTCCAAACATCACGTCTTGACCCACATGTGAATCTTCGCGATGGCCTTCATACAGCAAATACTGGCCGCCATGTCGACTTTCTTTTGGCTCGGTATGCAAAGACCTACGGATGAACAGCTCGAACATAAGCAGTTGAGTCTACGCACTTTGTGCACTCGATCTCATAACGGGAGGGGCTCGCAAGATCGCCGGTCATTGAATTCAAAACACGTCAAATATGATGCTACAGCCCACTGATGATGTAACATGAAAGAAGCTGTATGGCTGCCATCGATGTAAAACAGCCATTACGCTAGTATTACACCAACTCCGGAGCCTTGGTCGTGGTCACCCCAGCGCCCTTCTCCCCAATGCGCGCATCATCAATACCCTCACTGTTACTGTCAGACATCATGCTCTCCAAGATCGTCTCATCCTCGTACCGAACGGGGAATAAAAGATGAAGACCATAGGACAGAACACCAGCTGCCAGTGCATTAGCAAAGTTTCAACCCTAAGAGTGGCATGGCCTAGAAAAGGGTACTCACCGATGAAGAACCCAAGAACGAAGCTGAGGCTGAATACATGCGACCAGCCCTCGGTGACCTTGAGAGCAGGGTTGACTGAGCCGACGAAGCCGGGCATGCTGCAGTTCACGAGACGTTAGCATTGCATGCTCGTAATGTTTTCGGAAATGACGTCCGGGCTCGGGTTACGAAGGCTCACCTGGGGAACACAGCAACAACCCAAGCGACAACAGTCCGCCAGTTCACGCCGTAGTTGTACCAGTACACCGATTCCTTGACACCCTCATAGAGGTCAGGCAGGTGAAACTTGCGCTTCTGAATTAAATAGAAGTGCGTGCACAGCAGTCCAATCATGGGGCCCAGGAACACGGCATAAGCGGAAAGGACGGAGAGGAACCTGGCGAACGTGAACTGTTAGTCTGAGCTCCGCCACTGAATGGATCGCCGCGATGTCCGATAGAGCCAGTACTCACGTTGAGCCCGAAGCCAACTGCTGCCACGGGTTCGGCAGGACGCTTAGTGCCGCCAGGATGTACGCGCCGCGACGCAGGTTGATGTACCTGGGCAGCACGGAGGCGACATCGAGGCCGCCCGCGAGCACGTTGCCAGGGACGTTGATAGACAACTGAGACAGAATGAATACGACTGCCAAGAAGAATGTGGCAGCACGGGCGCCAGATCCGCCCTGATCCTGCATCGCGGCAAGGAGAGAGGACATGTCCCAGAGAGCTTTGCCGCCGCCATATTCTGTATAATATCGCAAGTTTTCAGTATAGTGCTCATATCGATGAAGTTGTCAATGGGTTGTGACTTACGTTTCTGGGTAGCGGCAGTGACGAAGATACCGATGATACCAATAGTGGACGCGCTTAGATTGAAAGAAATGAACTGGGGCCAGGTCACCTGGCTTGTCTTGCGCGCAAAACGGGTGTAATCGTTCTGGTTCAAAATGCCAGCTGAGATACTGCCAATGACAGCCATTATGGAGTTGCACAAAGTCCAACCGAGAGTCGCGCCCTTGAGCTCGGACTCGGTGCTGATGACAGACCCAAAACCCTGGCTCGTGCCGACAGCCCACCCCAGTAGAGAGAAAAGCGCGATGATGACAATGACGGACGCACCGTGGAAGTACGGGCGAAGCTGTGTGGGCTTGAACCAGATGAAGATGCAGCAGAATACGTTGAAGATGAAGAACCCGACGAATTGAGAGGACGTAATGCCGATGTTGGCGGGCAGCTGGTTGGGGATCCGCGAGTCAACGTCCGTCCAGATGGCTCGGAGGCAGATCCAGACCATCTTGCCGCCTATTACGGATTGCACTCCAAACCACACAATCGAGAGGAGGATACGGTTAAGGACGGGGAAGAAGGCTCCATACATGCCTGATAGCAGTTAGTCACGTTAATATAGCTTGCAACAGTAAGGAACAAGAACTACTGCAAACATGGCCACTTACCCCACACACTGCGAGAAACGATCGGATATCCAAGATGACTTGTGGCGCCAGAGAAGGAATTGAGGACTGCAAAGCTGCTGGCCAGGAAATTGCCGATAAGGATGGCAATGAGTGCTTGCCACCAAGACAAGCCCGCGGCTATCATGGACGATCCGGTCTGGTAGGTGCTGATGTTCATGTTGACCAGGAACCATAACTGCCCGTACTGTAGGGCATCTGTTACAGGGAGAGGTCTCGTCAGTATGTTCAAGCACACATCAGGACATGTCCAGCAAGGCTGCAGCCAGTTGACTTACCCCATGTTTGACGCTCTGGGGGCACTGGCCGCAGGTCATCGTTGATCCACTTGTTGATCTGCTCCTCCGCTGGCAGTTCCAGCTTAGCGAGAGCTCTGGAAAGTATACCCATTTCGCTGGACTCGATCTTGTCGTGATGTCGTGGCTTTGCGTTGCTTCAGTGACAAGTCGGCACTGTAACCGATCGCAGTAGCGCCTAGCTTTGTCCCTCAACAACAGACGACACCATTTGGGAGTCCCCCGATATATGGAGACTCAAGGTCCTCCTTGCAGCGGTCGAGCCCCGTGCTCATACCCCGAGCTCCCCCAGGCTCAGCCAGGGCCGGACCCACGCTATGTCGCCAATCCCTGATAAGATACGTACGGTGGCGCTCGTGCCTGCTGATCGGGTCAGAACTGAGCTCGCTGGGACCTTGCAGACACGGCAGGCGTCGCCGACGGCAAGCCACCAAGCGGGGTTGCCTGCGGCATCGCCACCCGGCGCCGGTATCGCGTGCTGCGCAAGTGAGGGCCAGAGCGCGTAGAGGAAAGCCTGTCCGGTTTGGGCTTAAGCTTCGGCTAGTTCCTATCGGGGACAGCCTCCATCAGAAGCGACTGCACGTGCCCAGCCAACTGCGTCAGGCCAGTACTTAGCTGACTTCGACATCTGTCTACGTACTTGAGGTGTGCTCTCTGTGGACAAAATTCAGTCAAGCTGCAGAAGACTCAGAGATTCTAGGCAGCGCACTGGATATTCAATCCCTGGTCGGAATCTGTGCCACACACACATCAAGATGGCTTCTGGAAGGCATTATCGTATTGGCGTGGACGTCGGTAGGTATTTCCGGATGCTAAGGATTGTGATGATCTCGACGGCTAACAAACATGACTTAGGTGGGACAAATACAGATGCGGTAATTATCCGTGAGTAACATCCTCAACGACGGGAAGCACATATGATGCTGATAGAGAACAACCCCAAGATCCCGGAGAGTCGTCCGAGCCAAATCGTGGTATCCGGAGCACTTTCAAGACATCAACGACGCCTGATGTCACGACGGGCATCAAAAAGGCGATTCGGGGCGCGGTGGCCAAGTCAGAGATCTCCCTGGACAGCATTGCTTCAGTGATGATTGGTACGACTGTAAGATTTCCCACTGCATGTGAAAGAGATTGGACCTGGAATTTGAGCCAGTCACTGACGAGCGAGGACGAGCAGCACTTCATTAATGCCGTCGTGCAAGCTGATGAGCGTCACCTTAGACCTGTCGGCGTCTTGAGGATATGCGGTCCTTACACCAAGGAGAACCCTGCCTTTTTGGACTTTCCCCCAATCTTGAGGAGAATCATGAAAGGCCATGTGTCCTATCTGGACGGTGGACTTGAGTGTGAGTGTATCACTAAAACGCTCACGGAGTGATATGGCTATCAGCTGGCATAAAGAGAAGCACAACTGACCACCGGCACGTCAGACGATACAAGAGAGATCATGCCCCTGAATGAAGCTCAGATTAGACAAGAGTGTGCCACTTTGAGGTCGAAAGGCATCAAAGATGTTGCAATCATCGGCGTATTCTCGCCCCTCGATATCAAGGGCGCACAAGAGCAGGCCGTTGGCAAAATTGTGCATGAGGAGCTACCGGACGCGGATGTCGTGCTTTCACGAGACAGTGAGTGCTGATGCCCCCGCCTCAAGTCCAACGTTATCCCAATTGCGGTGGAAGGGTCTTTATGACGACGATGAGCCAAGATCAAACCAGCTTACATGAGTTCCAGTTGGTCAACTCGGTTTCCTCGAGCGTGAGAATGCCACGATTCTCAATACGTCAATCCTCAAATTCGCACGGTCCACCATACGAGGCTTCAAGCAAGCCATGTCCTCTCTTGGTTTGACATGCCCACTATTCCTAACGCAAAACGACGGCACCATTATCGATGCCCTGCAGGCAGAAAAGTGTCCCATCAAGACCTTCTCCAGCGGTCCTACCAACTCCATGTCCGGCGCAGCGTATTTGTCGGGGCTGGATGTCAGAGGATCTTGGCCAGCGAATGCGCAGGTTATTGTTGCCGATATCGGTGGCACAACGACTGATGTCTGTGCGCTGTAGGTTGAACCTCATAATTCTTTCGCGATTTATTTGTAAGTCTGTACTAATGCGTGCATTCATGTGTCAGACTCCCATCTGGCTTTCCGCGACAAGCTGGCACGTGGGTCGATATCGGCGGAGTTCGAAGCTCTTTCTCCATGCCCGAAGTCTTCTCCGTCGCTTTGGGTGGAGGCACCAAAATCGAAGAGGGCGAAGGCGGAAAAGTCTTTGTAGGCCCTGAGTCCGTCGGCCACAGACTGACCACAGAAGGTCTCGTGTTCGGCGGCGAAACTCTTACAACTACAGGTGAGTATTGCACCTCTTCGTAGAAACTCCACGTGCTTTTCCTTTTAGACCCTTCTCGGCGTGCATCTTCCTGACGAGCTGTTAGATGTCGCTGTTGCCCTCGGTAAGGCCAATATCGGCGATGTCTCCCATGTCAAGGGTATTTCTGCGGAGAAGCTAGCCCAGGCCAGACTGCGAATCAAGAAACTCCTCGAGTACTCCGTCGACTCGATGAAACTGAGTGCCGATGATGCCACGGTCATTCTTGTCGGAGGAGGTAGTATTGTACACATGGATGACCTCGAAGGTGTTAGCAAGGTTATCCGCCCGCAGTACGTCGCCCATTACTTACATAGCGGCCTTCGTGCCACGTGCATGCATGCCTCACGCTAACTTGTTCGCAGGTTTCATGACTGTGCAAATGCCGTCGGTGCGGCTATCGCACGCGTCTCAGGTCAAGTCGACACTGTCGAGGTTCTCGAAGGCCGTGATGAGAAAGAGGTCGTGGCTGCCGCGTGTGAAGAGGCGAAGCGGAAAGCCGTCGAGGCTGGCGCGGATCCGCTGCTTGTGGAGGTCACGTCTGTCGAGAACATGCCTCTCGAATACGTGGCGATGAAAGCGACGAGGCTTATCATTCGTGCCGTAAGTTCATCTTGGACATCGTATTTCCTGCCTGTAAATTGTGCAACCACCTGACGTACAGAACAGGCTGGACCGCTTTCTAGAAACGCCCTGCTCGTTGACAGCAGCAACGGCACCATGAACGACGATCACGACGAGATCACCGAGCACCAGAAAGAAACCGTAATGTCGAACCAGGAGAAGCATCCGTCGGATTTTATTGTCAGCCCGTCTGCTCTGGTGGATATCCGCGATTATAAGCCTGAAGTCGACGAGAAGGGAACCTGGTGGGTGTCCGAAATTGACTGCGAGTTCCTCGCCACGGGTTGCAGTATCCTAGCCTGTGGTGGCGGTGGACCAGGCTACATGTGCTATCTTGCTGCTCGCGCAGCAATCCAAGATGGGCATCGGTTACCCGTTGTTGACGCGGAGGACATGGACCCCGAGACCTGGGTTCTGGGAAGTGTATCCTACGGGTAAGTGGAGCGACTCAAGCAACTCTGTGTAGTATGGCAAAGCTGACAGGCGTTCAAGCGCACCTACTGTAACGACAGAGCGGCTTCCCAGCGGAACGGAAGCTATGGATGCAACTGATGCACTGCTGACTTGCTTCCCTGGCGTCAAGATGGGAGCCCAGATCGCGGTAAGGTTTCCTTGCACTTGGACTCTCTCCCGCGGGACTTGAAGCTGATAGTAGCGTTATCAGATCGAGATTGGTGGCATGAACGGACTGCGACCCATGGTGACTGGCGTTGACTACAAAGTTCCGACCATCGACGGTGACTACATGGGACGTGCCTATCCGCGCCTATATCTTATGACGCCCTTCCGTACGTGCCCCCCTTCTTCACTAGCATCTCCTACGTTCAATACACATGTGCTTACATACTCATAGTCTTCGGAGAAAAGGCTACGCCCTGTACGCAAGCCGATGGCAACGGAAACGTAGTCACAGTCCATAAGGCAGTCAACTTCCACGCTGTTGAGAGGATACACCGCAAGGCTGGTCTGGAGCTTGGCCTCTTCAGCCAGCTGGTCTGCCCACCGATGACAGTCGAGCGCGTAAAGCAGGTTGGCACGCTGGGGACTACCTCGCTGGCTTGGTACATCGGTCGTGCGGTGTACTTGGCCAAACAGCAGAAGACGAGCATCATGAACGCTATCGTGAGTCTTTAAATCACCCTACCCTGGCATGAAAATTACACGTTTACCCTGCTTGAGAAAACGTCCTGACCCGAAAGTGTCCCCGTCTAGATGGAAGCCAACCCCTCGGGCCGAATCCTCTACACTGGCAAAATTGTATCTCTGACCCGCCACGTATCTGCAAGAGGTTACACCGAGGGCGTTGTCGAACTCAAGCCCATCGGCGCCGACGAGCAAGAATACGGCGACGCCTCCGCCTCGTCGGCCCAAGAGACGCGCCACATGCGTCTGCCCTTCCAGAACGAGTATCTCTACGCTGAGCTTTTCCAACCTGGCACGGGAGCTGACCAGCGCGGCGAGATTCTGTGCACTGTACCCGATCTGATCTCGCTAGTCGGCACGGACGGGTACGCTCTTGGAACCCAGGACTTGAGATATGGTGTCCGGGTCACTGTTGTTGCGTTCACGGCGCACCCGCATTGGTATACCGAGAAGGGGATTGAGACCGGTGGGCCCAAAGAGTTTGGGTATGAGGATTTGGAGTTCGTTCCGCTTGGTACGCCGTATTATGAGCCTAAGCGGGTGACTAAGGAGTTCAGGCCAAGCTGTAAATAGTGTTGATCGTGATACAAACTTTAGATTCTTGGAATTGTAGATCAGTCTGACGGTCGGCCTTTGCGCTGCGGATATTATTAGGAACTCTTGGAGAAAAACGATGGAGTAGAACAAAAATAGCCACTGCCTGCACCTCATGTTGGTTAGGGACAGCAAGAACACAAAGGGAAACGAAAAGAAGCTGAAAATGTTATCTTATTGGGTTAAATCTACCGCAATAAGTTTAATGCCCCTTTTTATCTAATGCCATGTCAAGTGTTATCACTCGCCCGATATTGACAACGACAGGGTGTTCCTGGGAGAAGGCTTCTTGGACACTACATTGTCTCATTGAATATGAATTTGAAGGTAACGTGATATATGCACAGATCAAGCAGTTATGTTCAATGAAACTCTACCCACTTCCATGGCCGTTGACACTCTAGGCACCAATAAGCTGAGCCAAGTTGACAACACTGATGCTAACCCGGTTCACCGAGCTCGGCGGCAACCATCCACCGCCAATGATCGCCAACCACCCCGGATTGCTCTGGAAAACCATCAACCCCCTCGAGTACGCATTCGGCTGGGGAACAGCATATTCAACCCACGCATTCGCCGCGCCCAGTTGCCGGTTGACAAAGATCTGGCTCGGGCTACCACCGCTCATGACAATCGTCCCGTTCGCGCCACCAATAGGCGTCCACACCACAAAGGGGGAGCTCACTGGCCTGGTACCCAGGTTCGACACCAGGGCGATATCCGGCCCTGCGGCGTTGATGTTCAGGGGGTCGCGGGTGAGTCTGTAGAATACCCTGCAGCCCCCGGAGCCGCCGCAGATCTCGTAAGAGAAGATGAATTGGCCGTTGGGGAGCTTCGCGATCGTCGGCATCCCGGGGCGGGACTCGTAGTTTGTGGTGTCGGCTACGTCGTTGACTGCGGCGGACCAGGTGGCGAGGTTGGATGTCACTTGATGCGAGAGCTTCTGGCCAAATTTGGGGTCGCGTTGGTCGGCGTAGTAGCAAATGAGTTGGTTGTTGTGCACCCTTTTCGTCAGAAATCAGCGTTAGTGGCAGGTGCAGATGAATTGCAGTTGTGCTAGCCGTAGAAGAGCAAAGCAGGAGACTTACATCAAGAAAGGCTCCCAGACAGGAGTCAGTCCGTTATTGGGCCTTGCCTCACCACCGGAAGCCACACTGCTGGTGAACGTCCAAGTGGCGCCCTTGTCCCGACTAGCATAGACATCGAGCTTGGTCTTGCTGAGATCAGTCGGAATGCTGTTGCCCACGAGCAGCACAGTACCGGCGGGATAATTGCCGATAGCCTGGGGCAGCTCGTACAACATGGGCTGGTAGCGCAGACCCCAGTTGTTGACGGTGTCTCGCACGCGGCCGATCTCAGCCCAGGTGGCGCCGTTGTCGGTCGAGCGGAAGATGGGGAAGTAGACCAAGGGAGGCTCAGGAGAGTAGTTCTCCCATGTCGCGAGCAAGGCGCCACCGGTGATCTGGATCGCGCGTGCGTACAGGACGCGCGGGTCTACCCAGCCGGCGTTGGAGGGAGGGGAGAAGATCGTCAAGTCTGAGATTGTTTGCGTCTGGCGCTTGTCGACAGGTGTTGGGCTCGCCAGGGTCTGCTGCGAAACGAGGCCTAGCAGACCATACACGGCAGCCTTGAGGAAACGCATCTTGGGAGAAAGAAGAGCCGCAAAACCTAAAGCAAAGGGTGCAGAGACAAGGAGCGCCGGCTTGCGGTTGACCTACCGCCCCTTCGACAAACTCAACGTCCACTGCCCATATCTTATATACTGCCAGCTATTCTCCTAGTCCCCTCTGCCAAGCCGGCTTATGGTCGTCAATGCCGTCATTGATGCCTTGGTGATTTGCACGTGTCAACATTGGAACTGCCGGATACATCCGTCAAAGAGGATCAGCGGTTGTGCCAAGGTTGTGGGGAAGCTGGGGAAAATCATGACCGGTGCGGCTCATCAACTCGGCCCTGCGGAGTGGTGATGATCCGAGGGCATATCCACAGCCTGCCTAAAGGGGTATCTTGTGCCTGAAGACTTAAGATAAGCGCACGAATAGCGAGAGACGGGCTTGGCTACCCCAGCTGAAGATAGCTTGGCAATATTGTGGAGTGGCATGGATTCTTAAAGTCGACCATGCCATGACTGAATAAAGTGCGACCGTGGCGGAGCACGACTGGGGAAGTCGCCCGTAAAAGCCAGTTCGGGCGGCCTCTGACTCGGTAGTGAACCTGGGGGCTAGCCACGAGACCAGAATGCCAAGGCCTATGCGCCGAGTGTCATGTTAGTTGATGTAACCCTGGCATGCGTCCTCCCTACCGGCCAGGCCAGGCAAAATCTGATGTGACCACAGTTCAGATCACCACATTGAAATGACGGGGGCTTATGAAAAGCGTCCCCATTTGTCGGAAAGCACGCATCGTGCATGATCAGGACAGCATGTGTGCCCACCGCACTCGGTCCACACCGATTCTTGTTATACAGAGTCGCATGTGAAGTCTGCAACGTTATGCTTATCGTCGTCATGCAGGTACCCGATGAACATGCATCATGCCATCAAGCAGTTATCGCTTGCTGCTTGAAACAAGACGGATCGAGGTTCAGCTCAAGGCAGTGGAACAGGATCATCTACATCCAATGCGTAGAGTTGGGAAGGCGACATCAATTAGTTTTACTCCTCATGCGGATTGCCACACATGATGTCTTAAAACAGGCAATCCAGAGGTATGATGGCATTTGATCTTTATTTCATTGAGCATATACACTGAGTTATCCCCCAAGTAATCCAATTCACCAAGGACTAATCTTTCATAAGGCCATCCTTATCCAAAATTTTCAAACTACTAGTCACCACAAAAAAACAGAAAAATGTCAACTCTTTAACGTCTAATTTCCTCCCCGTGGTCAATACTGGTAATACCACAATATTGAGCCAGCTGCCAGAGCAGGCAATCCATAGAGTGCGCAATGATACGCAATACTTTTCCCTGCTTGCCTCAACATCCACTGAATCTTCTTTTGCATGGCAGCACTCTCATTGACCCTTGGGAACGGGACTTCCGGCACTGGCTTCCCCAAAAATTCGCATAGCGGCTCCCAGCCACTGCCAAGCTTGTACTCCAACAAACTCTCTGGCGGGGTGATCTTCCTGACATTCTTGTAATGCTCGCGGTACACATCCCTCGACACGCCACGCATCTCGTCCAGGTTGTTGGCCTTGAAGATGCCCTTGATCCAAGCGTGGTGCATCTTGACCATGGGACCCAGCCACCACGGGTCCAGCGCGGCAACGACTCTGTTTGCGTGCAACCACAGGCCGGTCATGATCGTTTCGTCGAAGGAGACATACCACTTTTCGATGTCGCGCTCGACGAGGATGACCTTGGCGTCGGGGAAGGCGGCGATTAATTCCTCGGAGAAGACAATTGCTGGCATGTCTGTCACACCTGCGTAGTTGCCGAGCGGTAGAAGTTTATCGATATTGGCAGAGTTTACTCTGCGAGAAGGGTTGGTGTCGTTTTTATATTTGGCGTCGATGGCTGTTCTCCACTGATCGCAGTGTTCTATGTTCTCAATAAGGGCGAAGGCGTGGTATACCGGTGCACCCAACAGGATTTGTAGGGCGTTTTGCATGGCTATGTACCTCGATCATTGTAAGTTAGAATCGTATCAGAAACTGCTGAAAGATCTCTGGAGAAGTTACAGGCTGTTCCAGTGCGAGGCATGCCCAGTGACAAGACCTCCATGGGCACACGGCGTGGCGGTGTCGTTGTCTTTGCCATATTTGACTGTTTTGTTCAGAATCGTCAGGGTTTCAGATGGTGCGAGGTTCGAGTTCCTGTAAGCACTTGACGTAGTGCTGCCGCCTCAAAATAATTGCCAAGACCAGGCAGGTTAGCTAACTTATATACTACACCACGACAGGTGTCATCTGCATCCGAAGGAAAAAGCTTCGCGTCGCATCAGTAGGGCGCTACCCGAGCATTACGTCAGCGCTAGCGTGAATGCTTCAGCCCTGTCCCGTCAGATCAGCCAATTATGGCTATCCTAATCTCAGATTCAGCCCAAAGACCGGGGCAGGTGGATATATCTACCACGCGAATATCGGTCACTTTTGCTGGCGAGAGACCAGATGGATAGTTGGTAACACGGTCCCAGGTGCACAGACCAAAATTCACTGATGACGTGAGACTGCTGTCGCTGGCGTCTGCCAAAGGCCAACAGAGGAGGGATTGCGGTATGGCTGGTATTACTCCATAGCTGAGGCTGGCGTCAGCATGAAAGCTTCGCCTGTATGAACAGGTCCAAGGCGAGTGCCCTAGCGACAGGGGTGGCGAGGCTGAATTATGCGCCTGGGCTTTATCTCTGTATTGTCCGGACCTGGCAGCTTGCGACAATATCCAAGCCATGATGAGGATACATATAAATTCTTCGTCGTGGAAGCAATGCTGCCGTGTACAAAAGGGGTCACTGCACAATTATGAGCATCAATCGCTTATGTTTAAAGCACGCGCATAATTCAGCTAGTGAAGGGTCAATGCAGATACGAGTCAGTACTCGGGATTTTGCAGAAGCGAACGTGAGGATTGCTGGCGGTTTGGACAAATGGATGTACATACAGTCCGATCACTTTTTGTATTTACACAGATCTCTCTTGAGATCACGGCACCTCATTTGTGTGTATGCAATACTGTTCTTTCAAAACTTCACAAATCCCATGCGGATATCTCATTCTATGGCAAATTATCTCTCAGACATTAATATTTTCCCTCTCATGATGATTTATTAAATTATACAAACATGAGACGCTCCTACCGAATCTTCCCCCATGTGCTATACATTCCGACTACCATTAAAACTGAAAAGTGCTGGCATCATCACTCCGCTGGGTCTAGCACTGCCGTTGCCGCGAGCAGACAATCGTCCCCAGAATAACTTAACTTCAAGTTCCCATACTTTTGGAAACAATTCCCGCCCTGCAGGCCTACTGACATCGTCAGATCGCCATTCCAGGTTACTCTACACATGCTCGACTCGTCGTGATTGTTGTTCCATTGTGCGCAAGTTTGAACACATTCTTCTATTGTATAAGTCGTGTTTCGACCCACTGTGTCGCTTGTGGCATCGAATCCGCACCAGTACGCAAATGTGTAGCTGTGGCCTGTAGTGGTTAAGTCGACTTTTGTGTTGTTGATTGCTGGGCAGTCGAGTGCGAGAAACCCGTTCGTGGGAAATGCGGAAGGGGCGGAAAAAGAAGAGGTCGAAGATGTTCTCGGCGATATTGTGGATATTGAGGATGCTGTGGAAGACGTCGTCAAGGATGTTATGGAAGACGGCATCGAGGATCCTGCAATAGTAGATGCTGTAGACGAAGCGCTACTATTAACCATTAGTTTGGTGATGGTGCTGTAATGGTACTGGACCCGGCCGCAAGAGATATCCCCAGTGTCAAACGAGACTCACATTGTTGAAGAGCTGTTCTTGCTGGCCAAAGTACCACCGACTCCGCCACCGACTGCTGCAACAACCATCACCAATCATATAATCGCTGCAACTATGCAGAAATGACCTCTACCGAGCCCGCAAATCTTTTTCGAGTGTACAGATGGTGACACAACTTGCCGGCCCCCCTCATCTCCAGGAAGATGCTCCGTGTCAACTGCGTACAAAGGCGGCTTATAACGCTGGTCAACCTCGGGCAGACTGTGATCGTGTACCTCCAGTCCATCATGCATCGTAGGTGGGCGTACTCGAAATGGCTGTTTAGTACTCTTTTTCGCGGTTGTCAAAAGTAAAGGACAAGACGAGGAATCGCTGGATGTCGGTGACAAGATAGTACGAACCCCGTCAAACCTGGGATGGGAGATACAGCCACAGTCATAAGGCTGCCGCCCAAATCTCATATTGTTTGCCGCCCTGGTACTCTATCCATCATGGAGCCTTTAGTGGTGTGAACAACTGTCAGCTGGTTCGGGGCCATGTGAGGGTGCGTTTCAAAAGTCTTCGTTATCTAGACGGGCACGGCTGATTGGTCTGGTATGTCATGTCAGACGGTAGAAGTGGTTGCCAAAAAAAAGAAAACCGCCCGGGATAAATCCTGCTCGGCAGGCACATCCAATGATAACCTACCCTGGGGCGGTCTCTTTTGGGTATCCAGCTCGGCTGGTATCTGCTTTTGGCGTAAGGCTGCGGCTGAGAAGGGGAACTTTCCAGCCCTGCAGCCTTGCCAGTGAAGACCTCTGAAACGCATATCCCGCTCTCACTACCTTACGATATGGATCTCGGCCCCATTGGTTCTATGCTCGGCCCGATGATTCTCATGTCGAACAACCCCTTGATCTTTTCTCAACATGAGGTGAGAGTATTTGGGCAACGCGATGCCCAAAACAAGGATTGTACGGAAGGTCACACGAATTGCTGTACATAATATGCCTCACAGTCTCGTGATATCGCCGACCAGGCCATATAGTGTATCCTTACCAGCACTGTTGAGTCTCCTTGTGCCAACATAAGAACAGCCGCAGATCTGTAGGATAATCATCCACCGATCGCTGGGTTCGCATGATGGATTATTGAAATTCAGTTCCCAGACAACTCATGTGCCTCATTTCACTTTCCGAGGACCAACTCGCAGCGCAAGAAGACAGCTCTCTCAAATTCTCTGGTACCTCCACCCGTGCTACCAATCCTCTCCGTCGGACAGATACATAGAGCTCCGTTAGCGAGGTCCAATATGCAGGACTCATCAGCATATTTATCAACGCCCAAGGGTGTACATAGAATGAGCTGAGAGTTCTACAAGGCAGGAAACTACATGAGATTCGTCGTGCTTTTATAGCCGCCATTAATCTCCCGTCTTCACACAAACGTATGCGTAACACCTCGATGCCATGGCCATTACACTAGACCTTGACACCAGAGCGGTTGCGGGTGGTAAGCTTGGCGTACATAGAAGGCTTAAGCCAGAGCGTGTATGCCTTGCAGTCGTTGACCCAGTTGCGGCTGCTGTCCTCGAGCTCGATGTCAAAGTTGAAGAGCATGCGGGCCACTACAGTGCGCATCTCGACGTAGGCCAGGCCGTGCAGCAAGTGGGGAGACGATGAAGGCTAGCAAGACCATCGTTATGCATTGTACTCTCCTAGGCCCGTGCACAGGGATCGTCACCACTTACTTCTTTCCAAGACAGTCCCGGGGTCCATAGGAGAACGGGTTGAATATATCTGCGGTCGTCGGCGAACTCCGGAGCGCCCAGCCAGCGCTCCGGAATGAATTCATCAGGCCTGGCAAAGTTGCCAGGGTGGTAAAAGGAAGCGTACTGGGGAATGCCGACGGCCGTCTGTCAAAAGGATGGTAATGTTCGATGAACTTAGCGAGCAAGCATACTCATAAGGGGCTGGGACGATAAGTCACGCCTGCAGGTACATATTCGCCAAGCACATGCGTGCCTTCGGGAGGCGCGCGGCGTGACACCTCTGCGGGGACGGCAGGGTTCATGCGCATGGCCTCGTCGAGGACTACCAGCAAGTACTTGAGATTCTGCACGCTCCTGAACGTGACATCCTCCTCGTGCTCAAAGTGCTCATCGATCTCAGCCCAATACTTCTCCATGATATCCGGGTACATGCATAGCATGTACATGGCAAATAACATGACTGTCGCTGTGGTCTCGGAGCCGGCGACAATGAAGGAGTTGGCCGTATGCCAGACCTGCTCGTAGTTAAGCACGTCGCCCTTGGGCTGATTAATCATCGAGTCGATATAGTCGGGCCGCTCCTTGCCCGAGGTGATCCGCTTGTTGACCGCGGCACGCGCAAAGCTCTCGATCTCCATTGCAAAGCGCACGAGTGAGGGATATAAAACGCCAATCAACGCGTCGACACCACCAAACACGTGGCGGACAGCCAGCATACTTGCACTCTCCTTGATTCTTTCAAATATTATCTGGACATAAGTGTGCATCTTGGATTGCTCGACGCTGTTGAAAGGCTCACCAAAGGCCAAGTCCCCGATGATATCAAAGGTGGTGTAGTTGTACCACGCGACGAGGTCGATGGTCTCGCCCGCGCGTGCCTTTTCATGCATGCGCTCGAATAGGAGACCGATGTGCTTCATGATGATGGGCTGCTGCTCGACCTGATGACGGCTACTTGAGATAAGCCCAGATAAAAGGTTAACGCCTGTTAAAAAAGAAAAGTAAAAGCAAGCGCGCCATCAGGCATATAGAGCGCCATTATTCCGCTGCACTAACATTGTAGTGTCACGATTTGGAAATGTGACAGTATTTAGCGGAATGGAAGCACCCGGGTAATCGCCAATCACTGCGATTATTGCCGAACTTTTTGTCCCTTTGGGATCAACGTACTGTACAGGTGCCAGCTCGTGACATATGGCCAGCCTTGTTCCCGTCTGTGCCCGGGAGCCGCATGTTCGGTCCTGACAGAACTCTACAAGTGTGGCGCCGTGGCTTGGGTACGGTGGGCAGCACAGCGTCCGGTGGGTGAGCCCCGGGCCGGAACGCCGGATCCCCTGCCCATTGCACCCCGTCGACCACTAGGCATTGGTGCTGCCTGCAGTCGGTCGATGTGCACTGCGGCCGTGCGAGCGACAGCCGACAGCCGCCTTCTGCTGATTCTGGAACGAACCGACGGCTGTGACGTTGTGGATTAGGCAAGCTAGCGACGATATTCCCATTTTCTCTTCCTTCCCCAAGTTGATAGTAAAATTCATTGGAGCCTACTATCTGGCTAGACCTGCCGGCTCGAGCCCCCCTTTGCCTCCACTCCATCCACTGGTAGCACTGCAAATCACTACTCTAGCTCGTCCGACTTCAGATCCCTGCACAGACCCCCCCTTAGATTCCTCTTATAACCTGCATTTCTTAGGCGCAGTGCGGCGCTGGGCTGGTTCGACTTGAATGCCCTAGTTGCAAGTAGGCTTAGGGCTGTTAGCGACCCACGGGACGTCCAGAGCCTCGCAGGTTCCCTGCAAGCAGTATCTCTCCGGGCTAGCCTGGCAGGAGAAGAACGTGCTGAGTTTCTCTTCAGTGGACCACCACTCGCTGGTACAGGGCAACGACCTAGCAAAGTTGGGATCATCAACGAGCGTGCAGCAGGTCGCGGCGCTAATGCTGTAGACACAGCATGCGGTGCCGCTCGCAGTCAGAACAGGTTGACTTGCCCCTGCGTCGACAAAGACAGGACATTGGGCCTGGCGTGAGTCGAGTTGTTCAATAGGGTTGGCCGAGGCGAGTGAGAGCACAGCAGCAAGAGCTACGAAGCTAGTGGTAGTAGTAACGTGCATGTTGTTCGTTTGTAATTAAATGTACTGATAATGAAGATGATTGTAGTTGTGTGTGGGACAAGTATAAACAATAGACAAAATTAGTGGCTGGAGTTAGAGACTTAAATACCATTTAATTACTGTTAGGCATAACGAAGCGGCCTACTTGACTCGTACCTAAGAGTTGTAATACGATACGAAGGATCTAGGCCTTCACAGATGTTTCTATTTCCCGCTTTGTAGCAGGGGAAACCATGCCAGGAACACGTCACGCACCAGCAGGTCACGTACCATCATATATCTGAGTTTGAACTTTAAACTCCAAACTTTGGCTCCTAGGTCATCTCCACTCTTATTGCGGGTTGAGTATACGAAGAACCGCTGTTGCCACACGGACATCCCTGAGTATGGACCAACAAGGAGCGTGGTCAGGCAGAACTGATGGGCGGTTGTATGTAACCAATTAGGTCCAAGTACTAAGGAGGGCTCATGCCTACAAAAGGAGGACCCTTCCCCTTGAAGCAGAAAGAGGAACTTAACCCTCAAGGACCTACGGAGAGCCTTAAATGATTTATTAGCAATCCAAGCATCATTATGCCAAGCCCTCACATGAGCCTTTATTACAGCTACTCCGGCAGAGGTTCGATTCGAGAAGCGTTTTGCTATGTTGATGTTTCTACAGAGTAAAGTAGGCGGTGGAATGTCAAAAGGCGGAAGGCTTTCTTTGTCAAATGAAGCAGGTCCCCACTTGGCCGAGCAATCAGTGCCTCGTCAACTTACGGAGGTTACACGCGAAAGTTTTCAACCCTAGTAAGGTACTGGCAGGGGATGAGGTGTTTAGGCTATTAGCAATTTCCCAGGCAGACATGGACTTTATCCCCACCTTGCCAATCGGCCAAAAGATTTAATAGTACGCCGCAGACCTCACATACATAACGTAATCCACCACCGAGTGGGCCACACCACCGAGCGGGCCACCCTTCCCGATTTCCGAGACTTAGACCCTTCAACTTCATTTATCTCTACGAGCAATAATGGAAGCTCCTTCAAAAGATGCTCAATTGAACATGGTACTCCAAGCTATGGAAAATGACCCTTTACTTACAATCCGTCGCGCGGCGTCTATCTATAATATTTCTCGAACTACTCTATCTCGCCGCTAGAAGGGAGTCCTCCCTAGATCCGATAGCTCGCCAAACTCGAGAGTTTTAACTGAGGGAGAAGAGTAGATAATTATCGAATATATTCTCGACTTAGATTTACGATATTATCCTCCTCGGCTAAGTGAGGTTAGAGATATAGTAAACCTTCTTCTCGAGGCGCGTAGTGCGCTACTGTTCTGGGGCAAGTGAGGTAAGGAGTGATCAGGGCAAAATAACCCAAAACCAAACCCAGAATACGCTCACTATTCACCAGGGCGCGGTGGTAGTGTTCCACGGCGTGATGATCGGGGAGATCATCACAAACAGCTGAATATGGGGGGAGCCAGCCTGGCTTTAGGGCTTCCCCTTGAAGACTAGGACTTTTGAGGGATTGAATGATCACAGTATACTGAGTAATCTCCGTAAGTCTTATCGGTAGAATGGTGGTGGCTGGTGAGGTCGGAAAAAAAAGTGAGGTCGTTGGTAGCCGTGATACAGCTGCCCTGTGGGCGCTAGCACCAATTACCTAGGTTTGACGGTACCGTCACACCACCAAAGCGATATAATGCATGACCCCAATGAACCAAACTAAGTGCGGCTTTGCCTGATCACGCCTTGGAGAATCTGATGCATGAGAAATGAATTGAATTGAATGGGTGGTGTAAAAGAAGTGGTGATGCGATGCGTCTCGCGATATCTGAATGTGGCAGCGAGTGCCTGCTCTAAATACATGGATCCCAACCCGTATGTGGTCTAGCGCGGTGCGCTGCAGACTGTTCCTGCCCTGCCCCATCACAGTAGCCCATCGGCCCCACGATTAGAGCTAGGGAGGCCCGATGCGGCACTCACTGTGGAATTACCGGCACTCACTGTGGAATTGCCGGCACGTCCCGGCTGCAACCCAGCCGGGTCTGTATATATCATGGTTTTGGTCATTGCCGCTATCCAGCTGCTTGCTGCCCTTACCCCTCGTATCCCCGCACGCTGACCAACATTTTTAACAGCAGGGCACGCCTGTGACTGTGGACAAGTATCAGCCCCGAAATTCAGCAAGGGTCGCATCAAATCTAGAGCAGATTTACCCAAGCCACGCCCCATCAGTCCAGCCATGCTCAAGCCACAGGCCAACGGATGCCGCGATCTTGTGTCGCTTGACGGTGTCTGGAACTTTGCCCTCGCCAAGTCCCACGATATCGACACAGAGCAGGCGTGGAAGACGCGTGTTCCGCCCACGCTGCAGGTGCCCGTCCCCGCTAGCTACAACGACATCTTGTCTGACGAGACGGTCCGCGACCACGTGGGCTGGGTTTACTACCAGCGGACCGTGACTGTGCCGCGCGGGTGGACGGCACCACATCGGTTCTTTATCCGCCTCGACTCGGCCACCCACCATGGGAGAGTCTACATCAATGACAGGTTCCTTGTTGAGCACGCTGGTGGTTACACCCCCTTCGAGGCCGAGCTGACACATGTCGTCGCTCCCGGCACCGAGTTCCGCCTTACCGTCGCGGTCAGTAACGAGCTCAGCTGGGAGACGATCCCGCCTGGCCGTATCGAGACCCGCCAAGACGGCACGCGCAAACAGAGTTACCAGCACGACTTCTTCAACTATGCCGGCCTGGCTCGATCCGTCTGGTTGTACTCTGTGCCTGATGTCTTCATTGAAGACTGCACCACCGCAACTAAGCTCCTCAACGATGGGACCGGCACTGTAGACTACAGCATTTCTACATCCGCAGACCTTCCCAGCGGTGCGAGCTGGCGGGTCCTGCTCAAAGACGAGGACTTAAATACTGTATGCCAGACTAGCGACCCCCAGGGTAAGCTTGAAGTCAAGGCGGCGCATCCATGGGCCCCCGGCGCAGCCTATCTTTATCAGCTCCGGGCTGAGATCGTGTCCAGCACCCAAGACGGTCAAGAGACTGTCCTCGACTCCTACAGCGTATCTGTCGGCATCCGCTCGATCGAGGTGCGCGGCAACAAATTCCTCATCAACAACAAGCCTTTCTACTTCACCGGCTTCGGCAAGCACGAGGACGCCCCCGTCCGTGGCCGCGGCCACGACCCGGCGTACATGATCCACGACTTCCGCCTGATGAAGTGGATGGGCGCCAACTCGTTCCGCACATCGCACTACCCCTATGCCGAGGAGGTTCTCGACTACGCCGACCGACATGGAGTCGTCGTCATCAACGAGACGGCCGCCGTAGGGCTCAACCTCAACATCGTCTCGGGCATCTTCGGCAACAAGAAGCTCGCGACCTTCTCGCCAGAGACGATGAGCGACAAGACACAAGCCGCACACGCGCAGAACATCCGCGAGCTCTTCGCCCGGGACAAGAACCACCCCTGCGTCGTCATGTGGACCATCGCCAACGAGCCGGCCGCCAGCGAGGAAGGTGCCCGCGAGTACTTTGAGCCGCTCGTCAAGCTCGCGCGGTCTCTGGACCCGGACACTTCCCGCCCCATTTGCTACTCGCACATGATTCACTCCAAGCCCGACACGGACCGTATCGCGGACCTCTTCGACGTCATATGCATGAACCGGTATTATGGGTGGTACTCGGAGACGGGTGATCTGCCGCGCGCCGAGATCGCGCTCGAGGCCGAGCTGCGCAGCTGGCAGGACAAGTACCCGGAAAAGCCTATCATCATGACCGAGTACGGCACCGACACCATTGCGGGATTGCACGCCGTGTGTGATGTGCCTTGGTCCGAGGAGTACCAGGTTCGGTTCCTGGAGATGTACCACCGCGTGTTTGACAAGATTGACAATGTTGTGGGCGAGCATGTGTGGAACTTCGCGGATTTTCAGACCTCTTCGGGAATTATCCGCGCTGACGGGAACAAGAAGGGTGTATTTACGAGGGATCGTAGGCCTAAGAGCTCGGTGCACAGTTTGCGCGCTAGGTGGACGAGTAAGACTACGTAGAGAGAGGGGTTTCTTCAGCGTGATAAACTCATCATACATCGATGTACTGTGATGTACATGCTTTGTTTTATCGGATCTTTATTCTTGAAGTGACGAGTTCTTTTGGATGATTGACGGATGTTCTAAATCTGGTGAGGGTTCAATTGTTTTTGGTGAGTTTTTGCCAGCTCAGAGGCCATCACTGGAACGTACTTTAGGAATGCCGAGGCGTCGGGGCTGACGGGTTCAGAATTCTTCGGGCAGCGCTAGCATCTATAGTAATTTATTCCTTGGACAAGACTGATCGGAGGCAAAACCCGATGGTCACTCTGAATTGACAAATAGTTCAATAAGTCAGGAGACATCATAATATTATTTCCGTTCATCGTATTGCTGATCCTTCATGCCCACTATGTCAATGACAGATCGCCTGCATGTTCATTCATCTCCTCCTAAACTCATATTGCGATAGCCCTAGTCTCTCAACGCCTTGCTTAGAAGTTCTGAGCCTGATAAGACAGGTGAGGCGAGACGTACGCGCCATCCCCGAGCTCCAGGTGGGTGTGGCCTGAGTATACAATAGGCCCATTGGCAACGTCGGCGACGCTGAGAGTGTTGAAGCGATTGCCGGTGCCGAACTGGCTTCTCCAACCCTCGGAGACAGTGAAGGCACCGGTATTGGTCTAGATGCCGAAGGACTAGATCTAGGCAGTGTTGGCGGCGTTGCATTTGCTCGAGGCCGACTCGATCGTCCACTGAAGGGTGGCGGTGGCCATCATAGAGACGGCGTTGCCGGTGCGGGTATCAGGGGCGGCGGTGGCAAAAGATGCGAGGCCGGCAGCCACGATGTTAGAGAAACGCATTTTGGTGATCTTAGGTTTTGGTTTTGGTTTGTGGATTTAGTATTAGACTTGCAGAGTTGTACTGGGTAAGGTGCGCGATGGCGAGTCTGGTGAGTTGCATCATGAGGATCATAACGAAAGGTGGTTAGGAATAGTGGTGGAAGGTATATATGGATGCAGGTCGTCTTAGGGCTGTCATCAATGGTCGCGGCGGTGGTATTCTTCATGGGATTGAGAATCAAGCGCAAGGAGGACAAGGAGGCGGCCATAGAAGGGTCATCGTGAGGCAGAAAGATAACTAGATACGTCAATGTTTAATTCTGATCAGGAAATGCTACACTTTTGATGATTTCTGCTACCTACTGCCCTGTTATATCTCAGTTGGGGACAAATAACTTCGAATAGTATCAACATCGCATGTGCCCACTGCCTAACCTCCACCTGATCCGTCACCGTCCTTACCACGTCCACCGCCACTCCTTCTTGACCTCGACCGTCTGTCCCGGAGCCGCAGCCTCGACCTCGGCCACCACGACAGGAGCGTCAACGCGACCGGAGTCCACAGAGCGGTTGCCGAAGTAGTACCACAGGCCCTGGGCCACGACGACGACAACCACAAAGGCCGACAATGTCAGGCACGCGGTGAAAGCGTTGATGTATAACGGCGCGTCGGCCGTCCGGAATACTTGGCTGCCCGCTATGCCCGCGCAGTTGGCGGCCATGATGATCATGCTGTGTACAGAGAGAAGTCAGCTCTTGCACATGTTACACTCAAGAATTCCGAGGGAGAGAGATGGTCTCAAAGGTGAAACGAGAACACATAGAAGAAAAAGAAGCAGTACTCACGCCATAGCCACACTGCGCTGCTGAGGCCGCTGGCAGTTGATACTGAGCCAGCCCACATTCAGGATATGCACGGTCAGATTCGTCGACGTGCTGAATACTACAGCGGCATACCTCCTGCCCCAGGACCAAGTCGAGCTCTGCCGGAGACACGTAAAGGCGATCAGACTCCAGACCGCGCCCACGAGGACCGCGGGGGCCTTTCTGCCCGTCTTATCCGCTGCCCAGCCCAGCACCAGTACCAGCCCGACAGATATGAATAACCCCACGCTAGCCATAGCGTTGGCCCTTACCGAGTCAAAACCCAGCGACTTGATAACGCTAGGGCCGTACGTATTCATAGCGCTGATGGGGATAGTGGCCGAGATGCTGATGAGGACGTGCACTAGGATCCGGGCGTCTTTGAGCGTATTCCACACGTCCCGCGCCCCGATGTACATCTTTGTCCCGTTAAGCTTAGCGGGATCGTCGAGTAGGACGCGGCAACGGATTATATGCGACTCGCGAGGAGTAAAGTAGGACCAGCGCCCGAAGGAGATCCAAGGAGACCCGTTGCCTACGGCAGGCGGGAGAAAGGCGAAAAATATACATCCAATTCCTACGGTCACGGTACCTTCGACTATAGATGGTAGAAGGAGAAGTGGTTGTTAGCGTATTGAACCTATCAGGGAAAAATATAGTAGCCAAGGGAGGAGAAGAGCTGTAACAACATACCAATAAATAGCCACCGCCATCCAGGAATGCCGTATCTCGGACCCATAGATAAGATCCCCGCACCGATTAGACTAACGGTAGCGCCAGCGAGTAGGTAGCCTATAAAGAAGAGCGAGATGCGGAAATTAGACTCGCCCTTCTTATACCACGTCGATAGTGTATATAGTGCTCCAGGAATAAACCCAGACTCGGCACAGCCCAGGATAAAGCGCGTTATCAGAAACCCAGCGTAAGTCGTAATAAAACTCTGAAAGGTTGCGACTAGGCCCCAGGCGATAATCTGTACTGATAGCCATCGGTGCGGGCCGACGCGCTGGAGCAGGACATTAGATGGGATTTCGAGTAGTACGATACCCGTCGACAAGAGCGAGCCGCCCACGTTGATAGCGTCCGTCGTCACCCCCAGGTCCTTTGTAATAGTATCGGTCAGCGCGTTAGCAATGTTACCTCGGTCCATCTGCAAGGCGAACAGGGCCAGGCCGAGGATGGGGATCACGATGAGGTCAAGCCTATGGTTGGTCTTGGGTCAGTCGAATACTATGTAACGTATGTGCAGTAGCGTGTGAGAACATTTTCGTACTTGCGCTTGACTGCATCTTCTTCCGCCGCGGTCCAGTCCGCGACGGGGGATTCGTCGTCCGACGTAGTAGTTAACTCATTGTCGCCAGGCAGAGCGCCCTTGGCATCGGTATAATGGTCATTGTCCGTAGCGGCCATCGTGACAGCAGATCTCCAAGAGTCGGCGCTCGTCTACCGCAGAAGACGTTGCGACCGCCACGAAGGATTGTGGTGCAGGAGAGGAAACAAGCTTTGAGCCAAGCCGATGGGCGGGATACATGCACAGGTATGGGGTGGAAAGTTGCCGACTTTTGGCCAAGAGGGACCCTTAAAGCTTTAACCCCTGGCTTGTGCCCCGCCCATTCCGTGTTGACAATGAGACCCTTGTGGTCAGGGAGGCCTGGTCTCGACTCCATTCCGCATTCGGCGCCACGCAAGCTAGGGCCGCGAACTGAGAGGAAACATTCCTAGGCTTGCCGCCCACCCATCTAGACGCAATAAGCACACAAA
Source organism: Microdochium paspali (assembly GCA_031142775.1). Taxonomy (NCBI): domain Eukaryota; kingdom Fungi; phylum Ascomycota; class Sordariomycetes; order Xylariales; family Microdochiaceae; genus Microdochium; species Microdochium paspali. The sequence goes on from JAVBIV010000013.1 coordinate 546,450, forward strand.
TGTCTCTATTAAAAAGTAGAGAGCGCGGTCTGATGGCCGTAGGCGTGGCGGTAGGGCATGTGGCACCAGCACAGGCCCGTTTTGCGTGCCACGTCGCTTGTGGCGTGCATAGGACCAGCTGAAAGCTCGTTGTCTGACCAGCATGCCTTGCCACTGGTGGCGTGCTGAGAGGGGGAGGACTTGCGTGACGGGCTAGCCGGCCTTCTGTTCACCGAGCGGTGTGCACTTGGACAGGGGCGGCCCGAGCCCGTTAGCTTTCCACCACTGACCCTTCAGCCTTGTCTAGGACCATACCTGTGGGACTTCACTTTTACAGTTTGACTCGACGATAACCTACATGCCCTGGTCAGCATTTTGGTACTGCCCTCATCTTGCATTAAAAGCCTTCTGAAATTGAATCATTGTGCGATGGCATAGCTTCGAGATTACTCGAGTGCTGCTGACGACTGGTGACCTAACACATGTAGAGTCTAGCAGCGCACTACTGAACATATTTGATCTAGTTGAGGAAAATCGTGGACAAGAACTTCTCTGTGAGGATTAGTCTACAAAGACCTATCCGATCACGACCAGCCTGCGCATCGGCCCCTTGCTTCGTCCCATGCTTCCGAACCATGGGTCGCAGATTGGCCGGACCAGGCGGAGCAAACAATTTTGACGTTGAATTGACCATCCCCGTGGTATATAGTGCTGCACAGCCTACTGTCATATCTGTACAACGCGAATTGCGATTGAGGCTCTGCGGAGCACGTCTTCCAAGAAATATGACTTGCCAGATCGTTTCGGGTTGCACACTGCATGATTGTAGTGTCACAAAGATTTTGCATATCATGGAAGAGGCCGCAGGACGTATCAAGCAGTCACCCATCAATAGTATCAGGTACCCCAAGTCCACTCAGTGCCGGCTCGCCAGGACGGCGCGGGCGCGAGAGTGAACAAGTGATACGTCGCCCAGAAGGCGTCCAGGTTCGTGTAGTAGTCCGCCACCTGGTTGACCGCTGGGACAAAGTACGTGTCGTGCTGCTGCGGAACGCGCTCCACTCGCCAGGCCCGTAGTTGGGCGCGTTATTCAAGGTGCTGAGCATGGGCAGGCCGTCCGGGCCCGCACGGGAACATACTATTTCGTTGAACGCATCATCGTCCAGCTCAGAAAGATCACATTCGGTCCCATCGCCCAGCACAAGCCCCTCGACTCTCCGACATTTTCTCTCCTCTGCTCTCCACAAAAGCTCCCTTGTCTCATAGACCACGTCTCGTCGCCTCTTCTGTCCCGGCGTCTACTCCACAAAGATATAGCTTTCACTCGTAGCCATGCTCTGAGCTTGTCCACCGCCGGGTCGAACAGCAGCGATTACTCAGACGCAAACCTCAGTCGTGTCTCTGTGCTCATGGCACGCAAGGCTGCTTTCGGAATCTTCGACTTAGTGCATGAGTCCATTAATCTGCCGGCCGGGCCGGATGTGGTGGAATACGATCGATGAGAAGCGGTTCTGTCCTGTTGTGGTGGTGCAGCACTCGCCGGGCTCGGCGCCGCGACAGAAAGGAAAGGTGCCCATGCAATCGTTCTCTAAGTAGAGTTTGATGTCAACGGCAAAATCGAGGGAAACCGCGAGGAAGGTGAGGGCGAGGGCGAGGGCGAGGGCCGGGGTGGGTTTCGTGAGAGACGACATGGTCTCATGAGTGCACAGATTTGTGATCGTGAGGTCTGTTGTGGTTTTCGTAGTGGTTGCTAGAGCGAAATTGATGATCGTTGCAAGGTTCGAGAATATTGTATTGTGAACGAAGACTGGAAGTTCCGCTTTAGGAAAGTCTGCTGGCTAATCCTATAAGTACGTCAGGTATCCACGATGAAGTTTGAGTTGTGCAATATGCGTTGTTTCATCCAGGAGCGATTAGTCCTTGTTCTTGGTCCCTAGGAAAACCAAAGTGGTGCTATTCTTGTCTTCAAAGCAGACTCTAATTATCTTGTCTGTGAGCGGAAGACATATTTCTACGTCTCTCAACAACTGGACATGTCGTTCAATGTTTGTCAATCTATCCGGCAATCACTCAACGCTAATCTGAGAGTACTGGGGGTTTGAATTCATTCTGGGTTCTACGTCCACGAAGATTGTCCGTATGTCTGGCTAGTGATGGCAATATATACGAAACTTTTGTTGCTGACTTCAGCCGCAATCGCAAGCTAATCACAATCGCATGAAATGCCTTCTACGACCAATTGTTTGAGCCTCGCCTGAACTGTGATCTACTACGCAACTGACAATAACTAAGTAGATCGAGCTCTAGACATAACGAGATCATGAGTATCTGCGACGCATATACTTCCCAATAGACAGAGCTCTGTGCATCTAGTTTGTTCCTTAGACATTATTCGTTTCCACCTCATAAACATCGCTCGGTGTCCACTTACTAACAACGTATATGATTGGCAGCCACGGAAAACCACCCATTTTCAAGTCTATGGGGCCACAAATAATGCTGCCTGAAAGGGAGTGGGGTAAAGTTCAACAAGAGAAAAAGAGGTGGGAATGCTTGGCCCTCGCCCAACCAACCAACATCACTAGCACAATCGCACAGCCCAACCTGCCAGCTGTGCTTCCTTCGTGCTGAAATCGCTTCGAAGCATGCCTCATGTCGTCTGGCCACCTTCTTCTGCCAGCCTCAGTCGCCAGTGATGGACACCCTTCCACAAGAGATTTTAGACTCTATAGTGAGCTACCTACAGGATGATAGATCCGCGCGTCTGTCCCTGGTTGCTGTGTCTCAGAAATGGCAGGCAACGCTCGAAAAGCAAAGCTTCAGATCCATCAAACTCGCCAGCACGGAATTCACCAACTTCAGAGATTTCATCCACAAACATGACCGACGTCGCAGCCTCGTCCGCACTATTACGCTGGAGATCGTACTCCCGCCTTATTCGGACACAGAGCGACGCCTCTTCGAGGATGACCAAGACCGGCAACTCAACAACGAAGCTTTCAGCTACGCGATCCACAGCCTATTCGACATGCTACAGCATTGGAAGACACCAGACGACTGCCTCGCCCTAAAAATTGAGGACGTATATTCATCCTCCGACCATCCATTCCTACGCCCAGGGGATCGCATAGTCAGAGATTGGCTAGTCGACGTAGTACTCCGACATCCTAGTGGGGAGATACCGCCAGACGCAGCGCTAAATCCAAAGGCCTATGTACGACGCCTAAGTCACCGCGATGCATTGTATGAACGCAACCCAATCGTGGATTTGTACGCCTGGCGCTGGCGATATTCCCATGTCGAGCTCAAAGGCGCTGCCCGACTCCCAGAGGTTCTTGCGATCGGGTCCTTTGAAACGGTCCGAACGACGAGGGCTATGTCTAACCACGTCCCGTTCCTCATGGCGACCAAGATGCCCAACCTTACTAAGGCAGAATGGCATCTAGATCTAGAGCCTCACAATTATCCAGCTTTCTCCCAGGCACGGCGGGACAGTCTGGCGGAAATCGTCGCGACGGTTGTTCCGGGTTTGAAGAGGCTCGAGCTTCTACAACTCGTCTCGGACTCGCATACGGGATGGACTAGGTTACTGGGACAGACCGCAGGCCACAGCGGAGGGCAGAATACATACAGCATTCGTAGAGATTCGGGTGATATGGAGCGCGACTTGTTCAGTGATGCGCTTCGCCGTGCTCTCTCGATACTGCCTGCGCTTCAGTCCTTAGTGATTTGGGGAGCATTCGACGCTTCACTTTTCATACCGTCGCGTGGTGATCCTGATGCTGGTGGGGGCGGTCGGTTTGTCGGCGAGGATGGGACAGTATTTCTGAGCGAGCCTGCTGTTGGGATAGAATCACCCTATTGGCCATCTCTCAAAACACTGAAGTGTCGATTCGCAGCCGAGAGACCTGATGGGGGCACGTACTTCACTATCCAAGCCGACAGACCAATGGACGATGCCTTGATCGCAGAGGTAATGCGGGAGAGGAAAGGCAATACGGATCCTCCACCGGGTTACCGTCTCCAGAGATATCACAAAGAGCACAGAATGCCAGGAGAAAGGGTGGGCAATGGCCTTTGCGGATCCGAGCGCCAAGCCATTCGTGACGCAGAAACAGCAAACTTTACCATCCACAACGGCGATAACACCCGTGAGCGACGTATCTCCGGTCCTGAGCCCAATCCACTCGTTGCTGACCATGACGGGTCTCTTTCTTACCTGCTCTCGTCCTTCGCGAGAGCTTGCGCTCTGATGCCCAGGATTCAGAGAGCGGAAATACATTGCTCGGTTCCCAGCTCGGCCACGTCAGAGGATGGGAGTCAGACGCTTCGTTGTGGTCGGCTATGGGGGGTCTGGTGGCTAAGGCATGGCACGAAACCGCCGTTAAAGAACGAGGGAGACTGGATGTGTCATGCAGACTTCTATGAGCATGCCGAAAAGACGCGCCTCTTCTGGAACACGCCGGACTGGCGTCCTACAGAAGAGCTTCGTGGGCTGCTGAACAATATCGGAACTCGAGGTGGTAGTTACGTTGAAAAGTTTGTGAGTAAGGATCGATTGGATGCATACGCTCACTTGCTCCGGCATTTGAACATGCAGATTGAAGAACTACGAGCACGGAGAGTGAATGTCTGACGAAGTGCTGCCCACTCAGTATTCATAAGAGAGTTTTGTGATTTGGGCGTGAGTCATCGTATGTACACGAGAGAAGGCATCTAGGACAAGTTTGTACTTGGATGCAACTTGTTTATATTCATATGTTTGTACTCAGCTCGCACTTCGCTCAATTTTGAAGCGATAAAACCCGTACGCTGTGCTAGGGATATCACGACATTGGTGTGCCATTTGATTAATGTCCAGGGTTACTCACGCTGCCCAACCTCCTGGTTGAGAACCCTCTCGACACACAGCTGGTTTCCGGTATCACTCGTTGACGATGAGTCGACGAACCAAAGAAAGGGAGGAGCCTCGAGATGAAGTCAACCTTCAAAAGAAAGCGTCTGCTCACCTCGCCCCATTGAAAGCCAACTGATTCTTCGTCACCCCTGCACTAATAATTTTACCCTTGGTCGAAATACTCTTCAAATACTTGCACATTGCCGTTGGCGAGCGATATGCGTCAATACTCAACATGTACGCCCCCAGCCCAGCGACGTGGGGACTGGCCATGCTCGTCCCGCTCATCGTCGCCGCGCCACCATCCTTCCACGTCGACTTAATCCCCGTTCCTGGGGCGAATATGTCTACTATCTTGCCAAAGTTGGAGTAGTCGGCGCGGTTGTCGTTGCTGTCTGTGGCAGCGACAGTGCATGCATCTTGCGCATTGGCAGGAGAGTACTGTTTTGTTGCGGCGTTGTAGTTTCCCGCTGCGCAGGCGATGAATAGCCCCGCGGCGGCAGCAGCATTGGCCGCGTCGGTGAGAGCCTGTGATTTCGGGCCCGCGAGGGACATGTTGATGACGGATTTCGTGGCGCGGCCGTTGCGTTGAGCGTCGCTCACAGCCCATTGCAAGGCCTGGATCACGCTGTTTGCGTAGCCCGCACCGTCATCGTCTAGGGCTTTGACCGCGATGAGCGTTGTCTTCTTGGCCACACCGTATGTCGCCGACCCGACGATGCCAGCGACGTGGGTGCCATGGCCGTTGCCATCGTCTGTCTGGTTCGCAATGAAACTCGTCCCGAAGGTCGCACGGCCTTGGAAGTCGGGATGGGTCGTCTGGATACCTGTGTCAATGATGTACGCGAATGTTCCCTGGCCCGCCCGCTCGTCGTAGAAATAGTTCTTCGCTGCCGGCTTGCGAGACGAGATGCGCGCGAGGCCCCAATTCGGCGGTTTATGCTGCTTGATGATGGCTGCTGTGGTCACTCTGTAGTTTGGCTCGATGTAGGCGATTTGAGGGACGTTGGCGATCGCGTTGATGGCGTCTTGTGTTCCCAAGATAGGAATCGCAGTGAAGCTTCCGATCGTGACAGGAGGGCCGGCAGCGGCTTGCTGTTGCGCTGCAGCCTGGCCGACAACATCCCCAGCGGCGGAGATTCCCGTGGCGGGTTTCAGAACGGCAATGTACGAGTTTGCGGCGGCTGGACCTTCAGTTGGTGGAAGGATTGTGGCCGCCAGTGCAGCGGCCGGGCCGAGAAGTAGGCTGGAGAGAATCCTCATGGTCGTGAGGGTGAGGACCAGCCAAAGGCTGGCGGATGTGGTTATTTGTTCAACAGTCGACAGCTGCGGAACTTACCACGCAGGGCGGCAAGAACAAAGAGAAGACACGACCAGGCATTTCGCCAAGCCCAAGCACAGGGAGTTGCCGTGTCTCCCTTATATGGGCGCCCGCCATATGTCTTGCATACATCAAGTCCCGCACAAGCGAAAATGCCATGCTGGGTGGGAAACAAGGGGGTGTGGGTTTTCCGACGCCTTGTTAGGGCGACAAGCAGCCTCTGCAACCCTTCCACCCTGAGATTTGTGCCTCATTCCTGTGGCGGCCAGACTGTCGCTAAGGCTAAGTTCAATGTAGATAGCGGGGGAAGACGTGTGGGCATAGCCATGATCGGTAGTGGCCCTACCTGAGCTTCTTCCTAGTTGCTTTGCCATGTATGTCTTGCCGTCGCGAGGCTTGCATGTCTCACTTGACGACGCTCGAAAGCCTCGTGGCATGCCGTTGTGGAGGGAAAACACGCAAGCCATGTCTCGCCACATTCCTCACTTTGACGCCTCATGCGCAAGTCGTTGAAGGCGCAGAAAATCAGGTTGACATTGCTCACCAATTTGAGAGCCAGCCCACTCATCTTTCGAAATGTGCTGGCTCTTCAGATCTAAAGTGTTCGGGTCGCGATACAGTTTCGGATTCCTAGTCTAGTCGCAGAGGCAGAATGTCATGCGCAGGACCCGTCTTGTCTAGCTCGCCGGTGCTGAACTCTCAAAAGCCTGAGCCGAAAATGGCTAGAGAAATTCCATGAAAGGCTGTCTTGTGCTAGTCCCGGCGAGCCGAAGATTTCCCGCGACTCTTGGAACTATGAACAATGCCACCATTCCTGAATGGAACATAAGGGCTGTCTCTCTGGAGCAGCTGCTTTTCACAGATGCTTCACGATCAGACGGAGGGAGATTGAAATAGACATCGCCAGTGCCATGAAATGGGGAGTAGTTTGAGCACTTTCCTTCTGCTGAAATTTGCGTCAATCAGAGAACATGGGTCGCTCATTACTGATGCAAAATTCCTTGTGGATTTTGCCACGTGTCTGAATATGCCTTCGACAATTCACACGCAATTTCGAAGGTGTGGAAATGAAAGCCACTGCATTTCCTGGCATCCCAAGATACTGTGGTTCACATTAGGGCAATATTCTCGACCAAGCTTTCCTATTACATTACCACGCCGACCTTGACTAAACACCATCGATTGTCAGGCGGCACTGGTAGATATTGGGTCACGTCACTTATACCACCTCCATCATCCCGTTGGCAGGCTGTTACACGATCGGCTGACGGTGCCATTCAAAGGACGCAGTACGTCATGTGTTTCACTCATTACCCGCTCACACAAGGAATGATGTGCGTCCTGAGTTGAAGCTATTCGAGGATGTCTCAGCCGCCGAATGTTGCTCCGTTTTCAGGCTAGGCAAGATTCAGCGAAGAATCTTCCATACACACGTTGGTGATGTTTCCATTGTGTAGAACATAAAAGTGACAAGAAGCCCGCTGCAGAGTCAAGCAAATCCCATCTTGTCTGAGTACTAAGTTGGCACGTCATTTTCTCTTCCTGAAGCCGAACCTATCATGTGTTGTTTGATTGCGGGAATGCGACTTTCTCTCTACGAGACCAAGAGAGACATATCCAAAGGATCAGACCTGTCTCCTAACTAGGCGGAGAACGATTGCTTCCTTGCAGGCACTGCTACGCGTCTTGACCGGCTGGCCCGTTTGTGTTACGCGACAAAACTGTGCATTGTCGTGAACCACTGCCAATGGAAGAGCTTGTTGTCGCGCGGTTGCTTTCAATAGCGGCAAATGAACAGTGTCATGGGAAGTGGTTGCGACATATTGGACAATGAAGAGTGACGCCACAATAAGGTTCCAACTTCCTACATCCTGCTCAGTAGAATTTGCGCATGTGAAACAGTTCATGTTGGTGACGAGGGAAGAGAATAATGTTAGTGCTGATGAGCTTTGGAACAGTATGATCTTGGCAACTATTGAGAGCAGGTGTAACAAGTGAGTAGCATCCTTTCAGAGTGTATATTGACTTCGATGATATGTAAGGTACCTAGGAATTTCGTCTTTTGCAGTTCTGTGATGAAACAGCCATATATATGCCCACCAATGGGGCGTCTTTAGCTACCAGCATCCTGATTATCTCATTCACGCTATATTTGTAGCAGCCGAGAAGTACATAGATAACAAAGCAGAGGTTGCCCGAAACGTTCGGAACTCCACAATCGCCGTGTATCTGTAGATGGTTTGCGCCGAATGAGCAAATAGAAAGGAGCCTATGCAAAATGACCTGCCATTTTTGCGCGGCCGATGTGGTCTAGCCAATCCTCGTTGCTGGCCACCCTCCCCCGGATCAAAGCTGCTGCATTGCAAGGGTCCTCATGTTCATCCGTGGCCACCTCCTTTCACGTACAAAAAGACATCCGGGAGACATACCCGAGCCACCATCTTCTTAATGCCAAGACTTCGTCCCCGCGCTCTATCGTCGCGGTCCATGTATCTATTGGACTGATTAAGTTTTACCTTGGCGGATGACGGATGGTCGTGCATGTCTCTTTTCCCAGGACTTGATTTGTCTTCCCATGGTGGGCATTTTCTGCCCACAAGGTATGCTTATCTCTGTTGGCTCCCGTCGCCCCATTTCAGTCCTGTCGCATGCACGAGTCTGCTTCCAGCCCATGCTGCCTTCTCTGGAGCAGGAAAATGCACATTCAATAGCTCTGGCACCTGCGCGTAGAGCGTCGAGTTTCGAACGGGGCAAATTGCCGTAGTCTACGGAGAGGGTAGGATGTCACATGTCCTCTATGGGTCAAACAATTTGCAGTTTCCGCTCATTTTGCATGCCCTCCATCCTAATGTGAGATTTCTTTACATCTCCTTGCACTTTGCGTGGTAGACGACAGGACAAGAAGTGCAATTGTTAGACCCTGGCTACGACTCTGGCCAAGCCAACTCTCACCTCGCGCGTGATCATTCATTCGTGAAGGCGCGACTACCATGACGACGACACCGGTATCAGCGGCGTCGACAGCCCCCAATGCGGCACGGCCCTTGTCCACGGAGTCAAAGATGGCAATCGCCCTTGGCGTCATGTTCAGCGTCGCCATTGTCGGCACAGCGATCGGCGCGTGGCGCTTCCATCGGCATCGCGCGCGACGCAGTGTCGAAAACGAAAGGCCGCACCATAACAGCAGCGCGGGGGCCGACGAGATGTCGAGGCGCTGGTTCGTGATGGAGGCGAGAACAGGCGGGCGCAGGACAAGTCGCAAGCCGCCGAGGTAAGGTCTGCAGATCGACAAGATTGCGCGGTTCTCTGTATTCAGCTTCCACTATGCGGACTATCGCGACGTCGATCCTGGGAACAAGAGCGACGGTGGATCACATTCAACGCGAGTGGGACAAAGACAGGAGTTCGAGAGAGAACCCCAACTCGACGTGTCAAACGATGATCGCAGCTGGGCTCTCCCGGTTCTGTCCAAGGTGCTCACGATGCCAGGGAGGTCGCGGTCAGCATCATCCCCGGCAGCAGCGACAGCAGCAGCAGCAGTCACAACAACATCAACCACAACACCAGAAACAAGGTCAAACATCAAACAAGCCAGGGCCGATGAGAATGCCTCATACAATATGGGTAATATTTCTTGCTCGATTTGCACCGAAGATCTCTGTGAGGGCGAGCACGTGCGCAGGCTGCCCTGCAAGCACGTCTTCCACCCACCCTGCGTGGACCATTGGCTACATGAGAGGGCGCCGACATGTCCGTTATGGTAAGCAGCTATCCCTGGGACTCTGTCTCCGCCTCCCCTCTCCTTGAAACCCATAACGAGAAACAGCTATGGCACGCTTCAGCCATTCATACAGACTGCAGGCACTCCTGTCCATGTTCGGCCATCTCTTCCTATGCAAAAAGTTTGTTCGCTCCCAACGAACAAACTGCCTCCGAAGACCCAGAGTTATCCTTGTGATCGGGATACTAATTACATATTTCGCAGCCGTTTCGACCTCGAGGAATTCCTCGCCCATGCAGATGGCGACACGCACGAGCAGGATCTGCAGGAGCCAGGAGCAGCCAGGATCAATGGCACTTCGGCCGTGTGATGGCAGGCGAGGAAGTGGGGATTGTCAGACGAAATGGGAATGACAACTGCGAACGTAGGACTGTTGACACCCCGTGGAATCGACTGTGATAATCCATAGGTGGTGAAATGCAGGACGCGGTACTGACGTGCCGATCGATGGCTGCGTAGCGTTCTCTAGGGAGTTAATATCCGAAACGTCCGCATTGGAGGTAATGACTTGTCGGTTGAGGAGAAGCTAGGGAAATGCCTGAAGAGTGCGAAGGGTTCTGAGATATGATTTGTACTTTCGTGGATATTTCTCTGGCTGTGTGCCCAGTTCCAATTATTTGTGATGCCCAGACCATTTCGAATTTCGTATCAGGCTAATTTGACTCAGAACAGTACTCTCATGGGTTGTCGTCATGGTTATTGACAATGATGTTGGCGATCAGCGGACTGCAACAGTGCTGCCTAGCGCCCGGCGAATCACGATGAGATGCTGACGTGTTGCGTCCAAGATTCGTGACCTGACTTGCTTTCGCAGCGCTACCCGGACATTGAACGGGACAGCAACCCCAGACTCATACATTACAACTCCTTTCACCTAACAAGTTCATTTGCCTCGTACCCGGGTGAATAGAACACCTGCAATTCACCCACTACACATGCCACCAGCCATAGCCTGCCCAAAAGCCTACGACGACAGCAAAGATGCCGCCCTCGACGGAATCGGCAGGCCAGCGCGCCATGCACAAGCTTCTCTCCACGCCCGAACTACTAGAGCTCATCCTGCTGCAGCTCGACATGCGCACGCTGCTCGTCACCGCGCAGCGCGTCAGCCGCGATTGGCGCGCCTTCATCGTGGCCAGCCCAGCGTTGCAGAAACATCTCTTCTTCACGCCGGACACAAGTAACATTGACAATGCCAGCGGCACGCGGGGGCCGGTACGCAACCCGCTCCTCGCACAGCTCTTCCCGGCCTGGTTCGCAAGTCTTCGCGGCGGCCCGCTACCGGGCATGGCCGCGTTCGGCCAGCAGCCCTTTGCCGAGAACCCGCGCAGGCTCGCGGCGTTCATGATGAGCAGCGCGTCTGATGGCGCGGGTACAAGGCAGGATGCGAGCTGGCGGCGCATGCTCGTCCAGCAGCGGCCGCCGGTGCGACACATTGGCAAGTGGCGCACGGACAGAGTATGGACGGGAGAGGTAGATGTCGTGGCCGAGCTGTACGCCTGCTGTGATGCTGCTGCAGGTAACTGGCATGAAGGTGCAGACGACGACAACGGCGATAACAATGGCGGTGGCGGCTGGTTGCGCATGGGCCTGCTGTATGACATACTGCAGCAGCACGCCGCTGTGCGAGATCAGCGAGTCGAGCTATGCTGGGCGACGACAGTGACGACGGCCAACGATGGTGGCGATGGCGAGTATGATCACGACGCACAGAGATTCTGTGAGACCACCGACCTGCCCGGCCAGTCACCTACACACAGCGCGACTCCTGCTGAGGTACAGGAACGCCGGGATGTACAGGCACGAATCACTGCGCACAGGCGCTGGATGGCTTCACGCGCAGGGCTGATCGTCATGGTGAGCAATTCCCATGGCTGGTGTGGAACTACCAGTGAAAGGGCGTTTCGGGAGGGTCTGGCTTTCGATCAAACGTTCTTCTACAAGGGCGATATTCGGCGGCGACCCTGGCAGATAAAGGAGGAGGGGGGTGTAGAAAAAGAGGAGCCTGAATATTGGTTGCACAAGGTTGATGAGCGGAACGAAAGCTGGGTAGATAACGATGACGACCTTTAGGTCTCCTTTTCTGGTAGCAAACGGCTCTTGCACTCTGAAAGTGGTGCTGCTCACCATCTTCGATGGGTGTACATCGCCTGGAAAAGATCCGCAGGCCTACGGATGTATTCCTGATCGTCGCGGGCCTGCGTGATGAAAAGCAGATCTGATATATGTATTGCTGTGGATTGTGAAAGTTATGCCGTTCGTGGGATCATTGGACAGTTGATGTATGGTTATACGGAAATCCACACAGGAAAGAATTGTATCACGGAAGAAGTGTAGCTGGTCTCAACAAGCCAGCGAAGCTGACGCTTAGAAGAGATGTATGAGAATATAGCGGAAATCCTAATCATTTCGACTAAACACATACTACTCCTTCAGGCTAGGTCCAGCAGTGCGAACCTGGAGAAGATTGTCTCTTAGAATGACTCGGGACATAGCCACATTGATGCAGACGTTTCTCATTGCAGATGAATTCCATGTACCAATGGTGCATATCCTTGGCCAATCTCCCGAAGGGCCGTCCGTCTGGCCCCCACGACTCAGCTCAGCGGTTCGCCCACCACTTCTATCGTTTTGTTATCTCCCACCTTTCCGGGGGCCTCTACAGGAAGCTCTTCTGGCAAGCTCACTTGCGCATTGTGGCGAGTTTGGCTTCAACAGTGGCAGCATCGCTGCGAGCCACGACCAGATCCAGACTAGTATCGCAAGTTAGCCAGTGTGCTTTGAAAGATGCAAGATCGGGCGAAACTAATCAATTGGGAACTTTGTTTTTGTAGACGTTGTGGCAATAACGTCGATTGCAGGTTCACATCATGGGCTTACTGTTGAACATGAGCAGTTAGCATCTCAACTGACCCCTCCATATATCTAAAGCGTCTTCAAGAAGGCGAGCCTACCATTTCTTTGTACTCTCTCTCAGCCAGTCCCTCAATACTGGCACGCGCGCCACCAGGAAAGACGACATGGTCGGGCGAGCGGCACTCCTTAGTGCCGCGGGCCATCCTGACCGTGCCAGCGGTGTTCGCGATCTGGTAGTGTGCGCTGGTGACCGGCTGGGCCGGCTGCGCGAGGCAGAACCAGTTCGCGTCCAGGGCGCCAGATTTCTCGCCGATGAGGTCGGTGGCAGCGCACCCGGCGGCCCCAAAGGCCCGGCCGACCTTGTCTGCGGCGTACGCGGCCGAGCCAAAGACGAAGTGCGCCGACTTGCCCTCGTATCCCGCGGGCAGGGTGCAGCACTCGTCCGCGGCGTACACGGAGCAGCCGATGTAGAAGCCGTCGCCGCAGCTGTCCGAGTCCATGGCGAAGCCAATGTTGGCAAAGGCTGGGTTGGGCGCGGCCGAGACGCTGATGCTGCTAGTGAGCATCAGCACGGAGAGAGTGGCGAGTTGGGTGGAACGCATGGTGAAGAATGGAGGGGGGCTGTCTGTGGTTAGATGAGGGAAACGAGCTGTATATGATTCTGGGAGGCAAGATGTGCTGTTGATAGCGAAGGGAGAAGAGGCTGGACAAGTCGAGGAATCGTTAGGACATTTATATCGACGTATGGAAGCTTTCATGTGGTTCTATCCTTGACATTGCGATGGTAGCCCTAAGGGCCCTCGGGTGCATCCTAGTCTAAAAATGCAGGGCAGAGCAAATATGCTGCTTGATTTGTGCCTCTAGAAGTGCAGAAATCTCTGCATGAGTCCGCTCCCAGGAAGCTTTCTGCAACTTGCTCAGCCTCGGGCGGAGTAACGAGTGTGCAGAAACAAGGCCTCAGCCCTAGCTCTCTAGGAAGTGGATGCGTTCTCAACACGGGAGGGTCTCCACCAGGCCCGGAGGCTCTCCTGCAAGAGCTCAGAAAAGCCGGTTCATCACACCTTACATTTCATAGTCAGGCAAGCCTAGAGTTGGTCACGAAACAGCGAGTGTCAACCACACCCGTTACAGCGCTGTCAGCTGCAGGGGCTAGCCTCCACAATCTCCGCAAATGAGGCCAACGACTAGAATCGTCAAACTTTCCCAATTAGGGTGGCGGACCAGGTTTATATTTTGTTGCCTAGAGATATGTTTCTCTTTCCATCGTTAGGCAGCCATCGTAGGGAAGCTGATCCAGGAAAGTGGCCTCAGGCTCTCAGTGCCAAGATCTCCTTAGAACCAAAACTATGCAGATCCGAACCCACATCTGTGGCTGATGCTGGGGTGCTTCTTTCAGATCCTTAATCATCGTCACATTTTCTAGGAACTTTCATCGAGCATGGCTATACGATGTCAAGGTTCATTGACGTGTCTAAGAAGGACGTATCTACTGCATTTGGTATTCCTACGTAATGAATTTGCACTAGCTGTGCTGGCGTAAGTTGTACCGCTTGTCTAGGATGCGCTGAAAGACTGCTGAAGGGGCGGTGTTAGCTATTTGAGCCTTTCCGACACCTCTAATCCTCTAGGCCTCTGATACCCATAGCCCCAACGGATGGAGCTCGATGTCCGAACCGAATGCGCCGCAACAGCACTTTGCGAAACGTCCGTGTCAAATGGCTGAGTTAGCCTACACTCTGGGTGCTTCAAAAGTCACTCAGATATTGTGAGGGTGTCGCTGGGTGTTAGTGCTAAAATGGATGCGAAGATTAGCAAAGACTTGTCTGCGTTGCATTTTAAGTGCAGATATTGGGAAAATGGTGTTGTCAGGGCGTTTTTGGGCATGAAAGGGGTTGATGTAAAGAAACAAGCCGTGACTTCATTCGACTATCTTGGTGATGATAATGAGACTGAGAAGGCCAACGGTCTCGAGCCCGCCCTGTCTCAAGGGGAGCTGTGCAAACCCTGCCAATCTGCTCCACAGCAACAACAAAGCCCTTGTCGACCAAGAACTGACCCAATTCGTCGACGCTCGTAAATCCTTCCAGGCCAATCTCACCATGGGAACGTCGGTCAGTCTCAGCTCGAACCACGACCTTATCATCCTGCAGCCCAGAAGCAGACAGACGGAACCCTTACCTTGCAGTGCATCACGGCCTTCCGAAAGTCCTCTAAATCTTCCTCGCCAATGACGAAACTGATGTAAACCAACCGACGGAAAGGCTCGCGAATGCTTGTGTCGAAGCCAAGAATGTTCTGAATGGCTCAGATGCCCCGTCTAACGCTTGCAAGAACGGACACTTCAACTGATCCTCGACGCCAGCGCGAACGTCCACGGCTATGACACCACAGGTTGGCTATCGTTCATTCATGCCGCTACCAAAAGCTGCACGGAGGTCCTGCATATGACGGGGCGAATGTGCCGCTTGTAGAGGTTAATAGGGCTGGAAGCCTCTGACACAATAGATTTTCAGCTCACTACAGGGAGTCATTCGCAAAACCTCTATTATTGGGTATTTCTCGAGCCAATGAGACGCGTTACTGGAAACGGTGGCCCCATGGGTCTCAGCTGCATAAGTTGAGATACATCATGCACGTATCCCGTGTTGGGCACATTCAGTGCGCAGCCTTATCACACAATGCCAGCACATTCCCCCACTTTGGTCTTTTCCCCCTCCTATCCATCCCTTCTGCTTCCATTTGCAGAACCCACGGTTGAACGAAATGGCGACCACGTCCAACGTGTTCAACTCTGTCGGCACCATTAAAGCAGGTGGCGAAGCGAGAATACAGGTCGGTGACAGCCACCACCATGTGCATAACTACGGCGAAACGCCCGAGGAGAAGAGAGAGCGGTTGCGAATCGAGTTTCTACAGCGCTTGCGGACTTGCCCGTACGAAGAACGAAAGAACAGAAACCCCGAACGCGCAAGCGGAACATGCGAGTGGTTCACGAGCCACAAACTCTTTCAGGACTGGCAAGGTCAAGCATCACCATTGCTCTGGGTTTCCGCAGACCCTGGCTGCGGCAAATCAGTCTTGTCGCGGTACTTGATTGACACAGTCCTGCCTACGACGGATAGCAGGATTGTGTGCTATTTCTTCTTCAAGGACGACTTTGACGACCAACGCACCGTTGATGTTGCCCTATGCTGCATGCTCCATCAATTGTTTCGCCAGAAGCCCGAGTCATTCACTGATGCGATCTTGAGGAAGTTCGTCGAAGATGGGGATTTCTTGTTCAGATCGACCAAAGAGCTTTTCGGCTTGATACTACAAGCATCGAGGTGCTGTGTAGAAGAGGTCGTATGTTTCTTCGACGCACTGGACGAATGCTCAGACTCGGCACCACTCACCGAAGCTTTGGCAAAATTGCTCAGCCAAGGGCAAGATATCCCGAACCTCAAATTCATCATCACCAGCAGACCTTATCGATCAATACGAAGAGAACTTTCAGCGCTTCCCACCATACATCTCAGTGGCGAGGACGAAGCGGAAGCGAATTTGATCTCTGAAGAGATTAGTATCGTCATCGAGCAACGTATACTACAATTAGCAAGATTCCGTCGGCTTCCCAAGAGTCAGGAGCGATCCCTTCGTAGTTCCTTGGCAAGCACCAAACAACGCACATATCTTTGGGTCCATCTAGTGTTCGCGAGTTTGGAGGACGCCCATTTTGTACACAACAATGATCTGACAGACGCAATCCAGACCCTGCCTCGATCGGTCGAAGATGCGTACGAAAAGATCCTATCGAAGACTGGAAGCATTGACAATGCACGGAGAACGCTGCAAGTCATCGTGGCCGCCGCGAGGCCGCTGTCGGTAAAAGAGATGGGAATTGTCCTGACCACTGATCAAGGAGGTCATCAGACCTATGCAGACCTTTTGGCAGCTGTACCCGATGAGGTGCAGCTCCAGCAAGAGTTGCGAGACTTGTGCGGTCTCTTTATCGCTATCATCGAAGGGCGTCTTTATCTTCTGCATCAAACAGCCAGAGAGTTCCTTGTCGATAAGGGGCTCCCGTCAGCCTCAGGATTGAAATGGCAGTATTCTATCAATCTTAACGTCTCAAACACACTGCTTGCAAGTGCTAGCATGCGATTCCTACTGCTTCTTGAGTTGAATCCTTTAGACAAAGGGGAGGAGGCTGCCAAAGAGATATGTGACAATCAAGTTTTTGTGGCGTATGCTGTGACTTATTGGACAGAACATTACCGACAAGTAGAAGCCAAGGTCAGCACAGATATGGTCGCGACGGCATACAAACTCTGCCAGACCTTCGATCAATGGTTTTTTATCCTCCGCTGGATTCAGAACGACATGCATAGCAAGGGACATATGCACAGGTATGATGTATCTACTCCGATGGAGTTTGTTGCCTATACTGGGCTTACATCTCTGTTTTCTCTGGTCTTGTCGGAGATCAATGATCTCCTGTCATCTGGGAATCCTGGCTGCATTCACTGGGCGCTGGAGCATGCAAGCTGGCGAGGACACATTGCCTTCGTTGAATTCCTCCTTAACTTGAATTCATTCAATCGAAACGGTTTCCGGCGATGGATTCCCATGTTCCTAGACCCAGTCGGTCTCTTTCGAAGAAAGCGCCTGGATCTCAACCAAGAATTATGGGGTCTCAGCGCAGCACTACGCGGGGCCGTATACGGAGGTCATTATCGTATCGTCGAAATGCTCCTACAGGCTGGAAGCCCAGCAGACTACCACAATCACTTGTACAATGCTACACCCATAGTGATTGCAGCCCAACATGGTGACGAGCATATTGTCGAGCTTTTGATGCAATACGGCGCAGAGTCAAGTTTCAGTTGCTTCACACCTTTGACGAAGGCAGCTTTCAAGGGCGACTGTGCACAGCTGCGGGTTTTACTACTTGGGGAATGCTCCGTGGATGCTATTGATGCGGCCGGTGACACGGCTCTGCTGCGAGCCACGAAGCAAGGCCACTACGATGCTATTGAGTTGCTCCTAGACCACAATGCAGCTGTCGACATTTTTGATCTATGCGGAGACACAGCACTTTTCTGTGCGGCGATGGACGATAGAGTAGACATTGTTCGCCTGCTGCTCAAACACGACGCGAAAATCACCCCATATAGACCGCACAACAACCCAAGCTCTGCGCTGCAGAAAGCTGCAGCTGCCGGTAAGACTGAGGTTCTTGAATTTCTATTAAACCACACCTCTAGGGCTGAAGATTTTGAAGGGTGCCGAGACTCGGCTTTCTGGGATGCTACTACCGCAGAGGTGGCTGCGCTCTTTCTCAAATATGGCACTTCTCCCAACACAAATCAAACGTCGGACAGGTCAGCATTAATGTTTTTCACGGAGAGGCGCTACGTGGGCATTGTGCGAGTACTCCTCATGCATGGTGCAAACATCGATGATCAGAGCGGCACCATGACCTACACCTACACACCTCTTACATTGGCGGCAAAACACAACGACGTGGGGATGATGAGAGTTCTTATCGAGTTCGAAGCGCAGACGGAGGCTCGCGACAAGCTGAACCGCACGGCTCTTATCTCTGCTATCTGCGACCAAGCCGAAAGCGCCACACAGCTGCTCCTCAATAACGGCGCGCAAACTGAAGCACGTGACGAACATGGACGCACAGCACTGATGGTCACCATCACAAATGGGTTTAACAATCCAAAAGGACAGGCAAAGATAGTGCAGCTCTTATTAGCTGGGGGTGCGCAAATCGATGCTATAGACAACGCCGGGTGGACAGCATTACATACTGCGATCGCTGGCGATGACACATTCCACAATGCCCAGCTTTTACTCGACCCTGATGCACAGATCAATGCTACAGACGACAACTTCTATGTGCGATATCACGAGATTTTTTTGGCCTACGACAATTGCGATATAGTCCAGCTTTTGCTCGACCGTGGTGCGCAGATAGAGGCGCGTACTCCGACAGGGGCAACACCACTTATGGTTGCAGCAGTCACACAACAGGAGTCTATGGTCAAGATCCTCATATCCAATGGGGCAGACGTCAATGCAGTAGATTACGAGGGCCGTAACACTTTGTGGTGGGCTTGTCGAGGGGGGACATCAAGACAAGTGGTCTCGATCCTTAAGAAGGCAGGTGCAGCCGAGGCTGGACCAACCAAGCACAGGTTTGGACAGTTCAAGGAAAAATTTGGAGGGTCTCGATCAAAGACGAAGGCGTAGTGGAATAAGCACAACCGCGATGGATGGCCATAGCGGATGTTATTTTCATTCAAACCTGGCCCGATCAGCCAAAGGATGATTGCGTGTTTTGTTTGTTTGTTTCATTATTCAACGCCTACGAGAGCCAAGTGGCTGCTACTTTGATCCCCTTCTAGAGCACCTGGTGTAGTGTATCAGGCTCAGTCTCTCGCCAGCTACTCGATCCTGTCTATTTTCGACTATATAAGTTCCTGTGCTATTCCTAATACTAGCAGCCGCTACGTCCCGATCCTCTAGACTCTGGTTTGCAGTTATCTGGAGTAACTATTCTCCTGATGTTGTTAAAGCTGCGTATCCAGTATTTGTTCGCTTACTGCGGAGGTTGCCCTCCCGTCGGTATCTGCCTGACAACTGGCTGTGTTTCCGATCGGACTTGCCAGGTAGGCTGCCTTCTCTTTCTGTAGCCAAAGGATAATTCATAATACATTGGCCCAAAACATCAGACTGCTTCCAATTTTCCGGGCGGTAGCTGACGGCGTCCCTCGAGGTCGATGAGATGTAGCTGGTGTATTGTCAGCAGGGTAGTTCCTGGCAACGGAAGGGTGTGGGGCAAGTTGCCACCAAGACAAAACAGAAAATGCTCCCTCTTTAGCGGGGCTCCTTGTAAATGATGTACTAGGCAACAAAATGTGAAAACCTCTTGCAATCAGGGGTTGCGTGCTCAGCGGGCGGGACATCATTCCGTCGCTGTATCTTATGCGGACGGTGCATAGGTGGTATCACATGTAGTGATGGCATGGAAACTCCTAAGAGACAATTAGCCCTCAGCTGTACGATCGAATGGCCACAAGATCCAACTTTGTTATTCTAATTCCCTTGACAACTACCCAGAGACCAGGAAAAGTAACGCCATTGCTACAAAGGAATTGAGCTCTAGTCTTGCTTGGTAATATCTTGGCCGTTACCAAGGCCTCAAGCAGCCTGATGGGAGCGAGTCATTATTTCACCGCTTCGGTTACGTTGAACGCAATCCCTTCACTAGGTTTGATCAGCTGTATAGCAGTCATCAACCGGCACGGCTTCTCAAAGGTGAAGTCACACGCGAAACTTTCATATAACGCGAATCAAGGTGGACGGTTCCAGATTTCTAAGCTTGGAAGTAGGGGGAACTAGAGTACCATAAAACATGTAGCATCCTCACATTCTGCTTCCTAGACGGCGCCATCAAAAAAGCGTACCACCCCTAGACGAACCGGGAGTAGAAGCTCTCAGACCCCTTCTTATCCCCCGTGAACTGTTGTTCGCCAAGCTCCTGCTCCCCAGAAGACCCGCTCTCAGCCGCCATGCTAGCAAAGATCTCGTCCGGCCGTACCGCCCTATCAATAAAAGTCTCCCCTGCCGGGAAAACCAGCGACAAGGCCATATACACGGCCGCCGTGCCCACGAAGCCCAACAACCAGCCAAACTCGTACGGGTGCACGCCGACACCGACGTCGATGGCCGGGTTGATAGTGTGGATGAAGCCGGGCAGGCTGGGCACGACGCCGGCCAGGAAGGCCACGACGGCGCGCCAGTTGACCCCCGCGGAGCCGTAGCCGTAGATGCCGCGCGGGTCGTACAGGGCGAGCGTGTCGTACTTTCTCGCGTGGAGGACCCAGAAGTCGAAGAGCATAATGGCGGCGATGGGGCCGAGGAAGATGGCGTAGGCGGCCATGAAGTTGAGGAACGACCCGGCGGACTTGAGGATCTCCCAGGGCACGAGGGCCCAGCAGAGCAGCGCGCAGAGGACCTGGCCGCGGCGGATGTTGAGGAAGCGCGGGGCCAGGGCCATGAGGTCGTTGGCGGCCGAGAGCGAGTTTGCAGAGATGTTGACGCCCAACGCGGCGAGGGCGAAGGAGAAGGCCGCGAAGAAGCGCGCGGCGCGGTTGTCCCAGTGTCCCACCAGGGCCATGGGGTCCCATTCCACCACGCCGTAGTGGTAGCTCCCCGCGGACGAGGCGGCGATGCCGATGAAGGCAATGAAGGTGAAGATGATGGGCAGCATGGGCACGTAGAGCAGCGACCAGCGGACGCTGACGCGCGAGTAGCGGGAAAAGTCGGCCTGGTTGACGGAAAGGGTGGCGTAGTTGCCGATGACGGAGGTCATGGACGCGAGGAAAGCCCAGGAGTAACCTTCGCCGTTGGCGATTTGGGGTGCGGTGTGGGTGTTGAATATGTCGCCGTCGCGGGTGGTGACGAGGGCCCAGATGAGGATGGCGATCCAGGCCGCGGGCACGATGATGCTCTTGGCCATGAAGAGGTAGCGCAGCTGGTTCGGGTGCATGAGCAGGAAGGGCACCTGGGCGAGCCAGAAGAGGAAGAAGGAGATCATGGTGGCGTCGTCTATGCCCTCGGCGATGGGGATGTGGTTGGGCAGCGTCAGGAAGGACGGCCAGATGGCCCCGATCATGACGCGGACCGTGTTGGCGCCGTTCATCGTCTGGATCGCAAACCAGAAGATGGCGAGGATACCGCGCGAAATGACGGCGACGTACGAGCCCCAAAAGCCCCAGCTTGCGCGCGCAATGACAGGGAAGGGCACATGGTGAATCACACCAATGGCACCATTGAAGGCGATCTAGATTGTGGGAAAAGAATAAGGCTTAGTGATCGCTCAGATTGAGTACCAAGTGCTGCAGACTTACCACAATCGCAATGATGAAGAAACTCAAGGCCACGATGCCAACGCTCTCACGCCATGTCAGGCCGGTCGCGATGATGCCGGCAGCAAACTGCCAGGTGGCAGCATTGAAGGCATCCGAGATCCAGTACGTAATGAGAGACGTCACTCCCCATTTGCGGTCCGCGGGCGCGACAGGGTCAAGGTCCTTGTTGGTCCATCGCGGATTGCCCTCGGCGAATGTGCTCTTGGGCTGCTCAACCCGAAGCTGAGGCCGACGCCGTAGGTACGATGGGAGTCTGACAGCCATATCTCGGTCACCTATTACCGCCGCGTTGGGGGCGCTGCGATGGCGAGTACACAACAACAACAAGGGGGGCTTGTTCCACAGACTCGGGACAGGCGGCCGCAGTCTTGAGCTTAAGTATGTATGTATCCTTGGCCAAGGTCGACACTCTCTCTGATATGCATGCGCGATCGGGCCAGGCCCTCCCCCTCATCGCGGTTGGAGGCTAGCCCCAGCCGCAAAGATAAGACACGGATGCGTAGGTGGTCCTCACCAATAGCGGCCGAGCAAGCGAGCCTCCAAGATCTCCAGCGGGCATGGGTTAGAACCTTGCAATGCGCTTTATCTTGGATCCTGGGGAAACAGACCCACTGCCTCGCCCTGTCCAACCTTGCCAGCCATATTATCTGTGGAGCAGCAGACTGATAACGCTGGGGGAAGCCGGAGGGACCCCTAGAGATAAGCGGCTGGAGGCGGAGATGGCTGCCGCCTCTCATACGCTGGGAATGATCCAGGCGTGTTTGGACAAATATCTTTGGGCTCCTCAGCTATCAATCAAGGGAGGTGTAGCCGATGTCGGGTGGCCGGGATCCCACGTTGCCGTGTTGCATTGCATTTATCGACATTGCAGGTTCGGCACCATAGACCTGACAAGGACGCCAGCTTGGGGAAGTTTGGCCAGCCGTGTAGATTGCTTACCTATCCGGGAAAGGAAGGCAACTGGGTGTTGAAGGCCTCAAAGTGACCTTTCTTGAACAAGTCATCACATCACCACACAGTCTATGGGCACAACCAGAAGATGAACAAGTAGACAAGTCGGTTGTTGAAGCCAATTTATTGTGTACACCGATAGTTCGCCCCTATGTACTCTAGCCATCGTCACCTTTGCATACTCCGTTATCTCCTGCACAACCACGAAACAGCACAGCCCCGTCCATCAGGACGACTCAAACACTCTCCCATGTCTGATGTCGCTCAGCAAGCGAAGATAGTGACCGCACCAAAAACCGACCCGCCAGGGAGCAATCCAACGGCAGCCTCGAGCGCCTTGAAAACATCATCGCAAGTCCCACTGTGGTCGTTGGCAGACCAGGTGACCTTGTACAGCGCATTAGCGCTGCCGTCGTCGTAGGTCCGTCGGAGCGAGATGTACTCGGGCACGCGGTAGTAGTGGGCAGGGGCAAAGGCGCAGCCGGTGCTCGTGCAGCCCGAGTCGGTGGTTTCCTCTGTTACGATGCTGTTCTTGATGAAGTCGCGCACCTCGTCCATGATGCCGTCCGTGTCCGAGGCCGAGTTGTCGCCGTCGATGCTGATGCAGAAGGCGTTGTCGCACGACTCCCGTTTCACGTCGCACCCGTTGGAGTCGCACTGGTCGACGATGTTGTCGACGAGGGACTTGAGGTCGTCGAGGGAATAGCCGCTGTCGCGCATCATCTCTTCGGCCATGGAGTCAGAGTGCTCGATGTCGGTCTTGAAGGCGGATGCGGAGCCGGTGAGGGCGAGGAGAGCGATGGTGGTGAGGGAGGTGAGCATTTTGGTGGGTAGTTGTTGTTGTTGTTGTTGTTGTTGTTGTTGGTGTTGGTGATGGTGATGGTGGTTGAGATAGATCTTGGTGAATTGAGATGGCGATGTGAGGATGACTTGTATGAGAGGGTTCTTGTGTTTGTGCTGGCGATGAGCCTTCAAAAGTCCATACACATCAGAGAGACGGACTTGGTCTTTATATCCAGGGAGCCTCTCGACTTAACCAGTGCAGTCCTTGATGACGCTGAATCTATAGGCCTCTCCGCACTCTACACCACCCCATCACCCACCACACCGCAATCAATCGTCACATCGCAGCTGGGAGATGTGATCAGCGCAGGACTACAGCGATGGCCCATAGAGCACACCTCGTCAAAAATGGTGAGGCTGCGTCACAAGCGCGGCCAAGGTACCAGGGCCGACCACCCAAGGCTAACTGCTCACAGCCCACAACAGAAACATTCACACCTCTGCAGATCCAGGTGCACGACGCACATGGCAATGCAAGGGGCTCAGGGACTCCCGCGCTCGCCACAGTCCGCAGGCGCCACACTCTACTCTATCCTCAAGTTCTAGATACATACACTTGACGTCATTCCGCACCGCAACCCTGGAGTTGTGCAAACTGTCCACCCCCCGTCCCCCCTTTTTTCATCCCCGCAGTTTTCTATTTCTGTCTCTACTCTGGCTCAAATTCGGAGTGCTCCGCCACCCACCAGGCTCCAGGGTTTCCCCAAAAGTCTCGAGATTCCCTGTCTTGTACACGCCAAGACACCAAAGCATCATTCGAGCACGAGGCTTGTTGTTCATTGGCGATGCTTGGCCGATCAATAGGGTTTCTGCTATTAATATTTCTCTTGGCTGCCCTGGTGCGGATCAGGGCCGCCATCTTTCCTGGTCACATATAGGATCAGAAGGACTGTGATGCAGTGAGTCTTACGGGCGGTGATCGTCGTTTGATCACAAGAGCTGTACGATCTACGAGTGCTACATGGGTTTTAGTTCCACTCATTGACAGGCTTCACAGCAGGATCAGAGATTCGTCTCCACGCCAGTCACTTTGGCGCTCGCACTATTCTATGCATCGTGATCCCGTTGTCGCACAGGGCAGTGTGCTCATCAGGCCATACTTGAGACAGGATCATCAGCAACAAGATTTTCAAGCTATGTACATCGCACCAAGACGCGCTTCACAATTGAGGATGCACAGCAAGAAACTATCGGCAAGTCGGCAGCGCTACTTGCTGACATGTCTCGCCCACCGACGACTCACTTAATCCACTTGACTTGAGTGACGGGACCTCTCTGGCCCTTTGACGTACGCCAAGCCCCAGCCTTACGGGTGGAGGATCTGCATCCCTGCCACGCGCTCGCTCGCCCAGGGCTGCCCGCTTTGTAGCCTATTATTATTTTGGTATTCGTGCTGTCTTTCTTCTGCTCTTCTAAGCAAGTCAGTTAAGCCAAGACTGATCTACATCGTGACATATCCGATCCCTCAGGTGTCACGAGAGATCACGACCAAAACTGCAGCTTTTCTCGATTTGGATCGCATCGGCTGAGTTCCGGACATCGCGATCATGCTTTCGGGCTGGTCGAAGTAAAACATCGCGGCTATTCGCTGGAGTACCTGCTCGACACAGGCACGAGACATTTACTGGGGTCATACATAGTAGAGCAAGCCAATCGAAGCAGAAGCGTGGTAGCAAAAAGGTCCTGAGTGGTGATGAATGACCCTGTATGACGACACTGGGGATGAGTCGAGATAGCGCTCCCGACAAGGTAAGCGAAGATTGTGCCTTCCATCCTCTACTCCTCTAAAAGAAAGAGAGCAACATCGACCCATTCGTCATCTTCTCCATCTTCACTGGGCGCCAAGTTTGCGTCAACGTCCACACCAAGTTCAAGGCTCTTTTCATGATCCTCCTTTGACTTCGGCAACGACGCAGAAGTGAATCCCCTATCAACAATATCTGCATTATACTCCCCGCGTACCACACTCTGCTTACCAGCACTCCTGCTTCTACTCAATAGCTTCACAATCTTCTTGCAGCCTCTCTCCTCGGCGATCTTGACAGCAGCAGCCTTATCCTCATCGGTCACAGCACCACACCTGAGCAAAACACGAACAACACTAGGCCAGCCATTCTCCGCGGCCAGAACAAGCGGCGTCCTCCCAGAGCTATCAGTGAGCGTCACATCGGCGCCAGCACGCAGCAGCGTCCCAATCATGCCGGCAGCTCCACTCTCGCAGACCAGATGCAGCGGCGTACAGCCATCCTCGATCCTGGCGTGGACATGGGCCCCGTGGGCGAGCAGGAGCTGCAGCACGCTCAGCCCGTCCCGGCCAGCGACGCAGACGGCGAGGTGCAGTGCCGCGTAGCCGTCGGGTCCCTGGGTGTCGACATTCTCGCCAGCGGGATCGGCCAGGAGCAGCGCCCGGACGACTTCAAGGTGAGTGCCGTGAACGGCCTCCATGAGTGGCGTCCAACCCGTCGTATCTCGGATGCCTGCGTCCGCGCCCGCGGCCAGGAGGATGCGGACTACCTCCGCATGTCCTCCCTTGCACGCGTCCATGAGGGCGGTAGTCTGTTCTGGCACTCGTTGGGCGTTGACAAAGGCGACGCTCCTGTTACTGCTGTTGCTGTTGCTGCTACTCGCACTCGCGCCGGCGGCCGCGTTCTTGTCGGCGGCGGCGTCGAGAAGGATCCGGACAATGACTGCGTGCCCTTCCAAGCTGGCCTTGTGCAGCGCCGTTATCTCACCGGCGTCCATGCCCGCCCTGACGTCGGCGTTGCCCTCGGCGAGCAAGATCCTGACAATGTCCGCGTGCCCAGCGTCGGCGGCGAGGTGCAGCGCCGTCGAGCCCATCTCTGTCAGCGAGTTCACGTCGGCGCCGGCGCCCAGCAGCAGCCGCACGATCTCGGCGTGACCCTCGTAGCTTGCGCAGTGCAGGGCTGCCCAGCCTGTCGAGCCCCGGGTGTCGATGCGCCCTCGGGCCCCGGCGCCAGCGTCGAGCAGCACCTGCACAATGTCGGGGTATCCGTCGTCTGCGGCGAGGAGGAGTGAATTGAAGCCGCTGTCGCTGTCCACGTCGGCGCCTTCAGCAATGAGGAGGTTGACGACCTCGATCTGGCTGTATAGACAGGCCACCCAGAGCGCGTCGCCCCCGTTGTTCTTGGTCTGGTTGATGTCCGCCCCGGCAGCGATCAGGAGCTTGATTGTCTCGAGGTGGCCGCTACGGCACGCCCAGTAAAGCGCGGTGCTTCCGTCTGGAAGCCTAGCGTCGACAATGCGGGGGGATGTCGGTGTCGATAGTTGACCTTGTCGTCGTCGGTCGGCGTCTAGCAGCAGCCGCGCAATGTCGGCATAGCCCTCGTCTGCCGCGGCGAGCAGCGGAGTCCAGCCGTCGTCCGTAGCCAGAGAGATGTTGGCTTCCCCAGCGACTAGGCACTTCGCAGCCTCGACATGACCGTCTCGACATGCGCGGTAGAGGGCAGTGCTGCCGTCATCAGCCCTGGCGTCTACGTGTCGTAGCTCGCCCTCGGTGCCGGTGAGCGTGCGGATCCGGAAGACGGCTGCATCGGTGGCGGCTCGCTTTGTCTCGTCGCCTAGCGCGGGGTGTGCGTGTGGTTGCACGGAGCTGTCGTGCTGTTCATTGCTGATAGAATCGCCGTGGCCAACCTCTTGCTTCCAGGCAGCGAACCGCGGCGGTACATCAACTCCGGACGAAGGTAACTCGCCATCATTGTTGTTCTGGTTTGCAATGGACATGCCTGCGATAAAGAGTCGTCGCAGGCAAGACGACCTGTCAGCAGCGTGGCGATATCCACAGATGATCACATGTGTCCAGTGGGATGGTTCACGGTCGCTGGTGCCGTCAGGCAGCAATGGCACTAGGTATTGGCCGCCTGAGACTGCGCCTCATGTGCCCGCAGGGGTGGTCTGGGAGAGACGACTGGTCCTCAGCTCGTGACACTCGACTCTCACGCCTGAAAGGCTAGCCATCACAACACCAAAGATGATCATACAGGAAGCAGCCCGAAGTCAATGCAGCCGCGCCCCTGAAAAGAGCACCTGCCATATCGTTACTACAAATTTCTCACGGAAACAGCTCCGCCAAGACCTGAGCCCGCGCTAAAGGAATACGTGCGACCAGCATTGAAGCTACCGCTTCGTGACTGAGACATGCCTCTGGAGTTCTGGACGAGACAATCAGAATAGATGTTTCACATCGCTCATGGTAATACATCCCTACGCTGGGCAAGATGTGCACGAGATCCCGACCGTTGTATATGTGCTACGATCCATATGGCTTTGCAAACTTCAAGGACCTGTGGCTGAGTTTCGGAAATCACATCCGTGTCGCCTTTTCGTCAGTTGCAGAGCTTGCGGTAGAGGGCTGAGGAGAAAGTACTATGTCCATCATGGGGTAAAATAAAACTGCGCCGAATGTGCCCAGCTGGGCGAGCGGTGCCCCGAGACATAAAGCAACTCTCCATGCGCCGCATATGATTCCAAGTTCTGGAGTGCTAGTGCCAAGTACATCCAGTGAAGGCCTCACGACAAAAGCTTGGCGGGGGCGGGCAATATGTCGAAAGTTTGTCAATGAAGGACCGTCTCTTGTTCTCTAGTTGTAGCTGCAAGTCTATCCTCCCCTTTCCTGCACAATCGTTGTTCCAGAAAAAAGCTGCACCAAGCTCGCAGGCTTGTTAGGCCACATGTTTGCCATACCAAGAAAAGAACCTGTGATCCTTGCTGGCTGGCTGGCCGGTCGCACCAATGTTTGACCGAGCTTTGAGCTCAAAGCTCAAAGCTTGAGTTGGCTCGTCTCCTAGCCGGTGCCATTGTTCGGTTGTGAGCTTCTCCTGTGGCTGGAGTTGGCCACAAAGAAGCGACGACACAAGAATTCATGTGACAGAGGACGAGGAAACAGGCTTGAGACTGAGTGATCCCGTCCGTCGCACATTTCTGCCGAAAGAGGAGGACTCTAGTTGAACGAAAAATTAAAACAAATACAAAATACGTAGAATAAGAAGTTATTGCCTATTTCAAAACGCACGAGAAACAAAATGGAAGTTTTTCTTATGTCGCGAATCATATTGAGGAAACGGCAAACCTGAAAATCATCCTAGAGAGCGCAGCGGACCATGATATGTTTCCAGAATTTAGCTATCTATAACGGAGAAAAATTACATTTAAAATTGAAAGAAAGATACGCACTTCCTAAAATCAACAAGTGTAGATTCAGTACGAAATCACAAGGCAGTTGCTTTGGCACTGATGTAAATGGGGCATATCTAGATGTGTGTATACTTACTCATGCCTTTGTACATGCTACCATGCGAGAAAGTGGCGCCAGAGATACGACTAGGGCATATTACGCCGAGACCAGAAACACGTTTTTTTTGCCTACAACCTTGTCTGTATTATTACTCAAATAGACAGAGCCCATGAAAGCTTGACTGCGCTTTGAAATTGTATTGCCCACAATTTGAGTTTGCAGACCTGCGGATGCGACCCCAACCCTGAGGTGGCCGTGAAGGAGTCCTGCACGGTGGCCGGATCACACGTGAAGCCGGAGCTGCGGACAAGCTTGTCGCATACAATGGCGCCCTAGTAGTAGAAGGACAGGGGGTGTATCAGCTCAGCTAAATTTTGTATTCAACGCTATTTCGGTTCCCAGTCAAGTCGCCCTCTATCCGACATTCAAACGTGGAATTCGAAGCCTCAGTGTGTTTCAACTCCAAGAAAAATGCTATTCTTAAAACATGACGATTAAAAAATGCTTCCGTCATGCACAACGCTTTGGATAATCCGGCAGCCCATTGCCCTCAAAGTGCTGCTGGAGGAACGCGGTCAAAGCATCCTCTGCCTGTTGCTGTTCTCCTGCTCTTGTGAAGTCACCCAAGACACTGTCGTTCAATCCCGTATTGCCGGCTGACGTATTCATGCCGCTGTTTCCTTCATCGAATGTTATATCGTATGCTGGAACGCCGAGGAAGTTCTCCGTATTGAACAGTCTTTGGGGCTGGTGCTGCTGTTGCGCAAAATTGCTCTCGACAAGTGGCATGCTTGCAAAGTCCAGTAGTGCTGAAGCTGGGCCGTCGTATCCTTCGGCTTGTTCCGGTGGGAGGAATGGGAACTGTGTGTCTTCGGGGATTGGCGGAGTGGCAAGTGGGAGTGTTGTGTCGGTGAAAGGGAATGGCTGCTGCTGCTGATGGTAAGGTTGGTGAAGGAAGTGGTGCTGCAACTGACTGTGCCCGAGCTGGTCTTGTCCAAAGAAGTCCATCGCGCTGGCGGCTGAGAGCGAGTAGTTGTCAAGCGCGTCCAACACGGATGGTGTTGTGCCACCATAACCAGCCAACCCGCCAACATTCGTGAGTGTGTCAAAGTCGAGCAGCGACAAGTCCCATGTCATGCCAGCCGTGTTGTCGCTCATGATGGATTCTGGCGCCAGTGGCACATAGGCAGAAGGAGAGTCGAATCGGAGGCTACCCTCAGGAACGTCTGCCATGGGGCTGTCCAGGTTTGCCCACGAGAAGTCGACAGTGCCGTTTGCTGCTTGCGTAGAGGCAGGCGGAGCGTGAGGAGATACTGAAGCGTCAACAACGGCAGCAGCCGCAACACGATCAGCAGGCAACGTCGCCCGCTCAAGGTTCTCCTTAACACCGTCCTCCAGGCCCCAGTCTCCTTTCCATTGATCCATCGAGATGCCAGCGCGGAAATGTGCCGCGAGATGGCTGACCCTGGCTGGCCACGTGTCGAACTCGATATCGACACAGAAGCCACACCTCGACTTGACCTCGACGAGCTCAGTCTTCCACGCCTCCATGGCAGGAGTGAACGTGGAGTCTGCATGCATAAGTCGCAGATGTTGCCGGAGGTGATCCTTGCGGTAGAAGGTGCGCTCCGCTTCGCTTCTGGCAGCGCAGGCCGCGAGCCCATGCTGCTGATCGAGGTGCTCGCGGTCTGGATCACGGATACCACAGAAGACGCAAGTCACGGTGGACGTCAAGGGGTCGACGTGTGTAGCTGCAAGGCCATCGTTGGGACAACACGTCCACCACTCGAGGGCAAGGTGTTGAGACTTCTCGTGGCGCTGCCAGTCGTGTCTCTTGACGAAGGCGTCAGCGCAGAAAGTGCACTGGAAGCGGCGGTTGCTGTTGTTGTTGCCGTTGCTGGTGGTTTGGGTCTCATCTTTCAGGGCTGGCAACCGCTGGCCGCCGAGAGAAAGTGCTCGCTGGACGCCACGCACAGAGCTGCCCGCAAGCGACGGTTCTGATCTCCTGTGCCGCCGTGCGGGCTTCGAGGGGGCAACGTAGTCGACCGACTTGGATCCATCGCCGTCAATGACGCTCGCTGCCGTGCGTATAGCAGCATGGACGCTGGGCTTCCATTCGTCCGAGGCAACGCTGAACTTGTTGGCCGCATACGAGCGGATCTCGAGACTGGAAGGCCACGACCTCTGGCTGCGCGTCCGCTTGACAACCTTGTACGCCGGTTGCGCAAAGGCAAGGCCGGTGGTGAGATTTGTGGCTTCGACATCGTCATTGCTCTGGCCCTTATTGCCGCCAGAAGACGCTGGCGATGCCGCTGATGGTGAAGCCTCGGTTGCAGCTTTCTGCCGCTGCTCTTCCTTCTCCCTAATGGCCTCGTGGATCGCCTGAACAGTTGCCGGCTCATGTTCCGGGCCAAGCAAAAGCCACCTGACGAAAGGATCGAGCCCAGAAAGCTGAGGGAAGACCTTGGTGTCAAAGTGTGAAGGTCCCGTAGGGCTGCGGTTAGCTCCAGGCTGCTCGCCTTTGCGGAACAGCGGCGGGTACGGTTCATTTTCCGCGGATGATAAGACGAAAGGGAGACCTGTGCTGGGTCGGACGAGGCTCTCGACGCGGCGGCGCTTGCGGGCATTGGCGAACCACGTCTTGATCTGGCTTCTCCGCAGTCCAGTGCGGGCCTTGAGCTGGTCCTGCTCATAGGCAGAGACATAAGGCGTGTCGCGGTGCTCGATGAGCCAGGTCTCGAGGATCCGGACGGCGGCTTGGGGGAGCCGAGGAGCAGTCCGCCGATTCCTATCTCTTTTGTCTGTGTCTTGTGGTTTGCTGGCGGTGCTGGAAATGCTTGCTTGTCTGGTGTGGCCGCCTAGTGGTCTGTGGTGTGTGGTAACCTCACCGACAATGTGCTGGTCTTCATGAGCAGGGTCACA
Organism: Microdochium paspali; assembly: GCA_031142775.1. Lineage (NCBI taxonomy): Eukaryota > Fungi > Ascomycota > Sordariomycetes > Xylariales > Microdochiaceae > Microdochium > Microdochium paspali. The sequence goes on from JAVBIV010000013.1 coordinate 578,178, forward strand.
GCCAGAGCCGGCGGCTGCGCCTGGGATATCGGGAGCTGCTTCCATGGTTGCTCCTTCTGGACCTTGTCAGACTCGAGATGCTCGGCCAGGGGCATGGTGCTCTGTGCTGGCGAGCGGGCTGGCAGGGCGATCCTCCTTTGGACTCGTCTGGATAGTCCCCTGCATCGTCGCTGCCGTTGATTGCAAGGTTGCTGCCCCTCGTGCTGGCTGGCGTCGTCTCCCTCTTGTGACATGGAAGCGCCTGTCTGGGCTTGCTGACAGCCAAAGGCCCAGCCCAGGCAGGCAGGAGACGAGGGCAAAGCTGCTGAGTCACTGGCCGGCCAGGGCCCCCCTTTCCGGCTGTCAGACCAGCACGTGACCAGACGCCAAATGCGCCCTCGAGCGCCCACATGTGGTCTAACTTAGGTCTAGAACACTGCCGGGGGGCCCTGGAGGGTGCTCGAGTGCTGGGGTCCACTTCTCTGGACATGTCGAGGGCCGCCGCTGGTGCTGGTTCGACGAAGACGACTGTCCGGATTCACTGAGGCACGCTCGCAACAAGAACAACAAAAAAAACAAAAAAAACAAAAACAACAGGGTGTCGCGCCGCGGACTTTTATAAGGCGACGACAACAACGCAGCACACGCACGCACATAGTGCCCAGCTCAAAGGGTGCCCGAGTGATGTAGAGTCTCTGGAAAGTGTACGAGAACGGAACAATCAATGCATTCAGACCTGTACATGACTGTGCCCAGATCAGTGAGCGTGATGACCGAGGAGGCGGATTGAGGTCACACTTGCATCCTGCACCAGGAACTGCTGCGACAACCATGCCATTGCCTCAAGACGACGGCGAGGTACGCGGCGTTCATCTTTCATGAACATGGCCTGCATAATCTGCACAATGACCACGGGAGGAACAACATTACCTGCGCAAGACATAATTAGCCGTCTAGCAAGCTCGACCCCGTCCCCTGCTTTCAGACGACAAAGACGGCCGCAGTCCAAGCACTCCCACGCTCCATCGGTCGCGGAGGAACTATTTCTACACATCTCCAAGGCCACAAGCACCTCTGACAGCTACTCGTGACGTGAAAAGCAGCCTCTTCTCCGTCAATTGGATTGTGCTCTGACCCCACGGGACATCATCTGTGACTCCTCTGCTAGGTCGAAGAGTCTAGATGCCGTGATTCATGCTCAAGAAAACATCGAGGCCGCTGTAAATCATCACTCAGGAGGGTTCATCCAGCCCAGTCATCCCTGTCCTCGAAGGCACGCGTGTCAGGCTGTCTCAAGGCCCTCTTCTGCCGACCACTGCTTTCCGCATTCACCTGCCGGCATTGTAGGTGCCGGGAAGCTCCTCATGATGCCTCAAGGTCATTCATTGGCCCGGTCATCGCGGTTCTGATGACGCAGGGGGCCTGTCAGGAGGAGGGTCGGCCTGTCTTGTCCATTGAGGGGGAGGGCCAGCGAAGGGGGGCACTCTGGCGGCCTGGCAGGCCATTGTCTCCTCGTCCGACAGGCCATGGGACCCCGCGGGCCATCCTCCACAAGCCAGATTAAAAGAAACCCATCCCTCCCACAGTGGCCTGGTTTTCTTCCTGCTTACCTGCGTCCACCAACACCCAGCCTTGTCCACGGGCATGTGCCCCTCTTCCATACACGTTTGGCACCACCTCTCCTCAATAACAACACCATCCTCTTCCTTCTCTCTCCTTCACCAATCATCCTTGCCTTTGACTACAACCATCTCCCTCATCCTCTGCAGCAAACAATGTTGTCCACAACTCCTCATCACTTGTCGCAAGGCCACAGTCATCCTGTCCAATCGTTGCACCACCCCTTCTCAAGCCCGGGATACTTTACACAAACTCATCTCCCATCGTCCACCACGAAGCCGCACCATCGCGACGTCAACACACCATAGTCTCTTCCGCTCTCTCCACCTCTGCCGTGCAGTTTCAACGCGATCAGTAGTCTTGTGGGTGCTACATCAATTTTCTTATTTCACCATCACTTCACCGTCATCATCACGATCGACCTTCGACCGATGGGAGTACAACGCCATCAAGGCACACAGCAATGATGGAAAGCATATCCTGCACATCGCTTCTTGTCACCGGGACGCGACAAGGCATCGCCGTCGAATCTTGAGAAGTAAGTGACAATGACCTTCTCCCACCGCTTCCACTTATGTCACCTCTTCCATCCCTTCTACCTCCTCCACTTCTTCTAGAGCACCACCACTGACTATCACAGCCACCGCACTTTACCAACAGCTCTCGACAGCCACAAGACAAAGGCACGCGCTCATTGCAATTCAAGTGAGTCCTTATAGCCATCGTGCTTCATCCCCTTCCCTTTCCAATCGCCTTTCTAGCAAGCACATGTTGTCTGATATTTGGACAAACAGACGGCCAAAACTAAGTTAGTAAAGGTTCTGTTGCTACAAGCTACTTCGAATTCAACCATCAATAGATGTGAAAAAGTATGTTTCAGCCTGATGCTATGCGTGAAGGTTTGCATGTCTGATATCGAGAGAATTCGAGCAGAACAAAACAACGACAGACTGGAGTACAAAGAAAGGATGAATTGTGAATGTGACAAAAACGAAAAAAACAAAAAGAGAAAAAGAACAAAACAAAAACAAAAACAAAAACAAAACACGACGGCACAGCCTCACAAGTCTCCCAAAGCCACAAGCTCCGGGCTGAAGCAAACAAGTAAGTTCAGGCATTCCCCCTGAGTGACTTTTGGGTGTTTGCCATGATCCTTGCTGACTAGGTGCAAATTGATCAGACTAAATCTCAACGCCTGTCTCTATGCAGCCTGCCCAGTTATGAGCCTGGCATCCCTCTCATCGGAGACCAACCCCTCTACCAGTTCCATGAGCACACATCTTTTGGCTCACAGGCTTAGTCCCGACTCGGACTCTCACGATGCCCAGCACATTCTGACTACCATGGTCAGAGGACGCTCGCGGATCCCAGCAACGGAGGAGTCTGCACAAAAGTCCAAAACTCATACCTAACGGAGTCTATCATCACGTTTCCAAGGCAAACCCCAGCCTGCGGCCCTAGCCGCGCTGCCATGAGCCTAGCCTGCCCTCTCTCCCAATGTCCGGTTACGAGCCCGGAAAAGCCACAAGGTTACGGGAAAGAGGGGCCGGAAGGCTCGCCATGCCATTGTGGGAGGAGCTCCTTGTATGGCCATGTCGTTCTAGTGAATCGGAGCGGGTCTCTTTCCGCTGCGACAGATTGTTGAGGTACGTTGATCTGGCTACCCTACTTATTCTTTTCCTGGCTACGGCTTGTTGACAACAAGATGATGACAGGTACGAGCCACAGACAAAGCCTCCTGGCTTCGTATGTGTGAGGATGCGCGAGCATCTTGCAACACAACCATCACCATTGATGGAATCCGGGTCAACGAACTCGCAGCCGGTACACTCCTTCTGATCTCTCCTCCATCCTTCGTTTTGCACGCTCACGACTTCTCACTGACAAAGCAATCATTTCGGTAGATCGTAGATCAGTAGCACAGGCCACCTGAGCTTTGTCTCTGCCTCTCCTCAAAGCTGTTCGCCCGTCCCTGGCGGCCTCGACGAGCGACCATGACACTCGAGACAAAGACACAGCATCCGTCTGACCACCGCAGCACCGGCACCAGCGCTGTCATCTTAGGACTCGAGGATGGGAGTGCCTTGCAAGGGATAGTCCGATCAGCGCCCTATCCTTCGCCGCAAGCGCATCCCGAGAGTCTTGTGGATTGCAGCGCTGTCTGCCGCCGTGGGTTCGGGGACTTAAGGATGGGAATGTTGCAAGGGAGATGTTCGATCAGCGGCTCTCCTTCGCCGCCAACGTATCCCGAAAGTTCCCGAGCCTGCTGGACTGCGTGCGGCGGTGCGGGGCGTGCAATCTAGGGGTGGTGTTGGTGTTGTGGTTGCTTTCTGCTTCAAGGCATGATGGAGCTTGAGCTGGCCGTAGTGGTGGCATCGTCTTGTGGCTTGACGGGTAAGTCTCTCTTCTCCTTGCTCGCTGATTTCTTGTGCTGAGATAGAAGTACACAGACGTTGACCAGACCATTCGGCTACACGGAGCGACACCCTGAGTCCTGACCCCGTGGCCGCATCGAGGGTGGCGGTGAACTGGAGGACGCTCACGCCAAGCCAGCTTCGCCAGCAATTTGGGCGCTCCCTGACACCAGGGAGTATTCGGACTGTGTGATCGGATGTGGCCGCGATGAACACAAGGTTCACAAAGCCATTATCTGCACGCAGTCAGAAAGACTGGCCGCCATGTTTCTTCAGAAGAGTCCGCAGGTCAGTGGAAACCAAGATTTCTGTAGCGGCTATGCTCTGTGCCTTACGTTGAACACAGTTTAGCTAATCCGTTGTCATAAGTGAAGGCCACTCCCAGCACGGCGTCCTTGCCTATCGCCACGTCACCGCAAAGATCAACGTTAACGGACCAACCACTGGAGGTGCCGCTCTTCTGGGCAGACATGACCTTGCGCAGGTCACAGCCAATTCCGAGTATTGGGACTTCACGGTGCTCCAAGCAAGGGCGAAGCAAAGGTCCGCCACAACGAGGGCTGCGTTAGTTTAACTGCAGTCCGGTAGCATCATGGGGATCGCGGCAATGGAACTGTATTCCAGTTCCATCACGTGCGCCCATCTTGTCAGTCAGGGTGGAATCGCAATATGCCCACCCACAAGAAGATGTGCGATGCATGGTGGGACAAGGCCTGTACTCAACCCTCCGTTCATCAAGACGACATCAACCCAGATGAAGACGAGATTCGGTCCTGCGTCTGGAGCGCCTTTCGGCCGAGGTTATGAACCCGGTATGCCGAGACAGCATTCAACGCACTCTGTCGCTATATTGATTCTCAGCATCGCAAAGCTGTTGACTCCTTGCCACGTCTTGGAGCCCGTGGTTCTCTGGAGGGAAGCCATCGCATCAAGATTGGGTTTCATGGCGGGGGTTGCTGATCAAGCTCCCCGTTCCTCGTGGAACGGGTTTGAGCCACGCAACTGCCCGTCATCCCAAACCCATCTGCTACCTAGGCCGCGAGGCTGTGGTGTCAATGTCCGAAGGAGCATGACCGACGATCAAGGTTTATGAGCCTGGGTGATCTCTATGCCCATTACGGAGTGCTTCTCTTATACGCGGCACGGTCTTGTGTCGGTGCCAGATCATCACTGGTGTCGCTGGCAAGGGAGCACTCGTGTAATGTGTCACGACAAACTATCGCCGACAATTCCGCAGGACTCGCCATAGCGGATTACGAGAGCCGCGCTCCAAAGTGGAAGATGGCCGGCAGGAACTTGCCGCTTATCGTAACGAAGCTGAGGCTAAGTTCGCCGAGGCAATAATCAACGCCAATATGATGAAGTCGACGCCGTATCCATGATGACCGGCACAACGTCAGGGGGCAGGGCGCAGGGAGGGTTTCAAGTGGAAAGACCGGGCTCTTGATGGTAAGTAACGCAGCGCTTTTGCGTATCATGGCAAGATTCTTCCTCCTTCATCACCTCCCCCAAGTTTCATCCTCGTGGCCAAGTGTTAACACAGACCATTGTGGCAGTGACGCTGTGTGGGACTCTAGGGACGATAACTCCTTCTCCCTTCTGAGCCGCAAAGATCGCAGTCATGCCGAATCTGATGCCTTTTCGACATGCATGCATGAACCAAGAAAGTTATGAGCCTGGGAGATTGACGGCGCGACATCGGCTCGCCTTCGTGGTTCTGAGCCCCCGCAGCCTCCAGTCCGAGATGAAGAAGGGTCAAACAATCCTCGTGCTGAGCGAGTTTGCTCTCTACTCTCGCTTTGTGCACATGCCTCAAAGCACATATGCTGGGGCTTCCCGGGTGACCCCTGGCGTCATCGATGGAATCGTCGCCCAGCTGCTGCTTCCCCAATAGTTGGGCGAGATCGAGGACACCAACGCTATTGGATCCCGAGGCGTTGTGCAGGAACTATGGCCGATTGCCTGGGAAGGCCTCTAGAGGAGCCGCAATAACTGCAGCAGCAACAATGGGCTTTCACTTTCGTGATGTGTCCCTCGCCGGTCCTTCGATCACCAACCAGATTGAACCCGCGTCTGGTCGGTGCCATTCAGATCCGATCAGACGTGGAGGGTGTCTGGCAACACCACGGCCCATGCAGACGTCGAAATTACAGAGACACGAACGAGTCTGTTTCCGTCCTGATCCTTGCGTTGCACCACACAGTGTTGTGGTGATGCCGTCGAAGGTTATGAGCCTGGGCTTGTGGTTCAATGTACCATAGAATGGATCACCATGATGCCAGTCTCGGTGGGCCTGCGGTGAATTTCAATAGCCTCAGGTTGGGGTAGTCTACCGCGAGACGCAACTCGACTTCTCTGTGAGTCGCCCCCGCCACCCTACGGCTAAGGAGATCTTGGGGGCAGAGAGGGTACAGACACGGCATGGCAAGTCCATCGACTCTCAAGCACGCAACTCGGAAGGAGGCCAAGATTTTCATTCGCAACGAGATGAACGTCAAATTCAGCTATCTTCATCAACCCACAGCGTTGTGAAGTCTGGCGATGATGATTCCGTATGGATGAACATCTCCAGAGATCCGCCCATCAGGCAGGAGCGAGTAAGTCGATCAATCCCAGTCACTCCATTTTACTGTGGACGATAAGCCAGCTTCAATCAAATACACTGACATTATTCACATTACAGGCTACCAATCCTTCAATGACCTTGCAAGACCAGCAGTCGAAGCAGTACGCGAAGCGCCAGTCGTTGGGACCAAGAGGATGGCGGCGCAAGGCCGGCGTCTTACAAAGTGACAAGGACGAAGATGTTGACAACTACCAACTCCTCGAGAATTAAGTGTTGGAATTCATCTGTGTTGGGAAGAAAGACGCTGTCATTGTTTTTGATTCTGGTGTCGGCACGAATGTTTGGTTGACGTGTAGAACGAACATGTAAGAGCAACGGCCCAGTTTCAGAATATCAAGCCAGTTACCAGAGGCCCGCCGGGCAATCTCGGGTGATCATCGTGAAATGTTGGCAGCCCGACAGGCTGGCGACTGGTCTCTGGACCAAAAGTAAGTTTCCTCCACCCTCGCACTTCATGCACTCATTTCGACAGCGAGCTGACTTTGGGTTTACAACACGAGGCAGAGCACGAAGTCACCAAAACAAGGCCAACAAAGTCAGCGATAGGGTGGTAACAAATCCGTGCAGCCGATGGGCACCAGAGTTAGAACAATAGCTCAATTGGCGGCAGCTCGAAGAGTGTCCTCATTCACAGCAAGCATCACCGTTCCCATTTCTCATTTCCCATTCTGACATATACATCGTTCATTTTATTCGTGGAACAGCCGCTGACTTCTTCCTCTCAAAGCAGATAAACAGACAGACAGACTTACGCACGCTTCACTGTCAATATTTGAGCACCGGCTGCTCAGCTCACACGGAGCCACAGCAAGAAAAGAACAAAATTCACACACCACATGTCACCCACTTACACCACCATGTCCTGCCCACAAGCGAGCTCTCGAGCTCCGCAAAACAACCAAAGAAAGAATCAACAAAATGTTTTGCCGGAGGTCGAGAGTCCCACAGAAAAACTCCACCAAGACATGTAGCCTGCGCCGAAAAGTGAGCACAACAAGCAACACCACCCCACACTGCCCACTGCTAGGGAACCACGCCAGCTTCTACAATGTGGCAACCCAAGATTAAAGGCACAAAGTTAAAAAAAAAAAAAAAAGCCTGCAACTATCATGAAAAAAAGGGGAGAAGAAAACAGAATCTAAGACAAGAACGGGAAGAGATAAAAAGGAAAAGGAGCAAAGCCAAAATAAATATGAGATAATCAGAGAAAAGAAAGGAAAGATAAAAGAAGAGGCGTGGAGAGAAGCCGAAGAAGAAAGGACAGGAACACGGAAGAGGATTCAGGGCCAGAGACCAACCGCAATTTCTTTCCATCGACAATCCAACCGCCAAGTTTCCACAGGTTATGAGCCAGGAATTAGCATCCGCAGCAAAGCAGACGCATCCCAGAAGAAATCTTCTCAGCGATACGAACCTCACTGGCTGAGGCTGGTGACATCTCGCGCCACAAGGTGCGGCAGAACTGCAAGCAGCCTAATGCTGAGAGGTAAGTGTCCTATCTTGAGCTTTCAAGATTGTCCATCGTATGTTCATTACTGACGGGGCTTGGAGACAGAGGCTGCTCGCAACGACGAGAACAAAGACGCCAAATTTGCCACCTCCTCCAGTGCATCGCGGATACGACCATGACACTCGCCACATGCTGCAAACTACACGATTCAGGCACTGTCCATCACACCTTCAAACGAAGAGAACTGCAACCAAAGCGATCAAGGCGACATAGACTTCGGGGGAAGTTGAGTGGATCCCCCGCCACTGCCACATTTTCAAGCTCGGATGTATCACGTCCGCTTGTAGCTGGATCACTGTGCTGGCAGCGACTGGATCGGCAACAACAAAACTGATCCCGGCAGTGTCATCAACAGCTGTCAAGGATCAGGCCAATGTTCGTCCTTGACAAGCCACAGCCTGCAATTTACAACCGCCAACGTCTCTCTGCTGTTCCACCTGAAGGTTATGAGCCTGGAAACATCCAACAGACAGGCGTGACTGAGCGGTGAATTGCCCGCGTTGCCAATGGACTTTCGAGTACTGGACGGTGCACTAGTCTACATTCATGGTCTGCATGGCCTTTGGCTCGTGGCTGAGTCACACTGTTCCACAGAGCCTCCCCCAGCCTCACAGGGGCCCAAGATGAGGAGCCAGATATTGGTGCCAGCCACTCGGCTTTTGGGATCATTGATGGTGCGAGTACTTCTCAGGATCCTGCTGGACGGCAGCGGCAATGGCGGCAACTTCATCTCGCCCTCTAGCCGTCTGTCAATAGCAGGCACTATTGCTTGTTCGCGGGCAGGCCGCGCCTCACTCTCAACATGTTAGCTTGGGTGAGCCTAGTAGTATCTGGACTCAGAGAGGTAACCACGCGATGGTCTCAAGATGCCTGGAAGTATCGATCCCCAATAGGCAATAAGTCAGCCTTCGGCTAGATACTCTCGCTGCATCTTGCATATATGGTTATGAGACTGGAAGCCGACGCAGCGACCGCAAGATCTGGGAAAGATGCCCACATCAAACTTCACCTCCGAGAGCCTGTACAGGCCGAAGGCGAGGCCGATGAAGATCAACTCCAGCCTGCGGCTCCACAACAAGCGTAAGTCCTTCCGTTGCTGCCACTTATGGTATCCACGATTCAATTTGCATCCATATCTAACGCTTCATCGTCCGCCTTTGTAGTCCTTGATGGCTCTCCGCAGTGTTGCTTTCATCAGGTCTAAATGCAGAGGCCTTCGTGGCAAGCTTACAGCAGAGTCGATGGTCTTGGGCGCCGTGTTTGCCCAACTCTGCCAGTACATCGGGGCGGCCATGGCCCATCGGAGCAAAGCAAAAGCTCTACAACCGCAGGTTTGCTAGTTAGAAGCTGACGGGTGTGTGAAATGAGCCGGCTGTCGCTGTCAATACCAAGGCACTCGTATCACAGCCAATCGCCTACAACAGCAACATGGGATTCGTCCAACCTAGCCGTGGTCTACGAAAGCACACGCAAGGAAGCAAATGAGAGTGGTTAAGGTTATGAGCCTGGGAAATTTATGGGCAAGCCCGGTCGCTGCCATCTTCATCACCCACCATCTCACAGAGGAGATATCCCGTCGCGAAGAACAAGCATCGGGAGAGCTAGAGAGAAGATGTGAGCCCAAGATACGGAAGGGGCTGCGCACATTCATGGCCTCGAGCTGGTTGATTCTGGTCCGCGAAAGGTCTGCGCGACCCTTGGCGTTGGCGAGGTCTGTCCTAAGCAATACCAAGGAGACCACACATGCCCCTGCTCAAATCAGCCGCATTGATGCACAGATGAGCAGACGCTTTACCACAATGGACTATGAGCGGGAGTTCCCCAATGATGAAGGCCCAGGCATGGTCTCTCGACTTGGGTTGTTCACCCGTCGTAGCGTGGACTATGACTCAATGCTGAGAACTTTCCGTTCTTTGGTTGACATCTATTCACGGCTCAGGCTAGAGGCTTGTTGCTGCGCAGCATGCTGTAGGAGCACCATTCGAGCTTGGAGCTGGCCAGGTAAGTCCCCCTTAGCTTCAAGTCGATTACTCGGATCTACATTAACTGTTCTTTGAGTTTTTAGAGGCTCGCCGATATAGGTTTGAGCCCGGTCAGCTCTGGCGATGAGCCGCATGGCGAGGCATATCACTAGATCACCAAGAGATAGAGCTGCAGGGTTGGACACCCATCGCGCTCTCAACCAGCGTCTGCTGTCTCACGGCGTCTATCGGAGCTAGCTAGGTAAAATATTGTCACAAACATATATGCTTGTATGAAACAAGAAGGCTGACGTATCTCGTTGTTTCAGAGGCTCCCCTTTGTGGGTTGAGCCCAGTCAGCTCCAAGACATGGCGAAGCTGAGCAGCGACCATGCCACGCTATTTGGTGGCGCAACGAGTGCGACGCAGTAATCATCGCGATAGCGACACACTGCTGCCCCATTCGGCCGAGTTTCGTCGCAACGGTTATGAGCCAGGTCAGAGCAAGTTCAGCAGATGTTACTGCTCAGTTGTGTTTCCTGTCTGGGTAGGTCGTCTACTTTCAACGAGAAAGCAAATTTACTTGCTCTTAAAAGCCCTCAATATCTACTGACTTCGTTGCTAACAAGAACTGCAGAAGCATTAGTAATATCCCCGTCATCCTCGATGCATTCAAGCGTTGCGAAAGCGCAGCAGAATTATCTTTGCTGGGCCACTCCGTACCACGACAACTCGGCCATAGAGGTTCGCGGCCACCAGCAATCCGCAGAGTCATCGTACGAGCAAGCATGCCACAAGGCCAACAAACTTGATCAACGCAGCAAAACAAGACAACACCGTATCGTCAACATGCTGCTTTCATGGTCTTGGCCGATCCCTGCTCTGCGCATCAGCGCGTCGCTCCCGTCCTCGGCGCACCCCTTGCAAGGGTGGAAAGTAGGGAGATACTGGTACCGTGTCTCCTTCGACGTGCACCAACGCTGACTGATAGACCGACAGTGTTGCGGCAAAAGGCGGTAGCTTCGTCAGCGGTAGACAATGCGGTGTCACGCGAATGCAAGCTTCTCGAAAAGGAAAGGACGTCACGACACAGCTTCAACGGCACCTGAGGAGGGGCGACTTCCAAGGCTGTCAGGCTCTCATGGCTGAGATCACGAGGAAAGTCCAGATGATCTATTCATTTATGACTCATGCGCCCCTTGGCGACCTCATCATCTTTGGTCAAGGCGACGGCCTCACAGACGCATTGGACATGGAATTCCTAGCTCAGTTGATGTCGACAAGTCCTCAGTCTGAGTCAAATAGAGGGGCTGCGGCTATGCGTAACGCTCGTGTACGACTAGTATTGGTGCTCGGCATATCAGCAGATACTGCCAAGGCGGTTGCATTGACCATTTGAGAATCAGGGTTATGAGCCTGGCCAGCCCCATCAATGCCCCGGATCTACGCTGTATACAGGCCGGAGGAGAGCCATAAGAGGTAGCAGGTGGAACCAGCCGAAGTCCCCAGACCCGTGTAAGTCCCCGCTGAGACATCCACCCCCCCCCCTTTTGCTCCAAAATGATGGCACTGACTCCTCTTTTAGATACTCCCACAAAGCTCCGTGGCGGTGAGTGGTTTTGACTGGTCTTTAGCAGAGAAGCCGAAGGTTACGAGCCCGGTCCTCTTGTAGTCAGCAAGCGAGGCGCATGCAAACCCTCTGATTCCGGGCGTCGGTTTGCTGTTGCGGTGACGGTCACGGAGTTTGCATCGCCTAAGGGATAAGCTGTTTCTCAGTGTCCTGCAAGAAAGCTCTTCCAGCCCGTGGCTGTGTGAAAGAGAGCCATTCAACCCTCCTCTCGTTCACCGCATCCTGCAGAGTTGGGGTTGCTATAGAGCGGGAGCAGAGAACGACAAAGAATCTTGCGCAAAACTTCAGCCACCGTCTCGACAACAAGGGCATCACTCGGCAGAGGCCTGGTGTGAGAAGAACTTCCCAGAAGCGGTCGAAGTGCACACAATGATTTGGCGGAGCTTGAGGACACCTCCTCGTTACATATTGCCAGAGCTGTGGCTGGGTGTCCGTCGTTTCAAGCGGTGAACAGATTGCGCAACCGATGATCCCGTAACAACACTAGCCCAAAGCGCGCTGCGGTCATACCTGGCCAGGCTGTGACGTTGAGCCTGATCAGGAAGCTCAAGCAGAAGCGTAGCAGCATAGTGAGAGCTCACTAATCCTTTTCTCTCTCACCGAAAGTGGCACTGCCATTCGGATGTGTCACAGGGCAGGTCATAAGCGGGTGACAAAAGTTATGAGCCTGGGTGGTCGTACATGATTCCCAACACTGAGAACACCAGTAACCCGAGCGGCTGTTGCTCCTCAGACCGTGTCCGGTGCAGAAGAGAGAACCAGTCAATATTCCTCTTCTCACCTCAGGCCCGCCTGTAGAGCTTCGCTTAAAGGTGCACTTGGCTTAGAGCGGCACATGTTATGAGCCTGGATGCCCTTCCACAGACCTCCCAGTGTTTCCGACCACAATGCGTTGCGCATTTCAGATTGCTTCCTCTGCTGCAATCACATCGCCGGGTGCCGGGCGACCTCCTCGAGTCCCGGGCCTGGCTCGGCCCTGGTCGCGCCTCGTGGTACGTTTTCCTTGTTAAATTCCCTGCGCCATTATCTCGTTTGTATCAGATCCAGATGCTGACCAAGTTCGTCTTGCTATTCATGCAGATCCCACTCCGCAGCCACCGTCTCCCTTGCTGCGATAGCCTCGGCGGATCCAGGCAGAGGAAATATGACTAGCATTGGAGCTAGGTTGACGGAGACGACGTGGGCAGTGTGTGCTCGTCTTCCACGATCAAACACACACAAGAGGAGGCTCTGCTGCTTAGTGAGGGCCAGGAGCGTCGCTGGCCCATATTGACTTGAACCCAACCGACCTGGGGACGCCGATTGGAACACAAAGCGCTCAGATTGGCAAAGCTCAACTGTGCCAGCTTGCTACGCATGAAGTGGAGTACTGTCTGCGATAGTTCAGGAGTGTAGAGCAACATTCATGCTCCGTCAACCGCTGGTCAGGGGAGTGACAACCACCATGGCGGCTCCATTCCCAAGCCACGCCTGGTTTTGGGTTACCTCACAACCCCTCTGTTCGCCCGACTAGTGTCCAGTGTATTTGGCGTCACGATGTGTAGGTGCTGGCCAACCGACTCTCGACAATATGACCTCAATTCGGGAGTACTTCACTCGGCTTGGGGGAACTGCTCTTCGACCTTTTCCAGACAAGTCCAGATATGTCCAAAGAGTCCACTAGACTCCCGCGAACGGCCGTGGAGGGATCTTGGTGAAGAAGAATACATCGCTCTCTCATGGTCGTGTCCTACAGGTTATGAGCCTGGCTTGTGAGCATGAACAGTCGAGGTACACACACCGCTCGGCGATGGTGGCTTCTATGAGAACGCAGACACAGCCTCTGTGAGCTTGGGCATTCTGAGAAAGCGCTCACTCGGCGCCGACTGGAAGACAGCCGCCGAGAGAAGTAGAACAGCCATCTTCGCACCGGCTGTATTTGTACAGACGACCGGTCTAGTCATTTGGCCTGTGTACGCTGGATGCACCCCAATTGCTGGAGGCAAGTAAGGTACACATCCGATGCTTGTGTGTTTGACCACCCCTTCGCTAACTGTGCGCTTTCTCAACAGCCAGAGATTGACAAATCCCCCCCCCCCCCCCCCCCCCCCCCAGAGGCCACCGTGGTACTACAACGCGACGAACGCGTGCCATCTCCGGGACCGACGGTCGATTGATGCGCTTATAGCATGGCATGGAACTCTTCGGTTATCACGGCGATCACCAACGTATTGTCGTGCGTGGCGTGCTTGGCGAGGGTCGAACCCGCGGGATCTACTTCTCATAGTCGAAAGACCGTGTAGAGTCGGCCGGCCCTCCTGAGAAGCTGTCCACCGACACGGCCAACCTTGGCACTGGTAAGTTCAGAAGCTTTGTCCCGCCTCAGTAAGCACACATGAAACTGACAACTTTTGGCGTCCCTCGTCCACAGGCCCCAAACGATTGCAAATTCTCTGCAGTTTGTGCGCGTCTATCCCTACATTGGTACAATGCGCCCAAAAGGCGCCGGGTTGCAGATGATTATGCACGCAAGTCTTCCAGCATGGGGCCATGCTGAGACTGCCTCGATGACGTCGTCACCAGATCGGTCACGGCCCGTGTTGACGCTTGACATCGTCCCCATCCCCGATGTCTACGATCACCATCGAAGAACTCGTCATCAGAGCGTCTGTGTTGCTCTTACGCCTAGCAACGAGTTTACAGGAACTGTGTCCGGACGGTGTGGCTCATGAAAGATTACTTTGCAGGGCAACAGGGTATCGCAAGGGCACGTCATCAACGATATCTCGTGCCTGATGTACGTTGCGGCCAACATGATGCAGGAACCACTCGAAGGTTGGACGTATGAGAGGGGTTATGATAGGATTGGAGTATATGGCCACTGTGGAGGAGAATATGGCAATGTTATGAAGAAGGATGGCGGAGCCCAATCAGAGTGAATGGAACAAGGGTGAGAGTTTATCGACGGGTCGAGAGGTTACGAGCCTGGCCTACATTGCGCGTGGTAACCACCAATACTACTCCTACTCAGCGCAGCTCTAACCACCATACGCCCTGCTCGGCCGATTCCAAGGAGTGGCGAGAGTTTTCCAAGGCTGTCCCAAACAATATTCTGCGCGCTCAGCTCAAGCGTCGTGCTTCAAGGTCGAGTGGCTTTGGGAGACCTCGCGCCAAAGACGAGCAAGAGGCACAACGAGGGAATGTACAACCCCTTTACGGGAACCCTTAGGTTAATTATCATGCCTGCCTGGCTGGTAGGGGGCCTGGTGTCAAGAGTAGGGGCGGACTGTGGTCATGTTGAAAGAGCTTAACCGTTGGTGTACGGAGTAGGAGCTGGGGATTTTTTGGTCTATTTTGGAAGTAGTAGACTGTAATGTAAAAAAAAGAAGTTTTTTTTCAGGCTTTTGTTTCGTTACTACCATCGCTACTCCTTGGTCAACTGAACTGCCATAACAACCTCCAAACTCATTTAATTCATGATCAGCCTCAACTTTCTCATGACACACCACAGCCCGTGATCAGTGACAGGATAAAGCACATCAACAATAGACAGCGCCTTCGGCATGTCGTCCTACAGCACACTATTCTCCTTTTGCCCCTCTCCCACGCCGCCGCCAGCCCTTCTACAAGTGATGAATCTCTCCATGCCCTCAGCGCGGTTCAATCGTGGCAGACCAACTGCCTTTGGAATCCGTTATCCTTGTAGAAGTCCAAACAAATTTTGTAAACTCGATAATTAGCAAAACTGCCGGAGATAAAATCAAACTACAGGAAAAAGCCCGACAAAACGGTTAGAGGTTGACGGTGGAGTTCTCATTCACCCTGACCTTTTGTATTGTTGGCTTGTCACGGCAGTCGCTGTTGGCGTTCTTTCCGATGGTAGCAGAAAGGCACATTACGTAAATACAGCCATTTTACTGGAAATATGTGGCAACGAGAAGGCTGTGAAGAAAAGTACTAGCTAAAGATAGCCGGCTGGGCAGAGTTCCGAGCCTGGAATGCCGTGATGGAGATCTTGTGAGGATCTGGGGTTGTGAAACATGCAGATACATGTAAGCACCGCATGAATCGCTGATTGACCAGGTATCGAGCTCCCGGGTTGTTTTCTGTTGTGCTGATGAAATCCTCAGATGGTCTCTGTCGAGGTTGGCCCTGATTTCCATAGAAGTCTCAAACACGAGCAATGAAGGAATTCACGTCGCCTTCGCGGGTTTACAATGTAAAGGGTGGTTTTTTGATTTTGTAAGCCTCAGAGAGGTGTAATATCTATGATCTGAAGAAGTCCATCCAACAGAAGCGCTGTGAGCAAGGGCTCACAGTGCTGAAAAGCCAGCTTGCATTTAGCTGCCCCCCCTTTCAAAACACTATGCCTCGTCCAACTTCCCCAACCATCCTCAAATCCTTCCTTCCTTCAAAAAACCCCCCCAGAGAATCTCCAATCTCCCAAAACTCTCACTCCCACCTTAGTTGGCACCAGTGAAAACAGCCGGGCCGGGGATGGTGTAGCTGGAGAAGGCAGTGTACAAGTTGAAGAGGATACCGGGGTCGGTGCGCTTGTAGAGGGCGTTGCCGGGGGTGCCGGCGGGGAGGCTGACGGAGCCGCTGCCGCCGACGACGAGGTTGAGGCACTGCGGGTAGGCCTGGGCGCCGTTGTCGCTGCTGGCGGCGTGCAGGGCGATGATCTCGTGGCGGAGGACGTAGTTGCCGGGCTTGAGCTTGGAGGGGATCTTGACGGTGCTGCTGAAGTTGCTGGCGATCAGCGTGTCGGTGGCCCAGTTGCCAGGGTCGCTGCCCGAGATGTAGGCCGCCTGGGAAATCTTGGTGAAGGACAGGGCGCCGGCGGTGGCGGAGGAGAAGTCTATTAGGGGGGAAAGGTTGTTAGTATTGCTTTCGAGGTGGTATTGAAGGTGGAGGGGACAGGGTTCGGTGACATACCGGAGACCGGGGCCAGGTAGTTGATGACAGGGCCCTTGTGGGTGTCGGGCCAGGTGTTCCAGCTGACAGTGAGAGTGTCACCGGCGTTGACCTTGACGAAGCCAGTGTTGGTCAAGGCGGACTTGTGGCAGGCGATGTCGGAGGTACCGAAGGCGGAGGGCGAGACGAAGCCGTTGTCCTGGTTCAGTGCCTTCCAGCCGGCGGTGGGGGGAGGTGCGGTGGGCTGGTAGTACCTGCGTGGATGATTAGAATTATGCCTAGAGAGTGTTTGAAAGTGTAGGTTCTTACCAGTTAGGGTTCTGGCCGGCTGTCCAGACACCATTGTCGCTGGCTCCGGTGACGTAGCCGTGGCCGTTGACAAGACCAACAAGGGCAGAGGCCGCGACGGCGAGAGTAGTAGTGCCAACCATATTGGGAGAGTGAGAAGTGGAGCTGGGGAGTCCGGAAGGGGTAAGATAGGCTAAAGAATGATGAGGCTCTGTCTGCTGCTGCTGCTGCGGATGGGGAGTGGAAGCGAGACGAGAAGAATTGAGAAGGTTGTGGCCATGAGTATTATACCCGCAGAGCAGGTTGGTGTTCTTGGCAGCATCGAGCACTCAACCCGCGACGCCGATTCGCAACCATACGCGGACATACAAATTGCCACAGCTAGGATCGAGACAAGACTCGATGACTGGCGGCGTGAAGCGACACCAACGTCGTGGTCGTGGTCACAAGACGGGCTTGTCTCCAGGGCAGGGTTGCTGCAGAGCCGGCCGCACCAGTGCACGGGGTAGACAGACGCAGGTGCAGATGTCTGCGTGCGTGGGGCGACACAGCCAGGGGCCACTGGACGAGGCCAGTCTACACGCAATAAAGATGCACCCAATGGCGTCGCGCAGCGTAGATGAAGTGCCGACCTCTACGGGCCGGATTTGCGCGATGTGGTGGCTCCGTGTTGCCGCTTTGGGAAGTCGCGGCGGGACGGCTCCGCAGTCTTGGCATCCGGAGCCCCGGCCGGCCACCACAGCGCGGGCCCGGCGGCGGCAGGTCGGCTCTGACCCGGGCCTACCTACGGGGGGCATCCGACTGCGAGTATGGGATGGGGACCATGGTGGTATGCCCAGCAGCCGCCCACGAGCCGCATCCTCTTGGCTTCCCGCCGCCAGGCGATACGCGACATGCTATTGGTGCACCCCATGCAGCAGCACGGACGCGTCCGATCCCCGTGGACAGGCTACACCTCGCCCCAGACCAGGGGGGACCACAGCGCTCCCGCCATCCGCCAAGTCGCGCACGAATCAGTCGTTGTTCCATGCAGGACGGCTGCGAGGCCCGAATTAACCTTCATTGATTCATGTTTAAACACTCGAAACCTTAGTGAGCTAATACGTGAGTGTAGGCTGAGCGACTCTTTCCAGGTCCAACCGCAAGGGCTGTGGCAAGCAGCACGCGATGCGCCGGTCACAATCATGATTCATGACGCGTTGTCAATCTATTTCCATTCGTGAAACGTTTCATCTGCAGCGCTATAGCTCTACCGTAACACCGCACGAGATATTGGCGAGTGCTACACTGCACGAAACACGTGCTGGGCAATATAACAATATATGCAAGCCAGGACGCGCGGCAACACCCGCACTGGGGTCGTGTAAAGATGAGATGATGCTGTTGCTGCTGCTGCTTGGTCACGTTGATTACAAATAATCAAAGCCATGAATGATCCAGATCTGGTAATGGGCGTATTGATCAAAAGGGCAAGATGCGGAACTTCTGAGAGCGATAGCCCCGATATGTTCCAAAGGTCTCATTACCGAAGGTCCCTCAACGTCAGCAGACCAGAGCAGCGTGCTATTAAACATCGCGTTTTTCTAAATGAATCGATGTGAATCCTGGGAGTCTTCACGGTTGCACCGCAGCTGTCAGTCGTCACCGTCAACGTGGCCGACCAGCATATCAAAAAGCCCCTCTGAGCGACGCCAAGCGTTAACTACCACTGGCAAGGCCACCCCCGGGATATTCAGTCATGGCAGACTTGGCGTCCTTGGCAAACGATCAACGAAACAGTCGTCTGGGAATGCCACAAGGAGTTCACGATAAGTGCCACGTGCCGTGAGCCCGTCCCAATCTGGGTGAGGAAATGACTCGCGTGCGGCGCTGCGGTCCAGATCGAGAAATCTAGGAGGGGGTGCCGGCATGCATCTTGGCGCGCGCATGGGCTGCCGGCGCGTGGATGCTTGTGGGTCAAACCCCCAGATGATGCATACTAGAGCAAGGTTCGAAAGCCTTGGCTTGCCGGTTTCTGAACGGCTCGGACTTTATCTGATGTCTCGGGCGGTGATTATCCTATAATGAACCTTGGCGCTGAGACGGTCTCCCACGATTGCGTGGTTCTGGCGCGATTGTGCCACTTGTTGGCAAAGTATCGCCGTTCCCATATTGGGACGAGGGGTTCAAATCTTTAGCAATACGCATTTACCCTTGGCCGCCGTGGGTGATTCGTAGATGCTGTGGAGAGCAGGGCTAATCCACCATGCAGACTCAGCATGACACGAGCAAGCTACAAATCGGCGTAAAGATATGGCGAGGCGGCAAGAGAATACCGGCGAAGCTACACGACTGCTGCTGCCTCGTCCGGAAACACGTTCCGGTGTAGAAGCCAGCTGGGGAAGATTGCCAGGCACCAGCCTGCGGGAAAGTCTAGATTTTGAGCCCAGTCATGGCACAGTTACTTTGCGGGACTGTGTCAATGTCTGCCCACTTGTCATGGCACCAGGCAGAATAGCGAGACCATGTGACGGAGATGCATTAGCTCACAACCACTATTGTCCGACATCATAGTTCTTCCTGATTGCAATTTACCCCAGCTTCATTCCCGAGTTATAAATAGGGACATTAATGTCAAAAGTGCGGCATTCCATGACAAACTTGGCCGTGCTAATCAATATTGCACAGGGCGACATTCTCTGCATCCGCGACAACTTTACGGCGAATTGCAACGCTGTCTCTCAAAAGAATCAAGACGCGTTGCCCTACCGCCAACCGGGCGGCCCGCTCGGCCCCGAAGAGAACAACGAACCGCTAAAGTGGGTTTGGGAGACGGGCTTCACAGCCGTGGCTCCCGACTCGTCGGGTTTCGAGCGCGGGCCGACGACGGGGGAGAGTACAATGACCCTGATGCGAGCTTTCAACAGCGGGGGCTGGCTGGATGGGGGAAGTGCCGCTTGGTGAGATGCTTGCATCCGGAGGAGGAAGCGTATTGCGAGAATGGGAGGTGGTGGCTTTCCGTGTGTTCGTTGCCGATGAGGGCGAGTCCTCTCGTTCCTTCCATGCCTTTCTCTGTCTTTGAATTCATTACATATTGTCAAAGAATTGAAACGGATACTTGCTGCACCGAAGATATGCTCGCAGGCGTGGCCAGCTTGTGGAAGGCGTGGGCATCTGCAGCGGAGCCCGTGCGCATGCTTACACATATACAGTGAGGTGTGGGGGTGGGGGGAGGGGCGTAAATAAGGCAGAATTCCCCACCACCGCCGCCTCGGGTTCGCGCTCTTGCACCTTCATCACCGACCCCCCCCCCCCCGCGAACAGCAATGACGACACCACAAAGGCCCGAAAAGCCGTGGAAGAAGCATACCACGCCACGCACGAGAAATCGCGTATGGTCTGCTCTTTCCGCGGGCAAAAAGGCCGCAGTCATCGCCAGTGAAGAGGGGATCCCGGTGAGCCTCGTCTACGGCATCAAGAGGAGGTTCACGGCCCAGGACTGGGGTGTCTCTCCCGGCGGCCGCGGGCGCCCTTCTCTGCTGACAACCCACGACAAAAGACGCATCAAGGATACCGTCAACCAAGACCCTTCCATCTCGGTCTCGCAGCTCCAGAAAACAGCTGCTCCTCATGTCTCTGAACGGACCATCAGACGGTATTTACAAGTGAGCAAAATTATGGTACGGTTAGGCTGCACACAGCAACTCGTTTTTTAACCACGCAGACTATTATAGGATACAGAGGCAAAAACAAAGCCTTGACACAAAGACACACGATTTTGGAAGGGAAACCTCCTGGTCTGTTCCGGGCATAGTCCTTGCCGTTGATGGTTCAATGCGATACATCCCCCCGTTGAAGAAGAGGCAGACAGACAATCAGACATGGTTTCGTGATTGCACCAGGTATCAATGCTCAAAGTTGATGGGGTCCAAGGGAGCATGTGACGCAGGGAAGGCACATGTAATATCATCAAACAGCTGCACGATTCGCACTCCCGGCGTGTCCAGGTCTTCGTTGTCGTGCGAGCTTTGCAGTGACATCCCTCCCGCATAGCGGGCAAGTTTGAATCATGTCGTGTTTGCAGTTGGGACGGAACTCGCTAGGGCAGTTGCATCTCAATCACAGGAACATGTGCGATTCATCTGTGAAGGTGGAGTTAGTTGCCCAGTCCTCAATGGGCTGGGATGCCAGTGTTTCATAGAGTTCAAGAGTGTTAACAGTGTTTGGAGGACTAGAGGGGCCAGAGGTCATGAGCTGGAACTTCCCTCCGAGATAACAACCCGCCGGGCAACCAAGCTTTTACCTGCCATTGTTCAAGGACAAATATTCCACCGAGTCCAGGCCGTAGTCACCATGAACACTCACATTGATTCCTCGCCCGATTGATGCGCCTTGCTCCACCGCAGCATGTCATCTTGATACATAACTAGGCAGCCATGATCCCCGTGCCCGCATAAAAGCTGAGCCTCCCCGCCCGCTTGCAAAAGGAAAGAACCTAGCCAGCAGTCCTTCACCACTCGCCAATCGTCCCAAGTTATGAGCCTGGACTATCACCGACGTCCTCCCCCCTGCATGCGCATACTACCTCGGCCGCATCTGCGGCACTCATGTGTGTGCTGCCTCTCGAACGCAACAGCAGATGCATCAACAGCGCGTCCGGTCAGCTTGGGATGTCTCGGGGAGGAACGGCAGGGTATTTTTCCCTTGAGCGATGTGTTCCATAAGGTTTCTCTCACAGAACTTGTCAGCTGAGAATGCTAACTCGTGTAGGCGCCATAGGAGCATGAGCACTCCCACTGAGGTATCTTACATTGGTTGGCCGAAGATATCTGTAAGTTTATCAACATCATTTTGATGCTTCAAGCTTCATCTGAAGAGCCACCACTGACAGAATCATTCAGGGGGGGGGTTCCCGGCAAGGAC